>CM029129.1:8097500-9297500 GCA_016859345.1 Istiophorus platypterus
CATGTTTTGTATAATTACAAATGGAATACTTTGTGTACTATTTTCATTTTTCAGTATTTTGTCAAATCTTGGAATAGTTAATTAATCAAAAATGGAATGTAAACATTAGTTGTAGCCCCAAATCATCTTACTTGCATTATATATAACTTTGGCACTTTCAACTCAATGTATCCCCTGATGAATCTGATGAAAGCTGCCAGAGATAACCACAAAATGTTTATTCTTTCATTGGGAAAGCTCACAATAACAATGGAGATAATGTTAGAGCTCAGAAAAAGGACAATATTGCATGTGCTGACAGGTTGGGCTCTCAGCTGGCAAAGGCTGACCATACTAGGGTAGTTGTATTGCCTCCAGCAACAGGAAAATTGGAATGACTGTGGCAAAGTCATGGATACAACAACCAGGACGTGAGGAGGGAGCCATGTGTTCGTTTCCCTGAGTCTGGAGGCCAGTCCTCATTATGGTGGCTGGTAAAATATTACAGTTCAGCTGACGCTGTCTAAGTGAATTGTCCAGAGCAGTTTTGACAGCTAGTGGAAGGCAGGGCTAGATTATGATGGATGATGACAACAGGGGTGGTGCAGGAGGAGCATTGATGTGTTTTGTTGCTCATGCAAGAACTAATGCATACACTTAATGTGGGACAGTTTCGGTGATGGTGTGCAAACACACACACATGAATGGAGATGCCTGATGGGTATGTTAAAATGTTTTTCAAAATGATGTTGCAATTTTTCATACCTACAGAATTCATTCAGGGTCCTGTCTTTTCGCTTGCCTCACAACCCCAAAACTTCTTATAACTCTAGAGGAACCTCTTTCTGTTTCTGTGTGTGTGTGTGTGGGTGTTTTTTGTTTTTTTTTAACATGTGAACAGAAAAAAAAATCTATACATTTTTGTTGTTTACCATTCCATCTGCTTTTGTGATACCACTCTTGTGTTATACACACTTATTGGTCGGATAGACTAATCCAAACATGAACAATTAGATTTCATTACTTTTTTGTTTTCCTATGAATACAGTTTTATTTCATGAACATGAATGGTTCTGCTGGCGAGTGAAACATTAATTGGTCTGTTGATTAAAAAGTTGATTGCAGTCTTTTAAAGCTCCACACTCCTTTTTTCAATATGAAAAAAGCAATGTAACATTATCAAAGAAAATATCAAAGCAACAAAAAAAGTGGTGCTCTTTTTTGTTGGTGAACAGCTGCACAAAACGGCTGTTCACCAAATGCTATCTTTAAATTTCAAAGTAATAATAATGTGAACTCATAGCTTGCACTATACTTTATATATGTGTGTGTGTGTGTGTGTGTTAGTGTGTGTGTTTGTGTATGATGCTCAGAATTGAAACCAATCAGTTCAGTCCTGGTTTCATCAGACCAGAGAATCTTGTGTCTCACATTCTGAGATCCTTTAAGTGCTTTTTTTGCAAACTCAGAGAGGCTTTCATCTGTCTCTTGACCACTCTGCTATAAAGCCCAGATCAGTGGAGCGCTGCAGTGATGTTTGTTCTTCCGGAAGTTTCTCCCACCTCCACACGGGATCTCTGGATCTTAGCCAGAGTGACCATCAGGTTCTTGGTCACCTCTCCTACCAAGGCCCTTCTCCTCCAACCGTTCAGTTTGGCAGCCAGCTCTAGGAAGAGTCCTAGAGTTTCTTCCAAACTTCTTCCATTGAAGAATAATGGAGGCCACTGTGCCCTTTTGAACCTTTGGTTGATTTTGGAATAACACCTCAACATAACAATAAGTGAAAAAAATTGAAGGGGTCTGAAAACTTTCTGAATGCATTGTATGTAGAGATTGAATGAGTCCTTTATCCAATAGCCATAGTGTACCTGCTATTAAGAGTGAGTGTGAGTTTTGGAGGAATGAATCTGAATTCTTTCCACATGATACCTCTCGAGGTTTGACTTGTGATATTCTGTAGGCTAAAACACAGGGTAAGGCAAAATGTCTGGATGAGTGAATTAGTGGCCAGAGATTCCACCTTTTCTTCTTTCCTACCCCTGTTTACCTGTGTTCCTCCTTTTCATCTATTGGCCTGTGGATCCCTGTTCATAATAAGTCAGAATAACAATATCAAATGACCCAAAATGACGTAGAATTGTCTTTCTCCTGCTGTTCTTTGGACCAGATGGGACTAGGAGAATACTTCATCATCTCCAGGTTCACTGGTCCTTTGGCTTCTTCTGGCGTGGCCAATCCATCTCCCAATAGTCACCCTAGCTTCTGGGCTCCTGCCCATTCTCTTTCTCTCTGGTCCTCCCACCAAACACTGACTCATTCACTCATTCTCTCTCTCTCTCTCTCTCTCATCCACTCTCATCTTCCCAATTTGGCCACCAGGGAGGTGTGTGGCACTGGAGCAAGCATTATTGATAGAGCATCTGTTTAGACATGGTGCAGGATCTGTGGCATGTGGGCGAGCAGCTGGGGGTTCGAGCAGGGGAGACATTATGTCATATTACATATCTCGAGATGTCTCGTTCACTTGTATGCATGCCCATTTCCCAGGCACACACTCCCACAGACACTAAGAAACACAAACACATGCCACCATCATCCAAACCAAGATAATTCTAGTTTCCGTCTTACTTGAAAATGTGAAAAAACAAAAGCTGGTTCTTTAAAAGGATGGTTTAAATCATTCATGGAGTGTGTGCTAGGAATTATCTAATGTCACTACTGAGCAGCAGCAGTTAGAAAAGTCAGTTTTAGAGGCAATTTCAGACCTGGGAGCCAGAGGCGAAAATTCTGGCACCATGGCTTTATTGGGGCAGCTAGACAGACAGAGTAGCCCAATCCAGATAATCACCACACATCTCTTCTAGATGGCCAAACTTGTCAAAGCTCACGCAGCACATTGCCAATAGATTTTCATCCTTGGCAGCTGATAAAACAGAGGATTTTATGGTATATTACACTGCGCAAAGCATGTATTTTTATGATTTCACACAGTACATGAAGGGGCAATATTATCATCACTACTTTGAGTGGTACTCTGGTATCTCCCTATGATTGATTGCATATAGACTCGGGTCCTGCGTAACCTGTAGAGCCAGTTCCACAGTACAATCTTTTACGGCTCGCTCAAGACAAAAAAAGACATAAAATGAAGCTATACTTTCTAAGTTGAATGAAACATATAATGACATCTGATAAAAATGTCAACAGAAAAGTAGAAGTCCTGCTTTTAAATAGGCTTTCAGTCTTTTTTTAGAATATGGATGACTAGCCTAACTTCGAGCCAAATACTGTAAACAGTATGTATACAACCTACATAAATGTGTCTGGCAATATTTCTGATGATCCAATGGCCTTTACTTTTAAAAGATACTTTTATTTTGGTACCACCTGTTGATTCATTTGGCCATTCACTCATGGTTAGGGAGCTGGTATCACATCCAAATGTAAGATACATGATTACACTTTATAAGTCTTTCACAGCAGAACTTTTGACTGGTTGCAACAAGAAATACACAGGCGCAATTGATAACTTTTAGTTTTCAGGGGTTTTTGCTTGATTAACTAACCATCCTGCTAGTTTTATTGCACCCGGTACTGCAACATACACATATGGGTTTCTAATTAGTGCAAGTAGTTTGTGACCTCATTAAATTCACAGCAAAGCTCCACATATTCTCAGTCTTATCAGAGGTTCAATCAACCTGAAAAGCTGAAAACACCTGTGTGAATGTACAGGACCGTTAAAATGCCTATGCATCACACATAGACATTTAAAGCTAATTAATTAGTGTGAGCATATATGCACTGTGATTGAGTGACTGGACAGTTAAGTTAAAAAATCCTACACTTTTATGATTCATTTAAACGTGTGAAGTTTGGTGGCCCCGTGAAATGTAGCAGAGCCCAACATTTGTTGCGGTGATGCTATATATAGAAGTTAGTTCAATAATTTCTTTTAAGATGAGCTTTCTCTCTGGGCACTATTGTCCAGACCCAAAGTGATGTTGAATTTTTGGGCCCATGCCACTCTCAATGTTTGAGATTAAAACAAATTCAGTCCATTGACCAAAATTCACTTTTTATAAACTCAGACACTTTAAGCAAGGATTCCTCAAGGTTGCTTATCAACAATGTGTAGAAATTACTACAGCTACAATATGCTACTCTTACTAACTTAATGGCCACAACATATTGTGAGCTATTGATAGTGTATAAAAAAGACAGTGTCTGCTTATGATTTTGTAAATATTGCCAAGACTAATATTCTATGTTGCAGATATTCTTGTATATCAGTCTTTTACCCTGAATACAAGAGTATCACAAATATGCAGTTTAGCAAATTGTCAGGATTATTTTTAACATATTTGTGCATCTTGTTTTTCAAGGGGAAAACTTCATAACTTGAGTATTTGAATATGCACACCTGATCTCTGCGTTAAGTGGCAGCGATCAGGTGTGCACACTCATTTCATCAAATTTAATCGCTGTCAATTTAAGGAGACAGCCTTCAATGAAAAGGTGCAGGTGCAAGTCCAGATGAAGAGTCTTATCAATTTCACTTATTTCTCTGCAGCCTAGCTTGCTTTTTTAAACGTCTTAGATGTGTCTTTCTTTAGCTGTTTTTATTAGTACATGATGTGTGTGGCTGCATGGCGGTAAATGTCGAATCTAGTCCTGTATTGTCAATACTGACCAGTAATTCGTCCTCTGCTTATGCAATTCTGCCACTGTGTCTAACCTGGCACATTCTGATGTTAAGTCTCAATAATTGCATTTTAATCCTTCGTTTTTCCCTTTTTTGAATTTGCCCAAAAAATCCAGATGCAAATGTGTGTACAGAAGAGAGAAACAAATTATACAAAATTTGATTTTAGGTCGAAAGAAACAAGAAAAGCCATGATTCACCAGTGTTAGAAAGCAGTGATTGGCCCTCCATCAATTATGTATCATAAATGTTCAAATTGTAGCTGATATAGCTCAACTGCAGAGAGAACAGCTATTATTAGAGGAGACAGGCCTTTATTTGTAACTTCCCCTGCTTTATAAGTGTGTGTTTCAGAAATTTTTCAAAGAGGCCTCCCAACTGTCTGATCTGCTCTCTATGTTGTGTTAGACTGCTGTTGTTTTCATCTCTTTTTCCATTTCTATCACTCATTCAGGGTGCATAATCCCTTGCCTCCCCAAGATGGCTTTACAGTGAAGCAGCTGCAGGAAGAATTTGTTTAGTTATTTTCTTCAACATTAGCATCACATCAAAAAAAACAGCTTATTAAAATCACTAAATCAGTTACTGAATCTAAGCAATATCTCTGTTAAATGTAGAAACAAAGAGCACATGTTGTTGTTAAGTTGTTGTATATCTGTTGAAATGTTCTTACTTATTGGCCTTTATTCACTTACTTATTGGCCCTTACTCACTGGCCTTTATTTTTTGTACAGACTGCACCCAAGGCTGTTTATATGAAATGCAAACATTTTTAAATATCAACTTTTATTTGAGTGTTATGGCAATCTATTTACATCCTCTTGGTAATATTTGCATTACAGTAGTTGATGGATAACCACTCCAATTTGTATTTTTTTTTTCCAAATTTTGTAAATTTGTCTAAAATGAATGCAACTTTTGGATGGAAATTACCAGTTTCCCAATGGCAGCAATGGCAGCCCAGTTTGTAAGCTGTCCTGACCGCAGACACTCTTAGTGGTCAGCTAGGGGCTTACTGCCAGGGACAGAACTGTCTTCCATGCCATTTGTTGCGCCTGACCTTTAAGATGATGAAGCGTAGGGCGAGTGACCCCTAGCAGGATTTGTTCAAAGAGCAGCCTCTTGGTAAGGGGCATCCAGAGCCTAGCAGCATGCTGAGGGATTGATCAGCCCCTTTCTCAAAGGCCAAATACAGAAACCCTAGCCAGAGGAGAAGGCCATGCAGGACGTGGAGCCATCCTCTGCTTTGAAGCCCTCTCCAATACCTCAGCTGCTTCACTGCATGAATAAACATCTGTTAAAGCTGCTCTTCTGTTCCTTCCTTCTTCTGTCCTCCTCTCTCCTGGATGAGCTAGCAGTGGCCCTGCTGCAGATGGAAAGATATGAGTGGACGCCACAAAATCCTTTCTCTATTTTTTGTCATCTTTTCTCTCTTGCCCATCTCATTCGTCTTTCTTTTTCAGCTTACTCACTCTCTCACAGCTTCTCATGTGAATACTTCCTGTGCTCTAGCCTTGTTGCACTGGATTAAACCCACTCATTTAGAGCTTGCATTGCCTCCACAGATGTCAGCTTTGAGATTGAAATGAACTCCCTTTCCACAAAAACGCTGAGTTAAAAAGAAAATTCAGAGAGTGGAAGAGAGAAACTAAAAAAGAGCTGAAGTCTTTTCAGTTTCATAATTGTAGTCAGAGTGTGACTTAACATAAGTGACTTTTGAAAGGCGTTTGATGATCATTGACCACACCTGTGGTGAAAACATCCTATCCATCTATTCGATCTATCAGGCATTTGGTCTGCAATTTCTTTTAATTTTTCACATTTTTCACTTCACATTACTCTAAGGATATACTTTCTTCAGGCAGAAGAAGTAGTCATGTCAAGTGGCCAGGCTGTTGCAGCCTGAGGAGCGGGTGCAAAAGTGTATTGATTTGCTCCTTAGGTTAGTAGTTATCATTACACTTTTGGCATTTTACTTGATAACTGCCAACCTGAGAAGCAAATGTGAAGCTGTTCATTTCAGGACAACAGTGTATTCTGACATGAAGATGCAGAATGTGTAATGCCAATGTGTACAGGCTTACATAGAAAATGATGGGGTGGTTGCGTATTACTCATAATAACTTTGAGCGGGGTATTTTAACTTTATCAAAAGGCATCCAGGTACTTGAACGAACTTGAGTCAAAAGGAGGTCTGGCAAACCTACTGTATGTTGAATCAGTGCACATGGTGTTAGCATGTTTGCCTCAGTTTTAAGAAAATTATAGTGTTTTCCTCTGATGGCACTACATTAGTGGCTGAGGTATAAACCATTTTCCCATGGTTATACTTGGGAAACAGTCTAAGTTTACGTACTGTATACGGGATATGATTAAAATGTTTGTACATTAACGTAATCTACTAACAAAACAGTGATGAAATCCAGCTTGTATCAGATACTGGTTAAAGAGTAGAAGCCAAAACGAAGAAGCAGCCAAGGCTGTACTGTGTACAGCACCACAGCTGAAAAATGAAGGGACAAAAGTCTGGGTGGTAAAGCCCATTTGAGGGCTGAGCAAGCCTCCTGGGCTGCAGGTAATCCCTTCCATATAGTAAATCTCTAAGAGACTTGTGAGACAGTAGATTTGACATGATTTCTACTGGTCAGCCGTTTGTATGTATGCGAGTACGAGATCATGACCTTTCTTTACCCTTCCTCAGGTGATCCTTTGGAAGAGCTAACATAAAAGAAAAAACACAAATCACTGAGATGAATAACATCAACAAAGACTAAAATAATCAGCAGTTATGGCTGTCCGTGGAGCTTTCTCATCTATACTAATCACTGCCCAAAGGCATTGATGAAAGGATATTCTGAATGCACGAAGATGCTGTGCTGTGTTCAGTTTATCCTTTGATTATATACCCAATTATAGTGCAAGTAAGCAATTAAGCAAAGCCTGGATGTTGTGAATAGATTCTTTCTGCAACCGAACTATACTTTGAGCCGCTATACTTTGAGAACCCAACAGCTCAAATATTATGTTGGTGTGTGCAAGTGATGAAAGAAGGGTGTTGGAGAATCAGCGAAGCCTGCCTTGATTACAGGGGTCAGTAGTATCAGGATGACATCATCGTGCATTGCTTGATGAGTCAGTGATGTCATGATTTGAGCACCCGTGAGTGCATTTGTGATTGTGCACATGTGCAGAAAGACTTTCTGTGAGAATGGAACTCTTCCCCGCCATAACACCATAACAGCATCTGTAAAGTAAACACAAGTGGCAGTTCCGCCTCTAAGCATTTGGCTCACTCAATGAATGCAATCTCTATTAAATGGTAATGGGCCTCTGCAAAGTGGCATCATCCGTGTTCGTCATTTCAAATGAACTGCTACTGTGTCACACCTTTAAGTATACCCCATGCTTTGATATTAACAACCCACTGGCCATACACGCAATAAGAGGCCTAATTCACTTAAATCAATTTTACTTTGCATCCTCCCTGCATGTAATACAGTGCTTTAAAGCTTTGTTTTTTGCAGAAGATTATTTTGATTAAATGCTTTTAGTCCCTGAGTGAATTCCCCTGTAGAGGCTCTGGTGGGAGGTGTTGGCATTGACAACAACCTGCCTTTCTATTCTATTCATGCCAAAAAAAAACTGTTCCCCATGTACAAACTTCTGACTCATCTTCTTGTCCATTTCTCTGCATTCACCTGCCACACATTATTCCCCTCTCTGATTCTCCACTTTCATCAGGAATGAGAAATGCTTATTAACTGTAATGAAATAGATATCTATATCAATAGGTCAAAAATACAAAAGGTGCATGTCTGTTTCATTCATTTCAAGTCCGACATTGCTTCACACCTTGAAAGAATTTCATCACAGTGACTCAAAGCCTTTTGGAAAGACTCCCATCCCCCCCACCCCCCACCCCATCACCCCCTCCCCACCTACTCCGTGCAATGGTTGTTACTATATGTGATGGAAATTGAGACATCTATTAAGCTCGGCCTATTGCTTGGCACAAATCTGACATTCTTGAGTGAAGAATCCCGTTGGGGTTCAAACCTTTGGATCTCATTACACCTATACTCCATTTGTACTAAAGAAATTCTATCAGTGTGAGCAATTATGTTCGGGTTAGTTTTGCACAGTTTTATGAGTCATATTCTATCCACTTGTCTCACTGGAATGCTGTCTTACCCTCAACAATGTTTACCTAACTCTGTTTGTTTTTGTCTCTGGCCTCTGCATCTGTGGCTACTTACAATGAGTGTATTTCAGCATATGAGATATGCTGTTGTGGTAGTCCACATAAATACGATATCAATATGTCTTCAGGCAAGTACAGTGGCACCATGAAGAGATGGAGGGATAACACTGGCTAAAGCAGGGAGCCCTTTCACTCTCTTAGTGGTTATGTCTTTTTTGACCTCGCTTGGTTGTTGTCTCTGTTTTTCCTCTATGTGTGTGAGAATGTGCATTTGTGTTATGGATATTACCCAGCAGAATTGGATTATTCCAGAAGAGAGAACATTAATTTTTCCATCACCTTATCATGGATAGAGGTCTCTTCATCGATTATGTTGGGTTCACAATAACTTTTTTTTTTCCTTAAATAATGCCAGAGAATATTAGCTCTCCCAACATGAACTAGTGGCCAGATGTCTCCATGAGTCCAAGTGGTTCCTAGAAACTGAAACCTCACGGCCACAGAGTCAGACCGGGTCCAAACTATGTTAAGTCTAATCAGATCCCATTCTGTTTCTACAATTACCTGTTTTGCTGCTTTTTTTCAACAGCTGCTGCTCATTAATTGCTGGAGCATGATGGTGCTGCCTATGTGGGCTTCGGATTCTGTAGTTCCACTGAAACAGTAGCTCTGCTGGGTGTAGCTATCCTAGTCATCATCAACACACCCAGTGCCAAGAGAATGTTTGCTGTGAGATATTATAAATGGAGAGAGACAGAAAAGTAATCAGACAAAGTTTTTCCTTTCCCAAATGGACTGAGATTACAGGGATCCAGCCCAAGGATTTTCATGACCTAATTGCCACAGACTGCAAAAATAGTTACTGTATTTGACCTGGTAAAGTGTCAGTGTTGAGCCCTGCATTACCAACATGTGTTTCCAGATTCACACTCATCATTCAGAATCACTGGTTCCATTACTTGACATTTTTAGGCTATATGGAATGCATGACTATGTTTTCACAGGTGTAACAACCACACAGGTCCCATTATTTCTGGCCTAATCACTAGGAAAATGAAAACGCATCCAAGTGAATTTTGTTCATAAAGAGGCAGGGCACTATGAGCGAAAAGGAAGGTTGAAGTGGAATTAATCAGAATATATCGTGATTAATCATTACCGTCTACGCAAATGATGGTACTCCTCTTACATATGTAAAAATATGCACTAATCATAGTGATGCATGAAAAAAATGGCCCATCAAATGTGGAGGTATGTCTGAACTGGGCTCTCCAGTTAAGAAAATACTTTTATCATCCACGAGATACATACAGTTGTGTACTGGAACATTAGCCCAGCCTTCTATACTTATAATAAATACTTAATAATTTTATTTGATACTAATTTTACAACCAAATTTATCTAATGGCTGCAATTATTAGCTACTATTTACTTAGTTGTCCTAGTTGTCTAATTATCAGGTGCATTACTTATGGTTGGCCTTTGCAGGCAGCGCTCCAACAGTCTGAAATTGAAATTCGCAGCTTGCCCAGCACAGAGCACACAGTGCTCAGGTGGGAGGAGAGTCGCAAAAAGCTGGGAGGTTCATTCAAAGCAAGCAAGTTGTTGGTATTTTGGCAGAAGTTGGGTCTTTGACTTTGCTCTGTGGATAGACGTCTCAGAGGGATAGACATCTCAGAACCACGTCTATATCTAGTGCAATGTCACTTTGAGGTCAGTCTGGTAATTTCATCAACAAGAGCAAACAATGTAAACCAAATGCTTAGCAATTATTGAATAATGCTTAAAGTATAAATAAAACATTTGAATTAAATACCCTTCAACCAGTAGACGCATTTAAATTGGTGTAAAAAAGTAATGTGGGTAAAGGATGTTATCCATAGCTGATACTATATGAAAACCTTTTCCTTCAGTTCATTAAGTCGCTGTAGCAGAAATCATCTGAAGGTAACAGGACAGATTTGCTGATAAATCCACAGCCTCCAATTTGAGAGGTGCTGCGCCATTATGTGCAGCTGTCCGCTGTGTTTACTTTGATTAAATCCGATGCAAATGACACCAGGCAGCTAAAAAAAAAAACCAAAAAGACAAAAAAAAACACAACTCTACACACATCAGAATCGATTCTCAATCATTCTGTTGTCTATGAAGGACAAGTTGGATCACAACGGCTCATCAGTCCATTATATCCTTGCCTCCTTTCCAATTTTCTTTTTACCAAAAGCAGCAGATTTGTGGTGCTGTCTGTGCAGGTTGTACCACTGCGCACCATCCAGATAACAATGTGTTTTCCTGAAGAAGCATCTTTCCATTTGTTGAGCTATCATTGCCATGTTTCCCTGTGATTGGCACAGCTGTATGAGAGCGATGAGACCAGTGATGGGACTGAGAGTATAGTATTTATTTATCAACGAACCCTTCGATTGTGTTCTACTTCAAGGTTATTAGGCATGATTTTTCTGACTCATGTCTCTTTTGTCATTTATCGAGCTCCACATGGACCAGCTATAGCTTTAAATGCTGCTCACACATTAATTCACAAAATAACAATTTAGTATTCTGAAACAGGCCGTTCTTTGGGATAGCCCTTCTTTTGATACTTACATACAGTTTGCTTCTACTTCCATTGTTTCGGTAAAAGGTCAGGTAAGAGTTTGAATGGACACAATTTTACTTGTTTATGTGTTGATGTACTTTTCTAATAATTCTGATATTTATTTATGAAAGATTTATTTATATATACATCTTTAACTTAGTTAAAAATCATAGTACTTTACTAACACTTCTGCCACTGCATTTCTGCACAGTAGAGCAGGTACAAGGAGGAGAATAATCAGAAAAATATACTACACATGGGAGATTATATAATAATGATGAAGCTGAGAAAAAATCTACAATGTGGTCTACAGAGATTGGTTTCTCACCTGTTTGCTCCAAAACGACACTGGCACCGTGTATGGAGGCTGCTTAGTCTTTTGGTGAAGTCCTGAGCTGCTTTACAAATGGACAGAAGGTCTTGGCCAGTTTTAACCTGCAGGAAGATTATCTTCCATCTGATGACACAGATAGGTACTTTTAAACATGCTCAGCTCTGACAGGACACCTTTGGATAAAAGAGGGAGATGTCCCTTTCACATTTCTTTTAATATAATTAGTTGTTAGTTTGAGATGCTCCTTTGTAGCTAAGTTTTTGTTACCTATACCTTTATGACTTTCAAAATATTTCAAATTATATTCTTCTATTTTCTTTTTATTCTTCGTCATCAAGTGCTCTTTTTAGCACTTTATGGCCTACTGCTTTTAGCCTGCTGTCTGGGAGCTAGTGAGTAAAGGGGTAGTTAGTCCCCGTCTCAATGGATAATTGCTTCCACTTAATTCCTCTGGTGCAGCCTTTCTGATCATATAGAAAGACAGAAATTCACACCCATGTGTATATTGTTTAGCAGTAATGAGAGTCTTTCTTGAGTTAGAGAATTTGAAAGTATACTGAAGTAGCGGAGAGAGCTGCATCCATTTTACAACTACACATTCTTTATTCTTATTGAGATGTCTATTACTACTGACCAAACTAGAGCAAGGCATCTGCTGACAACCCAGAATTGCATCCTATAACATGTTTTGAAGTTATGGTTTGGGATGATGTGAGACAAGTATTTCTAAAGCTTTAAATACATTTCTATGAATATAGAATGAATAAAATCAATGATTTCATGAGTCCATGTTACAAGTCCAAGTTACAGTCTCCGTATGTAATACAAATGCTATAAATGTGTGCGTCCCTGTGTGTGTTTGTATGGAGACATGGTGTCTCTTTAAGTAGGACAGTAGAAATTGATGGCCAACTCTGAAAGCTGACCTACATAGAGGCACAGACAAACTAGTTCCCTCAGCATGCATGCTGAGCCCAGTTGCTCTGCAGAAAATGCAGAGGAAGCAGGCATGTCGTCTGGTGCTGTAAACATTTTTTAAAAGCATACGCTTGTTGTTTTTTTGTTTGTTCAATAACCTGTGTTTCAGTGTTGCAGTTCCTATTTTCTAGGTTTTTCTAAATCTTACACAATAGTTAGTAAATGGGAAATAAAATTGATTGACCGGAATTTCAGAAAAAATGCCCAACAACAAGTGTTTCTGAACTGATAAGTACAAACTGACTGTGGCACCATGAAATGATAAAGGCCAAGCATGAAGAAAACAACAATCAAATTGAAATCTAATCACATCAATTTACAATCACGCTGTTTCTGTCTATGTGTGCCCCTGTCTGATGCTTGATTTCTTTTTGTTATTAAAAATTACTGTGAGACTTTTCTCAATGATTAATACTGAGATGTCCTTTAGAGTGTTGTCTAAACTAATAATTCCCAGCATTTAAAAGCCTGAGAGCTGCTGCTAAACGTCCCATGCTGTATTTCTGGCGCAATTTTAAGCCAGTTCTTCAACCACCTGGCACTTACGGTCACCTGCACATAATCATCACCTGTATGTTTTGGTCAGATTGACGGTTGTCGTACTGTACACTATGCAGAACATGTCCCAATGGGGCTACTGCATTTGCACACCTACACAAGGTGTTTTGTTGTGTTTCAAATATTTTCCTTGTTTTTTGGGGGGTTTTTTGTTCATTTTGGTAACAGGGTCTAAAATCGCAAATGAAATATATTCGGTTCAACATAGTAAACCTATGCACCTCCCATTAGAAATTGTCCTTTTTACATCAGCAGCATCTGTCGAGCACTCTGGCTGCAGCAGTACATCATAGTGGTGAATCATGGCTAGCTAAGGCTGCTGGCCCATTTGATTAACAGTAACAGGGATTCAGTAGATGAGTCACTTATTACCTAGTAAATCAAATGCACAAGGTTGTGTTCATCAGCATTATTGAATATGTCCTTAACATACCTTGGATTACTACTGACCTAGACAATTACGTCATACTGCTTTTTTGTTGTTTCTTGAAATACGTTTTTAATGAGCCCTACAAAAATATTTGTTTTATGGATTTATTTTTCTTGTCTGTTTTTGTGTCCAAACTATAATAATTAAGCCTAGGAGTGGTTCTGCTTTAGTCACTGGAAGTTGCATGTTCACCATTTCCACGTAAGACCACCGTATTTAATATGTAGGAAAAAACACAAAAAATGTAGAAAGAAAAACAGTTTTATTTCCTGGAAGCAGTCATTTGTTGTAATGATGAGATACTCCATGAACCAGTATGTTGTAAGCTTACAGTTAAACCCACAATACATCCCAAGTCTTGCCTTCTAATTTTTTTCTTGTCTAAAACAGTGCTCATGACTCACTGTGCTGCACATATCATGATTTTATTTCGCATCATCCATCTTCATTTTTTTCTCTCAGACCGACATGCATCAAAGCAGTCACATTTATTTGTTTTAGATTTTTATCAGTTGTTTTCTTGATTTGTGATCAGGGAATCTGGGCATGCCTGTGGGACCTATTCTATCCCTCTGTGTCTGACTCGCTGCCTCTCTCAGGGTGTTTGTCTCTCTATTAACCACTAATGAACAAAATCCGTATTTTTGTTTACTTTTGGAAAATCTAGTTATCAAAGGGAGTGTATTTGTTGCATGTATAAAAGACATTGCTGATACATGGATCGAATATGTTTTGTTGGAAACTATTTATATCCCCTATACAGTATGTACTTTATGCACTTTAAAACTGCTTGTTTTAATGATAGTGATGCTTGTAGGCTTAACAATGTTAGTAATTATAGCAGCAATGATAGCAGCACCAGATAATAATAACGATAAGAAGAAAAATAATAGTATTAAGGAGAAGAAAAAGAAGTCGGAGATACCTGCAGAATTAGGGCAGGGAGAGAGATGACAGAGAGTAAAGGCACAAACTATGGGAGAATGAAGACACAAAGTTAATGACATGCAGCAGGGTGATCCAAATACATGGGGAAAGAGAGAGAGCGGGAGACAGAAGAAGAGAGAAATGCTCCGTGGGTCATGGGAGTTCCCCCCCAGCAGCCTCAGCCTGTATAAGTGTGTTGATTCGTACAAACCTATTTACAAACTTGCATTTTTATATAGTTTCAAGTTTTCAGTTGCTTTTAACTGTCAACCTTCATAATAATTTTTAAAATATTGATATTGATTCCTCCATGTAATGTTTGCAAGAAATTTGCAGTTTAAGAAAAGTTAACCATTTCTTGTTACAGTATTTTCTCTAATTTTCTCTTCTCATATTGTCTTTTCTCTGCTGTATGTGCCCTGTGCTGTTAGGAAGTTTCTGGTGTTAACTGTATTCAACAGGGGATTAACGCCTCGGGCTCTGGATCTCTAGTAATAGCAGACGGAAATACTGATCAAAGGCCCCTAACCGTGGGTGTTCGGACGGCTTCTGCCTGCTTCTCTGCATTACAAGAAGACAGTGCTTGGAGGCTGGGGCACAAAGACAGACATGCAGTGGAGGAACTTTCTGTTGACTTAGTCCTGGCTGGACAGAAGAAGGCTTGATCATGCATAATTAGGGCAGGATAACCAATTCAGTAGGGAGAAGTATAGGAGGAGGAGTTGTAGCTGCAGATAAGTTGCACCTATGATCTAGGACGCTTTGTGCTTTTTCTTGTGTGTGTGTGTGTGTGTGTGGGTGTGGGTGTGTGTGTGTGTGTGTGTGTGTGTGTGTGTGTGTGTGTGCGTGCGTGTGTGTGTGTGTGTGTGTGTGTGTGTGTGTGTGTGTGTGTGTGTGCATTTATAAGTGTATTTGTTCAGTGCATCGCAGGGGGTGCTCCATTCCCTTCATGCTATGTACCGGAGGATACGACTGACACTTCCTCCGGTTTGCCCCACTTCCTCACCCTCTGTTGACAGGGCTGGTAGTCAGGGTAGTCAGAGCTGCTCAGCAGCAGGCTCTTCTTATTAGATACAGTTTTAATCAGGGGCAATACGATGATTTTTTTCAAAGCATTAGTTTCATGGTTATGGTTGTGTATGTCTAACAGGCTGCAGGAACTCAAATAAGCCTGAACATTTATTAGATGTCTTAAACTAGCACTGTAGTTATCTTTGTGTATGCTGAGATATGTAAGAAATTTTGCCCTAAAATATCAAAGTTTATGATTATTCACTGAATTTTTTGGGGGGCCCTGAATATATGTGTATATAGTTTGGTCAACAACAAAAATCTCTGCATTCACCCTTAACCAAGACACTTTTTTTCCTTTCATGTTTAACATTGACCTGGGAAGGTGTGGGTAATCAGAGTCAGTTCTATGCTCAGTACTGTATATCAGTGATAATACATATGTGCTTTATATTCACTCTCATTCACTTACTTTAATATATTTAGCTGCAGTCATTAAGTAATTAGGAGATGGCTGCTGCTTGTAGCCGTGGTAAATTTGTATCACCCTTAACTCTGTGAAGTGTTTGTTTGCAAACTTACCAGATCTTTACAACAATGACTAAATGTACTACTGATAAAAATGGTCCTGCACCCACTATTACTTCTACGTGCTCATATTTTCAAAGAATAACACCTCTAAAAAAAAACGACATCTAGAGAATATACCCACAATATTGTCTTGGTGTGTGTGTGTGTGTGTGTGTGTGTGTATACAATAAAGAGACAGAGAGAGAGAGAGAGAGAGAGAGAGAGTTATTAGCGTGTTTTTTGAAAATATCTGTTGTTCAAACGGAAGCTGTGCACTGAATCAAAAGGTATATGTAAAAGTAGCATTTAAACGTACTTTACATTCGTGATTAAGATGTTCCAACTGTTGTTTTTAAACTGCAACACCAGTTCTCAAGTCAAAGTCAGCTTTGCAAGTTTTCCCATTATCTGCTTCTGGAAGAATCAGCTTTTTTCCATTGGAGCAACATGGGCAGAGAAGCTAGAATGAGTGTGAAATAAAGAATGAGTGTGGTGAAGATGGTAAAAGGCTGTGAAACTGGGTTCCCTGCCGATTCGGAGGAGCAATGAGATGAGGCCCGGCCCAGTTCTGGCTAATAAGTGTGAGCAAGTGCAGGCCTCAGGCACTAGCCACACAACACCTATTATCAGCCTTCCTATCAGACATCCACGTGTTTCAATTTACAGGGTATTGTTCAAGCTGTGGGATGCTTCCTCAGTGTGAGCATGTTGACACCTCGCTCCTCGTGTCTGTCGGTGCTGACAGTATTTAATAGTCTCGTGGAGGTCAGCCTCTTGCCATGTGTGGATAGTTGGAGGAGAAGGGGCCAGGATACATGAGGATAATCTTGTTCTACTGACAATCCTGCAGAAGGAGGATGGGAGAAAGAAATGCTTCTGTGGGTGCTATTTTCTGGCCTGTAATTGTCTGTAAGGTCTGTAAAATAGGACAGTAGACGAAAGGACTGCAGTGGCGGGTTCAGAGGTTCAGACAGCCCACAGGAGACTGACCAAGGAGGCAGTTGCTGAGCCAAGGAGACAGAAAAATAGGAATGGTTGTGGGTTTTTTCTTGTATGTGTACAAGACACACTCCAAGCGTAGTTTACACTACAGCAAAATGTCTTTTTGTTCATTTAAACAGATCCAGTCATGGGTGGAAGGGCCCTGCTGGTTGTATCTGTGGTGGTGTGGCTTGGCCCTGACCCCTGTGGATATAATGGTGCACTGGAAAATGTCCTGTCAGTTGATGGAGGAGCTGCCTGTGGCAGCAGGAAGGAGTGTGGTGACAGGGGCCATGTGTGTTAACCTCTTTCCTTGTCACTTTTTCTGTCTTTCTCTCCACCCCCCTCTCCTTTCATCTCCACCTTTTTCTCTTTCCCTTTACGCCCTCACTCCCCCCAGACTCCACTCCCTCTACCTACACTGCACTGTGACAAATTACTCCTGGCGGTTGATTTGTTGGTTGTCAAAAGTGCTCCTTGCGCTTGCATGAAGGTGGGGTGAGCAGGAGAAGAGGGTGCTTCTTCCCCCTCCTGTTCCTGCCTGTCGTCATCATCGGTCCCTTGTCTCCCCCAACCTCACACATGTGCGACGTGCTCTCACCACAACTCAGCGTTGAGACGTCTCAATGGAAATTGATATTCTGTCTCATAAGATCTCATTAGATTAGATGTTGTCCGTGTTTAATTAGCTCACACATTAGGTTTCGAACCCTTCCTTTGACAAGACGGTTTTGATATGTTCTGGCCTGTGTCAGTGGTAGAAGAGCAGCTTGAGGAGACTGTTTTGTTATTTATGGTGGAGCAGCTGGAGGAGGAGCAGAAAAGGGAAATGCAAGTGAGAGATAAAGACTGTATGACAGAACTATAAATGTCACTGTTTGCGATAGGTTGCCTAGTAAGTAGGACCGATACTGACAAAGAAATCTGCATTTTTTTTCTGGATGATCTGATGAATTGATAGAAAAAGATATTTCGGAGACTAATTTTTTATGGTACGCTTCATTTTGCCACTTCTGCACAGATGTTAACAGAGACATTTTTAGCTGCTATATATTTATCATACAACATGCATATACTTTAGGGGTGGGTGATATGGATAAAATATATGGTAGGGTGTCATGATATGTGATTTTATGTTGTTACATCGCTATCGTATGAGTAGTATGTTACACTGTCTATATATAAACTAATAGGATAGGATTGTCTTATTCAGTTAATGAAATACCCAACAAATACAGGTATTTGATCATACAGATTAAAAAATCCTGTGAGTCTAATACTTTAATAAAGAAGTTCTGCTCATTGATTTTCCACACAGATTGCAATGGCCTCATACAAGCAGATATATTAAAGGGATGAATTTACTTAGGATAATCTCTGACAGCGGAAAAATCTCTCTTGCTTTTATACCCTAGTATACGGTATATGCTGGTATGTTAGAATCTGCACATGCAGAGGATACTAGGCTTTCATTTGTCCTGTGAGATGGATGATGACTGTAAGATGAACACATCGATTTGTGTTAGCTTGTATCACTAGGAAAATATTCAATTTCAGTCAGCGAGAAATATTTTAACTTTTGTCTTATGTTTCTGTATGAGTACCGTTTCACATTCATGAGTTACTGTTCTTACTGGATCATCTGACGGATGAAATAAATTGGTGATGCTCTCTGGTTGTGTCTGTGTCAGTCACAGGGCTTGTTGTTCCTAGTTGACTACTGTTGAAGATCAATCTGATGTGATTTTATTTCATCGCCGGGTGTTTTCCATTTTGAAAAGAAACTAATCTCCTTTCAGTCCCACTTGCTGCTTTATTTCACTAACTGTTTCTCTTTTGTGCAGTTTCCTCTTTTGCAAGAGAAATAGAATATCAGTTTTCCTTTCAATCCTAGCTATACACAGGCTAGATTGCTTTGTGCATCACCATCAAAACACAGAGGAGAGCATTGCAATCCACATGTTCAAAAGTCTGAAACCATCTTGTCTCTCTGTCTTTGTATTAAAAGAGGAGTTATGCTTTTATCCTATAAATATGGCATGAAAATCCCACTGTCAACGACACATTCATTCTAAGGCTTGCATTAACATAAAAACGAGGGCTTGTTATACAGTGAGATTTCAATAAAAAGAACACAAAATGCATTTAATGAAATTCAGATGCTGGGCCCCAGCTCCCTGAATCTCATTAAATGAGCTTTGTGCTGTTTTTCCATCTTCTCTTTGTAGAAGCGGTCCTCGAGTGCCCTTAATAATGTGGCAGATTTCATCATATTCTTGATTTAAAGAGGACAATGTCTGTCTTGTTCACTTGTTCTTTTCCGTGCCCAAGCCAATCTCCATCAATGTACTCACATAGTTTTCTGGATCTGGCTCATGATAATATTCCATCTTTTGGTGCATTTTCTCTTAGTTACTGAAGTTTTGTTAAGGTTCTTCACTAACGCATAACTCATTCTCTCCCTCTTTACCCCAACCCCCACCCCCACCCCCCTCTGTTTCTCTCTGCATAGGATTTGGTTTCATAACTTTTGAGAGTGAAGACATCGTAGAGAAAGTCTGTGAAATTCATTTTCATGAAATCAATAACAAAATGGTAAGTCCACTCATTTTTTTTTTCAATTCCAGGTGGGCGTTGAAGGATTAATATTTGATTTCTTCTTTCCCCTAGTATTAATAGAGGAGCTGGTGTGTGTGTGTGTGTGTGTGTGTGTGTGTGTGTGTGTGTGTGTGTGTGTGTGTGTACATGTTCATATGCACAGGCTAACACACATACGCACACACTCTGTGGCTCTCTGGGTCTCAGGGATGGGAAGGCAGTGGTGTGTACTGCCCACAAACCGTGAAATTGTGTGGCTGAGTTCTGCCTGTCAGGCTGAGGGACGGGAGAGTGGATCCTGTCCCTCTCTTTCTGAATCCCCTAATACACAAACACACACACACACACACACACACACACACACACACACACACACACACACACACACACAAAGGTGGAGATGTCCAGGGATGCAACAGGGAAGCTACTGGCTGAGGCAGAGTTCATTAGTCAGGGATTAACACCTTCCACAGAGTCCCAGTGATGCTTGTTTTACTCACACCAGTAATATGCTCATCTCAGACCACTACAGAGTTCAGTTGCCATTTTCTAAGTCATCATGTCACCTATGATAATTGACAGGAACCGACCTTAGCGTAACGTGTGACATTAGGTCCTCCTTCACTCAGTTCCACCCTGTAGGCCTCTTGAGAGATCCTGCATCATTTGAGCGGTACTGTGGTTTGTGATTGAATGGAGGAAATACTTGTCTTACTGCCATGCAGTGGGTCTCCATCTCTCACTGTGTGTCTTCCCTCTCTCCAAGTCTTTTCCTGAAACTGACTGACTGACTGGCTGTCTGACTGACAGGATCAGTGTAGTAGAACCATGTTCACCTGGGACCAGCCCAGGCCGCATATGACCCCAGTATACATCCCTCCATGTCTCTGCACTGCATCAAACTCGACGCTCAGGACAGCAACCAAAAAAATCAGAGTGTGACAGAAAAAAAACTGTATGCGCATGAAAGATATTCTGTCACATTCAAATGTCTCAGATCTTTTGACATGAAGGCATAAAATGCACTGTGTGAACGTGAAAACATCACTCATCAATATCAAGCACGAGCTCACAGGCCAGAGCGTCCATTTACACACAGAAAGCAAATAAGTTACTGTCAATTCTTGATTTTAAAAAACTATTCCAAACCTATCATTGCACAATTTTTCCTGTTAGAAAAAAAGCTAATAAAGCATTTGTTTACCAATAAATCTGATATAAAATCTCTGGAGAACATTTCTACATTGAGGTAATTTTCTTTTTCACTCTCAAATTTTTTACCATGTAGAAAAATGGGCCTCATTCAAGTCCGAATTACAGCCTGTTTGTAAGAACTTCTAATGAGAAAATAATTGGATCGTAAACAGTAGTGCTAATTAGGAATGCAAATTTGCTCAATAAATAGTTCAGTAGTAATCATTCTCGATTTATAAAATATAGATTTTTTTTCTTTAAACAGTCATCGAAGTTATCTTCACAGTACAATATTATTTAAGTAAGGTTTGATTTGAATAAGGATTAACCAAAAATATTTCAACTATAAATAAGAAAAAAAAAATGTCATCTCTTGAAAGTGTTGCTCATGCCATATGTCAGTATTCAACAAACTGCCGAACAAAATCCAAAATATCAATCATTGCCAGTAGTTCTGCATAAATTGCAGACCTCATTAAAGAACATAAATTAGATGAGAGTAACAATGCTTGACAGGGGCACTAACACAAAGGCTAACCCATCTTTGTTGTATTGATTATTTAAGCTAAATAAGACTACTTGCCTTCTATTGCCTTTGCATGTATAGGTTGCAATGTGCCTGTACATACGTTTCAACTTCAGTTACTATTATTAGAGAGAGTAAATCTATAGAGAGAATGGGAAAGAGAAAGAGCAAAAAAAGATATCGTTTTATTTATCCTTTCCTTGTATCTTCTCAGAGGCATTAAAGCTGTCTCTGATGCATCATCAAAAAATCAGTGTGTACCTTTGATTTCTAACGTGTCACATTCATGAAAGTTCTAGTTATTGTGTTCGGTGTTCAGTGAACCTTTTCTATTGAAGGGCTACGTGAAGTTTAAAATGAGAAGAGACCGCTATGCAGTGGAAGCGTCGAGTCCCTTGGACTTGTGACCACACACAGCTGTGATTTGCTACGCTGTTGTGCATTGTGACATGTTGTACTTCACAGATTGTGGCCAGAAAATGCATTAACCACCACTGCCGGCATACTGAAAAAAACAGTATCCCTGGGCTGTGTGTAGATACTTATAAAAGAGAACACATATGGAAAACATGTGACCCATCTGGGAGTCCCAGAAACCTTAACAGAACAGATGAGGAATTTTGGGGGGGCAGTGGAGTGTGAAAAGACCAGGGCAAGGTCCAGATATCTTAGGTTTTTGTCACCTTTGTTGGAATCCCTCTTGGCAACACCTACTGTACATTAAACTTCCTAGGATGCAGGAAATAAGTGCTTCCCTCAGATCGTCTTCAAAATACTGACATTTTAGAATGTCTGCAAAAAGAAAAGAATGAAGAGTATGTTATGGGCATTTTTCAAAGACACTTTGGGTCTTACCTTGGTTGCCGAGAGGAGAGTACTGGTTATCCAGTGTCTGAAGCACGACACAAAATAAAAAATGCCTCCTGTCTTCCTCCTTATGAAGTACCATACAGAAATAGACCTCATCCATCCTCCATGTGAGTGTTATCTAAGATGGTTCTTGAATAATTGATGCAGACAGAAATTCCACCCCACATGGGAGGGCTGTGGATGTACAGGGCACCCCACCTTCTCCTTGCCCGTCCTCTCAAGGGCTCTGGCAGTGTAGTGGGTCAATGCCCACTCAGATGTAAGTGACGAGACCTTTTAGTGACTTGGTCCATCACGCTGTGTTCATGTGCCACTGAGGCCTCAATCTCAGGAGCACTTCCTCTCTGTCGCTGTGAATTCTGTCTCATATATAATTAAAACCAGGGTACTGCTTAGCAAAAAAGGTCTCAACCTGCCCCACCAGCCGCACTGACTTCTACAGTGCTCTCGCCTCTCTACACTTACCTGCTTTAGCAAAGGCAAGATGTGATAAAAATATGGATCGTCCTCTCCAGGACTCCACATAATTGGAATAACGTCCTTTGGCCACAGCACCTTGTAAAAAAAACTAAGTATTTTGGAGTAAAAAACAATAAGCAGAAGATGGCTTGATAGTTTTCAAACGCTTTTAACAGTTAAGCACATCCTCTGTTTTTTCACATATATACATATAATATCAATTTCACAGACAAGGCAAAGGGTATTTATACATCACCTTTAATACAGCTAAGGAAAGGTTGTAACTTCCATTTTCCAAGACATGAGTCCCCTCCACTTGTCACCCTGCTGTTATGCATGTGCAGCTAATTCATAATAATACCTATCAAGTATTGTCTCTGATGAGCAAACAATGTGCCATTAAAATGGACTCACATTGTTTTTAGTCAAGTGCTTCAAGGTAATGTTCTTTAATCTGTCATTTTCAATATTCAGCAGTAGCAAATGATCACAACAGGAGGGAGGAATTTTCTGTTAGTCGTCAATTTCTCACTGTGTCTTCCTGACATGACCAACCAATTACTGCACTGAGGATAATAAGGTCTGACTTTCCCAGTCACTGAGGTAAAAGACTAATTCAGGAAGGCATTTATACATCAGCCTTCATTATTTAGATACACATATACTCTGCACATTGTATTGATGCAAGCAGAGTTATGAGAGAAAATTAGTACCATGTCACCAATACTGTTATTAAAAAGACAATATTATAAAAGACCTAGGTCTTTATTTTTAATTAAAGTAGTAGGATTCCTTAAATATTTTCTTAACCTTACTCCCTGATACAGTGTTAGTTCTAAATCTAAAAAGTGCACAGAACCTGTACATAAACTACCATTTTTTTATTTCCTTTTTAACCGTTAACTTAAAAGTTTATCTTTTTTCAGTGTGTAAGTTCTTTTAGAGTGAATGTTTAAAGGTGTTTCACATAAAATTTGGGATACAGTGAAAAGAGGAAAAAAAATAAAAATGCAGTAAGTGGAGTTGAAACTATTGTATTTTAACCTGCTTAGACTCTTATGACTCTGCTTTGAGGATGGTAAAATGTTGCATTTGGCAGTTAAGTACCTAGAACAGTGTTTTCTGAGTTCCATTCAGGCACTTATAATTTGAATGAATATTTAAATGTTTACCACAGCCCAAATGAGGTGAGGAAATGAGGTGGAGCATCATACCAGTTAGAATTAGCAACTCTAGCCCTTACCTTGACTCAATCTGATCATTTCGCCACTGTTCCATACATGTTTACGAGGCACACCTCCTAAAAGTGTTATTTATGCATCATTATGACATCAACAGCTCATAAAGCCCCACAGCTTTGCTTTATTTGCACAAGACAAACAGGACGTATGTGGGGACATTGGAGACCCTCCAATGGTATTCTCTTTAGATGAAAGTGAGAATTTTTGCTCCTGACTTATACTCCTGATTTTGGTATTTTATGAGAATTCAACTGGCAATGCAAAGCCACCTGCATGAAAGCCAAATTGTTGGGGAAATAAATTGCAATAATATCCTAAAGGATAGGCTATTATGCAAATTAAACAGGCCCCACATTTATATTACAGCCGTACTGTATGAGAAAAATACCATACAACTGCTATTAAGTCATACAGAAATCAAGTAAATGTGCAATAGAAATATGAAATAATAGTAAACATTAATTTATTATCCTATGATAGAAAAACATTATCAGATACTATAAAAAATTTACAATTGATGGAAAATGTGGACATGTTATTGCAATGATTATATGAAACCCAACAACACAGTTGGGTGTGGTCACATCAGGACTGTTGTACATGGTACCAAAGTGCCATGCTACGTCACTACTGCACAGGGTGTGAAAACAGTATGCTGATCCTTCTAGTTAACAGGGCCGACCGGGTTATTAAACTGGTTGAAGTTAGAATTAAATCTTTTAAAATCCTGGTCTGGGTCAAACATAATGCTGTAAAGGAGTCAATTTGACAATATAGTGGAAAGTTCCTAAGATTTGTTTTTCCAGGGGGCACTGCACTTAGGTTGAAATAATTTGATCAATCCACAGATATTATACATTTAGTTGTGATAAAGGTTCCTGATAGAAGTAGCTTGTAGGCTGCAAGCTATGGGTATAAGCAGTAGGCAGTCTGGGATCAGTAACCAAACCTAATTACTTTTAATTAGACCAACCTTCTGAGTTTGTTAGTGCCAGCTGTACCAGTTCTGCTGTTGTGTGTTAAACATGCAAAACAGTCAGTTACGCTGCAATCAACTATTAAAGGTTACTGCCCTCAAACAAGAGGTCATGCAGTCAAGTTTGTAAATCTCAGACACACTTGGTTATACCTACAGACTAAACTAGCTATTTGTTTTTTTAAGAGTGACTCCATCCCAAATTGATTTTTTTGTCGCACTGTAAACATAATTACATAGAGATTTTTTGGCATATGATGTTGATAATGGTGATTTCTTTCCAACAAAATTCATAGTGTGTGTAAAAATTGATTTTTCTGCTAAAGCTTAGCCGTTTTCTGTCTGCTTGGATCTGAAAGTTTGGTTCAGTTGTATCCTGTCGCCCCTCCCTAATGGTATTGTAATGGGCAGGACTCCAAGGTCTATTATGTACATTGACCAACAGTGGCTCCTCATGGTGGATGAGTTCTGACTACCAGCTATAGATCTCTGTCAATAATACACTGAGCAGTACAAATGTTCACTCTGACCTACAAATGAACTGATTAGATTTTGTAAATCAAAGGTCAAGGACACTTTGACCTGACCTCGTGTCTGTGCCATCACCTTGAGGGATTCAAATTATGACCACTTAAACTTAATACTCTTGTCTTCACTACATATTATTCATGAGTCTAAGCAGACATGCATCTAAACAGCAACTTGACTGGTTGGTGGAGGCATACAACACCGAGGCAGTAATACTAGTTTATATATGCTGGGGGAGAGGGTTGTAGTAGAATTTGAGGGTGTAGTTACTCTTTAAAGGAGATTTCTACAGAGAGAAACTGAAATCCCTGGGTTGTTGAAAATGTCTTGGAAAATATTTTCTAAAAGACTGGAAATCTTTAACACTGTTTGAACATCAAGTGCCTAATAAGGGAGTAGGAACACCCTTCAGAGGAGTTTCAGTCCCTCGTGAAGTGCTGCCTTACAAGTTCTGGACTGTAAGTAATTGGATGTTTACCCTTCATTGAAAAAGGAAAGCTTTGAGGGATGAAGGAGGTGGAAATCCACTTCGCACTCTGCACTCCAGGAAGTTCCATTAAAGCTCAATGATGTTTAGATCTGCTGATTGAGGAAGTGATGGAAACCATTTGACATCAACCTGATGATCATGGCCTCACTTTTGAATGGGTCCCTCAGTGTGTATGGGGACAATATTATCTTGGAATATGACAAGGGAGCAGTGTTGACACCACAGGGAGCAACCTGGTCCTTAAAATGACCTCATATTCCTTAGCTTTTATATAACCATGCTGAGATATCATCAGACATAATGACTCCTGTAAGATTGCTGGCCATTGAAGGCAACATTTTGCTTTATCCAAAACTTCTTACCGTTATAATACATCTACTCAGTTTTCTTTTTTTTTTTAAATGGACCATGGATACAAGTGGTTTAGAATAGAATGTGTGCTGTAAATACCCGCTTTATAAAATACATGATATACAATTTTTGTTATATCTCTGCACTGGCATCAGCTATAAGCATTGTCAGGTTGCGAGTCCATCCGTCCGTCCGTCCATTCCATTTTAATGAATGCGAAATCTCAGGATCGCCTTCAGGGAATTTCATTTCATTGGGCACAAACGTCCAATTGGACTCAAGGATGAATTGATTAGAATTTGGGGGCCAAAGGTCAAAGTGCAAGGTCACTGTGACATCATAATATTCTGCAAAAACACTTTTCTGGCTATTGTTTGACAGCATAACTAAGGAACAGGAGGGGAGTTTGTGGCCATATTTCATATTGGGTACCTGAATTGATGTCACTACTTATGGATGACCCCCTTGAAACTGTGGTGATTTTATGGGTCTTTTCTGCAGCCGGGTTGAAAAGTCTTCCCTACATATATTATGTGATTGAACTGACATAAACTGCAACTTGACCAGTTGGCGGAAGCATACAACTGCAAAGTTCTAGATTGGACTGGTTCACTTAAAGCCATGCTTCAACCCAAGTCTACTTTCTCAGAATCAAATACTGACCCTTTAGAGGCTTACAACATTTGTAGTTGGACCAATAATGAGGGACAAAGGCTCTGGACATTTTGGATTCTCGGGAATTACAATGGATCCCTTGTGTACAGAAACTTTTTAAAAGGCTGTTGCAAAATCCAATCATCTGTTCATTTTTTGTATTCACTAAATTTTCTGTTGATAGAATTTTTCAACTTTTTTTTTTATTATTTTGTTAATATTTCTGAGGTTTTAGCTTAAGTATTCAAAAATATTGTTTGAACTCGTTCTACAGTCTGTTCATTCAAAAAAATACTTGTTAAATGGAGGTGAGAAGCCTTTTTCTTAAGTGAATTATCCCACACCACCATGCCTGTGCATTCAGAGCCATGACATTTCCTAACTATTCAGCCTATGTGTTTTGACTGTTGAGCTGGGAGTGGGAGCTGGAGTAAATGAATTACACTTTCTTTTCCGCCGACTGCCAGTCTACTGATGGAATCCATTCACTAGTGAAGCTAATATTAGCCGTGCACCTCCCACACACACACACACACCACACTACACCCACAACACTCGTCCCTGAAGGACAGTCATTGTCAGTCCATCCCGCCCACACCTTCCCGTTATACCTACAAGGTTAATATGTATGGCAGATGTATTGAAAAGGTCACAACTAGAGCGTTTCACTGCTCTGTATCATAGCCTTTGTACATAAAAAGGCAGTTGTTTGTTTAATCTTCATCAGTGGACTGTTTTACTACACTGATTAAGTAGCGCTTCGAGGTCCTGTACGTGTCGCCGCACAAAGTTTTGGATGATTGATGGGATATGGACTTTATCACCTATTTGTTTACTTGATTTATCCAAAATTCAAAAACTCCCAAGCAGAATTAGTTTTTGTCCTATTTACATGACATATTATGAGATTTTTTTTTTGTTCTCATGTTAAACTGCAGTACTAATTATTTCAGATCCCATTTTTTATTTGATCATCCTAGACCTTCCAAGCATTAATGTTCGCTTTCTACTATACAGTATGTCAACATCTGTCTCTTTATAGCACACAACGTTTTGAGGTCATTTCCTGATGATGGTTTGGATTACTTTATACTCCCGAAAACTAGGCTGTGTGTTGCTTAGATGAAATCCAAGGCCCACTTTTTTAGACAGTTGCATGTTACATGCTGGAGTTTGGATGACTGCTGTGATCACTCAGACAAACACAGCAAAGAGCCCTCAGTTGTTCTCCTGCAATCTCCTATTTGGAAATTTAGCCCTTCAAACAACCACAGACAGTATTTCAAATAACTTCCTAAAAAGATTTATTTAAACTGTTCAAGAGTGTACTGGCTCCACTATCTGGATTTCTGTTTTCAGCCCTCCTCTGACTTTCTCTAGGGTTACAGAGTGACACAGATCTCAAAGATAAGCTATCAGCTGCAGTATTTCAGTGCATTGGAGTGAGAAACATCTCAGTATATGCTGAAAGCATGCAGGTTAAAGTAACCATACCTTCTCGACACTATTTGCCAGGAATTCACTTCCACACTAGACACCTGTCTCACACACTGTATACTGTGTGTTTGTGTGCGTGTGTGCACGCGCTATTTCTGCACAAAGCAGTGTAACTTTCCTGGTATTTAAGGCAAGGCAGGTTAATGGGCTGTGCCTTTTCTGAACAAGGCACAATGGTGCTCAAACATCTCCATTCATGGTGTCTGAATGGTGGATCATGGCACTCTGAACACAATATTGTGCTGCCTTCATAGCATCAAAAGTCCTAAACAAGTTGCACAAGCCACAGTTCAGAAAATCGTTGAGCTCTTCCTTAGTTTGTGTGGCAGGAGGTTCAGGCTGCAAAACCCTCCACACGGCAAAATTTGAATCACTGTGCTTGCAACTGCTGAACCTTTGCAGTGCTTCATTGTCAAACTCAGCTTTGTCTTTCTGTCCTCTCTGTTCTCCTCTCCTTTTCTTGTTCTTTGACTTAGTTCACTCTTGAAAGCTCCTGCCTCGTTCACTCACACAATCCTGTGTGTTTGAAGCAGGTGAACACCCACACACTCACACCACCATAGAGCCTGGCTCCTGGCTGGTTTTAAATCCATGACAAGGAGCCCTCTCTCTGAATATCAAAGACCCACATCTGAGAGCATGTAGACATGACTCACACCCAGGTCTGTCTTACCCCCAGCAGGCTACCTGAGCATCCAACCCACTGGATGTGGCAGGGACTACTGGAGGAGGCTGATCAGACACTGTCATGTCCGTGGTGTGGGCAGAACATGGGTGTATTTGTCACCCAGCTATGTGAACGTAGAAATCCCAGCAGTGTGCTGAGATTTCTAACAGACCCATTTGTCCCACCCAGTTTTTACTTCCATGCCGGGGGTCATTCTCTGACAATAAAAGCGCCTGTGCTCTCTTCAGTACAATGTCAAACCATGCCAGGCGAGCAAGGAGAGCAGAGTAGCTGTGACAGCTACAAAGTGGCTGAGGGAACTGTGTACTTTAGATGGTCTGCTTCAAATGAAAGGACTGCTAACAGCAACAAATCACAGCTCTGCAACGCAGCAACTTTCCCTCTGTGATAGAAACCTTTTTCATTAGTGTTCCCTTTTTACATTTCCGCCTCTCTGCTGGATACACAGAGCTTGTTACACTATTCATTTAGCACAACAACTTCTTACAGATGTGAAGTCTTATTTCAGTTTGGCAACTTGCAAAAGTACAATGCATCTGCCACTATGTATGTATGAATGTGTGCACGAGTTGTGTGTGAATAGTAATGTGCACCTCTAGCCTGTCAGAGCTGCAAGCCTATCTGTATGAATGCTGGGCAGTACCTTGGTTGAGGTGCACACAACTCTGGCGCATTTGCCTGTCTTGTGCAGCAGGCCAGGATGACATGTGAATCGCAGCAGTCAAGAAAACCCTGCTTAAGTGGAGGCAGTAGGGAGAAGCAGGCAAGAGCCAGGAGGCAAACAGACAAACAGATGGACAGGCTGATGCCAAGCAGGCAGTGGAGCAAATAGATTGTGCAGCATGGTGAACAGACTCGGCCTACCAAAGAACAACCAACAGACGCAAGACCATGCCACCCTTGTCAGCTGCTTGTGCTTCTCTATAATTCATCGAGATAGGATAGATACGTTGTAAATAGGACTCTCATCTTCCTCCCTCTCCTCATCTGCCCCTGTCACATCCCTCATTTAATATGTGTTATGTAGGAGGAGGAGATGTCAGTCTTGCAAGATGGGAAATGAACAAACCTGTATGTGTGAGAGCTAGAGTGAGAGACAGAAATGCAGGAGAGAGATGAGTGCTGCAGGTGGAATTGGACTGTGGGGCACTGGGGACTTCAGCCCAGCAGACCTACACAAGAACACAATACACTCACAAAAAAAGAACCATTCAGTTATGAAACACCCATTTCTCACCAGCGTCACATTTTAAACATATTTCCTGGGCAAGACCGAAGTTAAATTAAACCAACATCAGCGAACAAATAGAGATTTTTGTCAAGAGAGATTATTGCTTTTGACATGATTCTGTGTTTAGACTGAACAAAAATCTGCTTTTCAGAAAGAGATTGAACACACTGCCACACAGTGCGACTTTGATAATGGCATTGGAGAACAGAGCTTCTCCTACCTTGATGTCTCAGAAACTCTTGAAAGTATTTAGCTTGTATTTCCCTGAGGCATTGGGCACATGCTCACTGGAGCAATAACCTTTGCTTTAATGCAGGAGGAGCATGATTGTAAGTTTTCCTTAGAGACTTCCTCTAAAATGTGAGGTGCTCAGATTGACTCAGTCTTGTTTTTCTCTATGGAAAACATCTAGCTGTGCAAGTCAAATAGAAAACCACCTTAAAGAGCTGAGACAGCCCTGTCAGAACTGTCTGGTTGTGTACCTACACAGTCTAATGGTTTTTCTGCTTGTGTGTTTGTGTGTGTAAATGTCTATGTGTGTGTGGTGTGTGTTTATGTGTGTGTGTGTGTGTGTGTGTGTGTGTGTGTGTGTGTGTGTGTGTGTGTGTGTGTTTGTGTCTGTCTGTCTGTCTCTCTGTCTACATAGGTAGAATGTAAGAAGGCCCAACCCAAGGAGGTGATGTTCCCGCCAGGTACACGAGGGCGAGCCAGGGGTCTGCCCTACACCATGGATGCCTTCATGCTGGGGATGGGCATGCTGAGTGAGTTACACATGTATACACTTATACAGTAGCACCAACACTAATGGAGATACCCAAACAAGTGATTTATTTACACCCTTTAAGTAATACACAAGTTTGATATCATGCTGAAAACGTCCATCAAGCAACAGTTTAGGCATAAAATTCTTTTTAGGCATTAAATTCTGTTGATAGTAACTCAAATTTTTCACCAGATGGCAAATGAAAACATAAAATGTAAGCGTTGACATTTTTGGGGGAGGGGGCAGAGGAGGTGTCAGGCATGCACACCATTCAGTCATCAGTATCTACCTGCTAAAAAAATCAACTTATGCAAACTCTCGTCTGGATAACCCCATTAGGTGGGCGCTGCCCCTAATTAGGCTGCTTCAAGGTGTGCCACCAGTGGCCACTGTGGTCTATTTCTGGTTGAGTCTGGTACAGGCAGCCCCTGGGCATATAGGAGCAGACCAGCACATTAGCAGACTAAATGAAGAGGAAAATTGGTGTAATGTCATATTAAGGATTCATCACTGTGCCCCCCTTAATGGGTAATGAAGGGGACACACATGTCATGGAGAGATCTCATCTACAGGGACCTCAGCTGCTGGCCCACCCCTCTTCATTACCATCCAGCCCATGGCCCTTTTTATTTAACACTATTGCACACTCTCCCTCCCTGCCTCCCTGCCTACCCTCCGCCTATCTGTCTGTCTGTCTGTCTATCTATTTATCAATGTCTCTATGTGCATTTCCTATGCATATAATTTGTATGTGCAACCCAACCAAATGGATTTGCCCCTGCATAAAAAATTTATTTTTTCCTTCAGAAGCAAAAGAGACATGCAGCTGATTGTAAGAGACTTGTTTCGCCGTGCAACTAGCCCCTCCTCCCTCTTGTAGCAGGTGCAAGCAGAGCCACAGTCATGCATTTTTATCTGTATCAGGTAACGTAATGTTTAAAGCTGCTTCGAAAGTCAATAGCAAGTCCTGCTGCTTTTTTTGCATTTTCCTTTTTAAAAATAAGGACAGGAAGCAGTGGTTTTAATGAATCACTAAGCTGTGGAACTAGTATTTTTTAACAAGGAGAATTAAGGGCCGATAAACTGTTATCTCTGTTTCTGCCTTTCTGCACATATATGTATTTATTTATTATCATCGTCTATCTATATACAGTCGCAGAAACTGTCAGTTATTGCAGGCTTGACCTTTCAGTGAGACTGATTATACAGTTGTTTGTGGTAAAAGTGTTGATAAGACTGGCCAAGTACGTCTGTTGGTTCTATCTAAGTCATTCCTAGTTCCATCTCATCTGGTAAAAGTATTTAACAAGCACAGTGAACTTTTCGGAACTTATTACAGTCTAATGTGTCTGCAAAGAGGAGAGCGCTCTTCCCCTCCATTGGGAGATGGCAGGCAGGAAGGCAGTGATGTGCTCATGTGAGAATATTAACGGCCAACTTGTTTGGAGACACTCTTATCTAAATGAAATTGGAACAAGGACGGCGAAACATTCCTTTATATAATTTGCATTTGGAAAAAGGGCACCCTAGGCTCATTATTTAAGAAAGTGTAAGCTCCTTTTGTGCCAAATCTCATTAAAGCCATCCCTAGCTCCTTTGTTTACTGCCTCTAATCGAGGCATTTATCTTTATTGTGTTGTGCCCGATGTATGTTTGCTGAAATTAATACACATTTGAGCTGCGGCAAGGTATGGGTGTACCAGATGGATAATTGATTTTAAAGTGAATCAGAACTGTTGAGCCATAAAATAGATACATTAGCATGCATATTAATAAGGTAAATAAGAGCACAAGAGGCCGCCACCAGGCCAGACACAATGGCAGGTTTCGTTTTGAAATGGTATGAAAGACAGCAGTTTTGCTTCGTCTTTCTCTTTCTCTCTTTCCCCCACTCAAGTTATTTGTAGATGTGTATGTACTAAGGATTTTGTGAGATAGTAGCTTAACTTAACAGTATCTTAAGCCACTTCACCAGCACTTTTATATTCCTCTCTATAGCTCTGTCCTTAAACACTCAGCATGCACATCTGGCTGCAATTTCTTTGTTTATAGTCGTCATGTAAAACCCTCTCTAATGTAGCACATCAGACTAGGAAAATGGTTTTGCCATTTAAGAAAATGTTGAAATAAGAGAGTATAAGGAGCTGCCGTATCTAAGCCAACAATTTCAGCTTGGCATTTATTCTGTTTGACAGTAAGACAGTATCAAACACATAATATCCAATATCTTGCGGTCCGTGATAGCTTTCATTGTATAATATCACAGTTCCTTTCAGACCAAACAAACAGTGAGGGGGTTTTGTGAAAGCTATCCATCTGTGGCTTCCCAGTGATGACTTCTCATCAGCACCTAATGAGGATTTTCATTTTTTCTGGTGTAGCCTCTGTCCTACTTCATCCATACCAGACCCCTTCACAGCCTATCAGAGTTGCATTTCTTTTTGTCTGCGAGAGAGTGGAGAGGGTCTGGGAGAGGCATTTTCCCATTGGGTCAGGAATAAATTGAACTTTTTCATGGACAGCAAACACTGATTAGATATTTATGACCAAGGTCAACCTTTCTGATTCCAGCTGGCACAGGCTCTGAGGCATACAGAACAGAGCATCTACACACATGCTCACATTCACACACACACACTCTCGCACGCTAACACACAGCCTACAAACACTCACGCACATTCTCGCCCACACAAATATGCTTGCATGCAAAATATGTTTTGACACCTTCATTCTGTAGACACAATCATACATGTGCATATGCACCATCTCTGGAAGAAATGTATAAATGTATACCCCTCTACTTGTTCCAAAAATTCAATGCGATCCGGTCTATCCATTGTACAGTTAATTTATGTAGTTGGTATTTATAAATATGGCATCTGATTGTATTTACTCTAATCTCTATCAATCTACCGTGTATATAGAAATTTGCAGCCCAAAATTTACAATTTAGACATTCAGAGAGTAATTTATCAGACCAGCACGTGGCTAACGAGAACTGAGGACAAAGATGCCTGAGAGAGGTTTCCAAGGTCAGTTTCTGAGGTGTTGCTTACACACAATCAAGGAAGAGTTATCAAGGCTCCTGTGATTCATTCCTGGCCTAAAGGACTTCTTCTTATTAGGTAATTTAGTCCAGACTTATGGTTGAAGGTGATAATAGCTTGAGGAAAACAGATAAAGACTAAGACATATACCATAATTAGAGGGTTAATTATGTTTATATTACCTTCTGATGGTGCTCAAATTCTCACTGACTTACACACAAGCTCACTCGCTTGCCCACCCTCTCTACTCAAATTTCTTGTTTTGTCTGTATTCCGCTTCCTATCTGCCTGCTCCCTCACACCTCGTTTCTCAATATGTTGCCCACAGCTGCTTCTGTCTGAAAACTGTCCAGCTAATTAACTGGTGGGTCTGTGGTTGTAATAAGAATCATGACAGCAGATGAACAATACATCTGCTACTCTTAAATTTTTCTAATCACACTGGATCCTCTTTGGGCCTCATCACAACTCCCGTCCACCCAGGGACTATTCAGCTTCTAGACAAGTCTGTACCCTCTTGCTTTGACTTTGGTTTACACTTGCAGTGTAACAGTGGCGGTGCTTAAATTTCACCTTAACTGTGTAAAAAGTAACCATACTAACTAATCCTGGGTTCCTAGAACTGGTTAATTACAGATGTTATGGATACAGATGCCTTACATGTATGATTACGCATCAGAATGTTGATAAAACTGATCAAAAGTCATGTACTGCAGAGTAATACAAAACATAAAAGGAGCTAACCTTTGATTAAAATGTAAAAAAAAAAAGAAGCATTGATTCATAGATGATTTGTTGCTTTTCATCTGTATGCATCAGTAATATTTTTAAAACTCAACAGTAAAACAAGCCTAGATTTATCATTTATGAGAAACACAGAAAAACTGATTTTTCCATAAAATCTATGATTTTTTTCTAATGTTAATACACCACTCATTTAAGTGATGATAAGATATTACTAATTGGGCCTTTTAGATGACAAATAATTACATGAAGCAGACAAAGCAAACAGCTGTTGAATATTTAAAACATGCATATGCAGATATAAAGTAAAAAAAAAAAAAGAGAGAAAAGGGGGCTTATTCATTTACATTTCAAAAATTGACAAAAATCATATGAAGATTATTCAAAATAAAACCAGTGGAATATTAATGACAGATAGGTAAAAGGAAGATGCTCAAAACTCTCTCTTGATCTTGCTGTCCTCATATACTGTAGACTGCGGTAGATTCGGTTTATGCAGTCTGATTATCTAAAAACATTTAGCGCATGCATATGATTACCATAGAGCATTGGTTGCCCTGGTAACTCTTGAGATAACTACTATAGATAACAAGTTAATTACCGGCCAAACCTTGTTACAACCAGCAGCAAACCACAGCAAACCACAAGTGAATGCCATGCTGGAGGTGCAAATGTGGAGCGGCTATCACTTCCTTGCCTGTGGCATCTTTTTAACAAACTGCATCCAGCCATATTAACACATGAACCTTTCTGCTGTGCCGAAGGGACATAGAACATAAACAGACACCAACGTCATTTCAAGGCACCCGCTATAAAGTGTTATTACACTGAGCTATAAAACTGTCTGAGAGCTTATTGTTGAATGAAAAAAATGGAAATGAACTAGAAAGTAAAGAACCAAGAGCACTTCTGTTTGTTCAGCAGCTTAATGCTTTGGTTTCCAAGTATTTGCCAGTTCTTGATACCATACCATAATGAAACCCAGTATTGTTTGAATGTCAGTTAGGTGCTTTCAGGCTCCTGTTGATGTACCTTACTCTGTTTAAATATAATGACTCACTGGCAAGAAAACTATTTTACCGATCAGGCCACATTTTTATAGTTGTGGCCTTTAGTCTTGTAGGTTACAAAAACATTTTCCTCAATAAATTAATCGCTGATATCGCACAATGCAGCTGCACCCTTAAAACAAGGTCCTGTAGGACAAGCAACAAGAGCAGCATGATAAAGATTAGAGGGTAATGTAAATGAGTGCAAGTGCTTCTTGTTTGTTGTCAAACTGCACACACAGCAAATGATTTTCAGTTGAAAATCTACTATCAACATTATGAGCTATAAATAAATGCCACTTCTTTATTAGGCCTGATGTATAAGAATAAATCACTTCTTGCTTATTGCAGTTTTTCAAACAAGGTGAGTTAAGATTACACATAATACACCCGAGACTTTGTATATGAAAAGTACACTTGAGCAGCCGGCATCCCCAGGAGTTTTATAGCAAGGTTTGTTTGTTTCCCTCTCAAAGTGGATGTATAAGTACCTATAGCCTAATGTTTACCTCTGTGTGCTTGTGCAAAAAGGTATCACATCTGTATGTATTTTAGACGTAATTTCGCCTCTCATCTCTCTTTAATCTCTTTCCTCTCTATCAAAGGTTACCCTAATATTGTGGCAACATACGGCCGCGGATACACTGGATTTGCACCAAGCTACAGCTACCAGTTCCCTGGTGAGTTAAAGGCTTTCTTAAAATATCAGTGTTGCAGGTGATTTCTGTTACGCTTTCTCAAGCAGCACAATCAGACATACATGCCCAAACACCAGCACACATACGCACACATTTGAATGCACATGCACATACACTCATCAACAGACACGTCAGTCATCAAATAATCTTCAGGGTTATAAGTATGTTACGTGTGTGGATTTCTAAACTAGCTTTTGAAAGCTGACATGTAGTGAAGTAAATTGCTTGCTCCTTTTTATCCCACACTTGAACACTACCATGACCACATGTCTAAAATGGGGAAAGTTCTTCGTCCCTCGTCGGCCCAATGTATGCAAATTCATCTGTGGAGAAGCGGAAAAATAACCATCCCTTTGTGTAGGCAGATTTTAAAATGTGGTTTGTGTAATGGAAAATGAATGAAGTCTTTTTCTGCATTAAAAGTGTTGACTCAGAGTGCCGGGCTCTTAAATGGGAGTCCAAATGGGAAGCGTGCAGTCTGGAGGTGAGCAGCTGTACCTGTCTGCTGTGAGAAGGTCCTGTGGCTCTGAGGTCCCTCACTTAGACAGGCACCCCGTCAATTTCATGCTTTATTTAGGGACTTCACACATACTATGTTTGCTGTGCCAGACATCATTCCTTCCACTGATAAGATGGAATGGGAAATATCTGACAGCCGCTCAGATCTCTGTAATATCTTTGTGAAATAGATTCAGGAATGGTAAGACAGGAGGTCCAGCTGTGACCACCTGCAGATCGGACATATGCTAGACTCATACTTGACCACAAAATTATTTGGCAGAAGAAATAGCACCTACTCATCAATGTGGGTGAACATGAAAAGCATACAAATGTGGGAATCAAGCAGTGTTTGCCTTTATTTTTTTTTTTAAATACAATGACCATTTATTTTGATAACTGACTGATACAAATGTGATTCATGAGACCAGCAATGCAAAGATTTATTTTAGTGCATGGCATACATCTGAGATGCCATTTAGAATCAGCCGAAATGAGCATTCATCAATTCTTCATATTTTGTAAAAGCATCCTGAAACATGCATAAACTTGGATCTACAAAAGAGATATAAGAAGGGAAAGGAGTAATCAGTATTTTCTCTTTATAAGTAACCCTAGTTAAACATGGATTTTTAAAATGTTTGCTATTTACATCAAATTAAGGGATATCACCTTCCCTGAGGCAGAATGTATGATCTGTCCATGTTAAACTCAATTTAAAGAGTTTGATAAAGCTGTATGATTAAAACGGCCTCCTCTGGGCCCGCTCAACTCTTGACAGGGTAATTGGAATTTTTAATGTATGAATCAAACTCCCTGTCCAAATTAAATAACCCCAGGCCAAATATTGACTAGTGTCCTTCCTTACTAAGATGTGGAAGGCATCCTCAATTTAAGATCAAAGGCTCTTTTTTTTTTCTTACTAAACACAAACTCACTGAAACACTCCTATAGATAAATAGAGCCGGCTGGATCCAAGAGGTTTAAATTGTGGGCTGCATTTCAAGGCGTTTTTTTTTTTTTTTTTTTTTTTGCTTTTTTTATTCCCAGTAAACCTCAGGGGTCTACTGTTAACAGAAAAAAAATGGTTAGGCAATTGCTCAATTGTCAAGATAAAACGGTGATAAAGCATTGATCAGTGATGAAACACTGAATTGAGTAGAAAAACTCGATAAGACATTCACAGAAAAATGAAACCAAAGCTGACATCTCTGCAGCTGAAACACAGTTCAAGAGTAGAAAACAGAATCTAAAAGAGATGTGAAATATAAAGAACCTGTAGTTGGGGATTTAAAAAAAAAAAAAAAAAAAAGCTTTCAGTTCAGCCAGACTCAAAGCCAGCACAAGCTCAACAGCTGTTTAACAGAATCTGACAACTTAGCACTACGGTCCTTTAACTCTCGGTTAATTTCAACATTGATCACAAAATGCATTTGATATCGATCACATGCATTATTTTTCTGTTTTCCGATATTTGTATGTCATGAGGTGCTTCATTTCATCGTTTCTATTTAATGCACTTAGAGAACTTCACATATTGCTAATGGAAAACCAGATCACAGCATAGGCCCAAAGAGTAATCACAGACATGTATTCAGTAGTATCTATTTCTGTTGAAAGTAGTAGTTGCTGGTAGTCATTGTGAAAATCATATAAAACTGCAGCGAACACTGTCAACATACCTTATGTTTCTCTGGCAGAGATAGGTGTAGTTACATGTGTCTTTTAATGCATATAAAATCCGTCTGTTGCATTGTTTGTGTCATGGGTTAGGGCTAACCTATGATAGCTACTAATGAGAGCAGTAAAACGGTTGTTGTCTTCATAATGTGACAATAAAAACGCAAAAGAGGACTGCAGGCGTAAACAGTGCAGATTGTGCCACATCAAATATGTAAAAAAAAAAAATCTATCTTGCAAGTTTAATATCAAAAGACCCTGATACATTTATTTAAATTACTTTCAAAATATGAAATCAATAATTCTACAAATCTTCTGTTGCATTTTCAGGACAGAAATTTAGATTTTCACAAGTGCATATAATTCATTTTTGCACATATTTTAAATAGTCATTTCAATTAAATTTTATGTTTGTCCCTTTTTTAGCCTTTTCAGTCTGCATTTATACTAAACAGAAAGAGGAGAGAAGCTCCCAGCTGTGTTCAATATGCTGTAATCACACGCCGTTACCTCACTGGAGCATTGTTTCAGCATTATGCTTAAACTAAAAGTTGGAAATTGAATTTCAAAGATGATGCTGCACGCTGCATGCGTAGTGGCAATCAAGAAAACAGTTGTCTTTACTATTACTAATCACTTGAGCAGTACTAATGTGCATACAGGATTTTGATGGTAAGCAGTGGCATTGTCAGAGTTGAATGCATATTTTCACAAGTCAAATAAAAGCCGAGGGGACTGTAATGTATGCATGCAAATGTGAAATGTGATATGTGAGTGTTGTGATGTTGTCATTTTCTGTGTGGATGCACTGTAAAAATCCCCACTGTATAAGATGAAGAGCCCCAGACATGCTCTGACTTTGTTACTGTCTTTACCTTCATATAACACCAGCCCCTCCAACTAGAGTTATTGTACTTCTCTCATCATGTGAATTCAAAAGAAAATAATGCTAATATTTCTGACACATTCAAACTTCAGTTGTAGCTGTATCGCAATATTCATTTTCAGTTCCTGAACTAACCTCACCCTGAATTCAGCATCTGCTTGCTTTTACCAGAAATCCTTTGCACACACCCAGGACACAGTTGTTAAAAAAATATTAAATCTATCCTACAATAGCATGTTACTTACAGGGTCAGTTTACCTAAATTGCAATAGTCAGAATGATAAGTAGTGAAGGTAAAATAATTTTTTGTTAGATCTGTTCCAACTAACAGGCGATCAGATATGCTAAGTGCCTTGGCTGTAACTTTGAATTCAGGCCTTACCTTAAACTCAGACGTGCTACTGTCCTACCAACACACCACACCGGCAGCGTACTCAACCGCCTGGTAGGACCAGCCCATTCAAGTCCGCGCGAGTCTACTTCTCAAGCTAACAACCGTGCACTGAGCCCAGTTGGTTTCAGTTCCTTTAGTTTAACAAATAGAACCGGGAAGAAACTGAACTAAAATACTCTGGGAATGAGGGCCATCATTTATACTCCATTATGGTCTCAACAAAACAAATTTCCGCAGCAAGCTACTCTCCCCTCTTCTTCCTCTACTATCACAAGGTATTTGCCCTAAGGCTGGCTTATTTTAGGTAACACCTGTTCTCTTGGATATAACAACCATTAAAACGATGAATAAAAACCTTATGGCCATGACACAACCAAAAACATTTTTTTAACTTACATTGGGCCGGACAAATCTCCAAGACTTGTTACCATTAGAGTAAAGTAAGAAAATGCTGTTCCTTATTTGCACTGTATTAAAGTTTTGCAGTCTACCCTTTAACAGTTTCTGCACTGTTACTGTTGTTAGCTGGATGCACTAATAAATGAGCTGTAATAGTGAGAAGACAACAATGGCAGGTACCTTGTATAACACTGTCAGATAGCTTTGGAGTGATGTCATGGTGGTACATATCGATGAATATAGGTATCAGTATCACTTAGGCTTAGCTGAGTTAGGTAGTTGACATGTCAGTCATGTAGCTTCAGTTTATTTTCAGGTACTGAATCCACAGAAAACTGTCTATGAACATAGAATCAATAGAGTAGTACACCTCAATAAGGACTTGTGGTTTATGTGACATTAAATTGATATAAAATGACAGTTATAATCATGCATTCCTAATGTATTATTCCATCCATAAATGAAATAACTTTTTATATGGCAGATGGGGCAAGAATCAGAGTATGAAAATGCAGCACACATCAGCATTACAGAACTTGTTTTAAATGATCAGATTTCAGATCTAACATTTATCAGGCTACAAAGAGCAGACTAAAATTGAAATGATCTTTGAATTAAAATGAGATATAGAAGTACCTCACATTGAGTCTGTCAGACTAAAGAGCACACTATTCCCTAGATACTGTTGGAAAGCCAAAGATTTTCTAATGTCTTCAAATTGCTTAACTGCATCTGGTAAAATTCTTTAATTAGCTACAGTTTTTGCCACAAACAGAAAAGGTGCATGCATCTCACTCTTTCATGCATCTGTACCATGTCTATTATATTATATTATATTATATTATATTATATTATATTATATTATATTATATTATATTATATTATATGTTATATTTTTTCTGTGTTTTCTGTAATTATACAAATTACAAATCATCATCATCAAACACATCAGGAGATCAAACTCACAGGATGATGACATTTTTTTTCTTTATATTTTTATATGTAGATACTGAATAGGATGATGTTTTTCCTTGGTTTGTTTTATTTAGTTTAGTTTAGTTTTGTTTTTCCATATTTTGGGGGGTAAGAGTATGAAGAGAAACTGAGAAAGCTGGAGCTGATAAGGCATAAGGAACATTACTGTACATTACTCTCATTTTTATGCAGCAGTCTAATTAGCATTAGCAAGCTGATAAATGCACTATTGTATTATTCAACTTGTAGCGCCCAGGGGAACATCCCAAGATGTGCCACATTCAAAGCATGAGGTGTCTAGTCTGGAGGACCTAACGTGATTAAGGCACTGAAAGCCAGATTCAAAGAAGTATCCTATTTGATCACAGCTTTAGAGCACATTCAACTGTTGTCTTACTTTTCTTAGATTACCTTAAGCTAAGACTGTATACAGTGAAAAAATCTTCTGTTTACTGTGCATATTAAAATGCAAATGGCCAGGAAGAAAAGTGCAAGTTTATGCACTGTAGTTTATGTACAGCGTATTTTCTGCTAATGGAGGCAGCAAATATAGAAGAAGAAATATGAAACAGTTTAAGAATAGAAGTATAGTCTATTGTTTGTATGATGTATGCATGAATAGGAAGCTTGTCCGTATGAGGAAAATGTAATTAAAAAAAGAAAATGGTGTATGCATGCGTGCATAATGCATGTGAATAAGCTGGAGAAGTGAACTTCAAAAGAAGGGAAACACCCCTCATACATTCATATTGTACTATCTATTGTTAACCAGTCTTGTATCAGTTCCTTTCATTACATGCACATAAATGTACAGTTTAACACACACACACACAACATGCACAGAAAACGGCGTATTCATGAAAAGACTGAAATTCAGGAGCTGTGTATGAAGGGACTTTAGAGAGCTTCTCTCCACTCTCCCATATTCTTATGCGACTTGCTGCCTCCACAGCCGTGCCCTCAGAGCCTCCCCTGGCATAAATGACCATTATGGCTCCATTAGGACTGCTACTAGGAGGTCATTATGCTACACTGAAAAACCAGGGATGAAGATGTTAGTGGGGTCCCATCAGAGAAGAGACATCCAGCTACTCCAGATGTCATGACAGACAAACAGCAATTCTGGTCTAGTGAGTCAGCCTCTTAAATAGTAAAAGAAAAAGAATGATAAAGGAGGGAAGAAGGAAGTGGTAAGTGCAGCAAGGATGCAGTAGGCTAGAGGGGTGGGTGATTTTGGGTTTCCACCTATCTTAACACTAAAGAGAGAAACTATCCATGCTGTTTCTAAGGAGATAATGCATCTTGTGTCTCTCTCCCACAACACACTATAATAATTAGTGTTTGTGTATATATTGATTTGATTTGATTTGTTTGTTGTAGTGAGTGGATTGATTTTTCCATCTGTTTTCCTTGTCTTGTTGCCATAACCTTTCCTTATCACATGAATCATCTGTGTCAGATCTGTTTCCCCGGCAGATATGATGTGTGGGAAAGCACTGTAGCCTCCATCTCCCTTTGTCTCCAAATCCACCAACCAGCCATACCTGACACACAACAGCACACTCCATCATACCTGTGACAGAAAACGACTTTTCTAAAGCCTTAAATCAGCATGAGTAGATTTCTCTTTAATGCCACTAAATATGAGAATCTGCAGGGTGGCCTGGTTGGCTACAAGATTCTCCCAAGACTGAAAAAGATGAGGAGTTTGGCTGCCATACTCACCCACATGTCTGGCCTCAGTTAAGTTTCCCTGATTCAAGTTACTTAGCCCCTACATGCTTGAGGGATAGTACATCTTGTTGTATATTTATATATGATTGAAAGGCAAATGCACAGAATCAAGATACATGGTCAAGCAACAAGTTTGAGCCCATCAGTCTTTCAAAATATAAATAGAAGTCTGAAAACAATGATACTATTGTTGCTCTATACAACTGTAACTAACAGTGAAAACAAGGCATCTTACCTTTTGACCCCCCTTTTTCATGTAGGTGAGGTTTGCAAAGGTACAAGGAGCAGCTGTCCTCTCAGCAGGTGGCATATAGGGAAAGGGAGCTGCTGACCTGTGCAATTGGTATGATAGTTACTGCCCCTGAGGGCTGCATGCCCCTAGAAAGTGGGGCAGAGCCAACCAAGCATATGAGAAATGCACCAGGGGTCACACCAGGGCACTGGCCTGAAACATCATTTAGCCTCCCAGGGTTTAGCAACTGTCTGCTGTCGGGAGATAGAAATGTGTTGACATGGACTATATAGAGCTTTGAACAAAGATAAAATTCTGCAGGGTTGGTAACCCCAGATAGAGAAGGTATGGTGGCTGCACGGTTATGAAGTTGCATCCTGCATATGCTGTAGATCGAAGAGATCCTGGTCAAAAATGGACTGATGTTGAGTCCCTGTGGTCTGTGTTTTATTCACATCCAAAACCAAATATCTCTGTAATACAGAATATATTTTGAAGTGTCAAATAAAAGGAAATTTTGATCCAGTCCAGAGTATTCAGGCCAAGCTAATTCTTGATTGATTTGGTTTTAGAAAGGCCAAACAAATACAAACAAAACTTATGATAAGCAACAAGAGGACAAATCTCTGAGAAGAGCAAAAGTGATCACAGGGAAGAATGAGCAAGATTACTTTAACACGGTATTAATGCAACTCATTGCTCCCAGTGGCTCCATTTCATAGTAAAAACCGTCACACATGACTTTGCTGTAAGCGTTCAATCGCAATGTTGAAATCAGAAACAAACTAAAAAGGTATTTACAACCAGCAAGTCAAACCTAAAGAAATCTGCTCCATTCATTTCAAGATAAGATGACATCATGACATCATTGTATAAGTGTTGACTTTAGTACTAATTAAAAGTACGGAAGATGCCTTTTCAAACTTTCTGTCCAATGAAACTCTCCTCTTGCTGGCTATAGTTCATTACCTCCTGTGTGGATGATGATGTACTTTGGGACACCGTGCACAGTCATTATCAGCAGAGTTGAGGCTCTCTTAATTATTCGGATACTTTATATGTCCCATGTCAGTACATTTCTTGGGTACAGTGCTGGAGCAGGTGCAAAAAATCACTGGCCTGAGGCTGATGAGGAGCTTACCTGTGTCATGGGTCCATGCAACATTGTCCTCCATGAGACAGATCCCACTATTTGTGTCTTTACTGCACTCATGAGATGTGGCCCTGGCACACACATCGGTGCTATTGGTTGAACAGGTTTCTGTTGAACTAGACTTACACAGCAGATTGTTCCTTAGATCTTGTGACCATCTCCCTATAAGCTAGGAGAGCTGTGACCCCAGCAAGTGGTCCCACAGGCCAGAGTGAGTGCTACAGGGGTGGAAGCAGATGGCCCTCCTGATGCCACACTGACTCACAGATTGGCTTTAATTGCCAAGGCTGATCTTTTGCCCAATGAGTCTGTGGAGGCCGGGGCACTCTATGAGTCGCAGGCCTTAAAATAGGGCCTGACGAGGAGGGTTGTGATCTCATATGCTTGAACGACCATGCACAGCGCATCTTTCTCTCACATACTTGGACACTCACATGTACACAAGCATAAATCCGACCAAATCAAAGATTCCTCAAGGCTGCCTATGAAGGAAAAAGAGGTGGAGGAACTTTACCAGGGGCCTCTCTCTGCCTTCCTGTCTGCCTCCCTGACTCACTGTCTCCACAGCAATGCCCACTGCAAACACAGAGACACACACACACACATCCACACACACTATCACACACACACACACACACACACACACACACACACACACACACACACACACCCACACTCTATCACACATGCAGACTCTCTGCCCTCCCCAGGCCATGACTCCGTTCCCAGTGTCAGCAGTGAGTGTGCTGCTCTGACGTCAGTGGACAGCACTGTATGTCACGCCCTGTCTACTTCTGTCTTTGCAGTCAGAGAGCTAGACTATTTCCAGATAAGCTTTGTTCTCCATTAACCCCCCTCAAATCTGTTTTTATGCACTTGTGCTTTGCTGGTAGTGGTAGACGGTATAAGCAACAACTGTACTGGATGTGTTTTTTTGGAAATGGAATAGATATGGTTTTACTTTTCTTTTACTTTCTGTGTAGATACAGTGTGAACTGGTCTGTCTGCATGCTCACAAGCACACAAGTCAGGTCGGGTGCCCACGCACGTGTGCATCCTCGGATGTATGAGCACCCTTTCTCTGCAAATTCAGTTACTGCACTCTGACACAGGCAATTCTGAAAGTCTTTCTATGCCCTGAAAGTGGAAGAGAAGGCTCACCTCATTTGCCCAGGTCTTAACTCACCCTCGGACAGCAGAAACATCCTCGCACATGGAGGCAGGCAAACAATCTGCCATGGAGTGCCACAGTCTAGGTTCCTGTGGTGGGGAAGATGAGCTACTGCAGGAGAAACAGCACAGACATGGAGGAAGGCAGAGGAGTTCAAAATGTGTGTCAGCGAGACCATGCTCTGTGTCTACTGCATGTTGTTTTGATGCCACCCATTGTTCAAGAGCTCCAGACTCAGAGAGTAAGAGACTCGCTACATCTCTACCCAGCTGCCCCCTCCTTTCCCTTTATCCCTCCATCCTGCCCTCCTGCTGACCGTGCTAATAGCTCTCAAGTTGCTCTCATCCCCCTATTCCGTTGTGCATGGTCAAATGCAAACATATATAAACATGGAAGCACATATTCATAATCATTGTTCAAAGCCCTCTGCCTACCTCTACTCTATGTAGAAGCAGTGTTTACAGCTCCAATAATCAAGTGGAAGCCAAGGTTGCAGTGCTATTTTTGGGTCATACTACATTTTACCCTACTTGCCCCTGGTATCTAGTGCAGTGCTAGATTGTGTAACCGCAGTGCATGGAGCTGGATGTAAGTGCCTGTTTTTAAAATCATGTAGTGTCTACAAAGCCGCTTCTTCTTATAATTATTATGATTATTACTAACATTTAGGGTTTTTTTGTTTTCACTGTGCATTAATCATCTGAAAAAGCAAGTTTGACTCAGTGCTGGAAGTACACTGATTAGTGCAAATACACAAACACATATTTAACGTGAATGGTGAAATGACACTTAATGCACTCACTTAGATTTGAGAAAACCTGAACCCCCCCCCCAATCATTCATTTGCCCCCTCCACTGCCACCCTCAGAAGTGGGAGATGGGCATTAAAATGCATAAAAAATTAGGGCTGTTTACTTGGACACTAATGAGAGGAGGCTTAAGTAGTCTACTTTAATTAGTATGATTGGCTCCATGGGGACCACACAGGCAGGGTCATAACAACTGATTCACTCTGAGCTCTCAGGTTCTTTTCATACTCTCTGAGTGTCAGAACTGATGACTAGACTGCAGAGACATGTTGCCTTTACTGCTCCCAGGTTGGAAAGGAGCACTGCAGTTAAATGCACTGAAGCAGACCATTACATAAGCACCACTGCAAGGTCAGACATCTGTGTCCTCCCTGTCTGTGTCTCTATTTAACTCACCATCATAAACTGCTTTGGTATTAAGGTGGCAAAACAAGTCCCTGTCCCATTCACAAACCAGTATAACTATTTCCACAACCAAATTGATTTGAATGTTTTTTACTTATCTGCACCGCCAGATTTCCGCTCTCTTTTTGAATTGCACTTTTTCTGCGCTTTGTTTTGCTCTCCATTCCTCCATCTTTAAAAGCTGTATGTGTGTCAGTGACTGAGAGTTATATCTAAGCATGTGTAGAAGCAGAATGTGTTCAGATCAGCTCTGTAGCATAGGAGCAGTTTCCTTTTTGCTGAAGTGCTTAGGAAGAAGTACAAAGAAGAGGTCAAAAGTGTGGCTACACATCAATCAGGAGACTAGTTTGTGCTCTTTGATGCCATGCTGCTGTGCACTTCAGCTAAAAGGAAACGGTGCCCTCGTCGCTGAGAACTGAGTAAAAGACGCTGAGCTTTTTTAAACTCAATACACCACATCACAACATCACAGTCACTCACACCAGAGGCCTGGCTATAGGTGGGTCTGGCTGGGCCTGGGCAAGAAGTAGACCCACCCACTACTTGCCTAGTCCTAGCCAATCAAATAGCTCTTTTTCTGCTATTATTAAAATGACTTCATATTTGGTCTTTCTTTTTATGTGATATTTATAATGATTTCACGCTATCTTTCATTCCATACTGCTGTAAAACATAACAAAGGACAGGGGGTGTTATTTTGGTATTGATACGAGTCAACAATCCATCATTTAATTATCTATAAAAATTCCATGTCCTTTAAATCAAGTATGAAATGTGCTACATTTGGCTGCATTGAATAGTACTGGCAGCTGAAATCCGCCACAGTGCAGCGAGACTCTGAGAACTGGTTGTTTTCCAGAAAGGACAGCAGCGAATTAGTGCAAGCTAATGTTATTAGCTTAAAAATGAGTAGCCTGGTGACCAACAGCTAATCTAGCAATGGCAAAACAGATGTCCACTGCAAGGTTTTTCAAAAAACCAAGATCGGAGAAGCAGGTGCGGTAAATGGATGTGTCGTAGGGGGGACTTAATAGCTACGCCTCGAAGTTAAAACCAGTTACACTGTAATTTGAAAAAATAAAACGAAAAGCAATGTGACAGCAGAAGCAGCTGATCAGTCATGTGAGTTAAATGTTCGCTATCTCGCTGATAGAAACAAGGTTTCTTGTTCATGGTATTCTGACATGAGCGCTAGGCTACTAACTACCGGTCGCCGTTTTTTTAATCCCGTATCATTTTCATGTGTATCCAAGCTTAAAAAAGGAAGGCCCATCCGGATTTTTCCAGGCCCAGTCGTTAGTTAATATACATCTCTTGGATGTGTGTGCAGGGTTTGTAGTGTCGGATGCTGGTGTTATTTAAAAGCTGGGGGTATTGTGTATAACCGTTGTGAATATGAAGTATTTCTGTTCATTCTAATTTATGATTGACTCGTACGTGGTCGTCACACGAGTCGTCTAGTTTACAGCATGAACTATAGAACGTGGTTTGACAGTTTATCTAGTGAGTATGGAGACTGCTCTTCAGCTGAGGGGTTCTGGGTCAAGCCCCCTTGCAAGCAAAAATCCACCCTGCTGAAGTATCCTTGAGCAAATCACTCAGTCCTACCAGCACCAGCGAGGCTCCTCTGTAGCTCAGACTCACTTCACCTCTGACCTCTGATATACAATGCTGGTCTCGCGTATTCCTCTACGAGAATAGCATTGTATGTTTGCCATCTTCGTTATGGTGGCTTTACAAGATCATGCTCTCCTCATCAGACAGATGGAAGTGTACGCACTGTAATTCATACATTTCTATCCAACCTCTTCCAGGTGTAATGGTTACAGTGGATAAGATGATGTGACTTGATGTGTCAAACTAATTTTAGTACATGATTATGTCTTGTAAAGGAACAGAGGATTTTTGCTCTATGTGCTTCTGAAAGGTTGAAATTTTACCAAATATATCTCTGTCTCCTTCCTCATCATTTTGTTCAAAGGTGTCAGATAGAGGTGCAATTACCACCATAAAGCCAGGCTTTTCTGAGCTCTGGGCTCACTCCACTTCTGTAACTGGCTTTTTTCTCTCCCCAATCAGAAGCCACAAAGTCTTAATGGCAAAGGGTGAGTGTACCAAATGCTTTCATTATGTACAGAAACCTTTGGCAGAGAAGAGCCACGGCTTAGGTAAAGGGACACAAAGGAACAAACAAACAAACAAACACACCCAATAGAGCCACACATATACAGTGTACATACTGAAGATGTGCATCATCATGTCAGTGAGCAACAAAAAATTAACTATTCTTATCATACTGAATACAGGTTAGTTGTCTTAGTGTGGTAGAGCTAATATTCTGGCCCTGTACTGTCTTTAGAGCCATACTTATAGTATTACTGCATAAACACCGATGGTGAGGTTATCACAAGATAAATTGTCTTTTATTCTTTCAGCTATAGCACCCAACCTTTACTCTTATTTATTACTGGCTCTTGGTATGAAGTAATGCAGTAAGGCGATGCAGTCAGCTGTTGTGGAAAAATGCTAAACGTAGTTAAGTATCTGACGTCTGCAGCTGTTATTCTAAATGTCAATACATTCATATTTAAGTGTATCTCTATCTTTGGTAGCCTCGTTATTTTACAGTTGTTCTTTCCATTTGATGACATGGAAGTCCACTGTTAAATGAGCACTTTAATAGTAATACATGTTGATATTTTCACTGTGCAAGTTTCATTTTTATATTTAAATATGATAGTAGAAATGATTATTTTAGCTTGTGTCACAAAGTTAGTGGCAGAATAGGTCAAAAGATGGCTTAGATGGCTTAGATGTTTTTTTTCTTACCTCTCAACATCTACAACCACATCAGCTGACCCGTGTATTTGATCGTAACTTTTTGCAGTGTAAGTTGAATACCGCTCTATTTCCTTGCCTTCCTTTATTTAATTAACGTTCACTGCAACATTTCTACAGTCTGTTCTTAGTTCAGTTTAACCATCATCTCTGCACTTGTCATAATTTCAAACATACTGCTTGGCATCCTGTTCTCTGTGTGACCTTTATGCGTTCACAGAATCAAAACACTGAAAAAAAAACAGACATACACATGGCAAGATTAATTTGAATGATTGACAAGCAACCTGGCTCGTTTAATCAAGTTATGCTTACTCTGATTAGGACCTTAATGTGAATAAGATAACCCGGTTAAGGTGTTTATATGAGAGTTGCAATAATATGCGTATTGCATTAGTCTGGTTATAATTGAATTATTGGCGTGCATGTAAATGCTCTTTCTCTCCCTCTCTGGCTCATTCCCAGACACCAGTCTCTGTTTTATGTGAGGAGAGATCTCTGTGTGTACTGTAGGTCTCGGCTGATCAGAGGAGAGGTGAGACACGAGCATGTGTGCAGCAGTTCATATGAAAGCCACCTGGCTCTCTCCAGCTCTGTGATTTATGCCTTTGATAACAACAACCCAGAGATGCTTTCAACAACAACAAAGTAGTGCTGAAGGATGACAACAATGGGACACTTGTCAGTCTGGAGATGAAAAGATGTCTTGCTAGGGTGGCTGTCTCTTTTGTAACTTTGATATATATTTTTTGCCTTTGTTTTGTTTATTTGTCTCTATATGTTTCTCTGTATCTTATGAAATGTTATTGATGAAGCAAAAATGTGAAGTGGAGTCAGTTTTCCATCTCTGACTGAATGCCTCCCTCCTCCTGTGAGAAGGCGGCAGTGTGCTTCACTGCTTCTGCTATGACTTATCAACAGACTTATTTCCGCTGGCTTGTCCTTCTCTGATACACTAACTGGAAAAAACATGCACATCCTGTATGATTTGTTATTTTTATCACATTTTTTATACATTACATTTACACTGGTCTTTTTGTTTTTCATCCTTTATTTTTTTATGTTATAGGAACTGCTCACTTGAATAGATGGAATGTGGACAGTAAAACTATAACATGTGATAAATGGGGCCACCTGGTTCAAACCTGGTCAACACACAACCACTTTGGATATTGAGCAGCTCCGAGGTATTGAGCATCAGTGCTTTGACATCTTTGTTATTCTAGTTGGCAAAACTGTTTCATGGTGAAACATACAGGATATGAATAATGCATCAACAATCTTTGATTTTTTTCCATCTGTCCGTTTACACTGACATTATCCCAGTTTTAATGGGAAGCTGGTTAAGTAAAATTGAACACTAACATTAAGTTATCAAATTGAATTTATTTTGGTTATGGCAGTTGTTAAAAATATATTAACAGCTAAACTAGAAAGAAACAATATTCAGCTGCCTAGCTTCTGCACTTACCGTAAGTTTGAAGTATGAGGATTTTTACATATTTTTACTGTGACAGCTTTTTGAGATACTTTGCAAATTACATGTATGGCCCTACATGCAAAAAAATGAGACAATTTCCTAAAATATGATGCATCACTGCAAGTTAATCTAGTGCAATTCCTCCAGGCCTGCTACTGTACAAAATTAAAATAGAACTTATCAATAATTCAACACTCTGAGAGGGACCATTCTTCAGAATAAATACTTTTACTTGTTTTTATAACTATTTTCTTCTGTTTCTTATTCACTTTAACTTAATAGTGAAATTCAATAGTTAATGTTTTGGGATACATTGTAGATTTCTGTATTTATCAAATGCACATCTACCAACTGCCTTGTTTCAATAAAGATATATTGTAATATTTGTAATAGTACCTCATTAGACTACATTTGATTTAGCAATGTAGAAGGACAGAACTTATTTGTGGATTTGGCTATTGCATTTCACCTGAGTATAATGTAGTTTTGTTTCTTGATGTATTTTTCATGTCCAAAACACCTTACAGAATTCCATGAGAATGAATTGGACACCCGGTACCTGGCCTTGTTTCCCCCTCAATTTCTCACTCGCTTTGTCCTTTCTTCTCTTTGTCTTACTCTTCTACTGATGTGGCTATTGCCATTTTCGGTTCATCTGTCTCACTCATCTCTGATCTTTACTGCTCATCTGTCTCGCTCCTTCTGTCTGCCCCCCAAATCTACTGTAGCTGCAGCTTGAGAGGCTTGTTTCATTGTTCTCTGTTATAGCCAATAGCTGACCCTGGCTAACTACACTCCAAAGACAATATTGAATGTAATAAGCATGTCTAGGAATGTTATTGGTTATCAAAGCTTTTCCTAGCCTGAAATATATGTTAAGATAAAACTAAAAACATGGATGCCATACATTATTTACATTATTTACAGTGTCTAAAAATTACATGTTAACTATATCATCTTACTTTACACCAATTGGCATAAAATTAAGTTTTACTGTATTATTTTCGATTTCACAGTGATATTAAAAATTTGGGCATATATGATCCATATAGCCTCCATAGAGGTATCAGCTGTCCCTGGGCTCCTCCTGTGCATTAGATAGTTGACAGTCTTCTTATAGCAGAAATAAGTGGAGTGCTCTGTGACTGATGGAGCTCCTTTGTCAGTGACAGGGGAGCTGCTGCTGGCAGTTTTGGGCCAAAGAACAGTACAGATTACATTAACATCAGTCAAGCTGTTGTCAGACTGGTAGGACATAAATAGGACCTTATTGATGCATAATGCAACAACTTTTCATTGTGAGGCTTTATGAGTAATAGGATCAGAAAGTGAGTCTGTGGTGTAGAAAGGCAGTGTGCCAAAAAAGATCTGTAAAAATGTATCAGAAATAGTGCATCGGTGGACAAATTAGACATAGTGTGTAGAGTTTTAAAGGCCTATTTGCACAAGTCAAGATCATGATATAGTACAGAAAGGTGAGTTCATAGCCAGTTTGTCACCTTGTTCCTGTCCAGGGTCGAACACAGGTCTGTAGTAGACATAGAGTAAAGCAGGTTGCAAACATGGAGGAGGTCTACCTTATCACTGATCATGATTGGGGCTGGAATTAATTCAACCAATCATATCACCTTGTTTTTCCTATTTTAAAAGCAGTGTGATATTCAGATATTCTTTGACAGTTTTGTATTGGAGAAAACAAAGTTTTAAGCTCAAGTCTTAGCAAGAAAATCCCAGGAAACCTTGACACAAAAATGGCACTGGGCTGTTTGATCATACTGCCCCTACTGCATCTCTCTCCCCCTACTTCAGTGCAATCAAGTTCACAGAGACTCACAAAATACAGGTCCAGGTAAGAAAAGAACTGGTGTGCACCCAAGAAAAATGCCACTTTACTCTCATAAAGCACCAGTATGCGTAATGCACTGTCATCAGAATAGAGCCTTATGTTCTCTGGATGCACATTGTGCTCATTGAATTGGACATGCCATTCTATTTGGCAAGTTACTTCAGCTGAAAGGATATGGAAAACATACAGTATATAGGGTAACAGTTGTGGAGTTGGATGGGTGGGAAAACCGCAAGTTAATGTCAAAGCTGCAAGGACACAGAATATAGAGTCAGCAAAAGCCTTTGGCAGGAGTGTAGAAAGTTCCTACAGAGATTAACCTTAGAATGGAAAATTTTTTAGAAATTTGCAACAGTTCTTGTTGGGATTATAAATATTTTCATGACGAATTTTGATGTGTGTGTGTTGAAAATGTCATTCTTTTGCTTGGAGAGACGATGAACTACCTGTACAATGTGTGAATGGCCATATAGTTCTTCAGGTTTAATTGTTCTTCCTTTCTGTGTGCACTCCTAAAGACGGCTAAATTTTTATGCTGTGGGCTTGAGGAGAGAAAGCTGAGGACAGTTCCCCGGAGTCCGGACACCAAGGCCCCCAGGCCTCCACAGCTCATAAACAGATGTGTCCTTGTCCCCTGCCAAGCGCAGCCACTCAAGTGGCAAAGCAGGGGCCCAATAATTGTGAAGAATTGAAAGCTAAATATTGGCTTTATCTCCTCAGTAATAAAAGGGCCATGAAATTGATTTAATGCTGCAGCGCTTCTCTTGGGTGGCTTCTTACAGCGTGAGCACAAAACAATGAGCAGCAGCCATCTATTAATTAACCCACCTAATCCTGCAAAGTTAATCTCTCACCACAACTTTGCCCGCAACTAACTTCCAAGCCAGTGGGTCTGTTGGGGGTGTCATGACAATGGCAGCGAGGGGAAGATAGATTCAGCACTTAGGAAAGGAGAGAGAGGGGGAAAAAGAGGTGGAGAGTGCTGCATGAAACATTGTTCCGCACAGCAGCCATGGGGACACTCTAAGTGGAAATGCAGGGGTGCATGGCCATCATTAGCATAGTATCAGAGTTGATTTGTGTTTTTGTGAAAAGAGGCGGAGAATATCATTTGAGCTGTTGGAATCTGTTCCTGGTCTGGTGCAGCTGAAGTAGCATAAATGCAGCTGATGTTCGTTGCCTATTTGTTGTCATTTTTGCATTCTACTTCCCCTGTCACCAAGCCGCCTTATTCTCCTATCCTCTCCTGAGCTGGTAGATGGTCGGGGGAAAAGTGGTATTTCTTTCTCTTCTTCACCTGTCTGCCCGTCACAGCATGATGGCACCTCACACCCCACATGCACATTCATGGTCATATTGTGTCGACAGAGTTGTGAATTACCTCCTTCTCAGCTGGCTGATGAAAAGCTATGTGTTTTTCTCTTTGGCTGCAGCTCATCTGACCCTGCCCCCCCACCCCCCACCCCACAGTCAGTCTTTTGTGTGAGCCCCTCTTCGTGGAATAGCAGTACAAGGCTGGCTCGAAAAATAGGTCACCCGCTGGTGCTCCTCTCACCTCCACAGCATTCAAAAAATAATCCTCTAAGGTGTGCTGTGCCATTTTGTAATGTCTAAACCACAGTCTCCAGAATGTGGTCAAAACACAGAAGAAACGCCTACATTAAGCTAAAAAAAAATTTCAAAAAAATCAAGAAAAACTCCAATTTGGACCATTTTGTGATCATTTTTTGCTCGTGAGGAAAGCATTTCATGTGGAGATAATTTTAGGAAGCTGATTAGGCAGAGACAGTGTTGAGCCCAGAGTGAGGAATCTCATCACCACCACTAATAACATGCCATTCCTGTGCTGAGAGAAGAGCCCAGGCCCTGGGCATGGACTAGCCTCCATCGGCCACCTCTAACTACTATGTTCATTAAGGCCAACAATGTAATTACAATTCACAGATACTGCATTGGCTTAATTGCAGACTGATTATTAGGCTGATATTTATTGAAACAATCGGACCCTACAGAAGTGGATTTATATTTGCAAGGTATTAAGGTCTTTAATTTATTAGGGAATCATAAACTGACAATTTGGACAGATTTATGAATGTCTATATAACCATACTTTTAGGGCTTCAAGCTTAACTAATCTCAGCGGCGGAGGACTATAAATGTTTACATATGAAGAAACAAACAGTGAATACTTTTTCAGTCTTCATATAAACTAACAGATTGAAATCTCTTCTGAGTGACACATCATTCAATAGATGTCTCTATCTGATGGTGGACAATGTTTTTTCCTACTGTATATCTTCCAGCTGAATAGCCGAAAGAAAAAAAAAAAAGCGGAATACTTTGCCTCTTGCATTACAGTGGATGATTCTGATTCCGTAGAAACTCACAGTAATTGGGAGCACTCCTGAACAAAATGCAGGGATAGTCCCCAGAGGCAGGGCTATTATGCCCATGTCTATGCTGCTCAGAAGTGGCTATAATCTTTCATCCAAAGCATGTGACATAAACACCCCCCAGAGCCAAATTCTTCCACTAATATAATCAGAGACTTGGTGAATTGCAAACACACCCAAAGTCAGTTTACAAATGCAAATTTGCTCTGTCTCAATACAACAGAAATCTATAATGAAAAAAAAGGTAGAGGGCAATAATTTGTAGTACATACAAAAGTACATACTAATAATTATCACGTTAGTCAGTTTTTCAGTGATAAAATAATTTAATTTTTTTAAATGTTTTTTCACCATTTGACATTTGTCTCATGATCACTACAGTCTCTATATAGCATATGTATCTCTCCAAACAATATTTAATGGATTGTAGGGATTGTTTCACATCAATACTATTCAATAAAAAGGAAAACTGGATAATTATTTAGGGTTTCATTGGCTGTAGGATGAAGGACCACAACCCCTTTATTATATATAACATTTATTTAACCAGGATGTCTATTGAGATACATTACTTTGAACCTGCACTTTAGTTATTAGTTGATTTAAACATCTGTACTTTTTCCTCCTAATTTTCAGTGAGTTGCTAATGGATCTCTTTGTGTTTCTTCGTGGATCATTGGCTCTGCAGGGCTTTGATTATCACAGTGGGTTCTGTAAGAGTCTACTAAAAGATATCTCCTTGACATGAGGCCGGTCTCTGATAGCTATAGTTTTATCCCGTAGCTCAGCGCAGGTATCAGCATTCTCCTGTAGCTCTGGGACGTACTCATCAATGTGCAGGAAGTGATGTATGTGTGTGTATGTGTGTGTGTATGTGCCTGCAGGCTTCCCAGCGACAGCATACGGACCGGTGGCGGCGGCGGCAGTAGCAGCAGCGCGTGGCTCAGGTAGGGGGGCCCGTGGAAGAGGCGGCTACTTGGCGTACCCACAGAGCACAGGGCCAGGTAAACGCTCTGTCCATGTTCTGTGTGGCTGCTGCTCTCTCCAACTTCTCCTGCTCTGCTTCCCCCTATAGACATAGTCCCCCCAACCCCCACGCACACACCTGGCAACATTTTTAGTTTAGACTGACAGCATCGCACACAGACAGAAGAGATTTTATCCAGGATCTGTAAATAAATATACATGGTTCTTATTCAATTTTAAGTTAAGCTGCTGAAAGGTATAATCTGGACTTTGGGCTCCAACCATCTGGCCCATTTATCAACCCATCTCAGCCCCTCTGGATCCAAAAATCACGATGCCTCCCTGCCACAACTGGACAACACTCATACTAATGGTTCTCAAACAATGGCCAGTGGTCTTTCTAAAGGGTCCTCAAAAGGGACTCACTGGATCAAAGCAAAATTAGATGAATCATAATTTGAATTTTACATTAGTTGTAATGTAGCCCAATTTGTTCTATAGACAGAAAAACATTTTCTTGCATGGATGCTCCTGGAACAAAACTTCTGAAAATTTAAAATGAGAATCTGTGGTCAAAAACATATGTACTTGAAGCTTTTGAGGGGGTCTTTACATTAAAAAAATATGTTTACTCATACAGTCGTATGCCTTTTAGATCACAAAGAAGCTGCAAGAATCTAAAAGTACATTGCAGCAATCCAAGGAGTTTTTCCTTGAAATCTCCTTGCATCAACATTTTGGTAAACAGTACAAGTTCAAAAAGTGTGGATAGATAATCTCAGGAAACTAGGAAGTACTTGTTTTATTTATTTTTCTTTGTCATTTGATGCATTATGTTGATATATCCTTCTATGGTAAACTGACCTTTTTGTGATAAAATATCAAGTTGTACAATTTTAGCACAAAGGTGGACTGTCTCTTACAATAGTAGTCAGTAGAAAGATATAAGTAGTAAGTAGCAGCAGCAGTTAAGCAATTTACAGTAAAATCAGTCATGTTTTCCTCTTTTCATACTACTCTCTAGCTATAATGGTCACATAATTTCAGAATCAAAGCATCCTGAACCTTGGATGCTTTTCCAATGATTGTTTGTCATGTAATTACTACAACGATTTAAGTTTCTTCTGTTATAAGTGTATTAGTAAATACAATTTTTTTAAATATTTAAATAGAAACCGCCTCTTTGTTAGTACGAAGGATGTATGTAGACTTAAAAAACACACTACGATAAAGCATATTTACTGTATGTACACACTTCATTCACAGACAAGAAAATATGGGTCAAGCGATTTGGCTGAAAACAGTATGCAAGTTTCTGTCTGTCTTACACACAGAATTGATTTACTTGTGAGCTTCATTTAGACATCCTGCTTTTTCCTCAGTTTACAACTGTGGATCATTCAGTAGATGTCAATAATGGCTCCCCTGACTGAACACACAGCCTCAAGGCTTTAGGGAAGTGTGTTTTTCCTAATCAGACATACTATTAAGCACTTGTTGGAGAGAATCTGTTTTAATTGTAACTCAGACATTGTCTGGTCAGTGCAGTCCTTCACAATAGACCAAAGATGTGCTTTTTAATGTCATGTGCTGGGATACCTCTAGTTGCACTCATTTAGACACAAACACACAGCTACAGTGCAAGCATCTCTAGTCTATGCACCGCACATGCAAATGCACACACATACTGACAAACAAATTAACCCATTGGTCCTCATTTGAACTTAACTCAAATAGATAGAGGGAATACTAGAAGCCAATCAGATGCTCTTTCTTTCACATTGTTTATATGATTTTGAATTTTCAAAACAAACAATTTTCCCAACAATTGCAATGAACATCACTAAGGAGCAGGGATGTTGATTTGTGGTTAGCAGCAGCCAGGGAGCAGAAGACATGATGGCAACTATTATGTACAGTTCAATTCTGACAGCTGTAAAAGGAATGAAGACAAGTAAATGATTATGAACGGGTTGGAGAAGGTGGAGGGTTAGAGTGGTAAACAGTTACGTCGTGGTGCTGTTTTAGGACCAGCCATAAAGCAGCTTTAAGGAAACTAACACTCAGAGCAATGTCTATGCATCCTCAGTGCCTGAATCTGTCTGCAAAGCAAGAATATTATCAAAATAACAGCAAAAAAAATTAATTAATTATTATTAAAAATGAATGATCATAACTGTTATTCCACTGAAGTCAGAAATTATGTCGTTTTTTTTTTTTTTTTTACCTAAATCAGCTGTATCCTGTTTTATCATTACTATTTATTCATGGTTCTATTCTCTAGAGAAGAGCTTCACCAATGCCTCTTGATAACATACGAAGTGCAGTCCTTCTTATGCGGTTTGTGGCTTTAGGACAGACTCAAAAATGGCTGACAAACGAATTCTGGATTATTTATTAAGTGTTTGAGATGATGCTAATAACATATTATATGAATTAATAGTTCATTGGTCTGTTTTCTCTATACAGACACAGAAAGAACAGAACACAGATTGTTTAGGCTTGACCCTCCTGTGTATCATCTGGGGATATTGCTTCATCTCCGTCCTATCTCACAATTTAATTTGCAGCACACTAGCCCAAAATCAACTCAGGAATAGCAATTCTTCTTCCCCTAAATTCTCTAATGTTAGTGCAGAAGGGGTTTTTGTTGTTTAAAAAAGCCTCATGTATGATGTAAGTGTGGATTCTTTGTGCTTTGACTCCACCTACAGTTCCCATAGAGCACCACATACCGTATACTTTGTCTACCTTGACCCAGTAGGAGGGAAACACGGGTGGCACGGTGCCACAGAAGTCAATTTCAAAAACAAAAACAAAACATCATTATAAACACTCTAAATAAAATTAAATTTTGACACGAGTCCCATTTATAGTTTGAATTGAGGTTTCTTTGAAAGGAAACTTTTTGTATAGATGCTGTCTTTGAATGGGCTGCGACCGTTGTTTGTAGACTGTCAGCAATGTGTGTCCCGAGAGTGTCGTGAGAATATGGAAGACATTTTCCATCTATGACAGAGGGCACTTTCACCCTGATGCCGAAGCTCAAGAGACAAAATGACAGCACGCTGACTTCCCTGTCTGTGACAAACCACTGCTGATGACAAGGTGTATTTTAGACTCCTCACTGTGGCCTAGCACTTGCAGCAAACTATAGCCTACCACAAAGGCAGCAGTAGTTGTGTATCATAATGAGATAAGTCACTGAAGGTGTAGACTCTGCACCATCTTTCAAACCTTGCAAAGATATTTATATATCCTACTTTTATGTTGATTTTTTTTTTTTTTCTTTTGGGCTACCAAAGATCTTGTGGCATTTTTTTTCTGTATTAAAATTTGCAACTACTTTTCTAACAGTCTAGTAATTCTTTAGTAGATGAACATTTGAATATTATGGAGGAGTTGTTCACACCAACAAATGGAATACTTTTGTTACGGCATAAGAAAATGCAAGTTAAACGTTTTGAAAGATAGTCACTATACACGATGTTTCCTATCTTAAGTTAGAAAAACATATCATTATCACAGGAAAAACAAGACATAGAGTTAGTGGTTACTACTCGGATGGGGTAGGCCACATGTTTTATTTAGTAAAGCTGGATTAAAGCTGGTGTCAGACCAGAATCTTTTCAACAGAGGTTGGTATTCTGTCTATATTTGAAGATGGCACGGTATTTTGCCATCCTGATAGCAACCGGGGTGCTCTTTGCACTTCTACAGTGCAGGAACAGGGGACTAGTCAAGATGCATGTGTGTGAGGACATCTGACAGACTTTGGCTCTGGGAAAGTAGATCAGAGAGATGTGATTACTGGACAGAGCTACCTTCGCCTGGAGTTAGAGAGCTGTTGGCAAATACTTGGCTTTGTAGGCTGGAATCACAGTTTGGAGGCTGACTTGAACTACGACAGTGTCACAGAAGGATGGAAAGGGCAGTCACATAAAATCAGTTGGGGGTTGAACATCTGCAGAGTTATGCCGGCAAGGAGGAAATTGCTCATTTAGAGATGACGAATGCATGCACCAGCACCTGGGCTTTATTTTGGACAAGTATACTGTGCTCGACTTCTGATGTTGCTATGACAGATAAACCTGCACTAACTCACATGAACTGAATGCTCATCCTCAACTTATGTGAAATCTCCTTTGCTCTAGGATTGTCAGATAAAACAGAGAATAATGCAAGTGATACGGATGGTTTTGACAGTCCAGGGAAGTTCACAGGTCCCGGTCTACCCTCACTGAGTGTTTTTCTGTTTCCTCTGAGCTTTCTAGGAAGCTCAGATGTCATTCTCAGATCTCAGCTTTTCCTGCAGTGTACACAAAGCCCCATTCAGCTTCTTTAAGAGGTCTGACTACTTGATATATATTCAGTGCGCCTGACTTGACTCAGGTGATCAGAACTGAAATTGAGTTGTCTGTGGTCGGAGTTATGCAGAAGTTCAACCACAGTACAAATGTCAGAGATGTCCAGTGCCCAGGTCTGGTTTTATTGGGACTTAGATGGTCTCAAGATTTTTAAAATCCCATTCCTCACCCCAGTTAGTTGTTGTTCTTGGTTTTGTTGTCTCTTTTTACTCATCTCACTTCTTCTCCCACCTATTTTCTTTCTTCACCAATGAAAAGATTGAAACTTGTGTGACAGACATTTCCAAAATCGGATCATTATCAATTTCCTCTCAACAAGCTCTCTGATCTTCAGCAGTGCCCAAGAGAAGACCAGGACTGGCTTTGTGCACTGGGCTTAATCACTCTGGCTCTTGGTCAGCTCAAGTCCATTTGTCCCAGATGTTAATCTGTGGAGCTCAGCTCTGAGGCCAGAAGCGCTCTACATGCATTTGGTGCAAAATAACATGAGCAGGCATGCCAAGCCCATCCTACTTGGGTTTATGTCTAAGGCCCAGGGAAAGATGTGACACATCGGGGAGGGCAAAGTGTCCCTTTGTGCCTCCACCACGAAGCGGTGGCTCTCACAGCTGTGGGTAGCAGATGCTCTGAGGTTACAGGCACAGGCCTTCAGGGACATAACCACTCTGCCCTCCAGGGGCAAAATACGTAACACAGTTGCCCAAGAAAACTTGCTGAAGGCTTAACAGGAGTAAGGTGTTCTGTCGTTGTTTAGTTATGAAATACAGAATGTATCATATACTTTCTGATCAGTGCAGGATTTTCTATTTCATTTTCACTATACATTTATCTCTAAGAGACATTATTATTTTTGTTTCTACTTCACTTTAATTACACACATATGCAAAGTGAGTGCAGAGTTTCCGTCATACCTACTTCTATACGCGATAACATTTTGTACATGAGATAAAAGCTTCCAAATGAAATTATGTAAGATGAAGGAAGACTTGGCAATTTATGAACATGACACTATTTTAGGATTATTGCTGAAAAGCAATAATTCCACTTCCCAACGTATCTAAATGACCATTAGATGTAACCAGTATCACTCTCATATTTCAGTCATGCTGAGTCTTAGGTTTCTTCAGACCACATAAGCCTGACCAGACATGTTTGAAAAAATGTGTTCAGCCAAAAGGCCAAGGCTGTCAGCTCTTGAGCCTGCTCACGATAGGATAATCTGTGCCGACTGTCGATAACTGAGTGCCCTTTCTCAGACAACTCGACCAAATCCCACACAGGTTAAAATCTGCATTAAAATCATTCAGTGTGACCCGTATGGGCTTCCCTGCAGCAAATTAGTATGAACAGATTTACTACGCTGTCGCACATTGTTTTACCCATGAGTCAGGGTTCAAGTTTTCTCTTCCTCCCTAACTTTCCACAATCATTTCCCAAGTAAGGGTAAGGGTAAATATGAATCAGTGGCTCTGTTGAGTTTGTCCATAACTGGAAAGAACAGCAAGAAAAGGGAAAAGCAGGCATAAAGTGGAAAGTAAAAAAAAAAACAACAAAAAAAAAACAGAGGCCTGAGTACGGGTGAGTAAATGCAAGAAGAAATCATCTGTTAAAATTCATTAGCCAAGCTTCTCTGAACACAAAATGACAAGACATTAAATATGTATTATTTATGAAATGTCTGTGCTCTCTGAAAAGGGTGTCTAGTGCTGTTAATTACTCAGCCATTCATTCAGAAAAGATTATTTCAAATGGAAAGTGAAAGCAAGGCTAGACAGCAAAAGAGCTGTTAGTTTCTTTCACGCTATTTTTAAATGACATTGGTGAAAATGGAAAAGCTAATTATGGTAGCTCTAAAATTCAAAGCCAATTTGAGAAGCAGCATGTCAAGTTTATTGACATCTTCTGTAGAGTGATGTGGTTTGATGGCCACCAAGGAATCTCACTGGCACCACGAGGGAACAGAGGAGTGACTGCATGAAAAATCACTTTGCAGCAATGAAAATAACTTCTGGTAATAGATTTTTATATTCCCCAATTCCCAGGAATCCCTGTTTGTTTGCAGTCGAAAAAAACAAGTATATGCATGTATAAACAAAGAGTCCAGTCATTGATGAAAAGTCAATATTTTGTCGATTATCAGAATTCAACATAAAGGCCATTTTAAAAGATGTATTTGCAGACATCATTGATCTTAGCAAACCTTTAAATTAAGTGTTTTTAAGTTTTTGCTGTCGCTACATAGCCAATATTAGCATTAACAGCTGTTTACTTACCAGTCTAGAGGAAATGTGAATTCAGCATCAGACTTAATTTCTTTACCCACCAAGATCTGTCTCTAGCAGTGGAAAGCAACATCACTATTCATTCTACTTATATTTCTTCTTATCCTCTAATGAAATTAGCATGTCTTCACAAACCTCAGGAAAGTCCGCTTGCCTTCGTACAGTACTTAAACAACAAAGCTGCTAGGTTTTGTTGTTGTTTAGTAAGTCCCTGTATTAAGGGACATGTCAATTGATTTGAGGGTAAAAACAGGTTCCGGCAGAGATTTTATTTGTGCTGCTGTTTTGTTAACAATTGGGTCACTGATTTTTCCTTTAAAAGTGTGTATGTGAGTATAAATAAGGATGATCACAAACTTAGCGTAGGCTGCTGGCAAAGTTTCAAAAATATTTTTCACCTCTCAAAGTTGCAACAGGCCAAGGAGCATGACGCTATATTTTATCATCAGTGTGATTAGTTTTATTTTCCAACTAGTGAGGAAAAGAGCAGCAGCACTTTCAAGGTTTGTGATTCCTCCTTAAAGGCAGTCACCTGGCAAAGTGGGAACAAGAGCAGAGCATTTATCCACTTAAAGAGAGCCACCCCGATGATGTCAGTAACAGATGATTGCAAGACACTCCCCTCTACATTGCCTCGCAGCCAGCTTTGGTCACTGAGGGCAGAAGGAAAAGAGGGTGGGGGTAGAGGAGATAATTATCAGTATAAATGAAGCCCTGCGAACGATTCGCACTGCTGGGTCCCCAGATCTAGTCTCCAAGGCAACCTCACCACGCTCATTTGTTTTGTAGATGAGTAATTACATCCAATTAGTGGCCAGTGGAAAAAAAGGAGTCCAAGAAAGGCCCATTGTTCTGGATAGATTGTGTGAATATTAATAGTGGGACGGTCTGAGGCACAGTGATATGATCGGTGATACTAATGCAGCTGTGGGCACGCTCTGCCCAGTCTCATCCTGCATAACAGATCAGATAGCCACTGATGAAAATATATGGCTTTGAGAATATGTGCCTGCAGTTTGTGCATGAGTGTCGTACTCTTGTGCAGCTGCCTCTGCCCAGTAAACAAAGCCAGTATCTTACCTGAGTCTGCCACACCTGCAGACAACGCAGCAGCATGCAGTGTCTGGAAATTTCCCATTACCTGTCAATACCTGGCCAAATGTTACATGAAACATAGGACAATCATATGACATCATCTCAATAGGAAAATAGTCCTTGTACAATCTATGCATGTACATGTTTGACTGAATGTCTCTGCTCACCAATACCTAGCGCAGCCCGATATGTGGTAGTTGGGGTAGATTTTAAGGGTAAATTAAATAGGGTTGCTATTAATTGGCCTTAGGCGTTGGTTGTTGTTTTGAACGGCACTCTATGAGATCTTAACTTTTTGTAAAGCTGGGCAGGCACTGCATGGCTTCAGCCCAATTTTAACCCCAAATTGGTTGCTCCTGACTAATTTTTGAATCAGGCCTCTGTGAGATTGGTTGTCAGAGATTTCGGTCTACTGTCTTGCAGTTTGAGCAGTTCCACGGTCGGATTCCCCATATTGCTCCTGTCAGAAGACACTTTACAAACTGTAGTGAGCTTGTTTTAATATTAATGGGGTTGGTATTTTACATGTTTGGGCTAAAACTGTTGTCTGCTGTGATATAAAACTAAACAGACCATATTTCCTGCAACTTCCATCCGCCTGCAGCAATCGTCCTTTTTTTTTTTCGTCTCCTGACTTTCCATTCAGAGTCGAATTGCATAAAGTAATGCTGCCTCTGTCTCTTCTTGTAAACATGGCTGAGGAGTGGTTGTCTTATTGTGGTTCAGTTGCTTACAATTACAACCTTATCTCAAATGAAAATATCTTGCCTGTCCCCAGCTCTGAAGCTACACTCACTTTAATTTTCTGCTGCTAACAATATTTTGACTGAATACATATAACTATCAAAGTTTATTGTGAATTTGGTTCTAAATAACAATTATTGTTATCATTAGTATTATTTTTGTCGTAGTTGTTGTTGTTATTGTTTTTATTGTACTAGATGTAATTATAATAACAATGAATAGAGATTTATATCCAGTCTGCCTTGCGCATGTCATCTAACCCCTTCAATAGTGCTGCAGCTACACTTGTACCAAGATCAATTTGATAATAACATTATTAATTTTCAGTTGCCTTTTGTGTCAGTTTTATATTTTATGAAAGTGAAATATATAATGAATTACACTTCACTAGTGAGGCATAGTGCAAGTTTTCTGAAACAGAAAGCAATGCTTTTTTGGTTCCAGTTTTTACACTGCTCTAAATTTGTGACATATTTAGAATGGCTTTCTTATGAATTCCCAATAACATGGTTTGTGCTACTGTCAAATGTTTTTCCCACATTATAATTATTCCATTGATCCAGTTTTCCTCATTAGCAAGGCCAATCAATTTTCAGTGACATTTGTCTAAGTTAAGTAAATGGAATGATTGCTTCTTGAGCTTTGTTCAATGTGTCAGGCATTATGTGACGTACGTGGGAAGCCTGCCATATTTGGAGTCTATAATTTGATGAGTGGGCAGACAGCCCACAAGTGGTGAGATCAGAGTGCTAAAAAGCATTGGCGGAGAGAAATATGGCTGGTGCTTACATTCCATTTGGCAGAAGTGGACTGTCTCACTCTGAATGGGCAGAGGTGAAGTGGCTTTGAATGGCTGTTCGCTCCAGGACCCAAATAAAAAAAAAAAACAAAAACAAACACACAGCAGGGGAAGCCCAGCATGGAAAAGCCAGTGTCACCCATCTCAGTCCCTCTTGAGTAGATTAATTCTGTTATCAAAGAGGTGTGAGAGGGAGCAGTTTCTTTTAATTGCACTCTTTATATGAGCAGCTTGTCACAGATTAAGACGACAAGCAATAAATGTCAGCACAACTTATTGCTGAATGACATTTTCTAAACTGTTGATAATCCACCATCTGTGTCAAAGGGAGAATCCTTCAAAGAGGCCAGCCTGAGATGTGCTTAAATTTCAGTATGCCAGTCATCAATAAACATGAACGTCTCTGGATCTCATTCACGTAAAAAACCTTATTATCTATTGCTATTGTTCAAAAAAGGCTTTAAATTAATTATTGATTGTTGCTCTTTGTGTTTCTATTCATTTAAATGACAAAGGCTACCTTCAGGTATTTTGACAAAGAATTGCCAGTTTGAAATGATAAATGTATTGACCTGTGTTTTAACAATTCTGTAGGCCTGTATCGCACCCTTAATAATTGCAAGAATACACAGGGGCAAAGGTCAGCTATGCAAAGGCCAAAGTATCAAAGCTGTAGCCCCACTGTATATTTTATATTTTGTGTATTTTATTGTGTATTGTTATTGGACCACTTAAATCAAGTCAAGGAAAAAAAAAATTAAGGAGGTTTTAAATGTGTGCTGTCAGGGCGAAATCATTTGTATCCAAACATTAAGAGCTAGTGGATACCATAGAGCTGAACGTATCAAACAAAGACCCTATGCCAGGGGGGCCTGGCCACGTGGCAGGAGCTGCTGGGGAGGGAGGGCAGGAAGGGCCAATTAAAGCAGACAAAACGCAAGGATGTAACCTTAAAATGGTGTAACACGGCACCAAGCTATGCACAATCTGGACATTGACTTTGACAATGAAAAAGTTGATTTCCACAATGATGGAGTCCCCTCCCCTCCCCCTCCCCACCCTATACTGTATCTCCCAGGCCTCCCCGATTATGGGTTTTACTCTGCGCCCAGTGACCAGAGGGGGGGGCCCTGCTCCTTTGCTGACTATGGCTCCCTGGGGCCCCAAGCGGCTCAGATGCTGCACAGTGAGCATGCCACCTCCGCCTGCAACTCCCCCCTCCAGCACCTACACAGCCCGGATCAGTTTAAGAACCCAGGTTTGTATATGAGCATCTATCTCATCCACGTTTTGGATTTTTCAGTTTGATTCATGACATTATTCCATGCAGAATATTTTTTTCTTTTTTTTTCTCTCGCTTTTGTTAAGGAAAAAAAAAATTCCCACTTCAAAAATAACCCTATGAAACGTCTTGCTGATAAAATAGCATTGCATGTGTTTCCTCCTTTTTCAATTTTTAATGTAGATTTTCTGTTTCTTTGTGAAGTTATGTTCTAGCCCCTGCTTGCACATAGGGGGCCAACACATACAATACAGAATGTAATCCTTCATTTGCATGTGAACGAAATAACTACTGATGATATCGGAGAGTACACTGGCCTCTCTATCAGAGCTCAGGTTCATGTGGATTTTGAACATCAAAGGAGTTAGTAAGTGTGAGAGTGTGTGTCATTTTTTTATTTGTTTGTATTTTAAGTGAGAAAGATTGCTCACATTATTAGTGTGTGAAATCATTAGAAATTCTGTGCTGAATACTTAACGGACAATATTTTTGAATAATACAGCCGTTACTCTCAAACACAAGCAAATTTTTTCATCTTCTGCACTTTTTCTGATTTTTTCTTATCCACCTGATGCAATTGCAGCTTTCAAAAGTCAAAGATGAGATTCCACTTTATACTCCACAGTGACTTTTCAATAACTGCATGAAATTCCTAAAATTATTGTAAATTCAGGCTATTTCTTTGAGAGCAGGCGGTAATCTCCACAGCCTTTTTTGACACTTTTTTTGTAATGCTGAATGTTACATCATCATGTTTGCACTGACATGACGTACCACCTATTGTAAAGTTGTAAGTAAAGGAGGTCCAGCTTAGTGGAGTGTGTCCTGTGAAGGTTTTTATGGCATTTATGTTCTTCTGTGAGACTCATGTGGCCTTGCTGGGTCTGAATCATGCCACAGCCTTTAACCTTATGCTTCCCTTTCCACTTCACAATTATAGCAGCAAAACATTTAGGAAAAAAAAAATTGGACAGATAAAGTAAAAGAGTAAGTGTGGGGCCAAGTCTCCACCAAATGGTCAAAGCAATGGCCGGCTGCAGTGGGGGAATATTGGCATTTCTCTGTACTAACTTGAGCACAGGGAATAGCAAGAAATACAGAGGAAGACTGCTGAAAAACAACTCCGACTATACAAATACAACTGATTTTCTGGAGATCTGTAGCAGGCCTGCTTATCATCTTTTTTGTTACAATTGTGTAGTGTGGTAGCACTACAAACATGAAGTAGCTCACTATACCCATTCAAGGAGTGTGAAGGTGTTTATTTCATAAAAAACTGCATGGTAGGGGAAAATTACTGATTACATCATTCCAAATACACACACCGATGCCTTTGTCTGTTGACTTTAAGGTGTGCTTATAACATGGGGATTTATAGTTCATTATAGCTCACATACGAGTAGAAAGGATTCTGTGTCAAATCACCCCTGGGTTTTTATTTTTAATCAGCAGCTACTGTAAGTCACTCTGTTGGACTCTGTTGGTGCATGGTTGCCTTTTTGTTTTGAGTTTTGTTTGGTTGGTAGAGCACAGGTTTGTCTCGCCTGAGAGGACACGTTCAAACCCTGAGAGAGTCAACACAGCTTGATTGCATTGTAACACAATTTACATGCTTGTTGCTTGTGGAATAGACTTTATATTTGTATCCAACCTTGACCCTAATGATAAGAAACTCAGAGACAATGATACCACTTATTTGGATGTGTTTGTTTTAAATAGATACAAACAAATACAAATGATGATTTTTGTGAACATTAGTGGCTTTATGATGATGATGAAGTGGAGGTCATAGATCATCCATATTTCATTTATCACTTCATTACTACTTAAATGCAATGGTGAGCAGCCCTGCTCCTCACAAACACAAATTCACAGATTAGAACTCTGCAGCACAGATTCCTAACATGTGCAGCACAATCTCATTGATTAATGCTTTTCTTGTGCACAGAGCCGACATCTGTACCTCAGCACTACATTTAAGTGAAGCAAATATAACAGACACAAAGAGGCAAGGTAGCACACAATGTTCTTTATGGAGACATAAGACATTCATTAATTCAGGTCTTTTCTTTTTTTCTTTCGCAAACATAGGCTGAGCGTCAGATGCTTTTTTTGTTTTTTGTTTTATTAGTCCTTTCAGTCCTTTTTTTTATCCCTTCAGTCAAATGTATCTGGGACATAGGTACCAAAACTAAAGCAGACGCAGAAGACTTTCACTCTTTATTTAAAAAAAATATATCCTTTATGCCATGTGTATGCATGTATGTGTGTGTGAGTGCGTATATATACGTACATATGTGTATATATATATTTATATATGTATATGTACGTGTATATATATACGTGTATATATATATGTACGTGTGTATATATGTATATATATGTACGTGTATATATATGTATATATATATGTGTGTATGTATATGTATATATGTATTTATGTATATATGTGTGTATGTATATGTATATATGTATTTATGTATATATGTGTATATATGTATATATGTATATAATCATATATATTCATATATGTGTATATATGTATATGTGTATATATATGTGTATATATATATTTGTGTCTGTGTGTATGTATATGTATATGTATATATGTGTGTGTTTGTGTATGTATGTATATATATACATATATATATATGTGTGTGTATGTATGTATGTATGCTTGTGTTTGTATGTATACGCAACCACATCTAACCCACATTGCACTTATGATTGTTTTGCTCCCAAAGCTAAATACAGATCCAGTGCAGCAACAAAATTTAAATGGAAGAAAAGCAGTTTAACAGGAACAGGGGTGAGCCACACACTAATAAAAATCACCAGTCCTAGAAAATGAGGATTGCCATTTCAACTGAAAAGATCCTTAATTATATAATAAGCCAGCCTACTGGGGGCTGTGCAGACAAGATAAGAGCAGTAACTGCTCAGTGTTTAAAGTCCTTACAGTTAAACAGCAGTGTCAACTCCACTAGATGTGTGTTTAGTGAGATTGCTTGTATTTACTAGAGTGTTATACATGGATGTCTAAAGTGTGTTTTTCAGGTGCCTCTGATAGACCTCCCCTGTTTTATATAGCTTTGATTAATAGAGCAGTGATATGTTAAACATGGTGACAATGATACACTTTGTTTACTGCTTGTGAATCTGCTTCCACACTTTGGACGCACTGCAATTCTGCTGTATTTTCTTTGTCCTACAAAGACTTCCTCTCAGGCATCATAGGGTTCATGAGCTCATATATACACAAGATCGAGCATTTTCTGTGTTCGAGGCATTTTTCTTTTTAATGCAGCTGTACGTTTTTTGTTTTTTTTTTCAGTCAGTCTGTGAATAAGGGTGAAATGGAGGGTTATAGGAAGCTGACAGCAGAGGAGATTGCTGTTAAGAGATCATTGCATTTTTCTTTTTCCCTGACTGTTTTTTTTTCCTGTATTGCCACTGTTATTGACCTTTAGTAGGCATCTGGATTTTCAAAAGACATTTTATTAGTCAGAGTTTTCTCTTACTCACAGGGCAAAGGTGGTAAGTCATGTGCAGTATTTCTTTTTTATCCCCCCTGAGTTTGGGCCTACAGGGTCAGGCTTTTATATTTCCCCCTTTTGCCTCCTTCTGTTGTCTCACACACACCTTTTCTGCTTTATGTCAGTGTTACTTCAGCAGACGTAAAGGCTGAAACACAGCTGAAAGTATTGAGAATATTTAGGAAGATCCGGCTGGTATCTCTGAATCAGGTCATACAGTGGCATGAAAAGGTTTGGGTGCCCCTGGACAAAATTTCTATTACTATGAATAGTTAGGTGATGAAAAGATCCCAAAGATTTCCAAAAGGCATAAAGTTAAAGATGGCTCATTTCTATTAAAATTTAACCAAGTTTACTTTTGAATTTCAATCTTTTACAATTTATAAATAACAACAAAGGGGAAGGTTCTGAAACCAAAGTTTGGTCCCTGCATGGTCAGTATTTGGTAACATCCCCTTTGACAAATATTGCAGCTTGTAAACACTTTTTGCAGCCACTAAGAATCTTTCAGTTTTTGTTTGGGGCATTTTGACTCATTCCTCCTGCAAAAGTCTTCTAGCTCTGTGAGATTAACTGGCCGTGTTTCATTCACTGCTCTTTTGTGGTCTATCCACAGATTTTCGATGATATTTAAGTCGGGGGACTGTGAAGGCCATGGCAGAACCTTTAGCTTGCGCCTCTTGATGTAGTCCATTGTGGATTTTGAAGGTTTTTTTAGGATCATTATCCTGTTTTAGAAGCCATCCTCTTTTCATATTCAGCTTTTTTACAGACGGTGTGAGCTGAACAGTGGAACGGTTCCCCACCACTCCACTCCAGAGTCTGCTAAATCCTTCATAAGGTCTTTGGCAGTCAAACGGAGGTTCTGATTTGCCTTTCTAGCAATCCTTCGAGCAGTTTTCTTGGAAAGTTTTCTTGGTCTTCCAGACCTAAACTTTACCTCCACTGTTCCTGTTAACTGCCATTTCTTAATACATGATGAAGTGTATAAACAGCTACATGAAAACACTTTGATATCTTCCTACAGCCTTCTCCTGCTTTTGGGAATCAGTTATTTGAATTTTCAGAGTAATGGGTAGATGCTCAGAGGAGCCAATAGCAGATTGTTGGGACAAGGTTTGAGAAGTCAGATTATTTTTTTAAGCTTAAACTCTGGTTCACTTGGCCTTCTCTAATAATGAATGGGAACAAACAACAGCCCTAACAAGTAAATTAAGGCCTTAGACCTTGGTAAATGTTTTCTGAGGGCTCAAATCTCTTGAGTTGCCCAAACGTTTGTATGGTGCTCCTTTCTTTTTTTAACTCAAAAATTGTTTAAAAAAAAAATAAAATTAATAGATAAATAAATTAATTAATATATATATATATATATATATATATATATATATATATATTGCTTAAAATGTTGAAAATAATGCTTCACCTGTAACTTTATGCCTTTTGAAGATCAGGTCATCTTCTACTCACTTAACTATTCACAGTAAGTGAAATTTAAACCAGGGGGACCCAAACTTTTTCATGCCACTGTATAAGAAAGCATTAAGCAAATAAAGCATTTCAAGTGTCTGGGTTCAAACTGAAGTGAAGTAAAGTGAAATCTAAAATCCTTAATATAATAAACCTGTGTTACTCTTTTTATTCAACAGACAGTGTTGTTTTACAAGTACTCCTTCACATTATGCATGGCAACATTTACGCTGCAACCTTACAAGTTTCTTAGCATGGTGGAAGTAATTCTAGCAATGTGCTTGTTTTGTGTTGTGCATGATTATACAAAGTGAATGTTACTCCTGTGCATAATACACACAGCATGTAGATTATATTTAGAATATCATACTGGATTCACCCTTAATTTTGCTTGTTTAACGTCATGTTGAACTTAAATCCTGCCCTATTTTGTCAGTCAATTTACAGGTAAAATTGATTCTGTACTTTAGCCTTTAACATGAACTATAAGCGAGTCCTTTGAGACAAAAATATGAATCCAGTAATGTGTTCTTTTGATTTATCTGTGTCCATTTCAGTCATAGCAAGTAAGAGTTGTACTGACCATTGTTGGGTGTTTCTGAGCTGCGCCGCTCCCTTCTGTGTTTGTATGCAGGTACCAACCCATCGAGGCCCGGAGGTTTTCCTGGTGCTAACAGTCCAGGACCGGTGGCTGACTTGTACGGACCTAGCAGCCAGGATTCAGCTGTGGGCAACTACATTAGTGCTGCTAGCCCTCAGCCTGGCTCTGGGTTTGGCCCCAGCATCACAGTGAGTACTCAAATGCAGACATTCTGTCATGTCTGATTGCACTTTGAGCTCATTTGCCTCTTCTGTGTCAGAATACCACCACTAAAATTAGACACTAAGCCAATGCACACTGCCTATGATTGTGACATTCTGTAAAATAGTTCAGCACTAGATTTTTATTATGAATTTAGAGCTTACTAATTATAGGACAATACACTCCAGAGCCTAATTTTTTAAAATAACCTACACCTGCATCTTAGCAAGTATCCTAAATCCAAAGAAACCATATGGTATAGTCTGAATGTACGGTTCATTTCGTCTACTGTCAGTGAGCTCAAAGGTCCCATAAGCATTTTGTACATCAGGGTAAACTCAGTCCTAGCTCTGAAAGTTATCTGTGTCAAATGCAAATGTTTATTCCCCTTAGCTTTTGCACGTATCACCTCAGTTGAGACCCTGTGTCACCTTCCCAGAACAAATTCTCTTTATTTTTAGAAACCCAGCTGTGCCAGAGTTTGAGTTTGATCCGTCACTAGGACAATGCTTAGCAGGTTTTGTCTCTCCCAATGTCCTTGTCCGGGTTTAGTTTGCTCAGCCAGGTGCTGTTACACTTTTCCACCTGCTGATCCGACTGTGGCTCAGGAGGTAGAAAGCACTATATGTATAGAAAAAAGTATGTATGGCTGTGTGACTGAGTGAATGTGGCAGTAGTGTAAAGCGCTTTGAGTGGTCCATAAGACTAGAAAAGCGCTACATAAGTGCTGTCCATTTACCATTCTGACAATGCCTGCCTTTTGTGTTGTTGATGAGCAGCAACCCTATAAGAATCACTCCTCTTGCTTGCACCTGCTTGCCCACAAATGCTCTGAAGGCCTCAACCCTGTGTTTTTTCTAAAGATAGAGGCACATCTTGGAGGGATCATCCTAAAGCAAGTAAAATATTTTGACTGACGGAAGTATTTCTGTGAAGGATGTTCACCAATCTTTAGCCAGTTAGAAAATGAAGGTACAGAATTAAAAACGGCCTTTTAGCTGCCCTCTGCCCCTTACCCTGAATGCAACACTGTAGCAGGTTAAGAAGTCAGGAGGCCCCTTCTTCATCCCAACTCAGTGTCGCCATCAGTGACAGAATCAATATGATCATTCATTGACATAGACCCATTTCCAGTTTTATTTTGTGTACTTGTAGTAAGTGAGAACAAGTACAGTGTGCTCATCCCCTTAGATCATGATGCAGTTATGAATTACCGGGGATTAAAACATTTTATTCACTGTGTGAATGTTAAATTTTAAATAACCAAGCTAAGCTAGCTTTCCTAGATTCTGTAGATCCCAGACATCCAAATTTTAGCATCTCAATCCATTCAAATTATTTTTGGTTTACTTAGCTAGTGACCCAGAAATTTAAATATGTTTAGGACCTTGATTTTAATGAAGGGACAATGTTCCAAGTCCCCAAAAGGAAGACATAATCTTTTTTCGCTTGTTTCTTAGTCTACCTTTGATGTCACCGGATAATTAATCTAAAATCGTAGCATCTGAATTTTATGAGTCCTGGAAAGGAGCAGCAGCAGTGCAGCAGGGCTAAGCTTTCAGATTCACTGCGAGGCTTGTTGAGGCATGTTTGTACTGTCTTACACGACTGAACTGAGTGACACAGTATAGGTTATGAAAATAACACCTGCTTTCTGAAAGAAGCTAATTAATGCATGGCTTTACTGAGGTGGAATAACGACAAGCCCATTAGTACTGCAAGCAAGCACTGTGAGACTGCCGGGTGAAGACACTCTTTACAAACTTTACCGTCCACATCATTAACTTGAACTTCCTACTGAAGTCATCAGAAAGTACAGGATTAATTTGAGTTGTTTATGTAATTTTTGCAGGTATGCATTGCACTTTTTAGGTTGAGTTTGAGGCATGTTTATCATTTTGACTGCCAATGGTATTTAATTGTTGATAATTTGATGAAAATTGTGACGTATGTTTTGCCAATCCCACATTGTGGTGGTGCCATACCATTTTGTGCATCTTTTTTGAGAGAAGTAGTACAAGAGATTTATCATTTTTTGTGGTACATTGAATCAGTGTAATGTAGGACTAATTGTAACAGTTTAGCAAGGATGAAGTGAATGTGAGACTTATGGAGGAGCAGTCACTACGTGATAGTGTCACGGGGAGAAAAATGGTCATGAGAAGGCAGTAGCTCACTTTAATTTTTAGTAAGTCTGCGTAATTGGGTTATGATATCCAAACAAACACAGAGCTTAACAGAAAAATACATTTTATTGGCTTTTTGCCTCCTAAACAAAGCCTCTCTTATTAATTGTTTTAGGTCTACTGGCTATCTGCCATAATCTGTTGGTCTCAGTGTAGGAAGCAAAATATTTGTTATGAAAGACCAGACTGGCTCATTTTCAAAGCAGATTTAGCAGCAGATAGTTTACAGATGGAAATGAGGCAATTTGTTTCCATTATTGTCCATTTGTTGCAACAGTTTATAACTATAGTGAAGTGCTGAGTTAGAGAATGCACAAACAAGTCTTTCAATGCAAAAAAAATGTGCAAGAAAGGTGCCTTTCTGCCATATTTACCTTAAATAAGTGTGAAAGATTAAATTTATAAGTGACTAATCCAATGTACTTTACCCATGTAATTAAGGAGATGTTTCGTGATTCTCTTTTAGAGTGTAAATTGTGCCTCTGATACTACCATGCCCTAAAACACCACCACCAGAATTACCCACTGAATCAAACGGAGGGAGGTGATGCAGCAGCCCTCTGGCTTCCTGCTCTCGGCAAGATGATCTCTCAATTTAGAACATTAAAATAGAAAATGATTGAGAACTAGGGTGTGTTTTAGAATTCATCTCTTTACTGAGGATGCTGTCAAGCTGAGTAGACATAAGATCATCATATGCCGCAACTTCATGGATGACTTGAGATCCGCTGATCTGTCCCTTGGTCTCACGCTCTAGTGATTTTATTAATCCCTTTAACCAATATCAAAACAGCCACTGTGAAGAAACAGTAATGAACTTCACAGTCTTTTTTTATACGAGACAATTAGAGGGCAATTAGTTGATTGAGGTGATAAAGACAGATAATCACTGTTGAAAGTTCTCTTTTTACTTATGTGTTTGAATCGAAGAACTTCTTCATACCTGTCAGAAGCAAAGCTCACAGTCTCCTGATAATAGAGCAGGAAACTACATTGATCTTTTTTAGGAGGTGTTTATGATCCTGCCTTCTGCATGCTTTCAGATTAAATCAGTTGTGTATGTTAGCATGAATGGGGATTGTGTATATTATTATTATTATTATTGTTGTTATTATTATTATTGTTGTTATTATTATTATTATTATCTCCTTTACATAATTTTTATTTCACTATTTTCCACTGAGAACTTTTGTAACCTCAATACTTCCATTGCCATGGAAAATAAAAGTCTGTGTATTGCTGCAGGCACTGTTTCTCCATCACAAGAATATAGATCAAACCTAGAATATGTATGACAATAATCTCCTACTCTGTTGCTCAACATGACCCAAATGAATCAAAAGGTTCACATTCATGCTAGCTGAAAAAAGTTGATATGATACTCACTTTTCTTTCCTTGAAATGCATACTGACAAAAGCACTAACTGTACACTTTTAGGGCCCGTTGATTGCAACAGCTTTTACAAATGGATACCATTGAACAGGTGGCCGGTTGCCATCTCATCAGAGGTATTGCATTTTATTTACTGTGCCTTTCTATCAGTCTCTCTCTCTCTCTCTCTCTCTCTCTCTCTCAGTCTCTCTCGAATTATTCATTGTTTATCCCCCTCAACATGACAGAGCTGGTAGTAAAGTGTGTGTGTGATGGATGGTTTATCTCTTCACATATCAAAAGAGCTTTCATTGGCACGGTGATCTGCTTGATGCCTAAACAAAGAAGAAAAGTCTATCATTGATAACAAGAATTTAAATCCTGGTCAGTTTGTTTGTGTGACTTACTGTAGGAAAAGTTTATACTTAGCCACGCAGACACACATGCTACCAGTTCTGCAGTTTTTCTTTGTTGTTTATTATTAACAACTGGAAATGTTTCCATTCCAAGATAGTCTTTACTAGTGCAGACCATATGTCACTGAGTTGTTAACTATACAGTATGTTACATACCAGTTTTTAATGTTTTGGACCTAAGCTCTGGCCGTCCAGGGACAGAAATTTGATTACACTATTTCACTGCTAGGACTAATAGGAAGTCTCTAACCTTAAATAATTAAATATTTCCCAAACAGTAAGTCTTTATGAGTAACTGAATATTTCAGTTTAGAAAATTTTAATTTTTTGATTGAATTAAATCTTCATTACTAACATTGTCCCTTGTATATAGTAGAACCACTGTCGTGTAAAACCCAGTGTCTTTCTCAGTGTCTTTTGCCTGCAGCTTTTTGTCTGCTTCTAGCTATTTTTGTAGAAACAATGTGTGATGTGTATTAAATTCAATTGTGCATGTGTTTAATTACTGTATAATGGGTAATTTCCAGCTATGCATTACAACTATTGTCAGAAACCACCGTAGCGACACATGTATGAACATGATTGCTAAATTAACAAGTGGTTCGACTAAGAAGTATAGACTTTTTAAAATGTGAATATACATGCAACAAGATGTAAAACAGGGTGTTTTATACTGTAGTAATGTATATGTGTGTTATTGCTGCTTCTACAGTAAGTGGAAATATAAAATATGCTGCAAATATGAAAATTCTTTTTCATATTTGTTTCATGTTGTTTGACCTCATAAGGCATCCAAAATACTGCTCCTGGATGTCTTGTTAAAATAAACAGATTTATATCATTAAATATCACAGCAAATCTTACATAGACAGGATTTCTCGTCAGGAATTAAACAAATTAAATGAATTGTTTCTAATGCTCTTGCTGTTTCCTTTTTTTTTTTCTTTCTTTCTTTCTTTTTTTTCTTTATTATCCAGCAGAGTATATCTGGTGGCCCAGGAAAGACAGGACGAAGTTTCTAATTGGCTTTGTGTGCAGGTGATGCTAATCCAACTTCAAGCACTACAGTGTCACCCAGGCAAAAAGAATGAAAGTTGGAACCATATGAAGAAGAAAAGAAAACGTTAGTCATCTCAGAAAAATAACAACTGCTGTACTATAATCCAAACCTCCTATAACTTTACAACCTGGTTTGGTATGATGTTTCACGTCAATCTCATTCACCTATTTCCTTCCTCTGTTAGCTTTTTGTTTTGATTAGTTTTTAGAGAGTCGTTTAGTTTAATCTTAATTTTGTGTCATATTATTTTATCTTCTGGTATATTTGTGTAAATGGATTTTGTTTGAAGTCCGGGGGTCATAGCCAAGAATATCTGCAAGTCATGTCTTCATCTTTGTATTGGTTAGTGTAAAAGGAAAAATGATGGAATGTTCCATTCAGTCTATCCGCAAAAAAAGAAGCTCGGAGAAAGACTCGGAGAAAAAAATTCAATGTTAAGGAAATTTTAAAGAAGGTATCTAAGTAATAAATCTTAGTAGCTGTTTTATTTCTTGTGATGTCTCATTGTTAACCATAATTACCTATTTTTGGGCAATACAAAGAGGACTCCAATATTTTTATGGTCCTTTTTTATAAGTGTTGTTTTTGTTGTTTAGAAATATATATATATGCTATAACAAATTTCATATAACTACATTGTGAATTCAAACTTGAGAAAAAGAAATGTAGCTGTACATATTATTCCAGTCACTGCATATAACCAACTCAGTGAGAGAATAGCATATTTTTGTGATGGTGTGTCAAAAGAACATGTTATAGCGTGTGAATAGAAGAAAAAGCTGTAAACAGTTACTATTATACTTTTTCTGCTGGAAGACGGTATAACGACCCCGGAGACAAACAGAACACAAGTCGCTCTGTAAATACTGAAGCTGAAAAATTTTACAAGTGTCATACCAGCAAATTTACAAACAGTGAGTTAAGTCAACACGGTTTGAAGAGATAAAAAGAAAAGAGCCTGATTGGTATCTTTTGTCTAACTGCTAAGATATCAGTATCATTTCAAAGAGAGAGAAAAAAAAAGATGATTTAATCCAAAGCACACTGTACTTAGATGTGATGATTAGAACTTGAACCAGGCATTTTCCAGTGCTCTGTGCATCCTGACACTTTTATACTCTTGAGAGGAACTTGTTAGATGTATGTTATTGTTTGTTTCATCCTGCTTGTTCCTGATTCGTTTTTGGAACACAATATCTGGGCTCTGTGCTAGAGCCTTTATGTAATGCTTGTTCTCTGAATCAGTTCTTTTTTGAATGAATTAGGAAAGTAAACATTTTGATACCATACCTCAGCCTTTGTGAGATCTATTGTGGAATCATTGGCAGGTTTAATTTATTCTAGGGGCAAAACAGATGAAAACACTGAAAGGTAATAAAGTGAGTAATCATTGCACTGTGAGTAGTAAAGTACAGGCCATTTTCCTATTTGCACATGTATATGTTGGCTTTTTAAAAAACGGCCCTGTGCTTTGGGATAGTATGAAGGATTTTTGGGTTAATGTATTCTTGACTCGACAAACACTTCAAGGTTTTGAGGTGAGTTAACAGCTTGGGAAATAGTAACTGATACGTTGCAGTGTACACTTGGATTTCTTTATATAATCGACCCATGCATCATCAAAAGATATTTATACAGGGTCAAAAGATGACACTGAATTATTCACTATCTGTCGCTGCACCAGGGTGTTACACAGTATGTGTGGTTAATGATTTTACTCATGACAAACATTTAGTAATAATACGCTCCAGAGTGCAGTGCAGTTTTTAACGTCATTAATGGAATGAGTGGTGTGTATTCTGAAATACTATACCTGCCGCAGATGTATTTGTTGTATTCATTATTTTACCCGCTTCTTGTCTCATTTCTTTTATTTCAAAACAACCAGGTAAAGAAATATGCTGGATACTTCTAAAGTAAATGATATGGAGGTGTGATCAAGTAATAATATAAAGAGTAAAGAGAAAAAAAACCCTTGTAATGTTCAAATGTAAAAGAAAATAAGAAATACAAAACTATAAAAAAAAAGAAAGATGCTTCTTCGCTGATTTCAAGTTTAATCAGAGTTTTATTGATACTTTGTGGTTTATATATTAATAATTGTAATATACTATTAAAATGTACTGTGCATCCATTGCTTTCTCTCTTTCCATTCCCCATCCTCAGAGATCCTACTATCTTTTGTTGATCATTCATGTATTTCATTAGTGTGTAAAGAAATCACAGTTAACTTGTAAACAGAGTGCTGTCTTTGATACCAGTGTAGTGCTCTTTGTTGTTCTCCCTTGCTCTACCTCTCCTTTCTCTCATATTTATCCCTCTCCCTGTCGCGCTCTTTTTCTATCTCCTGTAATTACAAAGTAGATGTTATATAGGACTCATTAATATAATACTTGTAGTGAATAGTGGATTTAGGACCAGTCAAGATAGACCTTTCTCTAAATGATCATGTTATTCTGATATTTGCAGACAATTATTTTGATAGAGGTTCATTGTAATTTATTCCCTGTATGTTTTTTTTTTGGTTTTGGTTTTGCCACTCTCACATGGTTTCAGCTAACCAAAGCTCTCATGGATGAACAATAGAGAAACAGTTGCTGTAAGATGGAATTGTACACAAGGCATTATTTGGATCCCCACCCTTGAATGTTTTAAAAGGGGTGTGCCATACTACCTTAAATGCTAATGCTAGATATGCAAAACTTTTATTTTTGATTATTTTTTAAGAGGGACACAAGCTATAATCATGGAAAAAAGATTTTATGTAAAAAAAAAAAAAAAAAATCATATTTTTTTAAGAAACATACCAATGATTACCACAATAGTCATGATATCAGTCATAGTGCTGTTTAAATGACCTGTTATATCTTTTAATGTTTGTACACTTTGGAAATATCCCAGATGCCTCTAGTGTAGTTCTTTTTTAGATAATACTGTTTCTGATCTCTTATTTCTCTCAAAAAATTTTATTAACAATTCTAATCATTTTAATCTGTTTATAGGAGCTAGGTTTTGTTTTAATCCATTATCAATGTCGTTCACACATATTGACTTTCTAGAGGCATTAATGTAAAAATGAAAAAGACCTTCTGCAAAAGACTCCATTACGCAGAAAACCTCTACAGGAGCAGGTGTTAAAGGATGGTGTGTGTATCAAGGCTGATTCATAGCTGGTTAAATTTGTGCCCTGACACTGGACCAGCATCCTGCAGCTGTGATTCATTGCTGAGTTAAATTCAGAGCAGAAAAGATTGTATTAAAGCTTGAATTTAAATTCTTGATGTTTCCTCAAAATACCAGGTCCAAGGACATCCAGAATTCAGATTTGTTAGATTTACACATTAGCTGCTTGCTGTTGCAAGCAAAGACAAACCAACTATTAAGCCAATTCAGTTTTGGAGCTCAAGCTGTGTGCACACTGCAACCACAGATTGAGTTATTTTTTGAGTACAATTTCAATTAAACACAATTTATGTTTTATATCAGTTATATGAGTCACCTCATGAGATTTTAAATTGAATACTGAATACATTACATTAATGAAAAACATTACTGTCTATTCATTCTACTCCTCTAATATAGACTGTCAAATTACATAAAGTACGTACTGTAATGGCAGCTTTGTTAGTGACATTAATAGATAAATTATTCCAATGAATCTAACAAGTATACAAGACCCTGTGCTATTGAATCATAAAAAATGATAAAGTCCACATGTTTGGCAAGTCAAATAATATTTAGCTTTATTGTGAAAAGATAAAAGCAATTGATCTCTTTTCCAATAGAGGAAAAATACAGTATTTGCCTAAAACTATAGGTAAACAGAAGAAGGTTAATAATTTATTCAAAAATGTGTTTAATGTTTCAAGTAATAATGTTTGTGTTCACTTTAATTGCATATTATTGTATATAAAATAAAAATATCTCAGTAGTGGAAAAACAAGAAATAAAATAGGAATCAATCATTTAAGTGTACACTAACTTATGAGTACTAGTTAAGTTTTCTTCTGACAGGATAAAAGAAAGTGTTCCTCCTGTTCATTTGTAGCACTGTCCCTTGAATTTGTTTATCTGAAAATTGAATTAAATAATAAACTGCCCACAAACCAGTACAAGAAGCTCATCGGGAGCTGTATTGCCATTTCATTTAAAAAAACAAATAACAATGCAACAAGTATAAAATATATTGTTTTGTGTTTTTCACTGTTGCAACACCTGGTGGGTGTAATTGGACTGTAATTAACCCTTTTTGACTGGGGGAAAAAAAACAACATGAAATGGCTCATTTTCCCTTAAACAATATAAAAATTGACTGTTCTCTTGTTTTGTGATCCTGTAGCTTGGACTTTAAGGTAGCATGGCTCTGTTGCTGTAATTTCATTTGATCTCAAACTGACAGCAGTTTACAGCTGATGAATGTTACACATCTTAGTAGAGTAGCTTATCCATTTGGGGAGAGGGGAGGGGTCTTGGTTTAAGAAAAAAAATAATCAAAAAAGAAAAAAAGTCAACCTGGAAGGTGTTGACATTTGTAGTGTACTACCGTATCCATTTAAACTTGAATCTTGAGGCAAGTGCTAGGCAATGGCCAAACAATTGATGCCATCCGTTCTGGGAAAATCCCACCCTGAAACCAACACGCACTTCTGAGATTTCTGTCGTCTTGGATTCACATCTGTCTGTCATGAATATGAACAACTGTCTCCCAAAAGCTAGGGCATCAAACGAGGACTGTTTCAGGCTCTGCTCCATTTCTAATGAATCAGACTGACTTTGAAGGTTCATTGAATGTTATTGAGTTTTTATACCCAAAAGAGGCTTATTCATAGTGGTGCTAATGGTTTTTAAACCGGACAATGTGCCCTTATCTCTTGAGAGATACTGGATACTGTCACAGTGACCACAAAGTTAGTCTCCAAGTCCACAAAGGGACCCTCGCTACCATTTCTAGTGTTGGCTCTTGTTTCAGGATATAACAAAGATCTGTTCATGTTCACAAATTTAGACCGAACACTTCAAGGTGACAGAAATAGCACAAGTTCATATGTACTGTCGTGTTTTAGGGTGAATTTCCCCCCTCAGTCCAAACCATTGCCATCTCACCCATGCTCATTATGAAATAAAGACATACAATTGCAATATATATATATATATGTGTGTATATACAGATGAATATATATTTGCAATTTGTGCTCATTTTGAACAATATTAGACTGGAGACCTCAGCTGTATACAGAATATTCCTCACACAGCTACACCCAGGTTCATAATAGTCGAATCGTCATTATTAGCTTGCTCACCGGCACGAGAGTTCACCCCTGGCGTGTTGTCGAGTTTGGAGCAGACTGCATGGCCTAGAGGGGAGCCTGGAAGCTCTTCAGACTGCATGGACGGCAGTGTGAGGCTCTGCTGTGCTTCCATGTTTCTGCGGGGCTGAGCACAGAGCTCTCTTCACTGCTGTCTGCCCATTCCTAACACTTGCCCCTTTTTTTTATGTTAACCGACTTTTTATGGCGAGAGACGGACAGACTTGACTGACATCTGAAAGCATCTTTCAGGTTATCATATGGCTTGCTTAAGCCCTGTTGTAAAATATACTAAAATAATAATAAAAAATAATAATGATAATAATGATAATAATAACGATAATAATAATAATAACAATAATAATAATAATAATGGATGGGGGTCTCTCACATATCAAATGTGGAAAGTCTAATTTTATATTTGTATTTTCAAATAATAATATTGACAAAAAAATGTCTGTGAAAGGTTTCCATCCTCTACTGTGGTCCAGAAATTGATGTGTCTGTCTGGAAAATAAATAAAATAAACTGAATTGTTATATTACTTGTTTTCAGTGTTTCACTGTATTTTTGTTGGGTTTTTTTTGTAACATATTTGCTGAAGATGGAAAAAGAATTTTATCTGATAATATTTATCTTAACATGTCAATGTCACGTGTGAAATTCTTCAGTGAGCCATCACATCAAAGACACATTCACTTTCATAATGTTTAGCATCTGCTGACATCCCATAACCGGACACTTGGCCGTGCAGGGCAGGACTGGGATGCATATTTTCCTGTTTAGCGGAAAGAGATTTTTCATTCCTCATTTTCACTCAACCACACACTCAGCTTGTCAGTCCCTGGGATCCTTCGAGGTCACTCTTAAATCAGCAGGATTAATAGAGTCTGAGTTCTAAGATGCATTTGGGGGAAACAGTGAACAAACAAGCGCTGGTGTGTAATTCTGCTGCCCCTCTGTGGTCTCTCCTAGCGCTGGAGAAAGATGCAGCACGGCATCCACCGGCGTTTTATTTTTTCGCCAGCAGTTTCACATAGAGAGCATCAATATTAGCTGAGGCTCAGTGTGTAAACGGCTGAGGATGTGATGAGTAGATGAGCAAACAGGCTCCTGCGTGACAGGCGTTTTAGAGGCTTACAACAAGTAGAGAGACACAATCAGAAAATACTAAGGTTTATCTTTGATGTGTTTGTCACAGTAGGATTAGTTCTACTTTTACCTGAGATGGTGAATTTCATTTCAGATGCCAGAAACAAAAATCTGATTCCAAGTCATTTTGAGCTGAAGCAGAAAAATGAACCGCTGAAAATGTAAAAATCATTTCTTCTACTTGACCTAAACAATAACTCTTTTTTTTCTCCTGTTTCCTAGAGATTAACATTATTTCAGTTCTCAAGAGCTGGTTTCTAACTGGATTGTTCAAGTGACTCTAGTATGTACAATATATCTTTCTTTGGCAACTATAGACAAACTTAATATGTAATGGTTATTCTCTTTTCTTTTTTTTTTTTGCATGTTTACTGTGATAGATTATGATTGTTAAATATAATGTTACTGTTTCATTGAAATTCAGAGATGAGGATTTTTAATGTGGATGCTTGTCAGGTGAGACTAACAGTCCAACAGCTTCATCACTCATTCAGACAAGGTGATTTATAATTCTGACTGAGATCAATACTATTCCCAGGCGCTAGAAGTTTAGATCACATTGCAGCCTTTTTTTTGTATTTCGTGTTTGAGTAATGAGTGCAGTGATAATCCAGGTGAGAGTCTGGATCATTTTTTCACTTTTACAGAATCTGCTTCTCTTTATTTTTTTTTTCTTTCTTTGACCGTGTGAAGCCGAATCGTAAAGTATGTGTATACATAACTCACAAGCACTTCACAAACAAATATTGATGTATAAAGAGATTTTGGAATTCAATTTAACACTAAAATTAGTAACTGCGAATTATGTGATTAAATCCAAAGAAGCACAAATATAAAACTGTTGTATGCACACGTAAAATAGAAAAAAAATGTAATCAAGAAATACATTTTAAAGGATTGAAAAATGCCTCTGTATTCTGCAGCAGAAGTGACTGGGGTTTGTCCAGATTCTGGTCGGTGTAATTAGCCGACAAATTTATCAAACAGCTGATCCTCGTATTGTCTGTGTTTTTAACTTACAGACCCTAACTGGTCGACCTTTCCAGTACACCTGCCTTTAATCAAGTGCTAATTAAAAGTACCATTATGATCAGAGAGCCTGGTACTCACTGGCCCTTAAATACAAGGATCCTCGTTTTTGGTGGAACACCATGAGACAATCAGCAGTCATTATGGGAGCTAAATGTCAGATCACAGCATAGAAAAGGAAAATTATATTAATCTGTATTTGACCTAAAATGCGTCACCCTGTATGGTCTAGATGTATGTTTGTCTATAAACTGAAGAGGAAATACCCTAGAAATATTTTAACAGTCTTTTCTGCTTCTGTTCCCAAATTGAAGAGATTTTTAAAAGTCCTATACATTTTTCAGTTTACTTAAACCTGTTTCAGAAAGCTTAGAGCAATTTCACATCTGGAGTATAATGCTTTGATCTAAAAAGATCAAATTCAGGGGCATTCAAACCAAGCCAACTTTTAACTGGCAGCATTCACACGTACAGTGATGCACATGCACATGCACATAAACTCCAACCAGATATGTGTGCATAGAGAAGCATGTCACTGGCTCGTTTGATGGCCTCACCTCATACCAGTGGCTTTGTAAATTTCCCATGGGCAAGTGCTAACAGGCTGAATGTGACAGCTCCTGGCAAACACCAACCAGCCACAGTCTGCAGAAATGCCACTGCAAGGATGCGGCATGGCAACAACGGATCCAGCCGCCGAGGAGGCATAATGAAGAAGTGGTAGTTCAAGAGGCGGTCTGCTGCCACCTCCGTATGCATCAGCCTGAAAAGCAGATAAGAAAAAGCTGAAGAAAACCTGGCTGCCATGCATATTCATGCTGGGATGGGATGGGGTGCTGCAGGAGACTCACATCCCCCCTCATCAGCCTGCGAGGACACCTCAGGGCCCCTCAGCATTTATTAACGGTAATTAAGAGCTAGTCTGAGATGCTGGCATGTTTAATTACCAATTACAGGTAGGTTAGATATAGATGAAAATGGCAGCTATTTATATAATACATAAGCCTAAATAATCAAGCTGAGTTTATACCTTGAAAATGGGAATGGAATGAGAGGTTGGGAAGCATCCAGGATCTTCACACGAGCCTGGCATTGTAGGAATTCAAGTGCAATAATGAGCAATATTCGATGGATATGCGCTTAATTTTATGTGCATCACTAAATTATCTCCCTGCACAGCCATGTAATGGTTGCCCTTCTTTTGAAGCGGAAAATTTTTTTGACAGTGCTGTGTAATAGAGTCAATAGTTGATGGGAAAACTGCTGTGGACGGGGAGATGAGGCACTCAGGTGGCTGTTTCCTCCCAGACTCCAGGCCTAATGTAGCCCTTGGCATGGAAATTGACGTGACATTGATGGGCACTCTCCCGCCAGCACAGAGTCGTGCGCCTGCACAGCCTTCCAATTCGCTAATAATTGCTGATTAAAAACCTAGTTAGGAGTCCATGAAAACTCAAATGTGCATTAACCAAATGACCTTCTGGGAATGGCAAATAGTCTGCAGCCAAGAACACAGACAGCTTCCTATGTGAAATTGGTCCCTGGATTGTTTTTGAGAAGGTGGAGATAAGAAACAAATGGGAGCACGCTGTGGTGGGAGACTATTGAGTTATACTGTGTCCTAATCTTCAATTTATTTCATTTTTTTAAAAAACTGTTCTTGAGCTCATATCACAACCTTTTCATTATTTAAGAGGAGTTTGTCAGTCTGACACTTTGAGATAATCATAAACATAGCTGGAGTAACTTTTAACTAAAATCTCAAAAATTACAATCAAAAACATAATCCGATAGACAACTCTAACTGAGTACAACCTAAAAATCTTAAAACAAGAAATTGGGCCTTATTTTGTGCAGATTGTAGCCTTTTGAAAGATGTAGATTACAATAATTAGTAGTAGTAGATGACATTAATTAATCAAAATTTGGATTTGTTGGACCATTATATACACATTCTTAAATTACTTAATCAAATGTATTTCTTAATGCAATTAGGTGATAGTTTATTTTATATGTCGTCACACATACATTTCAAATAATTCTTATCATGAAAAGGGGACTAATTTTTTAAAAGCACAATCATTTTCTCCAGCACTTTATGTTTTATGTTATTGCACAGATGTGACTCCACAGAAAAGAAAGATACATTCGCAGTCTTTCGCAAATCAAAGTAATTGTAGTCCCACTAATTTATGAATTGAATGTAGCTAACAGCATGAAAGTCAGACAAGGCCTTGAGCTAACTGACTCAGAAAATTCACATATTGCATCCCTTCTATTCTCTCATATTATCCACCAGATGAGGCATTGCATGTTTACAAAGGCCTTCGGTTCAGGGCTGGATCACAGCGGATGCAGCTGTCTGTTCATTGTTCATCATCGCTGTCTTCATGGATCTCATGCTCCCAAATCAATAGCTGCCTTAGAGAAAACTAGTGAGCAACAGACTGTAGACGCAGGTATGACTGTCAATTATTACTGGAGGACAGATCAAAAACACAATGTAGTGCCGGGGAAGAGGGTGTTCATAGATCATTACCGATAGATTAATGATTACTTGACTGGGTGCTTTAAATTTTAGGTCTTTAAAGCTCCCTTTTACAGCCTCTAATCTCTATTTCGGAAAAGACATCCCTCCAAACCCAGTGAGATTTCACTACATCTCCTCCCTATGCAGAGGCATCTCAAAACTATTATGACAGCAATTAAATTAATGAGAGATGATTGTGTTCGTGTGTAGGTGGAAAGACTGTTTGCTGCCAATAGGTGAAGAGGCCTGATAAATCTAATATTTGTTTTAGTCAAACAGTACCGGCTGACGACACATTCTGACATAACATTTTACATCAAAATATTTCTTGTAATAAAAACACGTCTTCATGCTGATTATTTTTCATCAAAATGCGTTAAGTTTCTTGTCTACATTCTTTGGTAAATATAAAAACCAAATCAGAGGAATGGCCCTGAAGAGTTAGTTTGACGCCTCCGATGTCAGGAGCCTCTCTCTTAACAAAGAGCTACTTTATATCACAACACACTGTAATCCGGGTGTGATATAGCATGAACATTTTCACCGGTTAAAAATCCCATACAAGGTCTTTGTCAGATAAAAGGGGACCTGTGGAAAATATCAAGTAATTTGTCACAATATCTGCTTGTGATAAATGCCCCAGAGATTTCAAAGGCAAGGTCAAGCTCAAGGTCGTTTCTGTATCTCCCCAGAAAAATGCGATAGGCGGCACAATGAGATAATATAACAAATGAATGGTTCATATGTATAAATTAAGTAATAAATGAATCTAATAAGCACCAAACACATCAACTCCATAATAGTAAATTACAGAGCACTATCTTGAAAAGATATTTTTATGATAGAAATACACACATCTTGTGCAAGGGAACGATTTGATTCCCTGTGGTTACAGCTTAATGGCAGTATGAAGAAAAGGTAATACAGTTTTTAGTGTTTAAGTAGAATTTTTTTTTTAATTTTGTGGATTGTAAGAGCCGTAGGCAAATCTGGGCATGCATTTTTATTTTTTATGTTTTTTTTTTTTTCCCCTGTATGTGTTTTTCTGTCTGTGTGTTTAGACAACACATACTCTTATCAATCTCTGCACAATAACAGAAAACAATTTGGTAATGTTTTGAAAATAGCTTGCCCATCCCCTGCTCCAGCATTGAGAGATGTATGCACAATTTCATAAACACAATCAGCGCGCTGAATGGCAGCACTGATATTCTGGGGGAAAAAAAAAATCTCATTATTGTTCCTGAGCTATGGAAAAGCAGTCAGCGGCCCATATCACACAAAAATGCCCCCCTCCTCCACAGCAGCCCACCGGCACACAAAGCTTAATTCCACCTAGCAGCAAACAATATGCAGCAGTTTGCTGCAGAATATTACTGATGACCAAAAAGAAATCATCAGCAGGCCAGCTGCACTTGCCAGAGTCTTGAGGCTACTATGGTGCCCTGCCATTCAGATCATGTGTACACACCGCTGGGCGTGCCGTCTCATTATGTACTTGTTTTATGTATTTTAAGCTGCAGTATCATCATTGCAGCTGGACTTTGAAATGTCTGTGATTTCATTCATCTTAATCTGGATTTCTGTAGTGCAGAGCTGAGGACAAACCGCCACTGTCAGTGTTCTGTATATGGACTTCCAGTCTTTTGTAACTCACTTAGCGGACACCAAGCAGTGCAAAACAGGAAATGAATAAATGGTTTTGTGGGATTACATACATAGAGATCAAGTTAACTGATGATCACACTGGAGCTGGGAACATGCTATATGTTATTGAGACCACTGAGCCTAAATATATGGACAGCTAATGTGATGGATGATGACAGCAAGTGCATAATCAAAGGATTTCACTGAGTACTAATAAGGCCTGTATGTAACAAGCCTCCTCAAACAGTGTTTTGCAGCTCATAATAAGAGTCTTACCAAGCCCCTTAAAATTACAGGCACAGTATATCATGTTGAGATGTTCAGAATTCCGCCTCATATTTGAAGGGTGGTTGAGAGTGTGTGGGAATGGGAAAGCCATTAACTTTGCAGGTGTTCGGTCATAAACAAAAGTATCCAACAAACTGATGATGACACTAGATTAAACTTTATAGGACAACTCCACCAATTTTACTCCGCAAAGTCTTTTCACCAGTCTTGAGGAGGACTACTGCATATTTGGGGAAAAATAGTTGCATAATTTATAAACAGTGGCTACATTTGCCATTATTTGCATAAAAGACAAACAGTCATTCAGGAAGTCATCCAAGCTAGCTAATTTTCTACCTGCAGAGGTCATGGCAGTTTTTATACTCTAGCTGGCATCCTAATCGGTATCAACCTCTTCAGCCAGAGGGACATGTCTCGGTACATATGGATTTCACCTTTGGGGAATTTGTCTGTCACCATTTATTCAACAGTAAACTCTACATGTACTACATAGATTAACCATACAGCATTAAAAAAGCAGCTGTAGCTCAGGTAGACGAGATGGTCGTCCATTAACATTAGGTTGGTGGTATGATTCAAATCATTTGATGCAGCTCTCAAGCATACGAAATAAAATCACAGAAAGAAAGTATGTTTCTAAAATATAAACGTATAAAGTGCCCTATTATCACTGAAGTATGGGCCATACACTGTGCTCGGGCCCATGGTGCATTATGATTTCACAACCTGCCGTCCCATTCCTCAAACAGCATTGTCAGCCATTGTACCTTCCTTTGCTCGTATATTCCCACTGAGCTCATGGATGACGTTCATTAAAGTCTAGGTGAGGGTTCAATTTTTAAACCTTTAGAGGGAACATTTGGACCTGCAGTGTTTGTCCTTTGAACCATGATGTACATTAGATCAGTTGCAAACTCAGGCAAGAACTTCAGACCGGCATTTGATGATTTAAGGTTCATGGTGATCATTACAGATCACTAAATGTCAACGACTGTCTGGTCAGAGCTGATGTTTTCATCCCAGAAAATAGGAGGTGCACTTGGATCATACACTGCTCTGAGTTTCTGTCTCTGTCAAGAGTGAACAGCATCTGAGGACTAGTCAAAATGTGTGAGCACTTCCACTAGAAATACTGCTCTGTAAAGAAGTTCTCAACCCTTCTGCCATTGACCTTGTGCTTTTGGAAATTAGGAAACCAAACCAAAAGCAACAATGGAAAAAGGCAAAAGATTATAGAACAATTTTTGCAAAATATGAGGCCGGATAACAAACACACAATTGCATATGACTTTTAATAGACTGCCTGTTCGGAGTCATGCTTGACGTTCTCTGCCATAGTGCAGATCAGTGTAGGAGAGACAGCCATAGTTCATGGTTACTTTTTAGATTAAGATTTTACATAAAAAGCATGATAAGCTTATAAAATACAACTGCAATGTAAAAGATTAAACCAGTGTATCCTAACCTTTTAGGCTTTGGTCTCTAAGAAAAAAGTAGTGTCTAGTTTGTCAAGTTTCAGATGTCTATGAGTTGTTAGCAGTTATTTCCCCTCTCAACTTCTCAGATGGTTTTATTTAAAAACTGCTTGAGGCTCAAAGAGGTGAAATCATCCATTATTTTACAAAACAAACTGATTAGTGGAAAATTAAAATCTGAATGCAGCTTGTTAAGACTTAACTTGTGTAGCAAAACTTTGTTTTACTTCCTTCCCCTCACATTAATCATCTTACCAGTTTTACCCTGTGATATTGTGCAGAGGGCCCCACCCTTGGGGTTGGGAAGCGTTGGACTAAACTGCTGAACCATGACTTGCTACTACAGTAAAATGCTGCTAACTCACTGATGCATGTTTTTATTAACAATCTAATAAGATCTATTAACAATCTAATATGGTAATATATATAATGTAAAACTCACAGGGGAAATGTTTCTTCAGGTACTTTAACTTTTGGCACTTTACCTAGATATTGCTGCTAATTCTTCCGTACTTTTATTTATGTGAGATTTTGAATGCAGAAACTTTTTTTGAAAGAGAGCATTTTTGCATTGTGGTATTAGTACTTTTACTTCAGTAAAGGATGTGAATACTTCCTCCATCACTGATGTCCACTACCAACTAAATAAATGTCTCAGTAATTAATCTATTACATAGATGGAAATTTATTTACAGACCTTCTAGCAGCATAAATTATATTTGTTGTATTATTTATTATTAAATTTAAGATTCATTGGATGTTATTTTCACAAACATTGGAAACAGAGCCGCTGGTTGCCCGAACTCATATAAAACTTGTCAAAGTTAAGCTGTTTTTGGTGATGGAGTGTAAGTCCTGGTCTGATTAGGTAATTTTCATTTCCAGGTGGTTTTTCCAGTTTGATGTCTGGTAGCACAAAATAATGAAAGCCTGATCCACATCTTTCACTAGGGCCTGTGGAGGCATTAAACAGATGCAGGTAAATCTTGTGGTGGAACACATGTATTTTAACAACAGTTAGGGAAGCCTTGCTAAATTTTATTTCCAGAACATTTTGTCCCCTTTTTAAGGATGTTGTTTTCTTTCCTTGTTACTCTTGTTTTTCTTTTTGAAAAGGATTCAACAAGTGCTCATCTTTTCCATACCAAAGCCCTGAAGGGAAAAGGAGTTCAGCGTCTTGTTCAGAAAGATCGAACCTTTTAATGACCTTTCAGCGCAGTGGACAATCTCTCACCAGTGTCCTAACCATCAGCCTCCATGAAGTAGACAGTAATCGAGGTAAAACTGACAGGGTGATGCTAAATACCAATTCAATTCCATGGACAGAGTGGAAAGATATGTGTATGCATGCGTTTGTAGCAAATATGCCACCTGCAGTTTCATGGCACTAAGAGTCATCACAGTATTTGCAAAAAAAAAAAAAAAAGTAAAAACATATCTATATATATTTCATGTGGGTTGAATTAAATTTTCAGGCTGTCATATGATATGGAAGTGAGCATTTGTGTTTTGTATCAGCTGTTTTATATGCACAGATGCTTGTATTTTAGAAAGAGGTGATTTTATTTTCATTACTTTGGAAATAATTACACAAGCCTGTCTTAAATAGAGTCTAGCCATAAAATAAATTTTAAAAAGTCATATTATAATCCCTTTAGATTTATTTTACAGATTTATTGAAAATATAATTTCAAACTTTAAAACCTTCCAACTTTATAAGGACTTGGAGCAGCTGGGAAACCAAATTAAATCTGATCTTAGTTGTGTGGCTGTGGTTGAAATCAAAAGATGATTTAACCAGCATCTCTTCAGTTTTGTAGTGGCTCAGTCATTGTGGACTAATCCTTCATCCACAAGGGGGCGTCTTTGAACAACGCTCAGCCCCTGTGCTCACTGATGATGATACAGCAGCTCCCCTAGGCCTTTTGATCAAACTGAGCTCATTATGACCACATGGCTTCCACTAATGCTGTCCTTGCTGAACAGTGACTGTGAAGTCATCTATCATGGAGCAGGAGCATTTCTGGACATATGCTGTCAAAAGCAAAGAAGAACTCCAAGAAACAGATGTCTTCACAGACTAGAAAATATCCACTTTGATTTGCAGTTTGTTGCCGTTAGTTGCCTTTTTTTATTCTAATAAAAACCAGATAGATGCATTTGATTGCTAAATCTTATTTGAGGTTATAACCACTCACATTTTACTGTAGGTAGTTTACTCTACATTATCATGAATGGGCAAAGCATTGACATCCCCGCATCACCCAAATTAATCAACATGGGTCTGACATTTCCAGCCAAACAAAAATGAAGACTAAAGAAATCAATGTGTAACATTAGCTCTTCTATTCTTTTCAAAAATTAGATTTCAGTGTCTGATAGTTAACATAGTCATAAATACCAAGGCTCAATTCAAGCCCTGAACTCCAGCCCCCCCTAAAGCCCAGCTTTACTAAATTTCAATGGGTTGGTGCCAATTTAATTTTATATCTGGGAATATGCATCCCCCCCATCAAAAAGGAGGAAAAATGATTTTAGAATAGACTTGGAAAACTGATTTGCATCTATGAAATGTTGAATGGATGAAATGTTTTTATACCATTGGTGTTTTTTCCGGGTATGAGAAAACAAGAGGTCAGGGATGAATCTGAATAATGGACTAACTGACTGAAACCCAATAATAGAGGAAATATACAAATCCTTAAGTAAGGATTTGTATATTTATTATTTATGGATTTGTATATATATTATTTTCTATAACCATCTATAGCAAAATTTATCTGCAGGATCAAATCACCAACTACTGTACAAAGATCCATTTCTGTTTTTTTTTTTTTTTTAAAGATTATATTACTGGATTACTGATGTTTTAAAATGTAACACTTTAATGTTAGAGCTATTTTTAATTACTTTACATACAGTCAGGCAGTTCAATCTCCCACAGGTGAAATAGGAGACCTTATAAAGACTATTCTGGACATGGGTCCTAAAAACCTTAGTAACCTTTGTAAGTTTTTTTAAATAGTTTTTAATTCAAATGAAACAAGAACATATAAAGTGTGTTACAACCCTAAAATTATGAATAATAAAACTTGATTTCTTGAAACTGACTACATCAAAAGCAGGGTTGAATATTTTTACTGCACTGGTAGAATTTTTTCATGTTTTGAGAACGAAAGAGGTTAGGACTAAAATATAGACTTAATATGGAGCTTTTCTGCAGGAAACAAGTGCATCGTTATGTAAAGGGGTAATCATACTGTATAATAATATGAAAAATCTTCATAAGTAACTAGAAACTAATACTGCTAAATAAATGTAGTAGAGTAAAAGTACAATAATGCCATCTGAAATATGGTAGAGTAGAAGTATAAATTAGCATGAGAAGGATATTCTCAAGTAAGGCATGAGTATTGAGGTAAATGTACTTAGGTACATTCCACCACTGATAAAACACAATATCCATTGACATAACAAAGGCTTTAAGGCAGGTCCTGCTTTATTACCTGTTCTTGAGGCTTTGCTGAGCTCACTTAAATGGTTGAATTCGAGCAATTTAAGATATCTGAATTATTTGTGCTAGTGCACATGATACAGATGATCTGTCATTGTAAACAAGCCACTGTACAGTCAGATGGCAATTTATGAACAAGATCGGCAACACCACACTTTGCTGTGCTACAAGCATTTAACACATTTTCAATCCAAAATGCCATTCCATGGCAGGAAATGGCCAGTAAGAAAACCACACACATACACAAAACACTGAATTCTTCATGAAAATTTGACATTTTAATGGAAACTAAAATTGTGAACACTGGAGTTTTCTTTTTTTTATTGACTATTACATTGTTTGGAATTTGAGGGTTATTATCATGCTTTAAAAAAAATAACATTGTAATGTGACACTTCTGTTAAATTTAAACAAAAGAATTAAATAATCAGACTGCTCACTTAAAAAGTCAACCTGTAAGACATCTGAGAAAGTAATGCTAGCCTCTTATTTTAGGGGGACAAGAGGTGTAAAAGTGATAAAAGGAGGAACAGACCAAAAAAAAGCACAACAGCCATTTGAGATGGGAGATAAAAACAAAAAGATGACTTGATGACCCAGCACAACATATCACCTCTCTCTAAAGACATGTTGCCCAAGATTACTCCCCATGTGTGGAATCACAGATGCTGTACCTCAGCTGTAGTTGAATTAAACAACAAAAAAAGCCCCCTAAATTAAAACATTTCCAAAAGAGGCAATGACAGTTTAAAGGAGGGACAGTTTTTAAGTCGAGCACAAACACCAAGTCCAGCATTTTCCCATTACAGACGACTGATTACTGGATGAAGAAGCAGCACTTTCGGTATTTGTTTTAACTTTTACGATTTCTCCTCTCTCACACCATATAACAACACACTCCAAGTGACATTCAGCTGCTACAGTACTGACTTCTCTTCACAAAAAACTCCTCCAAAGCCAGCACGATATCAAGTAGCTGGTTATGACATCAACAACGTTCCCCCCGTCTGTGCATTAGCCATTCAGTAGCTGAATATCTGAGTAGTGTACCTTTGGCGAAAGCAGATTCAGAGCTGTCGAACTGCACCTTAATACCTCACTACCCCTCACAACATGATCAACAACACTACAAATAAAAATATATTAAGAGGAACTCTGGGATGCAGTGTATTTCAATGCTCATCACGATTACCTGATGAAATGCATTAAAGTAATTTGTATAAAATCTGCTGAAAAAGGACTTTAAATATATTAACATTGGTGCTATTGGGGAAAAAAATAGGTCTACATCAGACTTAATCAATAACTAAATCATCTACAACTCATCAAAGATGAGACATCTTGATTTTCTGTATCACTTATTCCTTTTTAGTCTCATCCTACTTGTGCATCTATGGATAAATTAGGTTATAACTCAAATATAAAACGTTTTTAAAACTATGTTAAAACATTTATTTGTTAAATCGGTTCAAATTAAGTATGTGCTACTTCAGACATGAACTTGACAATGGACCGATGAGTATACACCAGCGAGCTGCTGTCATCCGTCCCATTCAAACTGATTTTGGCTTTAGGTCACACAGTTCTCAACTCTCATGAAAATTTTAAAACCTACAAATAACATAAAACTCTCATTGCTTTCAGCTGCGTTCATGTCATTTAAAAGAAGAAATTAGGATTAGCTGTGAGAAAAACTTAACCAGCATTGCAAATGTTACAAAAACAAACAAACAAACAAAAAAAGAAGAAAATGGCACGGATATATGCTGGAAGCAGATTTAAAACAATCAAAATTGCTGTAAAAGTATATTTTTTTTCACACAGGCACCTGAACATGAAACAACAGGGGGTGATTTCAAAATATATGAGGAACTTGCATATAATAGGAAGAACTCGCTATGCACACGCCCACAAAACAACGAGGCCAAACTCGCCACTCACAACTTGGAAGCCTGCTTCAGCATCCTTGAGGTGATTGCACATCCTGAGGGGTTGGAGGTATAAACTCCACATGACCACGCTTTTCTTTCTCCACACATCAACAGTCAGTCACTCAACCCCTTCCCCCCATCAATGATTAAACATCTACTCAGCTTCAAGAACCTGTTTTTGGTTTGCAGGCTACAATGCTAATAGTTCTATCTTTATAAATGCATATTCAACATAGCCTTTTGCTGTATTAAGTGCTTGAGAAGAGGAGCCTTGGGGTGGGAGGATGGGAAATTCTCTGATTTCCCTGTACCAGAACCATCCTCTCAGAAAACAACAAAAGAAATTTAAAAAAAAATAAGGTATTTGTCGTAAGACTACAGTAACATCACCTACTACTCATTTTGACCAATTTGTTTTACATTTAGAAGCCTACAGATGAATCACTGCCCACTGATAATGCTTTCAGCCTGAACAATTTGACATTAACTATATGGTAGCCTGATTATATCACTTTGTCTATGGATCAGGGGCAATCAAAGGAAATTAAATTGCAAGTTTGGTGTAATTTTATGCCAGATTAAATGTTAATTTCCACACAGAAAAATATAAAAGTCCAAATACTAATGGGCAATATCTCCTCAAACACTCTTGCTTCCTCTTCAACCAGATCCAACAAAATTATTCTTATTCAGAGGGCAGCATCGGATAATACACTCATCCATCAACACTATACAGTGGAAGCCAAAACAAAGCATTTTAAATACCAGAGAGCTGACAGCAATTAGACATGGAAGTTAAATGTCAACTTTTACAAAAACATGACCGTAGTTATGACTTTCCCCCTGCAAACAGGCACAAGCTGCAGTGCTGCCTTGACAGGACACAGTGGATAGAAGTGTACTTGAAAGCTTTTTCCCAGATTGTAGCTACCCCATAAAAACACCACTGATGTTCAGCCATAATAAAATCAAGAGGTGCTTCACTATGAACAGACAAGGAAGAGAATTAACCATCAAAGATTGCAAGTTTACAGTCTATTATACATTGAAAACAGCGCATGGAGTAATGTGCTTTTTTTTTTCTTAATAGGAGAAATAAACATTTTTAGAGCCCAAAGTGATCGATTACAGCACCTTGCATGCCTCAAAAGTAATTATTTGGTGTTTTGTTGCAACTTCATATAAGACTCTATATAGTAGGACTCCAATTCAACATTACCAATTTTGAGAACATTATACGACAGGGGCCATTTAGCAAAAACAATATTTAACATAGTCATGGCTTTATCGACACTACCTGAGTTACATTTAATAATTCTGTATTTATCAACTTATTTTTTTCTGAAAAGTAACAGCCCAAAGCCATTCTTTCAAGGAGTATTTCTTGTCAGTACATATAGATCTATCTAGTAATTAAAAGATAAAAGCAATTAGTTTACATAAAGTGCTATTAATCCACATATTAAAGGACCAGTGTGTGGGATCTAGGAGGATCTATTGGCAGAAAAGGAATATAATATTGATAACTATGTTTTCATCAGCGTATAATCACCCGAACAAAGAATCTTTGTTTTCGTTAGCTTAAAAGGAGCCCTTCATGTCTACATAGGGAGCGGGTCCTCTTCCATGGAGCAACCGCCATGTTTCTACAGTAGCTCAGAACAAACCGACAAAATACTGGCTCTAGAGAAGGCCTTTAAAGTTTGTACGTTACCTGAAGGCCACCACAGGTTCTCGTACATGTATGGAAAAAAAAAAAAAGGGGATGCGGGGAGGGGTATTCAGTTGGTAGCAATCTAAATCCTCACCACTAGATGCTGCTAAAATTCTACACACTGGTCCTTTAACCAAATCATATCTTCTAGAGCAAAGAGACCTGGACAGTTCCTTTTTTTTTTTCCTTTTTCTTTTTTTTTTCTTTTTTTCTTTTAAACGGTGAATAACCCAATCCTGATTTGGAGATGGTGATGAAAATAGCCAGTTCGCAGTAAGCAAATTTGGGCTCCATAGACTTAATTATATCTTTTAATAAGGTTTTTTTTTGTTGGAAAAAAAAAATACTTGTGCAATAAACTGAAATTGCACCTTAAACATTTTAAACAAATTAATTGCAGGCCACACCAGAATCTTGGGTGATGATTTTGTAGCTCCATATAACCCATTTTACACATTTGTATGGATCACATGGTGTTATTGCACACTGGTTTGCAAAGGTTATCCACAGTAAAACATAATAGTACAACTCATCTTCACATTTCAACACAGTTTGACAAAGTGGCTAGTCGGGGAACCTAGATTAGTATTGCAATTGTTGTTGTGTTACTGTAATCTTTGTGTGGCGATGAACAGTGACCTCTGACTGATTCATTTCCACCAGTAAACATGCAAAATAATACAATGCCATAAGACCGAAAATAAAAGACCAAATGCAGAGTCAGGAAAAAATATATATAAAATGCAACATATATTCCTTTGACAAGAGGAGTAGAGCTAGACAGAAATGCAGGTGAAATAATCTGAATTGACATCCGGAATCTTGCTGCTGATTAAACAGCACAAAATGCAGAAGACCTTGGAAGAAATGTCTCTTACTTTACAGTCTGTCACCTAGTTTATTCTTAAACTCAGATTCATATATCTGCTGGTATATGAATCTGAATTTAAGGACAGTCTGCACTGACCTGATAAATCTACATGAAATGTATGAAAAGCTTGCAGATTAAAAGGTTTTTGCCTTTAACGGAGACCTGATTTTAAAATCTTTAGCAAAACCTGTGATGATCAATGAAATAAGGGGGCTTTATTGGGCACTTTTGTACCTGTGCTCTGGGGTCATACTGCAGTGCAGGTAACACTCATGTTAGGTCAGACAAAACATTATAAAAGAAAAAGCAAGCATTTACTGTAATAACTGGGCTCTGATTTCCTGTAAAGGATTTAAGACAAGGTTCTCCCTTCCTGGATGGGGCCTCACCTACGAGCTTCCACTTAACTAACAGTTTAACAGGACTCCAAAGATCCTTACTCCACAACTTCAAGGCATTCTTTGCAAAATGTGTTCTCCTTTCGTTCACGATGAATTCAAGCTTGCACACAGACGTGTATGTATAACGTCTAACATATCTACAATGAACAAATTTGAATGCATGAAGAAAGAAAATGACTGAGGCATCCCATAGTCACACTGAAGGCTGCCGCAGTTCAACAGGATAAAGGCTTAGGGAGGTGCAGTCCTGGACACCTTCCTTTGTTGAACTCCCGAACATCATCCTTACAGAGCCACAAGACAAACAGCTTAAAGTTGCACGTGTCCATTCATCTTGTTGGAGAGGCACCGATCAGCTCCTTTTTCATCCCTCCAGAGTGTGAGTGTGAGTGTGTGAGTGTGAATGCAAGTGTGAGTCTGAGTGTGTGAGAGTGTGTGTTTGTCTGATGCCCCCACCAAAGTCTGTTATTCCACTGGAGATTCCAAGGAAAATCTGTCATGCTAAACTATCAGTGTTTTCACAGTTGTCACTTTATCTATCCAACAGGATTTATGATTTCCAAGGTAGATAACTGCAGCACCCGGAAGAGAAGAAGGTAAGTACTGTAGACCATCTACCTCACTGATCAGGTCCATCCTTGGTTTCATCATAAACCACTACTCTTTTTGGATCTACAGCAGAGAGGAAAAGAGAGGAGGCAAAGGGTTTGGTTATTCAACATGATCCCAGGCTTACTGACATTAAGAAAATTTACTGATTTCAATCAGTTTTGACAGTTTTAGAATATATTATTTGATATAGTATTTAGGCAAACGAAGGAGAACTTCGACTTCTTTTGTTAAATACCGGTATACCTTTGGAATAATGCTGACACAAGTATCAGCATATCCAAGATAAAAACAAAACTCAGCCAAAGTCTTAATTGAATATTCATTCTAGCTTGTCATTGGATATTTGGCAAGCAATGGCTCAACATTGCTCAACATATCAACAGACAGTTTGGAGGACCATCAACCAGCAGTATGTCAAATTCAGTAGTTTCAGCAGTGTCTCCGTTGGGGACTACTTTGGGTTGCTTTTGTAAAGTCATTCTATGGATGTACGTGAATAGTAAGGATTTACATAGTAGTAACAACTGATTCCACACAAAAAAATAAAATAATGCAACTTTAATAGGCACCCTGTTACTAGACTCTCTTACTCAATCTGACAAGACTGAACAGTCTAAACATTTCTAAAAATGGAGGTCAGGAAAAAAATAAGACATACAGGTTCAATTTACCTTGTTTTTGTAAGTTGAAAATTGATTCCATTTCTGTTGAGGGGAAACAAAATGCATATTATTTCAGCATCCACATTAATAGGTCATGAAGACAAAATATAGTATAAACCCATATTTTAACAGTATTTCTTGATTTATTCTTTTATACATTGGGCATATTAAATCCCCTGAGTAGTGACAGTGGTTAAAGTTATAATCCTTAAGATTTCATAAAACCCTGCTTTTGATACTGCAGCATTCTTTCGAGATAACAATAAAGTTTGTGTTTTACATTCTGTAATTACCATTATATCTCAGTTTTCATTGTTAATGTCCATGTCCACCATTCCTGGAGTGGATTCAAATTGCTTACATATGCACGAGAGATTCACAGGAAACAATGCAGCATGTAATCCAGCATTGTGGCTTCTAATGTAATCTCATCAAGATCAGCATTATTCTTTGCTTTTCACTCTCTAACTGTCAAATCAGAGCTGCATTCAGTTAGTGCTAATGCAAACCTAATGCTTCATTAAAGGCATTCAACTACTGAAACACAGCTTGGCTGTTATTGTGAAGCGCTCACAAAAGATGTAATATACATAACACTGAGGTTAGCGCTAATAGACTGTTCGTGCATCATGTGCAGGTTGGAGGGGTGGTAAGGGACGAGTGTTCCTGGGCAATGTGAATTTTTTTCTGTTATATTGATTGAATGTGGTTGACCAATAAAAGTGAATAAACACTGCATTATAAAATTTTTAAAAAAGAAAAGAAAAGAAAAGCATTTTCTGTGAGCGGATAATTTTACATTTCTGCAAGGCAACGATGAAGAAAATGTAAGCAGAAACAGTGAATTGTTAGATGAAGAGTTGTAGGCAACTGGTTACACAACTCCAAGTTCTAAGCTAACTCCCGTTACAGTGAAAAACCACTCGTGCCTTGCTCAACATGAAATCAGAAGTTAAATTTAATGACTGACCACTAAAATTATGCAAGTGTATTTTTTTGCACTGTAAACAGATAAACCAGGTGCCTCTCTGTTGTATTTCTGACAAAACAGCTGCTCACAGAGTGTTTGCTATAGTGTGAAACAGTTGCTGTTACTACCAGTTGTTATCTAATGAAAGAAATCTTAAGGATTACAACTTAACTTGTTAGATAAGTTAATTTGATAAATAAAGTAGATTGCTAGATTACCTTTAGTGTGATAAGTGACAGCAGCTTTAACATCAAAAGACCCCCAACTACACCTTCTGCCAGTGTCTTTAGAGTGGGCCTGTCCTTTAGATGAGCCAAACAGCAAAGTGGTTAGCTGGCCCTGTGCAGGCTTAGCACCATTGTCTTTACTGGGGGCCAATGCAACAGAACCTGCATCCTTGGCCTCATCTTTTGTCTTTTCCTGGCCACATGACTGCAGCTTGTTCTCCTCCTCACTCATCACACAAGCAGGAGAAAAAGCACGAGACAGATTGCAAGGGGCACAAGTCCTTTTCTCAGTGTCTTGAGCCAAAGTGCTAGGCTCTAAGAATGATGGGCTAACATCAAAGCAGGGCTCAGCAGCCTTGGCTGCAACAGCCTGACACTCGTTTTGAGGTGTGACCACAGAAGTCTTGTCCTCTGCAGGCACCTGCCCACTTCCTCCTTCTGGCCCCAGGTTGGGCTCATTGATGAAGGAAAGCCCCCATTGATTCTGGAAGATGTCTCCCAAGGCTTTCTGATTTGTCTGAGCAGCCGGTGGGTCAAGGTGACGAGCACTAGGGAGCACAGGTTGCATATTTAAAGGGTAAATTAAAAGAGTACACTTCCTAAGCTCATAAGCTTCTCCATCTACAGGACTGGTTGTAGAGCTACAGTTACTTTCCAAAGGAGATGCTACATTCTCGCCACTTGGGATAGATGGGGCTGGTGGAATATTACTAGCAGCAGGAGCAAAGAAGGTACCCACTGATGGGTAGCCGTTTCCATTTCCAGATACAGGACCATTAGTAAAGCTAGCTGAGGTGATAGTTTTCATAGCAGACATAGGGACCTGTGACAATCTAACAGGAGGAGGCAGTGCCTCTCCTCCACCTTGAGCTACTTTGTTGAGGTTCTCTTTTACTTTACTTGCATAACTGATCTTGGGAACAATTTTCGCACTGCTATTGTCCACAGGAAATACTGGAGGGGGCTTGAATAAAGTCCAGGAGTCCTCTTTTGAAGGTGAGGAAAGCTTGGCTTTGTGCCTTTCCTCAGTCTTTTTACCAAAGGTGCCAACTGTTTTGCCATCAGAGCTTTTCCTCTGAGATTCACCCATTGAAGCCTCTGACGCAACAGCTCGTCTAGCTGCTGACTGGGCGGCTCTAAAGCCATCGAGTCTAGAAGTCACTCCCTTCTCCGCTGCCTCAAGATTAAAAGCCCCAGCCTCCTGTGTAGTGTTGGCCTGCTGCATGTCTTTCTCCTTGTCTCTTGTCACATTATCAGTGTTCTTGGCATTGTTACATCTGGCCTTTCGTTTCTTCGGAGTAGTATATCCACCTTCAGAACCACTTCCGTCATTGTCCTTGCTAGAATAGCCATTTGTAATTAAGCCACAATTTACAATGCCATTTTGAAGCAACATAGAGTCTTTCTTATCCAAAGGTTGACCCTCATGATGATTCAAATCCAGGGCCTTTTCCTTGTCATTTTTATGGTCCATATTCTTCTTATGGTCCAATCCTTTGCTGCTCACTTTTGGAACAGTCGTATAAAGCTTTTGCGTTGACTTCTGCTTCACATTTGTATTACTTGTGTGTCTGTTACCATTGCTGTTGGGGGGATGCGACATACCAACAGTATCAGACGGATGTGAATTCTTCTCCCCCTCCTCGTCACTGATGCTTATTTTTTTATTGCCTGAAAGGGGAAACAAAATCAGTTTATACTGAAATGATAGAAAAGCTCAATCAATCTTTTTGAATACCTTGCATAACCTGTCCCAACTGCGATAAATTTTACAAAAAGGCTGCATCAATTCTGTTGATCTTTCCCACACATGGAAAATAAAATTTATGGAAGGATTTTACATTAAATAATTTTGGTGGTACTCTACCCAATGTTTTGTAAAGTATTTATTAAAGTCACAAAACATGAAAAATGATTAAGATGCTACCATCAACCCAATATGTAACTAGTAGTCAAAAATAATCCAAGGATGAAATATCACCATTTGGCATTATAAATGTGCTTTTGCGATCCATTTTCTGATAAATTTTCAGATCGGCCTCTGTTGATAAGAAGGCTAATTAATGTTAATACCGTTGTCCAAAAACGTTTATCCTAAGAGGTGACACAGAGACGGGATAAGTATCAGACACAAGATTAAAATATTTCGTACCATTGCCATTTCATGCTTTTAGTGTTGACTGAAAAAACTGTACTGACTCAAGGTGAACTGGTTGCTCGCTATGTAACAAGTTATGGATTTCGTGATGTGTTTTGTAACTGTCAGCTGCATTACGGGGGCTGCTATAAAGGTTTCTCGAGAAAATCTGGAACGACATTAAAGAACAGTTGTTGCCTGGTATGAGAAGAGGGCTCAGAGACGGCATTTATAAATACATTTGGACTGAAAGCGAACCATAAATAGGTCTATGCATTGCACGGATTGCATGGGAACTGCTGTGTCAACGTGGGGTTCCCCATTCAGTGCTGCTGCCCCTCATGTCCGAGGGCCACGGCGCAAACACACGTACAGCTTCGCTGCACTTTGGTCCACACGGGCAGCTTCTCGCTTATTGACGGGCAAACGCATTATCACTGCTGCGAGCGAAGAGCGAGGGCGGTGGTTAGAGGATGTGGACATCTTGCAGCAAACCGTAGCTTTTTCCAAGTGGCCGTACTGAAGCTGCTGCGTGGCTTCACGTTGACTAGTCAACATGCAACAGGCCTGTGAGAGATGGCTAGCGTTAGCTAATGTCATCTAACCAGCGGCTCCTTGAGGCATTAACACGCCCTCGCCACAGCAGTTGGATATGACAGAAGATTGCCACCGAACACAAGCAACCCAAGTACTTAAAATATGGCTTAGACGTACCGGTATGGAAAAGCATCGTGGATAAGAGATTAAAAAACCCCCTTACTAGCCAGGTAATAATAGCATCGGCTAGCAGTGATATTCTAACATGGCCGACAGGAAATGGCAGCTCAGAACATTCCAGTGGAGCCGGCTCGTTTTCCTAAACTGGGATCGGGCACGTTGAAATGAATAAGTGAAAGCTCGGACTGGTGCCGGGGACCAACCGCCGTGTGCATCTAAGAGATGCCGAGTTTAGCACACGGGTCCGACCTGGGGCGTGATTTTTTGTTTTCCCCGAAACGATTTAATTGCGTTTGCAACAGTAAAAAAAAAAAATGGGTGGTGAAGCCGGCGCACAAGGTCAATCCCCGACATGTCAAGCCACCGACGGCGACAACTGTCACGCAACGTCAGCTAGCCGGCTAGCTAGCCTGGCGGTCGGTCTCTCGTCCGGCGGCGGGCGACCGTCGCTCCTGCCGGTCAGCTAATCGCCGGGTCGCACCGTCCCGTTAAGTCGCCCCTGCCCGACGGCTTTACGGTGTGAACTAACAGCCAGCGGGCAGGCTACAGCCCCGGTCACGACGGCGTCCACATCAGCTAGCGACCGCAAGTCGGCTCGTTGACATTAGCTGACTAAGGCTAGCGAGCGCTAGCTAACTTTTTCCGGATGGCCCAACCTGTTTTCTTCGTCTGCGTTTCCTGATGCTGGCGCTGGAAGTGGCTCTGATCATTTTTTAGACAAGCGGTTTGTTGAACAGAGCTCCTGTCCTCTCCGTGGGGGTGATACTGCCTTTCTTGTGCCCGATCTTTGGGCTGTTCCTCCATTGAAGTGTAGAATGTCGGACTCGCTCGGCCAGTGTGTGTGTGTGTGTGTTAGCTCAGTGGTAAGTAGAGAACAGTCCAATCACTACCAGTGTAAAACGGAAGCTATTTGAAGCCTCTGTAAACGTCAGCAGCAAACGTCTAAAAATGGCACAGTTTTGGGTGGTCACCGCCGCTAAACCCACGGCCAGCGCTCGGACACGGGCGTGATCCGGCCGTTTTGCAGGACTTTTCATTCCCCGGCAGATGTTTAAAGTGACATTTCAGACTATGTATATATATATATATATATAAAAATATATATATAAAAAAAAATCTTTTCCGGGTGGGCATTAACGGGGTGGGGTTGGTGTATGAACTACAATCATATGACCCGAGGCTCTGCCACGTCTCCAGCCGGCGGACGCGCTTCGGCGGAGGGTCCCGGGGAGACTCGGCCCCCGCTCCCGAAACGGAAAGTCAACTCAAAGCGGGCTCAGTCCCTCTGTCCTCAAACATCACCAATTGATTCGTAAGTATTTATAAGGATTTTGCGAACCACAAGTCTAATGGGGAAAAAAAAAGAGTAGAGCGTCGTTCCCGTTGCTCTCTTTTGCCTTTGTGCCAAAATGAGCGAAAATAAAAAATATATAGTCAGCAAGGACGTGCAAATAAAGACCCAATGTGCAATATGCATAATGCACTTTTTTTGCATATATGCATTTCCCCTGCAATGTATACCATAAGCTACATATCTAGCTCGCTCAATTTTATACCTTATTAAAAAATTTCACCTTACACATGTGATAATAGTCAGGGTTCTGTCCCCCCACCGACCTGCTTCCCCTCCGCCTGCATCCAAAAAACATGGAAAGTGTAAAGTTTTAAATCATCACAAAACATAAAGATATCATAAAGTTTAGCACTTATCTCAGTGAGTGTTTGTTTGGAGCAGCGGAGTAATTTTCTGCCCCTTGAAATGACTAATTGAGTGAAATCACCTTGTCATTTAACATGTTGATCTGTCTTAGTTGCCTGAGTTTGGCAAGTAATACAAAGAGTAAACGCATACTTTTAGGTTTTGGTTTGGATAAGAGCAACTAACTTAGATCCTGCGATAACCACATTGCAGGCTGACATTTATAGAGCATGCAGCAACCATAAAACCTTAACAGCCTCACCAAAAAAAAAACAAAAACAGAACTTGCACATTTAAATCGTGTGCATCTAATTAACTGTTTGTAGGAAAGGGCGGCTTGTTTCCCAGTTGCTATCACACCCCTTGAATAATATCACCAAATGTAAATTTAACATCTCAGTTCTAAATGTAACAGTAAATGCCAAACAGATCACCATCTCAGACTGAGTGAAAGAGAAGCCTCTTATACTGTACTGTATATAATCTGGACTATGTGGGCAAGTGTGCTTTAGTACATTACTCACATGGGACATAAAAGAACCAACAGCCCCCTCTTGTGGCTAGAGATACAGTCTTATGACTGTACACTAGAGATGCAGTGACAGTTGAGAAATTAATTTTGTACTCAAAACAAAGGTGTTGTTTAGTTGTAACAAACCTTCTTAAGTTTTTGAGGTTCTGTCCCCGTCTCTGGAATGGGCTAAATTCTAGTTAGCTCAATTCAGTCGTGTGATGTAGGAAGACAAGCTTCGTGTATCAGGACAAATGATTATACAAAAGATGTATTTTTCCTTTTTTCAAGAAAACGTAGAACTCTCATAGTGGTAAAAATCTCTTTACTGCTATATAGAAGAAGCGTCCATCTCAGACTTGTATTGCATGTTTATGCAATCCTGCTCCTCCTACTGTGTATGCTACCATTCATAATAAATACTGATATGACTGCTTCATTTTATGTTTTATTTTTAAAATGAGACTAGGTCTCTAGAGACTGACTCTGTCTCCAGGCATGTGCACAGGAACATGTTAATGTAGCACTATGTTAGAATGCCACGTGGTGTTAGGTACTGAGCTTCAGACATGGGAACATATTAAGAGACAGTTGTGACAGTGGCATTTTGCACATTTACCACAAAGTAGTAGAGTTAGGATTGAGAATATCCTTGACAGAGAATTAACATATTTTTCATCACACATAAGAAAGGTTCCGCTAAGATGCCTTCAGAATTTCAAATATAAGCATTTCTTTATTTCATATTGGCCAAAGAGTTTCAGAGATACACTATTTGTTTCTTATACTAAGATACATAGAGAAAAATTAATGTCAGTGTGTGCTTAGTTGGGCTTTATTAAACACCAGTTAAACAACCATATTGCAGGCCCGAGAGGAGTTTTGTACAAGTTAAGTCATATGTTTGGATAACTTCTCTTATGCACCCTAATAAGTCATTCCACATACCACTCTAAAGAGCAATTTGTCATCTACTAAAGCCACATATCATTTTAATTTCATTACTGTAATGTAATGTAATGTAATAACACTGAAGGATTGTATGTTGATGATCATTGTTTAGACAAGTTGTTTGTTGAACAGAGCTTCTGTCCTCACCGTCGGGGTGATATTGCCTGTCTTGTGCCCGATCTTTGGACTCTTCCTCCATTGAAGTGTAGAATGTCGGACTTGGAGATATTGATGAGAGAAATCTGTGGCCAATATACAGGTTTGAAACTGAAGACTTGAACTGATGTTTGAGATGAGTAATAACCTAAAGATAATCTTTATTTGGCAATATGCGTTCCCTGCAATTATATCAGTACACAGTGACATCTAAAAATCTTTGGACAATGTGTTCTTTACTTCTTTAGGCATTAAAGGCTTCAATTTGAATTTGAAACACATTTCAGTGCAAGCTTACATTAGTCTTTAATGCAGATCTGCTTCCTGTTAGAGTTTTCAAAATGTTATTGAACTGATGAATATTTTTTGAGGTAAAATATGCATGTCATAAAAAATAGCATTCAGTCCTAGAAGTCTGCATCTTACAAAAGAACTAAATATTTTTGATGAATGTATTTCCCAGGACTGTAAAGCAGCAACTAGGTGAGAAACACAACAGCATTATTTTAAAGTGTAATCCCAACTTAAAGTGACATAGGTTTTGTCTTTGTGAAATGAAACCCATGGTGTGAGACACTGTTGACCATGGCACCAGTGAAAATACTACTCATTAAAAAGAAAAAATGTAGGCCTAGCATACATTTGTAAAATTACTGTTACATCACATACAGGAATATTTAAAAAAAAAACGAGTGAAATGATATAGTTAAGGTACCAACTGTACACACATACTGTACGCTGATGTGTAACATATAAAGCATCAGTGCCAATAAAAAGTGCATATCTTTGGAAATATTAAAAATTTAAACAAACCAACAGACTCTTCCATGTCACTGAATTTCCCAATGACACTGGACATGCAGTCACAACGCATCTCACATGGCTCAGCTGAGGACTCTCTCAGCCTGTAAATGTTTCAGCAAAGAGAGCAAAATGAATGTCTCCAGTGTCTTTATGGTCCTTGTGTTTTCACAGTGTGGCCTGAACATCTTCATGCCGTAGAACTTTGTAGGTAAGCCAGTACAGAACATTAAACATGAGGAAACTCATGGGGAAAACAGCTCGGGAGATGGTGTCAATCCTTTTGGCCCGGTCCACAAAGCGTCTGCGTATGTCGTAGTAACCTAAACCAGGAGGTAAATCAGCAAAGACTGGCGTTGCATCCATTTCCGGTGCACTTCCTGTTGACAGAGCAAGTCCGAAACTCTGGAAGAGTAAACCTTGCTGTGCCAGCTCTTCCTCCTGGAAGAAAAAGACATGGCACAGATTAACATCTGCTCCCACTGAGTATAACACAGGTTTAGTGATGGGGTTTGTTTGTTTGTTTGTTTGTTTGTTTGTTTGCTTGCTTGTTTGCTTGCTTGCTTGCTTTCAGTCAGCGATCAGCTGTTGTTTAACTTGGACAACGCCAAAGTACATACCCTGGCACAAGCACTGCACTGCTGGGCCACGGTCCCATGAGGAGCACTGTTGCCTGACATGCTGTTTCCTTTCACCTTGCTGTCACCACTCCCCTGCTGATGGGGGAAAAACATGAAATGTGAAACATGTGAATCATGAACAAATGTGAAATGTGAAAAAAGTGAAACATGAATTTAATCATCAAACAGACAGCACTGATTGAACAGTTTGAAACCATGATACAACTCCGCTTTGCTGCATATATGTTTCAGATCTTGTGCATTAACAAGTAATCATCATCCGTTTGTTACAAAGTGAATATAAGTCTGACATTAATGTAAAATGAGACGGCTTGAAGTTGGCATCAGAGAAAATTTCACTGGCATTACATAATCCCAACAAATGAATAAGTACACAGGATTTAAGCAGATGGTTTGTGTATTGTGGTATTAGAAAGTATTAATGAATCCTGCAGCTCTGCAGCTGCCGTCACGCTACTCAATTTCAGACATATTTCATTTTCAAAAGTGCTTTAGCCTGTTTTGTATCCTCTATTTTTCTTCTTCTCATGAAATTCAAAGTGAGGCAGCAAGTCGTCGAGAATATTCAGTCAAACAGTGTGTTAAGGTGATGGCTTGAATTAATTACAGGTCAGTGCTGTCTGCATTTCCCAGCTGGAATGCAACATGCAGCTGAGTTGTGAGGCTCATGCATAGCTGGACGCAGGGAATAGCAGGTGACAGGCGCCTGAGGGGCTGAGTGGGTGGGTTTGCACTCACAGTTCTCTGCCGCTGTTGCTCTTTGAGCTTCTTCCTCAGTCTAAAGAACTCCTTGTGCTGGCGTGAAACAAAATTAACGGCTGCATACTCCAGTAGTGCAGCAAAGACAAAAAGAAGGCAAACTGCCATCCAGATATCTATGGCTTTCACATAAGACACCTGTAAAATCATGAAAGTCAATTCACTAGAATAACTCAGTTAACATTAGTGTTGATGACATGTGAGGTGGTGACATGAAAGAAAGATGGTATGAAATTACAAACTCTGTGTCAAGAATTATATGTCAGACTACTTTGTTAATTCATTAATATTAAACAGTGCTAGTAGTAAACTACACTATGAAATACTTAATGCTAAATTTTGCTCAAGTAATAGTACAAAAGTAACATTCTGCTCTTTTTGCAGAATGGCCCCTCTCAGAGTTATATTTTTATATTGGATCATTATTATTCATACATTAACATGCAAGAAGTACTTTAAAGTTGTAATAGATCAAGGTGGAGCTAAGTGTAACTGCTTTATATATGTCTGGGTATTTCGCTCTATTATAATTTATCATATTTCATAAACTGATAACATAATTTTTGTGTACAATTTTAATCTGAAAAGCAGCTGGTAACCTTAAAATTAAATAAATGTAACTGAGGGAAAAGTGTAATATTTCCCTCTGAAATGTAATCAATACAAGTATGAAGTAGCACTAAATTAAAATATTCAAATGAAGTACAAGGGCCTCAAAACTTTCCTTAAGTGGAGAACTTCAATTAAATATATTTAGGTACTTTCCACCACTTATATTAAAAGAGTGAGACAGTCATCAAACTTTGACTCGCATTCTTTATCAGCTCTGATTCTCTTTTATTTTACAGCACTGGAAAGTAACTAAGTCCATGTAATCAAGTACTTTTCTTGATGGAACTTTGTACATTTATAAATGTTCATATATAATATATAAGCTGCTTGTTAAATATGATGCATTGTTGTAGTTTAAACTTTACAGCAAGCTTCACTTTTACCAGCAACAGCACTGAAATCATACTTTAATGTCAATGTCTCAATTATAAGAATAATTTAGTATTATGATATATATGATAATATTTCAACACTCTAAAAGGGCAGTTCTACATAATCATCACTTTTTACTTTTGACATTTTCTGAGAAAATGTCTGTACTTTTACTCAAGTAAATTTTTTTTTTTTATATATTTATACACTGTGAAATTATTACTATTAATTATTACTATGTTATTTGAGTAAAAGTTTTTGTACTTTTTCCATCAAGGCTCAAAGCTATCAAGGCTCCATGTATCATTGATAAAATTTAGGGTTGAAATGACTGGAACAAATAGCTCTCCCCTATGGTCAAAAACTAACATGCTTCAGTTTAAGGCAGTTTCCCTTAGAAAACCAGACCTGGGTTTTCAAAATGTTTTCCAACTCCCGCCTGACCCTCTGATTTCATGGGCTTTTTTACATTTGCTTTCTTGAGATTATTACCACCTCTACTCCCAATAACAATAAACAAATGAAAATGATATATCTTGATGGTCTTTCTCCTCATTGGTCAACAGGTCGTAATTAAATTAATATTTAATAGAAGAGTTCAGTGCAGAGATTCAATCCAATGACAGTTGTTTTTTTTTGTACTTTGTTTTTTTCTCTCTCTTGAAATCATCCCACAATCTATAATAAATAATAACTAACTTGCATTTTCTACAGTGAAATGTCATAAACCAAACTGTCTTACCTTTGGCAGGGAAGCCCTGGATCCGGAGCTCTGTGTTGTCATGGTGAGCACTGTAGTGATGCCCAGTCCCACTCTTGCCGGAGCCGCATCCATGTTGATCCAGAACGACACCCAAGAAAGGATGACAGTGAGCAGGCTCGGTATGTACATCTGAATCAAATAGTAGCCCATTTGACGCTCCAGGTAAAATTTTACCTCAATGCAGGTGAATTTACCTAAAACAGGAGAAGATACAGGTACAAACTGACAGTCTTATTAGAAGTTGATGGACAGCATCTATCAAAGACGTTGGATGGCGGGTCATCATATGCCATGTACCTGTATTGTAGTGCTTGGTGCAGTAGCCGAGGCCTTTCTCCTCTTTTAGCACAAACTGAGGGAGCGTCAGATCATCAGCCACCTGTACCGCTCCAACATCCAGCCATTCAAAAATGAGATCATTCATGGTGTAGCCAACTAACAGAGAGGCAGAGAGAATGTATATTATGTTTAATTAGTTTATGACAAAGTCTATGTGTAATATCAGTCCTGAAATGAAAGGTGAACTCACAGCTTTCAAGCTGCATGGTACAGGTCTGGCTGTCCATGGGGAAGTTTTTCAGATCCATGGGACAGGAAAGAGTGAGCGTCAGCCTAGAAAACAGAGACAGCAACCTTAAAATGGTACTGGAATGGTGTATAAATGAGAAGGCCATACCCAGCCGACCAACAGCTCCTAATCCCCACAGCACCAGCTATTTCCTGCTAAGGTGTCACTCAAAGCCCTTTTTGCACACTCACCCTATATTAAGGGCCACATAAAGCAGCTCCAACCTCGCTGACACCTGTGCTCCGCCTCAAATTTCTATTCCACTTCAACTCTGAACAAACCACAAAGGACCAGGAGGTGCAAACAGACATGTCAGCTTGACATAAAATGTGCCGAGAACACAGCACCATCATCAGTAAAAAGAAAACAAAAACAAAAAGCAAACCAAAAAAAGTTTCCCTGTCATAGGACATAGGGATCGAGATTTAAAAAAAGGACATCACATTCCTCAAAGAGGTGCTGGCAAGGACTAATAATACATTGAGTTTATGAGATGACACAGTTTTGTTTGGTGAGTCATGGTGTCTTTTACTGCTAATTTTAGGTACCGTTCTTCTCTTTATTCCAGTAAGGACAAAGTGAAGATGAGCATTATTGCAGAGAGAAGTGTTGAATCTGCAAGTTCAAATTTATAGGTTATAGGTCACATTAAAGCTGGAAAAAGTTCTGAAATGATTTATCTTGGTTTCACACAAACCTGCCATTTTAACAGAGGTTTGTGGACTATTTATATCCACTGTATGTAAGTAGGGCCTTTTTAATAGATTCTAGCTTTATGACCTTCTTATTTTGTTGGCTTTGTTATTGGTTGATCTGCTAAAGGTAAGGGTTCATCCAGAGCAGCTAAGGATTTGGTTCATGTTTAACAGGATTGCTAATGAGCTTTAACATTGCCTCCTCTTTCTTAGGTTATTTTCCAACTCCTTCCCAGTACGCTAGAATTCACCACTGCTTCAGAGCCATATTACTGACCTAACGTTTTAGCCTGCAGTTTTGTTTTGTTTTTTTACATGCAAATGATCACAGTGTAGGCTTGACATTACAATTATAACTGATCTGGAGTGAAACAAACATGTTGTTGGAAAATATACTTTGAGGTTTAGATGCAGCTTATAGATGTAGACGTTCATAATCATTCGGCAACTTATCAAACCATGTTTCTGGATTTGTAATGATGGACACACCTCATGGTGGATTATTCAGGCAGATTCCCAAATTGAAACTAGGATCACCTGATGCTGTAGAGGACATTTCCATTCTGGAATATCCGCAGCAGTTTGTTGTCTGTTGTGACCTCATGGAAGTTTGCTCCCTTTTCATTTGCAAAGAACAAGTCAGGTTTCCAAATGGAGTCCAACATTGAAGGGTCCAGGTCCAGAGAGTCATCTGGATACTCCTTATATGCCAGTCGAGGGTCATTCCACTGTTGTCTCAGAAATACATTGAGGCGGTAGTCCTAAAGTACAGATTTAAGTCGTAATTAGAAATTACACTAGTTATATTTTTAAGTGACTAAGACAAAATTTATACTGTACCCATAAGTTTAAATTATGGAATTCATGCCATAGTAGAAGCAGATAAATTCAATAACATTTGACTCTTTTGAATATGCATATCCATCAAATTATGATATCATTTTAAAAAAAACCCTTGTGGAGTGCTGAGATGGAGTAAACAGAAATGGGTCACATGCAAGAAACAAATAAATCTGCAGCATCACTCAGCAAGTGAGGGGCACTGTGCCCACGCAAACTCCAACTGTGGGAGGTTAGAAAAAGCAGCATAAATGCTGACAAACAGATTTAAGTGCTCATAACCTGAATGACAGCAACTCCACTTAAAATGTCATCAATTAAAATTTAATGACCCTCCAAAGAGGTATATTCGAAAATGCATGAGTCTTCCTGATTCTAAACTTGTATAAATAAAGAACAAGACCATGTCCAAACACTCTTCATGGGCCTCATAAATAAAGGATAGCTCCTGATTTGAGAGAGACAAGGATATGACAAAATCATAGCTGACATAATGTAATGAACTTACAAGATGATTCCATGTTTTTCTACTTTATACAGCTTAACAACTGAGGGAAATATTGTACTTTTTACCTCACTTCATTTATTTGACAGTTTAAGTTAGCAGCTACTTGATTCAGATTATTTCTGATTATATTGTATATTATATCATTGCAGTTCATTATACTATACAATGTAATCATCTAACAAACAATCAAATCAACAAATAAATGATGATAATATTATAGATTCAGCTACCAAGCAGTATACACCACAACATCAGAACCGATATGTATAACAGTATTTGTGTGTGTGTGTGTGTGTGTGTGTGTGTGTGTGTGTGTGTGTGTGTGTGTGTGTGTGTGTGTGTGTGTGTGTGTGTGTGTGTGTGTGTGTGTGTGTGTGTGTGTGTGTGTGTGTGTGTGGTCCATAAGTAATTGGATAGTGGCACAATTTTCATTTTTTACGAATAAAGATGTGATTGAAGTGTAGACTTTAAGCTTGTGTGCAAGGGGTTTCACAAAAATATCACATTAACCATTTAAAAATTACAGACATTTTTATACATGGTACCAGATTTAAAGAGGCTTAAAGTAATTGGACAATTGACATTCTATCAGTTTCATGGCCTGGTGTGCCCTGTTCCCCCAATATCTCATGACAAATGAAGCAGATAAAAGTTTTGGAGTAGATTCCAAGTGAATTTGCATTTGATAGCTGTTAATGTTAATTTCCAATTTGCATTCCAAAGAGGTGTCAATGCAGCTGAAGGAGGCCATCATTAGGCTGATATACCAAAACAAATCTAACAGACATATGGCAGAAATTTTAGGTATGGCCAAATCAACAATTTGGTACATTCTTAAAAAGAAGGAATGAACTGGCAAGCTCAGCAAAACCAAAAGGCCTGTAATCTTGCCAGATCAAAAAGAATCTTGAGGAGGTAGGTGTATTATTGTGAAATTCTACAATTAAGAGGCACCTTCATTGATGTAAATACAGAGGGTTTATCACAAAGTGTAAACCAAGAACAGAAAGGTCATATTAGACCTTGACAGACACCTAAAAAAGCCTGCACGGGTCTAGAGAAAGATTCTTTGGGCAGACGAAACAAAGATCCCTTGTACCAGAATAACAGGAGAAGAGTTTGGAGAAGGAAGGGAAGTCATCACCATCTCTCAGACATGGTGGAGTCACTGTTCTAGTTATGGAAATGCATGGCTGCCAATGGAACTGGGTCACTGGTTTCATTTGATGATGTGACTACTGATAGAAGAAGCCGGATGAATTCTGAAGTTTACAGGTCTATACCGTCTGCTCAGACTCAGCCAAATGTTGCATCGGTGAAAGGACGGTGCTTGATAGTACAGAGGGATAATGATGTAAAACATAGAGCGAAACCAAGCCAAGAGCTTCTCAAGGCAAAGAACTAGAATATTCTTTAATGATTAATTCAGTCAAATGACCGCAACCCATCTGATCATTCTTTACAGTTATTGAAGATAAAACTGAGGACAGAAAGACCCAGCAAACAAGCAGCAACTGAAGGCGGTTGTAGTAAAGGCATGGCAAAGCAACTCAAGGGAGGAAACTCAGCATCACATGATGTCCATGGGTTCCAGACTTCAGGCAGTCGTTGACCGCAGATTAATTTTCATGGAGGTATTAAAAATATTCTTTATATTTATAGTTTTGTTGGTTTGTCCAATCACTTTTGACCCTCTGAAATTTCATGTAGTATTTTTTTTGAAACTCCTTGAATTAAAGCTGAAAGTCTACACTTTAATCCCATGTTGATGGCTTTGTTTCAAATCCATTGTGGTGGTGTACAGAGGCAAATTTAGGAAAAATGCATCACTGTCCAAATACTTATGCAACTAAATGGATGTACTTTTACTTCAGTAAAACACTGAGTACTGACTCTTTGACCATCCAACTATAGGATGACCACTGTGGATCATACATATAAATTCTCACCATAGTTGTTTCAGTGATGGATCCGAAGCTGTTGATGAAGATGTTACAGGTGACATTGACAGGAGGACCTGACAGAAGCAGATTGTCATCACACATCATAGTCACACTGGTTTCTTAAATACCACATGAAGTTTTGAGACCCCCTTAAGAGCAAAAGCTTCCTACAAAATTCCCTACATAATCTGGCTATGTCCTGATAAATAGACGTATCTAAGATGAGATAGCATAAAATTACGTTGTCATTTCAAGTGTGCTCCCATTAGTGTGGTCCATCTGTCAACCACTGATACGTTAAATATTTCAGTGACTCATTTCCTTAGAGGCAATAATTTATTGATTCTCCTGTAGTTACATTAGTATATTTATAGATAATCAGTCGGGATTTACCCGGCATGCACTAACAAGGATGTGGAGCAAGTATGAAATATATATGAAATGCGACCCCAGGGGCTGAGGGGGAAGTATGTCAAAGAGAATCTGCTGGCTTCACTCAACATGAGTGATCAAGACTGAAATAGGCCTGTGGGGTAACATACAAGAGTAACTGCAGATTTGTGACCAAAAAAAAAAAATTTTAAGGAGAACTCTATGTAAGATATCGTAACCTACGCCTGTGGGTCAGCACAAAAACAGTAACAACACATGACAAAGAAAAAAAAGCCCCTGTATGAAACATGATAGCCTGCAGCATCTCTCACTTCGGAACCATCTGTGAATGATTAGTGCTGCCTCACTGCTCAGATTGTCATGCAAATTGAGCAGCGTACTTTCCCACACCTGTCCTGACATAGGAGATCCTCCCACCGCATGCCACACTATGTTACCTTTGAAGTTTGGTCTGATGCGGGCGTCATATCCAGACGTGCGTCCCATCAGTTTGTCCAGAAAGTCAGATGGAGAGGGGGGCTTGGCTGCCCTGCTCGGGAATTTCATCTCCTTACAGAGCACAGACCTGCCAGGTGACAAGACGAAAAACTCTGGACATACTATTTTCTTTTTTTTCACCCTCGGCTTAATGTTTAATACCTACAGTCATCCATGAGGAACTTAATTTTTTCTATAAATATACAATACCTAACAATACAGTTGGAAGAGTAGTACATATTTCGGAATACATGCATTTTATAATTATAGGTGTCATATACTGAACAGATTTCAGATCAGATATATTAAACTTTTTTTTTAAATCCTTATACAAAGACCAAGTTCAGACTGTCAAATTGATCAAAAGAAATTACTTGATATTTGTCAGTTTGCCCGTACTTCAATCCTTCATCTTACATCAATGAACATTTTCACTTAATGGAACTGCTGCCCCTTGTTTTTTACATTACAAAATATTTAATGCATGATTCTTCTCACTTTAAGATAACAGCAATGTTTAACAGTGGCTAACCAAATAGCAGTTTTTCACAATTCCCCTACAATTAACTTAGGGTAGGTTGATATACACCACCCTAAATAGGTTCTTACCTGCCTTGCAGAAAAATGACAGATGAAGCTGACACCAAAAACAAGATGTGCAGTAGCATTCTTAGTTGGCAGAAATAAATGGATTAGACCAAAGGAGAGAAAAACAACTGAAAAAGAAAAAAAAAAAAGCTGAGATGCAGGGAACTTGTTGTTTGCTCTTCCAGTCAGACTCTGTCTTCTGGACTCAGCTCAGCCTGCCTTCCTCTGCAGGTGTAAAATACAGGAAGCTGCTGCTGTATAATTCAAAATGCTAGGAAGTTTTTTTTCTGCCTGTGTTTGTGTGGATGACTTCAAGCTTTATCTCTTTTTTATGGCCATATGCATGCTGAAGGAATTACTGCAAGAACATTTAAAGAGACAGGACCCCTTTCATAGCAGAGTGGACTCACATTACTTGCCATTACAGCATGAACCAGATATGTTAATTTTACAATCAAGATTTTATGATGACAAAACTTTTAAGTATAATATATTTTAAAAGATGTCATTTAAGGATATATATTTTTAGAAGATTTCATGTTTTATTATTGATCAGACACTGCTATGTAATAATACAGGACTGCAAGCGATTAATAACCCAAATCCACAAACTTGAAACATGACTCGATTTCAAGAACTCTGTTCCAACACCTAATTAAGGAATATTGTCTCTCAGTTGAGAACCTTCACATGAATTAAAGTGATCGCAACACCTTCAATGTTGTGGTGATAAATCAATTGTAGATTGTCAACAACCCAGCATTATCAGTATCTAGCATCCTATGATATAAATATGTCTAGACTTTATGATTATATCAACTAAGAAAATAATTTAAATCAACTAACAAAATCGTTGTCAACAATTATATGCATATTAACATATGTAATCACAGCATCTTACAAAACTGCAGATTGTAGACAGAGGGTAGGGAGAAGCAGAGAGACAGCCAAGATAACAAGATTCACGCATTCAAAAGGCTAAACGGAAGAAGGCATCAAGCTTCAAGTAATTCAAGTGTAACACATTTCTTGAAGTGTCAGTACACATCCAGAGGTTATTTATCTTGAGAAGAGCTGTCCAAAGTTTCTGGTCCAATTATTTCATCTTCAAATCGCCAGTCAGATTCAAGTATGAATATGGAAGCTCATGTTTATTCCCCCATAGAGGGGGAGGCAGTTCAGCCATTTACTCATGTAAAATTAATGTCAAGTAAAGCGACGGGACGTTATGGCTGCACGTGTTTGCCGCACACTCGAGAGGCCATTTTACACTTTGCTCTGGAGCCCACAGTGTCAACTAGGATAAGAAATGTGTGAAAATATAAAACATGAATGCATTCCTAATAAGACGCCCACAGTTGGGGGGGGGGGGGGGGTATTTTCTGCATGCTTGAGCATTTTTACCTCCGGACAGGATAAGTAGGCCAAGCTTCATTCTAATGTTGTTTTTGTTAGGAGTGCATATTGGACCTACTTAATTAGATTGTACTTCCAAACAGTAAAATGTTCTTGCCAGGTGCCCATTATACAAGTCCAACTGTTCCCATTTACACTGACAATACAAGCTTTAAGGGCCCAATCACTACAGTTCACATGTACGGCCGTAGTAAATCTATCAAGTGCACACTGATTAAAATGCTTCCGGATGGATGAGCTCAACCACACAGAATTTAACAAGAATCCAACAATCAAAATGCAGGTCAACTTCACTGCTATAATCTAGTGAAACTAAAAATAACGGGATCACTCCAATTTAAAAATAGCTTTTATTGCAGCTTTTCTCGCGACAAGCTGCTCTGGTGAAACAGAGAGGGAAACAATAATTCACATATAATATTTTCAGCCTGCTGGGGAAAAGCGGATATACAATCACACAGGTTTGGTGGTAGAAGGAAGATGAGAAAGTTATTTCTCCTGAATAGAAAAAAAAAACAAACAACAAAAGAGGCGCGGTAGATACAAATTCCAAATATGAAAATATTTCAGCAACATGACATAATTTATGTTGAACGTCCCATTTTGGAAGTGTGATCAGTTGTGTCTTTAAGAGTGTGGCAATGGCTGCCAAAGTTCAGTCTTCACATGAAGCGTAACTCCCCCTCCAGCATCTTAATCCTCATGGATGTTGAAAAGCTTTGCTACTTCGTTCAGGTCTGCATGTTCCTCTCCGTCCTTGATAATCTACGAACAGAAGACAATTCACATTAACTGAGTCTGATTTGATTTACCCATACTGCAACATGTTGTTTTTTTTTTTAAAAAGGGACAGTGCACACCTTCCTTGCGATGGGCATTCTGTTGAATACATTCCACAGGATAATGCCCACCACCACCTTGTCGCGCAGGTAGAAGATGACTCCTTTTCCGTAATTGTCTTTGTGCTGCTCCTCAATGGGAGCCGGTGTTGAAGTGGCCACTGGGCTAACGGCTGTGTCCTCTGTTTCACTTTCTGAGCGGATCCCAGTTCCTGCAGCACATTTAACGAGAAAGACTCAATCTGACCCTTTTCCTCAAATTCACTGTTTGCTTTTGCATCATAGGATTAAGACATTTTCACTGGATAGTGAATGTCCCACCTGACTTCTCCGTAGCAGCTTTAGGTGTGTCCTTGGCAGTGGCTTTGGCAAACACTCCTACAGTTGGCAGGCTGCTGTCAACGATCCCAATGGCTTCATAGCCTACATCAGGTCCTAGGTCACTCCTGTGAGAAACCACAAAAGAATGGAAAACATGTTGAGTGAATAATATGATTCAAAGCTCTCAGTGCAAGCAGCAATTCTATCTCCACTGCTTTCTTTTTCCTTTGCTATGGCTAGACATTTCAGTGCTACACGGAAGTGAAGAAAAACTGACAAAAACACTTAAAATAAGTGGCGTGTGTGTGTGTGTGTGTGTGTGTGTGTGTGTGTGTGTGTGTATATATATATATATATATATATATATATATATATATATATATATATATATATATATATATATATTCTCAACTAAACTGAGTAAAAGCTAAATCTTCTTCAAATTTCTTTTGAAAATAAATTTGCTGAAGTTCATCCTCCAATGTCACGAACAGCAATTTGTAGATTTCCTGAGCATAGTGTTTATGTTTGTGTACCTCACAGTCCCTAATCTAGAGACACACATATACAGACACAAACAGGGCAGAGAGAGCACTTTTAGCTGTGAACTGTGAACTTTAATAAAAAATTAAAAATGGGAAAAAAATGACCTTGAAAAGAACTATATGACCACTGAGTAATAATAACGTGTTATGTTTCCCATTTATTTTTCTTTAGTGTGTAAACCCACAGGTGGTGTCACAGCAGCTCGATTTTGACACATTACACTGGCAGTGACAGGAATATCAACATATTATCTGACAACATCTGCTGGTGTGTTAGTGACTATAGTCTGACTAACGGCTGCACTGACCCCATGTTATAAGCACTGTGTCACATTTCACCAGTTGCTAAAAACATGCCGTCGCAGCAGTGATCTGTGTAATGAGGGCCACATTCCACACTGTACTACAATTTCTGGTAGCTCCTTGGTAGCGTCCCCATGTAATCATACCGGTAATGTTTTTGACAGAGTTGGTAGATTTATGACGGGCTTGAGAAATGTCTGGGTCAGTAACGCAGCCCTCTAATGGCTTCTCCTGTCTTTACGTCCTCTAAAGGCATTTTAAATATTTTAGGACATAATGGTATTTAAGACTTCAAAGCAATCAAGCATGTTCATCTGACCTCTAAAAGGATTAAATCTCTGTCATTTGCAGAATTGTACATGCTGCCCCAGTGCCCACTTATTTAAAAGTATCCTCTGAATGTGGACCTGTGCAATCAACAATTCAGACTGGCTCGCTTTCTAAAATATCTTCCCTCTTTCCCAGCTCAAGCTAGTTTCATGGTTTGCAGGAACAGCTCTCATTTGAAAAACTGTTTTGAATTTGTGACTCAGGAAACAGGAAATAGTCTGATACCCACCAGAACATAGACTGATGCCAGTAGGGTTTGCTGGCTCCTGTCATGTTTTCTCCCGCTAGTCTACCGCTCACGACAGCATGATCGTGGTGCTCCACTCGTCTTCGTCCCAGTCTGATGTCATAGAAACAGGCAGCATCTCCTGCCTAAGACATAATGTATTGAGGATATGTGGCATAGATTAAAATGTGTTTTTATTATCTCATGTCATTTCAAAACAGGAACAACACACTCAACTCAAAAGACGAGACGGACATTGCTATTCTACTGGTCTACAGAGGTCTATTTTGTCTGGACCATGACTTGAGTTTGCCTGAAGAGGGCACTCTGATCAAAGAAAAGACTGAAAAGGTCAAAAAGGTCCAACAATGCATGTTAAGCACTTCTAAAAACTTGCATGCAGGGCACCTTGATCTACAAAGGAATTAATATCAAACCCTAAAAAAAAAAAAAAAAATCTAGCACAGTGGATTTTCTTTTCATGTGTTTATTTAATTTCAGTTAATAACTTAGCACTTTTGACCAACTTCCAGTAACAGTAAGTAGTAAAAAGTGTTGTCAAGTTTAAAATAAATTCTTGTTCGGCCAATTGGCAAAAACAAGGGTGTAGTCATATCACTAAACTGTTGACTCCATGACAGTTAATCCATGATCTTAAGCTTTTGAAATGAAGTAGGGTTTTGGGGCCATGGGGTTCAACTTTAATAGCAAAATTGATGCCACAAGTTGTGATCACTTTTACTACATTAGGCATACACGTTATTTGATTTCCAAATCACTGTTTCGACAAAGGTGGACACAGTCCACATACAGTACCAGAGGTCATAATTGTCACAATACTGGTGGTGGGATGATCTCTAACTAAATGATTTTAAACGGTGATGAATTTTTTCATCTTTCCTTCATACCCCTTCATGATCTTGCTGACTGTTGTTACTGGACTACCTCAACTACCTTATGAACTTAAACTTACCACCCAAATATTAGACCTTGCTTGCAGCTCTGCATTGACACGAAAGCCACCGAAGTCAGAGTCCACCTCCAGACCTGCTGACTTAGCGAGGTCAACATTGGGCTCCAGGCCAACAGCTGCAACAATGTGATCAGTTTTCACCTACAGGGGCAAGGCACAAAATAATAAGTAACTAGTAAGTCTGTTGATATCCTGAAATACATTGCACATGTGCAGAACCTACCAATCGGCCATCCTTCAGTTTGATTTCTAATTTATCATCTTTCCAGGCCACAGATTTCACCAAAGCTTCTGAGATGACTTTTACACCCTCTAGAAAACCAAAAGGGAGATTATTTTGTATTAATAAGTAGAATAAAAGATTAGGAATATAAGAAAAGCTGTAATTTCTTTGGTCATTCAACTAATTGTATGAAATGAGATTCAGACAAGCATCAAAGTAAAGTGGACAATAACCTTTCTTGACTTTTTCTGTTGTCCAGTTGCTCAGATACTCAGGCAGCACTTTTCCCATGTTGCCCTTCTCAGGAAACATCTGTATCACCTCCAGACCAGACTCAGTTGCTGAAAAGAGAAAGAAAATGAATGATCTAACAACAAAGCAATAAATAACTTCTGTTTAAGATCAGTATCCTAATCTATTCCGTCAAGTTCTCATCTTGTCCAGGAGACTTACATCTCCTGCCAAGGGCACAGGCCAGCTCGCTGCCCAAGAAGCCACCTCCAATGATTGTGATGGACTGGATGTTTCTGGAGACCTTGTCCAATGATTTGAAATCATCAATCTGTTGAGGAGAACAAAACTTATAACAAATTCACTTCAGAGTAGTAAATATTGCCATGTAAATATTTCTGTCATGTCATACCTTTATTATTGCGCCCACACCCAAAATGACACCTCTTTGTGCCGATTTGTGCTATCGGCCAGAAATTCCCAAAATTAAACAAAGCTACTGCCCCCATGTGGCTAAACACTGACCTTGCGGAACAAAGTTGTCCGCTTCATCACCTCCTCTCCTGCTCTTTCAATGGACTGTAGATTTCTTGGCACACCGCCTAAAGAGCAAGGTTCAAATTAGCCTCCAGCAGCTTTTAGCCACATTCAATACCTAACAGATCTACTGCGGCTTACCTGTAGCAATCAAACACTTGTCATATGAAATCTCAGTATCATCATCCAGTTTTACTTTGTTTCCTCTCACATCCATGTAAATCACCTAAATAAGATTAAAACAATGAATTTGTTGTTATGACTTACATTCACAATTGTGAAAAAATAAATTTATATCTACAAAAAAAACAAATTAAATAAATGAAATCATAACCTCTGGTGTGAATAACTTATCCTACTACTATATGTACTGTATATAATTATCAAGTCAGCTCACTGAAGTGTTTGATAGTTAAGGGAAAACAAATGTAAACCAACCTTTTTGCCAGCAAGAACAGCCACTCCCCCATTTTCTGCACTATCCAGTTCTTCTGGATGAATATAGAATGATGGCGGCTGGAAGTAGATGCTAGAAAATAAATGCAGATATTAAAATTACTTGACTTTTTCTCTTATCAAAAAAAAAAAAAAAGTTATACATAACTTGCTGAATTTGCAACTAATCAGGCAGCAAGTCATACATAAATAAGTCAACAAAATCGTCATGCACTTGCAACTTTAGTTGGTTGGTTTAGTTGTAAAGACAGGTCATTTCTTAGGGGGGTCATTTACAACACAGGATGCGATGCAAGTGTTTTTTGGGGGGTTTTTTGCATCAACTGTGGTTTGTTGAGAATAATGTAAAAAGGAGAAGTCGGCGGTAAAAGAGTTTAGTAAGTGCTGACAGTTGAACAGTGACCTGAACAGAAAAATGGCACCGACTTTGTAATCAAAGAGATGTCGGACAGCAAGGTTTGACTGATATCAAGGTAATGGCCACTTATCATCACAACATAGAGACAGACAGGTGTTGAGACAGAATAAACATACAGGAACAAGAGAGACAGGGAGAATGCAAGGAAATAAAACTGAGTTAAATCAAAAGCACAAAACAAGAAACTTTGACACACCTTCTTTCCTTTCCATTCCACTGTTTAAAACGCAGTGTTTCTGTCACACTGGGGTCATCAGAGAACCACAGTTCCTTCGAAAGAGGTGGTCTCATGTATGGAAGGTCTGGCTCATCAGTCACAATTAATACCTGATGGTAAACATGAGGAAAAACATTTAAGTTTAAGTGAGAAATACTATGTGGGATAATGAATTGATTTCTGGGTTTTCCTTTCATTGTGAAAACAGAGGCGTGACTAACCCTGGCACCTGGGTCTCTGGCTCTAATAGACCGGGCAGCAGCAAAAGAGGCGGTACCGCCACCAATGAGGAGGTAGGGGGCATGTGAGGGGACTTTGGAAGAGGCAGGTATGGAGTCCACTGCTTGAGTTTGCATGAGAGAGTTGCAGCGAAGAAAGAGAAAGGCAATAAGCAAAAGGAGGAGAGACATAGTCAGTGCATGATCTCACAAGTTCATCTCTACCCTAGACTTACACAAATACACCTGAGAGGGGTAAATGGACCTGGTAAATAAAAGAAATTAAATGTTTCATGTGAGAGAAATTAACCTTTATCATTACAAGAAACGAGACAATGTGAAAGACATGAATAGGAGGGGAGAAAAGCTGTAACGACAGAAAAAATGTTAAAAAAAAAAAAAGAGAAAAAGTGTTTGAAATTAACATGATCACAATGGGAGAGTATCAGTGTTGTGTCTGCCCATTTTCCCTGCTCCAACCAAAGCTAAACTATGGTCTTACCACTCTCTGCTACACCTTCAGGCTGAGGCTCGGCTGGCTCTGCTGCAGGGGTTTCTGCTGCTGCTGTAGGTTCTGTTAGTATAACCGGATTATTAACCAGTTAAGACAGAATAAGCCCTTAGATGTGGTAAATGTAAATCACTGGCTCCATGCACAGGTCTGCCTGAGTGCTTACCACTCTCCACAACAGGTGCAGGGGCAGGTTCTGTAAGCTCAGCAGGGGAGGGCTCAGACGGGGGTGCTGGCTCTGGTAGTGTAGTGGCAGAAGTTACATAATAACCACTCATTTGCACTATAGCTAAAATGTAAAACTCATCTTTAACTGGGCTGTAGTATGTATGTATGAATGTATGTATGTATGTAGGTATGTATGTATGTAGGTATGTATGTATCTATTGCATAGAGAAACGTCCAATATCTCCAATAGAATTAATTCGATCCAAGTATCCTATTTTCTCAAATCTTACCCTCCTCAACTACAGGTGCAGCAGGTGGCTCTGCTGCATCCTCTGGAGAGGTTTCTACCACAGGCTCATCTGCTGTTGAGACAATCCATAGTATGGGTTAAGACTAAATTCTTTAGAGATTCGTGAAAGGGGAGACCATCAGGATCCATGCACCTCTTCAGCTTTACCCAGGAATATCCTGTAGAGCATGCACACTATAACAGTCTTAACTGGAAGCTGCTCAGTTTGTGGTTAACTTTTACAGTGCTGCATTATACCAGTGGCTTTTTGGTTAAAAACCTCTTAAGACTGCTGACTGATTCTGATTTTTCCTTCTTGTGTGTGCTTAAGTCATGCAGATGTAGTTGTTTCTGCATATTTATCAAGTTCTTCAGTGAGAACCCATTTGTACTGTTGACAAAAACAACACACTGATACTCTACTATCAGCGTCACGGCCAGTTACAGTAATGAAAGAATAATACAGCCATAGTTATACCTGATAGAAATATTATGAAGGAGCATGAATGTGCAGTAATATCTTTCATCAATGCTGATGAAAGTGTCATTGCTAATGTTTGTTTACATGTTATACTGCACTGATGTTCACAAGTACCAGGGGCATTTATGTTTTCTGTTTTAAGTCTTCTTGTTTAGCATGCATGAAAAATGTCTGTAAGGAAAAAATTGTAAGCAACACTAAAGGGCAGCTTCCAATTATGAAAAATGTTATCAAATTAAAGTTAAATAGAATAATAGAAAATATTTTGAGTACAATCACAGGACATGGTTTCACAAAGTATGACAGATTCAGAGAAAATGCCAGACAGGGGGGGTTCCATTTGATATCACAAATATGACAGGAAACAAGGAGCCAACATATTTGTAGAAAATAGTGAAAACTCCAGACACTGCGTCTCACCACAAAAGAAAGGTTTACAGTTCAGGATGGAGGTGAGTGTCCGAAGGCTATACTGAAACATTAAGAGGCTTAATTTAAAGTGTCAGAGGACAGAAAATAAATAACAAATGGCAAAAACACACTGAGGATGAAGCATGCATCACTAAACACAAGAAAGTGGAAAAAGAAAATAAATACACGCAACAAGATGGAAAACCAAAGTCCATGCAGTTGACCTATCAGCTTTGGGATATAGACATTACTCACAAAGACAAAACACTACAATACAAGTTAAGAATATCTAGAGCACCTCGTGTATAAATCCTGTTGTCATCTTAAAAATGTGTTTTGAGCAGGGTGTAAAGAGGAGTGACAAGACAAGTGTGATTTACAGCCTGCTTATTTTGCACTAACCTCATTTTGCCAGTTGGTGTCACCAATTATAATACAAAAGTCCTTATCAGATCACTATATATACAAATATACACACACATATACACATATACACACACACACACACATGTATATATATATATATATATACATATATACACACACATATATATATATACATATATACACATATATATATACATATATACACATATATATATATATATATATATATATATATATATATATATACACACACACACACACACATATACATACATATATAGACATATACATACATATATACACATATACATATACACGCACACACACATATATATATGTATATATAGTGTAATAGGACGAGTATAATAGTACACGTTTCACAACTTTTATGCTTTGAAGTTTTCTTTTTTTACTTTTCTGTTTAAACAGACGGTTTATACAGGAGGCACAATTTATGCATGCATCCAGGTGTATAGGAAAGAATGCAGACTACCGGGGAGTGGTTTTGTTGCTTCAGTGGGGGCCACAGTTTCAGCATCAGGGGCTGAAGGGCTTGGCTCCTCTGGTGGAGTTTCTTTTTGAGGTTCTGGTTCAAGGACGGCTGAAAGTGATATGAAAACGATGATCAAACATTGTCTATTAAATTATTAACTTGGACTGATTTTTAAAATATTTGTCATTCAGAAAAATATTCATCAGAACTGCAGATTCAGCTGATTCTAAGCCGACTGTTACTGCAAATAATCTTTTAACTATCATTTAAAAACAAAAAGCTTTATGTCATATACATATATACTGATATATACTCAGAAAGAACAGATAAAAACTTACCCTCTGTCTCAGTGGCTTCTGCAGCTACAAAAAAAAAAACCAACAAAATAAATTGAAAATGTGATATTCTCAATTCTTCATAACTAAAAAAAGTATCATTGATGTGTTTGTGGAAAACAGTCAAAGTATTTCTGTGTCCCTAATATTAGTTAATGAAAATTGCTTACCAGGAGGCTCTGACTGGATGGGTACAGCTGTTAGTTGTGTGGCTTCTTTATGTGGTCTGGATGAAATTTCTGCCATTCGTTCCAAATATCTTTGTTGGTCTCCCGTTACAGTTTGATACGCCTGTGATACCAGAAAATTAACTACATTTACTCACAACCAGTACAACTATTACTGTATGAAATCTGCCAAATCTGATCCAGTGTTGACTGTCAGCTTTCAGGGTGAATATTTGTGAACCGGCACGGTAGGAAATGAACAATGGATTGAACACTAAAACCAATGCTTATTTTAGAAATGAACAATTTGTGATGCATGTGCAGTATGTTATAACTCACATATATTCCCCCTCCGAGGCAGGCGGCTCCAACTAGGAGGACATATAGCTTGTTCTCCTCACCTCCCCCAGCAGGCCCATTGGACATACGAGCTGCCGGTACTCGCACTGGTCTGCCATTGTTCAACACTGAAAAACAATAAACATAACAAAACCCTAGATAGTACAACACTGCATCAACTTCAGTCTCTAACAGTGCTAACAAAAGTATTCCCAATATATCAATCTAAATTGCATCATGTCCCCAAGCAATGTGTTATACACACATGATCTAACACACTGAACTTGGACTTATACATGAACTGTGTAATGGTTTGTGATTAAAATAGATCTTTTTCTTGTAGGATGGAGTATGGTTAGAGACCAAATCAGGTGCATTTACCTTAACCGGGAATAATTTGGTTTTATTTATGATGATCAGCCTAATCATGTTGCAGCTGTTTGTTGCAGCTACTTAAATTATATATTCACTAAGGGAGTCAATAGCACCTCACTTTGATATTTGAAGTCATTGTGCAACCAAAGTTAAGCAATCTCTAAAAGTTGAAACTATTTGTGTAAATGCTGCTGGCTGTATGGTGTATTTGCAAACAAAGCGTCGGGATGTTGACAGTGAAATGTATCATTACAAGATCCTAAGTCCAAGTATTCAGCTGATGTGCAAAGAAATATTACATCTCTTCATTGCAGCATGAGCTTTGACATAACTTTACTCAAAATGAAGGGACTAGCACACTTTTGTGCTAAGCGCGCACAGGAATCACCGTGCTTGTTAAATGGCTCAGTTAACGAAACTAACAGGTAATTGTAGTTGGGTTTAGAGGCTTGAAACTCCAGTATGATCAATGAAAAGAGAAAACCCTGTCAACTAGACCAAAGCCGGCCTGTGTGAGCACAGCGAAACCTGACGGGGTACAGAATATATTTAAACAACCAACAGGCAAAACCTCAAATCCCAGAGCTCTGAGAGCAAACGTGTCAGTACCGTGCGTGACGGTGACAAAAGCGATTCTTATTTCTCATAATCACCGGTGTTGCTTTTCTGCAGACTTCTGCCCAGAGCCACCGCCGGTGAGACGGTTAAAGTTAGCTAGTTATGTCACTTCTGCGTGTTACTACTCGCTAACTTGCTAACTTAGCTTTGTAACCGAAAATCCAAGGTCAGCCCCCGGACGCGGCCGAGTGTGTGTGTCTTAATAAACCATCCTACACTGTAATATCACGCAAGGTTGTGTTTAGACCGAGGCCGGCTAACGGGGAGACGGCGGGTAACCGCAACCGGTCACCGACCTGCTCTTCTCGCATTCTGCCGGCACACGGTCGACGAGGCTCTGGCCAGAGGCGCAAGCTTCCTCCACGCAGTCCGACATTTCAGCATCGTGGCTCGGTTCAGCTGCGGCGGTTCGCGCTTTCGGTTGCCGACGTGTCGGATGGGACGGATCGCCAGGTGTCGCCGACCAGATCCCGCAGACGGGCACCGAGTGACAGCCGCTTAGCTCCGCGCCGCACGCCAAGGCCAGACACAGGTCACACGGCCGCGGGGGGTCATGGGTAATGGACGAGACTCTCCCCGCGCGTCGGAGTAGTCGCCCGCGTTAAACCAAAGCGGGCCAACGCGTTCGGAACAAAGATGGCGTCGCTCCGCGGCAGCGGCGAACGGGGGTTCGGCGCTGCCTCAAAAGAGCGGCCGTTATTTTCGTTATTTTTGCGCCAGGGCTGGTAAAGGCGTTTTTTGCGGACGTGTGGCCGGAAGCTGCACGTTTGACGCCGCTGTCATTCCAGATGACGGGTGAGCCCCGTTTTTTTTTTTTTTTGACGGTGTAATAACAAGCGGCGCCGCTGTGCGGCTCTTTTCCACCGAGGCTCTTTGGCGACCGACGGGAACCGTTTCTTGTTCTCGACGTTTCCCGCGGATCGAGCGCGGCCGCGGCGCGCTGCCGCCCCCTACAGGCGCCCTGAGGTACGGGCCGTCGGGGGGAAGCTCACCGGGCGGCGACGCGGTGAAGGAGCCGCGAAAATAAAAAAAGAAACTCGAGAAAAGAAATGAACGGTGTCGAGATTTATCGGGGACTCGTTCAAAACGTGTCACCGAAAACACGAAGTAAAATGTAGAACGAGAAGAAATGCCGCCCGACGGGGGTTCCCCCCCCCCAACAACAAACACGTATCTGCGGGATGTGGTTTTGTAAATGAGCCAACCGAAGACACCGTTAATGGCGCTGGGGCGTTAACTAAGCGTCAGCTAACGTGTGTGGGAGTGATTTAAATTATGTGCACAAATCCTCGTCTGGGTTTTTCACTGAGTCACGATGCGCGAATATGACATTCACCCGGCGATAAAAGCCCCCCCCCCCAAAAACAAATCGGGTCACTGTGTCGCCCTCTGCCGGACACCGGGGGGAACCGCGGGGAGAGGCGACGCCGGGGCTGTTCGTTGTACATCGACTCCCCGCGGAGTGTTAATCTCGACGGGTCACGACGTTGTCTTCCGCAACGGATCCGAAATAAATGGTCCGAAGTTAAAATGATTTTAACCCTGTCGATCATTCATGATGGGGGATAATTTCCTCGGGGCGATGAGGATTATCCCTACGGGGAGGATATGTGAAACCGCGGTGATGAGAAATAAATGATTAGGGGGATGCCACTGCTTTCACTGTCAAGGGAATTTAGTGGGGAGCTTCCCTCACAAGGTGGAATAACAGCGTGATCGTAAATAAGCCATTGTGTTTATTTGCCGTTGCTTTGTATGTAAGATAAAATAACCCATTGTAGATTATCCACAACGAGTTGCGTGTTCTGATTCCCTGATCAGAGGAGGAGGGTTTAACGAAGAGCATCTGACGGTTCTTCAGAAATGCAGAGTTTGCAGCAGAAACCACTTCTTGCTTTTGTAGAGTTCAACAAATCACACAGGGCGATCGAGCAAATAAACAACCTCCCAACGTGACATCGGTGACAAATTTGAACCTCAAGATCATTTTACAACGTGTAGCTCTGCGGCTGTGTGTTATAGGTACACGCGGCTCAGCCCTCAAAACCTGTCAAACCTCACTGCGTGTTTTTGCTTTCCTACGGGCCGACAGCTCCATCATCTCAATATCTTGACTTCCTCCTTTCGGAGAGGCTGGGCTGAATACCAGAACACAGGATATGCTTCGCAGTGCTCTCAGTTTCGCAGCAGCAGCAGCAGCAGTGGCAGCAGCAGCCGTGAGGACGACGCACTCTGCAGTCAAGATGAGTGCCGGGGATGTTGTCTGCACCGGCTGGCTCATTAAATCCCCCCCGGAGAAAAAACTGAAGAGATTTGTGAGTAGGAGTACATGCTGGACACTTGTTTATACCATCTGTAGGAATACCAGGTTGTACTGTTGTGCCTTGTGTTTGTGCGTGTGTGTGTGTGTGTTTGTGTGTGTGTGTTTGTGTGTGTGTGTGTTTGTGTGTTTCTGTGTTTGTGTGTGTGTGTGTGTGTTACGATGTGGAATGGGGATTGAGAAACATACCAAAGGCTTATATGCTTTTGGTAAACTGGGCTGTAATTCAGTCTCCTTAATATCTTCTTCCTCATTTCTGTAATAACGTCTGACTGTTGTGTTAGTGGCTTGTGGAGTCACTTCATAGTTATAACAGCAATGTGAAGTATTATGATAAAAACAACGTATCGCAGGCTCCAGATATACTTCAGACAGACATGGAAAATGCTCTCACAGCAAGTATATATAATTGCTTACATGGACAGTATACAGCCTTCACTGTTTTGTGGTTGTTGGGGTCATGTGATAATGTTGGCCACTCACTCTTCTCTGTGTGTATGTGTTTGTGTGATGACCATGTGTATTGTGAAACATGGAAAGCAGTGTCAGCAGCAGTCAGACACTTCAGACATAAGTGACAAGCAGAAATAGTCCAGCTCTGTGATGGCTGTTTGTACTTCCCCTGTGTGAACAGCAGTGGAGGAGGGCCATTTATCAACACCAGTGAAGGGAAAAGGGTGGGTGGAGGTGTACATATTGCGCTGATGGAGTCGGGGTTTGGGGCGGGAAATAGAAACTTATTTCAGCACAACATGCAAATCCTGTTGACACCGCAGAACAAAATAAACACGTGTTTCTCACACTGTCATAAGGACAGGTACGCAAACTGCCTGATTATTCAAAAGTCGTGACCAGGCACATACCATTATGGAAATTTCAATTATCTTGATGGAATTTATTTTGGTACAGGATGTCGTCAAAAAAAGCAAAAGTTACAGGTGTTTATTTTATTTGTCGGGTTGCTGACTATGGCTCCAGCTGCTTAGTTTTCCATTAGCACCTTTTTTAGAGACAACAGTATCACCAATCCTTTTTGATGAGGAAAACCTTCTGTTTTTGTACCAACATTGCATTTCCTTATACTGCCATGACAAAAATTTGTTTAATGGTTGTCTCTTGGGTCCAGTCCACTCAAGTGGGGTGGGGAAGTTTGTCCTTACTCACAAGTGCTTGAGATACTATATGTAGGTAAATCAAATTTTGTCATATCGCTTGAAGGTATTAGAAATATTGGCTTTTGCTTCCACAGTGGGTTATTACTGTTTTTTTTTTATCTAGTTTTTTGGCTGTTTATTTGTCTCACTCCTAATTTTGAGGAAATACATTTTATTCTAAAGACCTTCTGTCATTCTTTCATCCAAAGACTAACTTCCATCCCCAAGGGTCACAGAAAATAAAATACTGAAAGAAAAACTCTTGTAATACTATAGGTCTCACATTTATGAGGATGGATATTGACAGCATTTTAACCTGCAGATGTATAGGTCCTTTTTACTGAAAAGCACAGGTGTAAATACTAAAATGAATGATTGATCAAATCCATCTAGCTGTTTCATTTTCAGGGTCCTTCTATGATGACTCATTGTCACACTGTCTCAGTGTACTGGGCAGCTTGAACAGAACAGGAACACAGTTAAAGCTAGTAGTAACACCTGTTCTTTTGTCATGTCAGAGTTTCTGTTGTGTTTTTGGAAATGCTGTAGATGTAAACCTCAGTTTGAGTGTGAATATTCATTTTTGACCCTGTAAAGGTTTTTTTTCATGTAACCAAAAGTTCCATATTTGAATCACATGATGACAGTAAAGCATACTCCATCTGTTGAGGAAAACTACTAGGTAAAAAAAGGTGAAAGTTTCTGAATTGCTTTGTATTTACTTGCTTTCTGTTTTTCTGAAAGACCAAAATACCTGATAATTATTACACTTCTACATTTTATAAGTATATGTATTAGATGCACTTGTTGTATACAAAATAACATTTTTCAGAGGGCACCTATAGGATCAAATTGCCATCTGTCTAGTTACAGTTTCCTCTTAAACTTGGGCTTGTTTTGGGCTGTAAGTGTGGTGTGTCTAACCATTTCCTGGTATGAACACATATATTACCAACTGACTTGTGCAGTTTGAGATTACCCACATGAAAAAAAGTGATGTGTTTTAAGTTTCACACCACGAATACAGAGAGATGCTCCACCCAAATGGCGCACAAAAAAGCCACAAAACCAAGTGTGAAAATGATATTAACATCTAAACATAAAGATTAAATGCAGTTAACTCTTTTTAATCATTGATGTTTTTTGATAAGGAAATTCAACAAAATCTGGCATCCTCTATGCAGTGAGGGCTAAGGTGTTACATTTAACAGGTAGATCTTTGAAGTCACAATACCTTTTAATAGTTTCAATGTTAAGTTTTCAGTAAACTGTCAATATAAAGCAGTAACCATGCAGTATATAAATACCTCTCCTGTTCATGATAGACATTTTCTTCTAAATACAGTCAACTTCCTCTTCTCTGTACTTCTGGGAAATTGGAGTTGAGGTTCCGCTTACTGACCATATCAAAAGCAAAAAACAGAGTTTAAAGTTGCTAAGTTAGCTGTTGTGAGCAGGAGCTGTGATCTAATTCCCATGACTGTTCATGACTAATTGTTGTCAGGGAGGGAGGCCATACTGCTTGAATCATGAAACACTGTGCTTAAAATGAATAATAATATAGTGTAACCTAAGAGCAACTCCATGAGAAACCTTTTGTCTCTTTCTCCTTCAGGCGTGGAGGAAACGCTGGTTTGTGCTTCGCCGAGGTCGCATGAGCGGTAATCCTGATGTGCTGGAGTACTATCAAAGTAAGAACTCCAAAAAGCCAATCCGCACCATTGACTTGAAGGAGTGTGAGGTTGAGATGCTAAACGGGCAACTCAGGATAAAGCGAGACTTCCATGGAAAGCACCTCTTCGTGGTGAAGACCTCATCTCGCATTTTTTACCTGGTGGCCAAAACTGAGGAGGAGATGAACAGCTGGATCAGTAGCATCAGTCAGATTTGCCAGTTTGGGAGCCTGGAGGATGCAGGTAAATACACTGACAGACTGAACTCTTTTCCCTTTGAAATGTGGCTGTGTTTAAGTTGCACTTGGCAAGATTTTTAGTGTATACCTGGAGATACCTGTCTCACCAAGAATCACAAAGTAATGGATAAGATTCAGTCTTGTGGTCCAGAAAAAGAAATTGGTGACAAATGTCCTCACACAGGTTGTAGCAAACAGAAAGTCAAGCTTTACACTGAGGTCAAAACAAACTGTTCATTTTGTGCTGTGTGGTAGCTACCACAGATTAGACAGCTTTCAAACATAAGGCTGCTTTTTGCTGTTTACTCACAGGACATTTCAATGTCGAGGTCCTTGAATTTCTAATTGTTATACCTTGCGGCAGCTGGGGGTGGTCATAGTGCAGCTTTAACTGAGAGACTTTGTGTTTCTTCTGCCCCCATGGCTGTGTTGATCACTACATACTTAGAGAGAGAGAGAGAAAGGAGAGGGGGGTCTATAGTCCAAAAAGAAGAAGAGTTTTCAATTTTTTGAAGGGTGCATGTCGCTAAACACATCAATATGATTATATTGCAAACATGTACACTTCTAATAGAGCTAGATACAAATATTTACGTTTGAACACTATATACTTAATTTCATCTTTCTTACAAACTTGTTTTTTGTTTTTACAAGAAGGAAAATACTGAAAATGCACACAAAGAAACAGTAGCTGCGAGTTGTTGAGCCCGCTGCTATATCTTTTCATAAATAAAATTATTTTAGAGTATGAACTAATAAAACTTTTTCTTACCCTGATCCAAAGGTATTAAATGATTGTTTGAGTCAATTAAGCTGTAGATCACCTTTTCCATACTCAAAATAATAAAAAAAAATCCTGTATCCAGTTTTCTATAGAAAATCAATTTGGTTTTCACACTTTATAATTTCACAAATTCTCTTTTTCCAACAAGAAAAGCCAAAGCTGCAATATTTGTTACCTTGTTGTTTTTTAATTGTGGAGTCCTAAATCCCAGTATACAGGTAGTTTGGCTTTTAGAAAATTTTAGTATTAACATAGTTGACAACATAGGGATTACATATTTCTAATAACAGAGCGCTGCTAGGCAATACAACAACATATGGATGTGTGTGTCTGTGTGTGTGTCAATTGAGCTCCTAAACCCAAACACAATCACACACCAACACATTATGGTTAAAACCATTTGATATAAATAATATCTGCCCCTATTTTTACAGCAGCAGCAACAACAACAACCACAACAACAATGACCATAAGCAAAAAACAGCATTAATGCAAAGTTTTAACATTAGGTCTGAGACCACTTTCCCAGAGCTTTGGACTCCACTGAATTTAAATACTTTAAGTACAGCTTTTCACATAACTCCTCTGGACAGAAATGAATTTAGATGAGTGCTACAGTCAAGCAACATGCACGGTTTAATGAGTGGAAATTTAAACTCTACCCCACATTTTATCATAACTCAGAGTGTTGTCTTTGTATACAATGTGCTTTTTAGATGTTTCAACAAGTTAACATGTACTTGGTGCTTGTCACTCACACAGCCTAGTGTTGCAACTGTATTCAGGGAGATACAGAAATACCAGATAAACCGGGAGCTGAGGTCACCCTCAAGATAACAGATAAATAAGGAGATTTTTGTATCACTCCTGTGAATGCACTTTGGGGTGAATTAAACATCTTTTGTGATATTTGTGAGTATATTTTTTGAATATGATCAAATTTTGCTAAATTATTGCCTTTTAAAGGCAGTTATCTTCATGGTGAATGTTTAATGTTATCTATATATTCACACTTCTTTTGCTAACACAAGCTCACTCTGTAGTCTATTCACAGGATGACACTGCTTTGACCTTTGCTTAACTGTTGCATGAAATGCATAAGTACAGTGATATATCATGAGAAGACTTTCTGTTAAAACATTGTCATCTGTGTGAAAGAGATAGAGCAACGGCACAAAGCTGCTGATATGCTGCCCTGCATGTTACCATAAATCACATTACACATTCAGAAAAACACAGGCACGTTGTTGTGTGCAGCGATGCTGAATTGGGCTCTGTATACTAAGCACTGTGAGACAAATTGTCGCTGTGGGGTTTATACAGAATTTTAGAATAAAGTTATGTTGCTTTAATTACAAGTTTTGAGACAAAGTAGGACAGCAGCAGTAGATCCCACCTGGATCTCAAAAGTGTTGGTGAGTTCCCATTACTTTTACAAAGCAATATAAAAGGTTGTTCTGCAACCACAAGAGAACACAAGCATCTATTAAAGGTAGCAAATGTTTCATGCGAACATGCAAAGACTTTCTGGATTTTTTTTCTCATGTGGTTGTGAAGGGACAACCTTGACTCAGTGGCCTTGGGTGAAATGGAATGAAACAAATTTCTGAACGAGAGCCAACCTGACTGAAAGATTGGAGCCTATATAAAAAAAAAGAGGTAACGGGGCTCATATCTTTGCTTTCATCGAGCCTGCAATTAAATATCAGTTCTATTTTCCAATTCACCTGTTCCATTTACAGCATATTGTGAGTTTGCACGCAGTCTTTGAGAAACCTGCGCAAGTGTTTGTGTACTGTTTCCCTACAAGCCTTTGGTGTCGGCAGGATTCCAGTTTTCTTCTCACCCCCTAGTTGTTGTAACATTTCTGAAACTACATGCTCTCTGTCCCTCTCCCCTTGCTCTCCACAGAAAGCTCAGAGGAAGGATTTCCTCACACCCCCACCTCCCTTCAACTGTCACCTGACAGCTCTGACCAAGCATCTGTATCAAGCCAACTAGATTCAGGTCATCAGCTGGACTACCTCTTTCTGTCACAGTGTGAGACAGGGAGCGTAAGCACTAGTAGGTGTGTACAATCTGTACAACCGTTGACACAAGATGAAATGATGGCAAAAGGTCATGTCTAACAAATGCAGTGTTTTCATTTTTCCCATATCTGTAGACATGACAGCTTTTCAAACTCTGAGATCTCTCTGGAGCAGAAGTCATCAGACGATGCTGTCAAGGACATTGTGCCTTCACCTCTTTGCACCGACTCCTCTCCTTTCAACTGTCATGCCAGCTCCAGCCCATCTCTTTTCACCCATGGACGGTTAACTAACCCTCCTTTCAGCGCTCCATGCACCTCCATGGTTTTACCGTCGTCCTCTTCCTCTCCACTAAATCACTGTGCCACAAGTGTCTTCCAGTTTGACAAACCTTATTCTTCTGCATCGTTTGAGGCAACAAGTGACAGACAAACGCCTCCTCCGCTGCCACCCAAGCCTAATCACCTGTCAGAACCCCTAAGTGATGAGGGGGCTCACAAGCCGAGGGCAATGATTGCCCGGCATTTCTCAAGCCACAATGCATTATTTCCCCGGAGGACCTCTTTATCAGGCCTGGACCGTTTCAGAATGGGTAAGTCCTCAATAGAAAGGCATTCCCACAGTACACGCAGTGCAGAAGCTGAAAAAGCTGCATCCAAGAGAATTAAACATAATCCTGGTGCTATTATGATAGGGCAGGATATGGATTAATTTCTTCCAGAGTTGATTTTAATGATTGAGAGGGTAATGTAATTTTTAATGAAAAAAAAATTTTCTTTTTAGGAGACGCTGATAGCAGGCTGATGAGGAACAGAAGGCAGAGTCTAAATTTGGTAAGGAAATCATCAACAGCACAAAAAAACAAAACTTTTTTTTCTACAAGCTCCTGCTTAAGAAAAGATACTCATGCTTAAGACATGAGAGGAGTACTTATTTACTCATCTAACTCTGGCAAGACCGTCAATAAGAGCATTTCCAAAAATGTCCAACTAATGTCCAAGAAAATGACATGCCGTCAGAATAATTGGAAGGATGCTGTAAGCAAATAGAAATAAACAAATGTCCCATTTGCACTAAAATAACTGTCACTAAAATGTCTGATCTCATGATCCTTTGTCTTTCAGCAGCCTTGTTTAAATAGCACACAAGTTCAAAGCTACCACGATGAGTCATATGTTCCTATGGCTTCCCCTTCTCCCACTGCTACTACACTTGAATGTGATGGTTACATCCCCATGAGCCCCAGGACGTTCGGTTTCCTCAATACAAGCTGCAATGTTGAATCTACTACGTCTCTTAGCCCACTGTGTCAATCTGGAGATCTTGCGCCGCCTCCAATTCACCGGCATCTCAAGCCTCGTTTGAGGAGAGGTGAGAGTCATAACAAGCCTGATTTGTTCATGTTCAATTTTATGGCATCTTGTGGAAAGCCGAGCTTTTATTTCATCTTTGGCAGAGGGTCTTGAAGTGTTTTTTGAGTGTGTATCATTTGAAGACTTTATACATTTGTAGACAGAATCTACATGTATAAAATGACTGAAAATGATGATGATTTTGATCCATGTCCATTTGCTCCTATGAAGTTACATGATATTTCATGGAAAATGCCAGTACAGTGCAGATATCAGATACACCAACCTTTTTCTCATAATGATCTTTACCACTCATCACTATTTGAAAACTTACCTTTCCTTGAGGCATTATTGAATTTTAAACAATCTGATAAATTTGTCCTTTCTTTGTCCACAGCTCGACCCCCACCTCTTGACTTGAGAGGACTCTCTACAATCACAGAATGTCCAACTCATCATATTTTGAACAGTAAAATGACTGAATCATGGTGAGAAGAAAATTCAAAGTACAACTTTTTATGTTTTTCACCTGATCCAAAAAAAGGACACAGACCTTTTAAGGCTGTGTTTACAAGCATTAATGATGTTTAAAAAAAACCTTTGACAGCATCAGGAAACATTAATAATTTGCATTTAATTAAATGTCATTAAATCTTACATTTTACCTTAGCATTAGGACAAGTAAATATCATTTACTGTGTTTACAAGTAAGTATACTTACCCAGGTCAAGTATAATATCCTGTTTCTTAATCTCTATAAGACTTCATAGTTGGATGCTCTTATCTTAATTCTTCCTGTTTTTTTTGTTTGTTTATTTGTTTATTTGTTTGTTTGTGTGTGTGTGTGTGTAATTGCAGCTTTTCAGTGAACTCTTTACTTCTTGAAAGAAAACTTGAGAATGGGGACAATTCAAGAGATGTAGACACAAATTGCACTGCAATGGTAAAACTCCTATTCACAGTACTGAAAACACATTTCACACAATAGATATCTAGCGTATAGACTGACTCGATCATGCAATTTTAACAATGCTATCACCCTTCGCTCTCTATTAGAGACTAAAGGAGGCCTTTATGCATTTGACATAATGACATAATGCAAGCTTTGTAACAGCTCAAATGTATATGTAATATGAGTGTTTTGATGTGCCTTTAGAATTGTAAGTATTTCAGACTCTTCAAACTAGGAACAGCAAGGATTTTACGAGACCTTCATCTGTTTCTTTCCTTGACAGCTCTATCTCACCTCTAATGGAGCAATTCAACCCTGGGCGAAAAAATCAAGCCTTGATTATTTGTCCCTGGATTTCAATTCTGCATCCCCCTCTCCAGTGCAGAAAGTATGTTACCATCAGATATGTACCAGAAATAAACTGTGTTTTTTTTTTACCATTTTCAGCATGGTGCAACTGGAGCCTCTGTAGACACAAAGAGACTTCTCATTCTTTTTCTTAACTGGAAAAGTTTACCCACACAACCAAAATACTACAAGCTTTGGATGTTGCAGGGGTATATCATTGCCATCACAACTTACTATTAGCTTCAGCCCTAATATTACTACTGAAATGACCAAATCAGTGCTTACTTCAAGGCTGAAAGTTGCTAACAACTTGTCTTATAAAAAATACACACTACATGCAATACCTTTGATATCATTTGAAGCAGCTGATGCAAGAGTGCCACTATTATGGCTTTGGAGAATTTAATTTTATGCTCAACATCACTTACAATGAGAACTGCATTTGTAAATCAAGATCTATTCTCATCTCTCCCTCTCTGTGTCCAGCAGAAGCCCTCTCTGTTTGATGAGCACAGAGTGGATTATGTACAGGTGGATGAGAAGAAGACCCAGGCACTGCAAAACACCAAAATGGAGTGGACAGATGTCCGGCAGTCAAAGACATAAATGGAAAAAACTTTAATGGAGAAAAATCTGAAGCACTTGGGTTCAAAATGATCAACAATAACACCAGCAAAGAGGACAAACCTGTAGACCAAGAGGACCAAAAATAATTTAAAAGCACTTTGAAAAACAGCATTGACATAAAAGTACAAGAGCAAATACTAAGCAGTTAGAGACTTGTTTGTGTAGAGGAAACACAAAATTGCACTGTAAAAACTAAGTTAATTCTCAGTAGATCTCTACTTTAAATACTGCCTGATCATGCACTGTTCACAGTCATTTTTACTGTAGCATTAGGATTTTGCAAAATTTTATAAAGGGCATTGCATTTCTTCATTGAAAAAAATTGCTGTAAATGTATGTATAATAATTGTGACTGTAAAGAAGAAGAATATTTTAATGATAAAAACTTTTTTGTAAAAAAATTTCTCTCCCTCTTTATATGTCATGAACCAAAATAATGTATCTTGAACTTTCTTCTCCTAAAATCCTACCAGATCTGCTATTTTGAGTTTTGCTAAGGGCATACAATTACAATTTCTCCATATCCCATAAAGAATTCTTTAAGCTATTGCAACAACATCTGTTGGCGATGCGTCTATTTTACTGAAATAGTGGTCCATTAAACATTAAAAATTTTTGAGATGAGCAAACCTTCAAAACTTTTTCATCCCTGAATCCAAAGCATGAACAAAAGAAGTGAAGGATTTTATTTTTATTGTGATTTTGTACTCACTTGAAAGTTTGCATGTCCACATGTAACACAAACATACACATCCTTGTCATGGATAATTCATTAGCTACTTACTGGTCATCACTTAGACATTTCAGATATTTAAACAAGACTCCATTCACCGCTAACTGCTGCTTGTGATAATAATGAACAAGATTATTTACAAATAAATGTTGATTTGGGTAGATCATAAATGCGGGTTTTTGCGAATTCTGAACTTTAACTTCAAAAATAATGATGATTGTTATCTATCAGTTTATGAATAATACGGTTATTTCAAATTGCTACTTTTTAAAGACTGCTCCTATTTTAGCAACAAAGGACGTTGCTTTGCAATGCATAGGCCAATATGCATTCTGGAGAGTGAGCTCTAGAGTCAAGAAGTTATTTGGAAGAATATCACCTGGGGTTGTATTTTATCAAGTAAGGAATCGTGTGTTTTTCCTAGATTGAATATGAAATTGTCATTTATCTAGTCCTGTGAAAGGAAAAATAAGAAATAGAGGGTAATTATACTAGAAATACAAAATCCAGTAAATAAATACAATAACTAAAATAACATGACTTAAAATACTCTTTGTTTTGATTAAATGTAAACTCGTGAAGGAAAAGTGAAAATGTTGGTATCTTTTTGAAAAAAAATAAAAATAAATAAAGGACGCGTGAATAATAAATTACGTTATAATACACGTTACACACATGTTGCGTCACTAGCATGCGCCGAGAGGAGAGGAGAGGAGAGGAGATTACCTGACGAGTGGAGGGGAAGTCATCACCTAGCGTTTAAACAATCGGCTTTTCTGTGAACATCTCGGGTGAAATCGGCATGTTTGGCTAAACTGGACACATCGACCCGGCCCCTGTGCAGCTGGCAGCTGCCAGACCCGAGTCACGGCCGCAAACTGTCGGGACACACGCACCGGAGAGGAGGGTTAACGTTGCTAGCGAGCACCGTAGCTTAGCTAACAAGTGAAACCGTGAGCGGCCGGAGCCGCGGCGGGGCCCGACTCGATCGCAGACCTGTGGCGGTGACTCGAAGTTAAAGGCAGAAACGATGCACCCAAAGGTGACTCGGACTTCAGGTTGGACGAAGCGACGCCAGCTCCGCGCTGCAAGATTTTGGCTGTAGTCGGTGAGATTGTTTACTCCGCGACTCAGTTTCGTTTCGTTTCATCGTTTTCTTTGTGCTAATGTGGAATTTAGTTTGGTTTCAGATGAAAACTTCTCATCTCGGACCCGGTCTGCTAAGTGGACTGAATTTACCCGAAGCTACCCTCTTTGTTAGGGCTCTCATTTCAGAGCGGTACAGCTGTAGGGTAGTGACAGATTTAAAAGTCGGAAAATGCCCGTTTTTATCCTTCACTTGCGTGCACGCAGGTTTAGATATACGTTGCGATACGTTTGTATTTATTGGTATTATTCTGCCAAAAACAACATACACAAATAAATCTTGCAAAACTGCATAAAACAAAAATACAAATATTCAAAACAATGCAAAGGAAAAAAATTTAAATGTAAAAAATAAGATGATGTACATGCTGCACTGAGGCCTGTAAGCTTTTTTTGTTTGTTTGTTTTAATTGATGGTGTAAAGGAATCTAGGCCAGTTTCACTGGTCCATAGTTTTGAAGTTTGGGTACAGTTTTTATTTTCAATTTTGTTTATATACTTTTACCAATTCATTTATGTAGCTTCTATTGCCAAAATAACGGCTTTAAGCCTTGTAGATCTAAACAAAATAACATAAATATAAAAGACACAAAATAAGCCATAGCAGATATTGGATAAGAAAATATACCAGGACATGTGCACCCACAGTAGGTGCCAAGACAAAACATTACAATTTACAGTAAAATAAATTGTGATATATGAAGAAAAAAAAAGCTGATGACCACAGTGAAACAAATAACACCAATGGGTATATCGGAGATTAGAGATATCACCCTTCTTTTTGGAATAAGGGTAAAAATTTGCAATGTGTTTACATCATTTCTTGTCACATATTTAAGTTCATCACTGATTTTGGTTTCACCTTTCTCAATACAGGGCTCACATTGGATGGGGGAAAAATTCACTGCGATCATCCTACCAGCTGATTTTGAAAATTCAGCTACTATGCTTTCAGCTGGATTGCTCTTGTAAATGTAGTAGCCATGGCTTCTTGCAAGGTAGACGAGCTACCTGGGGACAGCAGGGATTTAGCCACAGTCTCCAAACAGCTTTCCCGATGTGGCCCTGATGATATCACGGAAGAGCTTCAGTCAGATACCCCCAATGCTACATCAAAATCTCAGAAATCTGGAAAATTTAGAAGGACTGCCCTGACATTTTTTGGAGTTCGTAAAAGTATCTGCATTTTACCAAGCTTTTTTGGAGGAAGAAGTAAAAATCCGAACAAGTGGTCCTCTAAGAAAGGAATTGCCAAAAGCAGAACACACGATGGGCTAAGTAAGGTTAGTTGTGACGACAGTCTGAGAGGTAGGTACACCTCGGCTGGGGATTCTGAATACCACAACCAGAGAGGCTCTTCTGGAGAGCTCCAAGGTTGCTTACACAATGAATGTAGTCACCCCACCGCTGACCAGAAATCACTGACTCTCGGTCGGCAGAAAAAGGGTTTGAGGAGTCTTTTCCATAGTTTTAAGCATCACAAAAACCATAGAAATTGTGGATTGGATAAAACTGAAATGATAGCAATGTCCTCTCCTCACTGCAAGAAAGAGGTGCCTGTTGTCCAGGACAACACCAACCAGTATGTCACAGAGTGCCTGGGATCTGAACCTGATGTGCCTGATTTTGCAGATGTTATATGTAATATTTCCATTGGTCCTGAATGTAGTGATGCTGGTGCAACAGCATTGGAGAAGAGTGTTGAGCAAGAAAGCCCAAAGCCTGCCCTTGATGACCAGACATGTGATGATCAAATGGAGGAAATGAATTTGATAGCTGTAGTTTCCAGTGATTATGAGGAGACTTCCAGAGGAAACAGTGAGCATTGCCTCAAACTTAAGATGATGTCTGAGACCGAATTGAAGTCTGAAACACCTGCTGGCTCATCAGATCAGCTGAACCTGATTTTTGGAGATGTTGCATCATTAAAGAGCTTTGACTCACTCACTGGCTGTGGGGACATCATTGCAGATCAAGAGGACGACAGCATCACAGAGAGCACAGTTTCTGGAGAACGGAGTAGAAATGGAGGAAAGAGGGCCTCGTGTTATCTTACTTATCAGGGTGGGGGTGAAGAAATGGCCTCACCTGAAGATCTGGATGAAGAGTGTCTTCAGGATTTCTGGGGAAACAATGCTTCTGAAGAAATCTGCTGCGCTTGCAATCAAGACCACACAGATATGACTGCCGAGCTGACAAGTTCGCACAATATGGACTTATTGAACAGTAACAGTGCACAGCAAGCCAGTGGTGTGGACACTTCTTCAATTGCTGATGTGTTAACTCCTCAAAGTGAGCATCAGGAATCAGTTCCAAACAGTGATGAAGGCTACTATGATTCAACTACCCCAGGGCCAGATGAAAGTCAAGAAAAAACTGACAGACTAAGGACAGACAGATTACCCAGGGATAGTTACAGCGGTGATGCTCTCTATGAACTTTTTGCACCTGATGAGAGTCTCATCAGTCCACATTATGAAAATAAATCAAAAGTGCCCACTTCAAAACAGTGCGAGTTTTTAAGTGAGCCAGCTGATATGACGGATTCTGCCTTTGTTCCAGAAATGAATCGATTGCAAATAAGCGCGGAACTGTACAAAGTTCATGATTTCCTGGAGAGCAGTACATCCTCGGAGTTGTCACAAAATGTGGTTGGTCGGCAGGAGATCAGCTTGAATAAAAACTGTAATTTGAATTCAATTCCACAAGCATTAGGCAACAAGAATAATACAGACCTGGGTGTATTTGATGAAAAGGGAAATATGCTTGCAGCCACTGAAAAAAGAACAAAATCCATTAATGCTGACTGTGACAGACGGCATAGCAGCATATCATTTGGAAGCACATCTGATCCAGATTTTGAAACATTTTGTGAACCCAAAGAGCAGCATCTTGAGGAAAACAAGCCTGTGGCTTTACCATACAGAAATATCAATTCTCAGTCTCCAGATTGTAACAATGATTTAGATGATGGGCAAACTGTGTGTTTTTCACAAGCACTTGTGGACTATACAAAACACTCTCAGATGCTGAGTAACTTGCACAACAGCGTGGATGACTTGGAGACAAACTCTGCCTTCACTCCAAATATGGAGGCTTTACCTACCATAGTCACATTTGATGTAGTGGATATGCATAATGAAGGTGAATACGATGAGCAGATTCACATGGAACTGGAGGAGGACATTTCATCACCCTATCAAGAATTTGAAGAAAGCTACCTACAAAAAGATGCATTCGCTGATTTTGACTATCAAATGTTAGACATGTATGAACAGAACCTGATCAGTAACACATGGGCAATTGCTAGTCTCCCACGGCACCTTGGCCTTACAAGAGTCAGCCAGTCCATGTCTAATCCATTGTCTCTAGACAGGAGAAGCAGATCTCTAGACACAGAGAGCCTTGAGTTGAAGATGCCTGACACATACAGAGAGGAAAGAGCTGCTATCATTTCTTGTCCTAAAACTGAAAAGGACCCAGACAGAGACTCTTCACTATATTACAAAAAGAAAGTACTTGTGTCTGCTTTGGATGTTAAAGAAGGTAGCGGCCTAATGGCCTTATCATGGCAAACAAGGTCAGAAATGGCTTTAAGCCTTCCTCAGACAGATGGGGAGATCACTGAAAAAGGACAGGGTGTTAGTCAAGTCCAAGTGAAACACAAAATATTTTCTGCTTCATCCAGCAGTGATTTTCATGACAGTAAATCGCAACATCTTGGCTCTAATGTATCTGACAGAGTGTCCTGTGAGTTAATGTCACAGAATACAGAGCTTTATGATAGACAGTGTCACCTTCCCTTACAGTCAGATTCTTGTTTACCTCATAGCACCTTCATTTATTCTGGAATGGTGGAAGAGATATCCAATGATAATGATGTTGACATTTTTTGTAAAGCTGCCACTAATTTGCAGTCTTACGGCCAGTGTGGTAAGAGCAGACCAGCTGCTAATAGGGAAGGAATATCTGGGATGCCTTTAAACACAGGTGTGTCTAAGGATGAAATGGCCGTCCTCAGTGAAACAAGAACACCCAGGGATGTGGCGTGCCCTGTAGCCTGCAACAAACTCCCAGAGGCAACCTAATTGAAAGGTTCCTAATAACACAGTTGGCTTCAAGATGACGTGTATATGTGCCAATGAATGCTTTTATGTTACATCCAAAGGAGTAACTGTTGCTTATTTTTTATTCGCAGAACTGATTCCTTTGAGAAGTAGTTGTATACTGTGATAGACAGGACACAAATTAAGATTTGAAATTATTCTAAAACGTGGAGTCTGTGCTATCATGCTGTGTTAACTACAGTGCTGTCTTATTGGGAAGTCAAAAGGGATTTTCTGAATTTGCACAGTAATAGTTGCTTGTTCCACACATATCTCATACATGTCAGTCCACTGAAGGTGTTTAAAGGAGTAATTGTATTATTTGCATTGGAAATGCTGACATTCATCTCATTAAGCTATTAAATATTACTAGAATGTTTTTACTTGTGTGTAGCCTCAGTGTCCAGGCCCCAGTAATAATGCCACATTAATGGGTATTCATTAGCCTGGTTTCCATAGCACAGCCAAACAGTGCTAACCATGTTTTGCTTAATTTGCCAGTTGCCTCTTAACAGATGTATGCTTATGCTGTAAGTGCCAGTTTATGTTTTTGTTTATTGGTCTTCACAGCCTCTCTTTGCTCCAGGATCATTTATATCGGCCTGTCATGATGCTCACATTAGGTGTTTATAGCTGTTTGCTGCTGGTTTACCTTATTTCAGACCAGATGGGATTAACAAAAAAGGAGGAATATCTCGATTCACAGAGGGGAATGCCTCAATGCACTATGAAGAACATGTCTCTTGATATCATCATGGGGTATATTTGAAATGCATTAGGTACAGTATTTGGCTAAATCTCAAAATATCTAACAGGACATGTACAGATGGCTTGACATTTCATTTTACATACTGTAGATGCCTTTGCAAGGCAAAGCAACTTTATCTGTAAAGCACATTTCACACACAGCTACTCTGTGTATGAAAGTGCTTTACATGAGACATTGAGGAAACTGCTTAGAAACAGCCAGAGTAAGCTATATATAAATTGGTAAAGGAAAACAAATCAAAGGAAAAACTGCTAATGGTAACTAATAGTCTCAAAGTTATCGTGCTTGCTTCTGGCCTGACAAGCCAATTTGGATTTACTGCGGCTCCTGTTTTTTCTTGGGTCCCATTTTCCAACAGTGTGGCCACCTGTGAAGTGCAAAATTCTTGCTGAAATGACGCACTCCATTGTTGTGTTACTGTAAGAATATGGAATGAAAAATCTGTTTGATTTTGTTTGCAGCTGAAAAGATATGTTACAAGATGAACCGGTATTTTCACCTTGTATCATTTTGTGAATTTAATGTTTGATTGGTGAGAAGTTAAACTGTCAAATGATGTAGTTTTTTATGGCGTAATATTGAACAAATGTCAAAAAATGTATTTATATTCTCAGCTATTTGTACACTGTAACATTGTTTTAGAATGGCTATTACAAATTGTCAATATTATTTTTGAGTTTTCTTTTTTTAATTTTTAATTTTTTTTTTTTTTTATGTCTGAAAGTTACATACATGTTACACCACAGGATTCCTCTTGAAAGTCTGTTACAGATTGTCAGATTAGAACACTGCCTTACACTAAAATAAACATGCCGAGCGATAACTTCTTTTCATTCTCGTTTTTTTTCCCCCCACATAGTCCTGTTCAGTCATGGGGGAGCTTAAGTTTCTTCCAGGATCAATGGGGTCAAAGGCAGGGAAACCACAACAGATTAATAGTCTGTTGCAGTGCCAACACATAGGCAAACACATTCACGCTCACACTCAGGGGCACTTGAGAGTCTGATGTTCACCGAAGCACCTGCGAAGAATGTGCACATGAGAGATCCCAGCCTGTTTCAGGACTTAGTGCCAGGAGTTGACACAAAGCCCCTGAGCCCCATGACAGCGTACAGTGTAGAAATGACTGACACCTGTTTTGTGTATAAATATACAGCAGAAATATAATATTAAAAAAAAAAACAACATGACCACTATGGTCTCCTACATTAGACTTCTTTGTTCAAACCCAACAGGAATTACTCTGGCATTTAGAGCAAGCCATTCAAGTAGGATTAGCTATTGTGGGTTAAATTAAACTAGAATTTAAATCCCAAGTTCTGATAAAGTTATTTCTATCTTAAGCAGCCCAGTAGGAATCCATAGCAAATCTGCCCTCGCTTGTTTGCAGGGCTCGGTGATAACGCTTCGGGTTATTTTCAGAGAGGGAATCAGCATCGTAAATAAAAATAAAAATCGTTGATAACAGGTCCGATCGAGTGCGGGAAACGAATTTGTGCAAACCTCGTTTGTGGAAACTTCCCCCGACGGCGTCTCTTCACCGCCCGGGTTACTTGTTTCCCTCGCACTAACTGGCAACCCGGACCCGGACTGCGACAGCGCCAATGGCAGCAAAACACAAGTGTTAAAGGCGAGGATGACAGCAACAAGGTGAGATGAGCGCCGCTCCGGGCGAGCCGCGGCGGCGCTTTGCGCGCAGGTTGCGGGCCGAAACGCGTCGTGCTGCCGCCGTTTAAAACTCGCTCCGAGACGTCGGGTCGTCGTCAACTTTTATCTCAAGTTAACGCGGTATTCATGCTAATAAAACAAAAAAAAAAAACAACAAAACGTTAGCGCACGCTCTGCGGCTAGCGCTAACCAACGCTAGCAACCTGGCGTTAAAGTTAGCCCGCGGAGCCAGCGAGTCGGCTGTTATCACTGTTTGTTAGCTCACCTAGCGCTGCCGGCGTTTGCCGGCGTTGCCCGTCGACTAGATACAGACCCCCGGGGGGGGGGGTCGCCTGTCGGGCTCGGTGGTCGGAGTCACCCAGCCGCTGTCCGGCCGGGGGCCGACGGGGTAAACCGAAGTAGGCCGGTTAGTTTACGTAGCTGGATGTTAACTCTCCAGCTGGCCCCAAGTACCGTTAGACTAGCTCGTTAGCGTGTGCTAACGGTAACTCCGGGCCTCGGGTTGCCAAACCAGTTAACTTTAATCAGATCGAACCACAAAGGTGGCGTCGTGTGCGGTAGTAGCGTGGTAACGTTAATCGATGTAGACGACTGTAAGTATGAGATCTCTTGTGTTACACTGTTTTAACCTTCCTCCATTTCATCCCTCTCAACCCATGATGTTGTAGCTAATGACATCAAGCACTCGGGTGCTTTTTTGTATTGACGTCTCAGCTGGTTAGCTGATGAATGCAGTGGCATCGTAACTTAATACATCAGACCAGGAGGTTTCCTGTAGATTCACTGTCACTGTAAATGCAGTGCTTGAATTTGGTTGCACGTTATATGTGGTTTACGATGAAGTAAAAGGGAAAAAATGAGTACAGAGTGTACAGTTCCGTTCTCACTTTGCATGTTGCCTGATGGTAATTTCACCCTGCCATCGGAATGACTTCCGCAGTTTTTATATTACAAATAGTTTTCAGTTTGTTTAAACACGTTTAATTAATTGGAAAAGGGAATGTAAAGGTTCAAACTCCATTTGAAAATCCCCAAATTAGTAGGAGAAAAACTTGTTGATTAGAAGCTCGCATCAATAAAGTAAAACCTGCTGAACTTTATGCAATGTTTATGCCTTACAACATACTTAAAAAATGGAAAAGATGGGGAAGTAGGGAGGGATGACATGATATCAGAGCCAAGTTGCTGTCCATGGTCATATTCATTGTATTTATTTCATCATCCATGTGTTAATTAATTCACACAGATAAAAAAGAAAAAGATATAGTTCTAGTTTTTGCATTTGCCATTTGAAGCAATTATCCTTTTTTTTTTTTAACAGATGTGAATAGTAATCATCCATGTGCCATATGACTTAGGCCATGTGACATATGGCTAAATTTATCATTTCTAAAGAAAAGAAGAAAAATGAGGGAAAAGACTTCCAAGTCATCCTTCCTTCCTGTTTTACTTTGAGCAGGACTTTTACAGTATGTTTCCATAGCAAGTGATGAGCGACAGCTGTCCGCTAAGGTAACAGCTAAAAGTACCTGCGACGATGGCAAACCAGTCACACGCAAAATGTATACTCATGGGGTTTGTGTTGAGCAACACAGGCTGTGCAATTAATTTTTTCATGAATAAGACATTTGTCTGTCTTGGTAAAGTGTTAGCTCTATACACTGGAACGCCTTACCTACTGGGGCATATGGAGGAATTTGGCATCTACTTTCTCAACTTTTTAAGTGTAAGATGACCAGTAAAAAAATCCCCCAAAAATATAGTGCATTGATTAAAAGGCCAACATTCAGTCTCACCACTGTAGCAGGAGAGATGTCCAATGAGTACAAAGTGAGATGGCTGCGTAGTGCCATGATCTGATCAATGTACATAATGAAATAAGATCAAATTGGTTTTCTTGGTTCCATGTCCTGGATGACCAGTTACTGTGTCCTTCCCTTGGTTATCAGAGGAAGTTATTCTTAGGTCCAAATAATCTTTATGTCTTAACGGTTGGTGGTTAAGAACACACTGGTCAGGTGTTGCAGGAGCCATTGTTCAAATCATATCAGTTTTGTAGTTTTGAAGTGATAGCTACCACTTTTAAGAAAGACCTAAGTCAACTGGAAGTGTGTCAGTGATCACTCTTTCATCTTAGTAATAATGACTTTCTTCTCTGTAAGGTAACAGTATCTTGGTGCTGATATCAAAGTAACATTACACACCCTTCTGTGTAGATCATTTTTATACAGTGGTAGTCACCCTTACACTATCTCTAATTTTTTTCAGCCTTGATTTGAAGATATCGAACCTACCCAAGCAATAAATGTAACAATAACTGATCATAGTGTTGTTTATCCATAATCTATAATGCATATAATGTAGGGTCAGCAATGCAAAAGATGGTTTCAGGAACCTGCTTCACTTGTTGCTATGAAACAGAACTACATGAGCCTGTGCATGTGCAGAGATAGTCTGGAGGCCTTGCTGAGTCTGAGCCTGTGAATCTGGAGGTGGATGGGCAAGGACTGGAAGAGCTCTGCTCCCTTAACCATGGATTGATGTGGTCATAGAATGTCTTAGATGGCAGTGGGCTGTGTGGGCTTTTGTCCTGTGTCTGTCCCGAATCCAAGAAGTTGCACAATAGTGCCTCAACATGCCTCCTTTTCTGATGTATTTGTTTTAAATGTTCATACCATAGTTTATCCTATCCTTGTCACACTAGTTGTGATCAGTAGTGTAACAGTATGTGCCACTGGTGCTCTAAGCCTACACAAAAAGCTTTGAAATGAAAGGGTATACTTTACATAAATTGACCCTCAAAATATCTTCAACCTTAAGGATCTACCCTTAAAAGGCAGTGGCTATTGAATGAACACTGAAAAGAGAAATCTCAGACAAATAGATTAGTCAGCATTTGTTCTATAAACACCTAGGAATCCAGATTGTTTTCTTTTTTTCAATGGTCAGCAATGGTATACATCTAAGAAAATGTCATTTTTTTTTATTGCAAAATATGCTGCTTCAAGAGTTTCAGTGTAGAGTTGTAGTGTAGCTGTAAGTGTTCTGCATTTACTGGCTGCTTGAGGAGAGATGATGAGCTGTGTTTCTGTTAGTCGTGACTGGTAAAAAGGAGTTAGCTGATGACAAGGCTGTGTTGCTTAGCAACGTACATCATGGGCTGTGCCTCTTGAAGCTCGAAACTGCTGTATTCTACTCTCTGCAAGACTGGGAGAGAGTGTTCTAGTGTTTCTGTTCATGAATGCACTTGTTATAAACATTATTTTGAAGATCAATATCCATGTGTTAAAAATGTACACTTGGAGCTGTTCAGTGTTGTATGGTTTATACTGCAACCCCCCTTGAGTACTAATCAGCTTTTCCATAAAACAGTGTTGCTTCCTAAGGAATTCTGTTCAGATTGTCAGTCAGAGGGCTGGAGACAGAGGGATACACTGTTCAACCCATCGTCTCAAGTTATGTTAACTCGTGCACTTACTCAATGGGTGTCTGGCTGGCTTGAATGTTGCTTGTGAGTCAGTAAGGTCTTTGTGCTCATAGACGTGAGGGCTGTTCTGCAGTAAAGGACATTAACATGTTTTGTGCAGGAAGACAGGTTTTCATGTTATAAACAATAAGCCTGAGAGACGGGAAAGTCAAATTTTTTGTTGTCTTTTGTGTCAGTATATTTCTACATAGCATCCTAGTTGAGATCAGTGAAACGATTTTTTGGGATTTTATTTTTATTGTGAATAAATACATGATTGATTTATGTAATATCCACAACAAAAACATATATATTCAATTTTCAGTGACATGTAAAGATCTAAGAAATAAGACTTCCTCTGTGAAGTGGAGAATTTGTCATTCACTTCACAAGGGAAGTGCCCATTTAATATTTGCTTCTTATCTCATTAATAGCTCTTTTTTTTTAATTGTAATGTAATTATCAGCTACTTTCCATGTCACTGCTGTGCTATGATATTAATGAAATTAATCAAGCCTATTTGTCAGATACCTGATCAAAAGATACTGGACCACAAACTCAAAAGGCCTGCCGTGACACATACACTCACTTGCCAGTTTTCTATGTACACCTAAATAAAAGTAATTTAGTATAATGCAGGCCTGTGTGAATTCTCCATTCACGAGGATTATTGGTGCTATTTCCATTTTAGTTACAGCTTAAAGCTTCAATAACATCATTGGTTGCAAATTTGTAAGAATCGATGGGATTGATGATGTGATATATAACATTTCAGATAAGGAGAGACAGTCAGAAAAAGTATAGCCTGTAGTCTTAGCAGACATTGCAAAAATGCATACTTAACAATAGAGCAGGCCTGATTAGTATAACAAACAAAGTCAGACAGAGAGAATGTGCTTATGTCAATGGTTATAACAGATCTTTTGGTCTCCCACATGTGGAGTTGAGGTTGGGGAAGTGAGGAGGGTGGAGACACTTAGACACATTAAAGATGACTCAATTTTCAAGCCAACCAGCAATTGCACACAAATGTATCATTCTAATAGTCTTTATTATCTCCTTACACCTGAACTGTTTTTTTCCAGGCAGGCTTTTGAATGTACTCCAAAAAAATCTTTTTGGGTGGGCCAATGAAATAATTGTACGGGAACAGAGGCAAATTATTTCTTTCAAAATTAATTTGAAGTTGTGTAAAAGTTTAACATCTAAGAAATACTTCTCACTGTTGTTTTGCTCTCTTTCAGGATTACATAGTTTGATTTAGCCTTCAACATAGGGGAGAGTGTGTTGCTTTGGCCCTTCACAAACAGCCTGTAGTGCTAAAGTCCATCATTGAGTATGATTCCCTGGTTACGGTGGACGTGAGGAAGCATGGGGTGGAAACCTGAGGTTTCAAGACAAACGTGATGACAGCATGGTCCATGGTGGAGAAGCTCAAAATGGAAAAACGCCCATGCAGGGAGGAGAACATTGACTCAAGCGAGGCCCATCATGCCACTGATGAGTCTGAGGATGGTAGCAGCTCAGAAAGTGAGTCGGAAGAGCAGCAACGCCCGAGGGTTCAGGTGAACAGCAGCAGCTTTAAGAAGCGGGAGCCTTTGGCTGTCACAAAACCCCATCGACAGCTCTGTCGCTCTCCATGCCTTGACCGGCCCAGTTTTTCCCAGAGTAGCACCGTGCAAGATTTTCGTGAGGATGAGACCAGTGCAGGACTGGGAGTCAAGCAAGCCAGTGACAAGGAGTACCAGACTAAGATGGAATTTGCTTTGAAGTTGGGTTATTCAGGAGAGCAGGTGGAGACTGTGCTCAACAAGTTGGGGGCCGCGGCTTTAATTAACGATGTTCTTGCTGAGTTAGTGAGGCTTGGAAACAGAGTAGAACCTGAAATTCAACCTTGCAGCAGTACAGCCACATTAATATCACGGTCGCCCTGTGTTAAAGAGACGGTTAGCCCAGAAGTGTCAGTGGAAGATGAATCTGTCGATACCTTTGATAATCTCAGGCCCATCGTCATTGATGGTTCAAATGTGGCAATGAGGTAAGATGCTACTAAACATACATTCCTTTTTTAATATATCTGTGTGTAGCAAAAAAAGTGCATTTATGTTTGCAAACATTTTCCACTAATGGATGCCTGCTCAAGTAGATCTTATACCATATTGTGTTGTTTTCTAGCCATGGAAACAAAGAGGTATTTTCCTGTCGTGGTATCCAACTTGCTGTTGAGTGGTTTCGGGAGAAAGGACACAAAGACATCACTGTGTTTGTCCCAGCCTGGAGGAAGGAACAGTCAAGGCCTGATGCTGTCATCACAGGTAGTAAAGCCATAAAGGCAGTTACTATACTAGATGTTGATAATTTGTAGTTTGTATTAGTAGTATCTGTGTAAGTAGGAAAGGTCAGTAGGCAGCAAGCTTACCTGTTAGAAGAGTAATATCATGACATTTTTGTATTTTACTGAAGCTGGAACTTGGTCAGGATGTGGTCATGGTTAGCAAGAAGTGGGTGTTGGGAAACTCTCCCCCATGTGTTAACTGATAAAATACTATAATAAATCATAATACATATCAATGCCATCAAAAATACGATTTTTTTGATGGGCTGTTAATGATCTGTTGATCAACTGTAAAACACACGACACATCTCTTTCAGATCAAGAAATATTACGCAAGCTGGAAAAAGAGAAGATCCTGGTTTTCACGCCATCTCGGAGAGTTCAAGGCAGGAGGGTGGTGTGCTATGATGATCGCTTCATAGTGAAGCTGGCTTATGATTCTGATGGAATTATTGTGTCAAATGACAACTACAGAGACTTGCAAAATGAGAAGCCAGAGTGGAAGAAGTTCATAGAAGAGCGTCTCCTAATGTACTCATTTGTCAATGACAAGTAAGAAACCACAATGCATTCTTACCCCAAAATAAAGAGTGCAGCCATAGATTCTGAGGATTTGGTCTTTGTTAGAAGATAGCTCATCTACAATATGATAGTACAGACTATTCTTCTATCAAAATTGGTTAGTAGGATAAATGGTTATATATTCAAAACCCTTGAAGACTACATGTGTTATATTTAGTCATTATATTATGCCATTTGCTAATTAGAAAATCAGGGAGACCAGTTATTAGTTTAGTTTTGTTACAGGGACCCTTCACGCTGGAACTTGGTAACAGAACATTGTTAAGTTGACATTTAATAATGAAATATTTTCAATAGGTTTATGCCACCTGATGATCCACTGGGAAGACATGGTCCAAGCCTAGAAAATTTCCTCCGCAAGCGCCCTGTTGTTCCAGAGCACAAAAAACAACCCTGCCCCTATGGTAAGGTCCCTGAATGTTTTCTAAAGCAATGGTAGAGTTATGTTGCATTTTTGTCAATATTTAATGTGTTTCATTTTCTTGATTTGATCTGCTTTTTCTTCAAATAAGGGAAAAAATGCACATATGGACATAAGTGCAAATACTATCATCCAGAGCGTGTCAACCAACCACAGCGGTCAGTGGCTGATGAACTACGAGCCTTTGCCAAATTGTCTGCAGTGAAGACAATGAGTGAGGGGGCTTTAGCTAAATGCGGTACTGGACCAGCAACTGCAAAAGGGGACAGCAACTCTGAGGCCAAACGTGTGGCACCTAAACGTCAGTCTGACCCCAGCATTCGTTCAGTGGCCTGTGAACCTCCAGAGGCACTGTCCGTTGTTAGGAAGTCTGAGACAAATTCAGTGCCTTCCCTTGTGTCTGCTCTCAGTGTGCCCACCATGCAGCCTGCCAAGAGCCATGCAGCTGGGGCCTTGAACACACGATCAGCCAGCAGCCCTGTGCCAGGCTCTTTGCAGTTCGCACACAGTTCACTTGAGCACATGTCTAGTGTACAGTACCCTCCTATTTTAGTTACTAATAGTCATGGCGCCTCTGTTACATACAGTGAACAGTTCCCAAAGTATGACTCAGTTAGCGACCATGGATATTATTCACTGCACAGTGATTTTTCAAACATGAGCATGAGCAGCATGCATAATGTCGATAGTTTCTGTAGCATGGAGCACGAGCATGGTGTGTATCAGAGAAATCCCAGTCACTGCCCCGAATCTTGCCTCAGTCATTCGAACAGTGACTCCTTCTCCTCTTATGGGGACCTGTACCCAAGCTCTGTGGATAGTAGTTTAGAGGAGAGCATGAAGGGGCAGCAGCAGTCTCCTGCACAGGGTAGAATGCAAACTTTCTCCCATGGGTTTCGCCACGAAGCACTGAGTAGAGTACAGAGTTACGGACCAGAGGAACCCAAGCAGGGCCCCCGTAAGCAGCCTGGATCTCATCTAGCACCACATATCCAGCATGCTGCAGTGGGAGCCAGGTCGAGCTGCCCTGGAGACTATCCCTTAACTCAGAATGTCCTACCACCTTTGTCCTCACAGCCCACACGGTCTCTCGGTATGACTCGTATGGACAGTATATCAGATTCAAGGCTTTATGATAGTAACCCAATGAGACAGAGGCGACCTCCACTGTGCCGTGAACAGCATGCAAGCTGGGACCCTCTGCCTTGTGGTAATGAGTCCTATGGATATCATTCATATCCACTGAGTAACAGCCTGATGCCATGTTGCGAGCGGGTGATGGTGCGCAGCATGCCAGACAAAATGGAACAAATCTGGAACTCACCGTGGGAGACCCCATCTGCAGCTGAACATCAAGAGCGGTATGTCATCCCAGACCACCAGTATCAAACATATCGGAACCTTTGTAACATTTTTCCCGCTTATATAGTTCACTCAGTAATGGAGAAGAACCCTCATTTGACAGATCCACAACAACTCGCCGCTGTTATTGTTACAAAACTGAGGTCATGCCACTGAGCAGTTAACCATATAAAACTTTGAAAAGTGATGTGACAGGGAAAATAGGGTTTTTGATTGCAAAGATAGGCACTTGTTCAGTGTTGCTGCATGTGCAACATCTGCCCTCAGGAGTTAATAATTTTTCTAAATGTCTCTGATGGGAAGTCTGGTGATCACATTTTAAATCACTAAGATGACAGACATAATCAGCAAGGAGGAAGTTTATCTAAAAAGTTTAAGTTGAATTGTATGAAGTTTCACATTTGAAAGCTACGTTTTTTTTTATGAAGTGTGGTGAAGTTGGTATAAGGTAATACCTTATTAGAAATCTGGTTCATAACACATTCATACAACCTGAGCAGGAGGTTATTTACCGTATCCATGACCAACTTAACCTTCATCATTGTTAATTCTAGAAAATGCATAGTCTGCTAACATTTGGCAGTACTGTTAAATGTCCCTCAGATTAATTGATCTTTAATTGTTTACATATTCTGTAAAATGAAGCCCTGAAGTCCTCAGTATTGAATAAATAAATAACTGATATGAATAATCACATGAGTAAATCATGAAAAATATACTAATGTAGCTAGTTGGTGTGATAATATACTTTGTCCTTTTGTGGGTCAATGTGAACTAAGTGGATCAGTAAAAAGTCTAGCTAGTTGGCAGCACAGTGAAGATGGGAAGTAATAACTCATCATCATCTCCCACATTTGCCTTATTAAATCTGACGTAAAAGCATGTCAACATTCGTACACCCTGTACTTTTTTGAGGATCATGTTCAGGCCCTGTGAATGTGTTATGAAAGAAATCTAAAGTGTTTCTGGTGCAGTGAAACTATAAATAACCTAGCTTAGGTCTGCCTCTGCTGTAAATAAATCTTGTGTCATTTTTTGTGCATTTATTTTGAAGATAAGTAAGAGGGAGGTAGGTACATACCTCACAGCATGAACTATGACATTTAATGGCCTTATATCTGAATGACCTCACGCTTTAGTCATTGTCTAATTGGTTTCAATGAAAGTCTTAGTCATTGAAGCCTCCTATACTTTCAAATGTAAAGCACTATCTCAGTATCTAAAGAGATATATTTTCTCAGCCTCACTTAACAAAGCTACTATTTTGGTAGATTTTGACAGTGCACAAAACAAGCCAAAAAAGAGATTTGACTTGTATACATGTGCATATATTTATGTACATATAATCACACAAAAGCCATTATTTCAAAGTCATTTATAAGCTGCTAAATAATGCCAAAAAAGATAGAATTTATATAGTGTCAGTATTCTACATATCTCAACATTTTGGTTCACAGGATTGATTGGATCGTAGTAAAAACTAAAGTCTATGTTTCGATCATATGTTATGGTGTACTGTATAGTTACATTTCTGGTTTTATTGGATGCTACATCCAGGATTTTCCTATTTATATATTTGTCAAATTTGTTGTGCTGATTCTTTTCAATATGAAAATATTCAAAGTATTTATTTTTCAAACAGTAGCTCTAATTGACTCCTCCTAGCCCTCAGTGGAGGAGCTTGGATTGAGAAAAAGGTTAATATTGGTTCAGAGACTACTTTTACATGCACTTAAGTGGTCTGAGTAGTTCAGCTTTTATCACTGATCTTATTCCTGACAAAAAAAATGAGAAATCAGAAACCTAGTTACTTTTATTAGTTGAGGACATTAAGAGAAACTTGGTTATAGATTAATGTTTGGATTTGGCCAATTATACACTTTCTAATGTTTTTGTTGTTGTTTTTTTAACTTGTGCATGGCAGAGACCCAGGACAGGGAAGACATCATTACTCTGGCAGCAATGAAAGGAAATATTGTTACTTTAGCCAATGCATCATTGCATCTAGAATAATAAGTCCAGTTTATGCTGAACAACCCTCAACAAACAAAAAAAACTCCCCCCTCTTACTTTACCATCAGTCCAGATGTCCGTGTGGCAGTGTCCTATCACTAAACTTCTTATTTAGAGGACCAGTGTCTGGGATTTAGGAGGACCTGTTGTCAGAAATTTAATATAATATCCATGATTATGTTTTCATTAACTTATAATCGCCTAAAACCAAGAATTGTTGTTTTTGTTAGCTTAAAAGGAGCCGTTCATGTCTACAGAGGGAGTGGGTCCTCTTCCCAAGAGCCCACCATGTTGCGCCACAATTTTCTACAGTAGCCCTGAGCGGACAAACCAAATACTGCATCTTGAGAGGGCCTATTTTGTTTTCATGTTACCTGTAGGCCACCGCAGTTTGTGTAATGTCCGACCTCACCACTAGATGCCAGTAAATCCTACACAGTGGTCCTTTTACATAGTATATACACATAAAATATAGTAAAGTTGGTTCAAAGTTTGGGGGAGTGAAGGGGGGGTATCTGCTTTCTGACAAAACTGCATGTAAACTGGGATTTTAAAGAAATACAACCACAGTGCATCTGAACAAGTCATTCAATTTAATGCCTTAACCAGATTTCTGACAGTTACTTGTTTTTTATGTCCATATAAACATATTTAAACTTTGAAACTTAAAAATCATTTTACTGGGCTGTAATGTGACCTGGTTAGGCACAAGTTGTAGATATATTCTATTAGAGATGGAAACAGTGTTTGCCATCACAGTTTAAATGTTTGCACAAGGAATTCTGCAACAGACTGAATATTTACCTGACGTTACATGCTACTCAGATAAAATGATAAAAATTTTAAACAGTTAGGCCTGGAGATTAAATATTGAACTAATCTTTTGTTATATTGTAGAGTAGGAGGCTTCAATAATTGTATACAAAAATTAAGTGAATGCTAGAAAGCATATTGGAGATGAAATTTACTGTATGTTTTTAGTTTAGTTTTTTGTTTTAGTTTTTTTTTTGGTGGGGGGGGGGGTTCTGAGTTGCCTAAATAGTGACCCACAATACACATACATGCAACCAGTCTCCAAGGATCATGGAAAGGTTTGGCTGTGCCTTGCAGCACATTGCTCAGGATGCTTTTTTTCTAATTTTCAGTCTACTTTGGGTCTACTCTGATCTAGTAGTGATATATTTTGTGAAAATCCTACATGTAACATGTAGTACCTTAAAAGTTTATCGTGTACAGTTAAAACGTCAAGATTGCATTGCAAAACTTTGTACCTCTTTGTGTATATCCTTGTTATGCACCTGGAGATCTAGAAAAGTGGGTTAATAGGTTGGCTTTATGTCATGCTGCTTTAGCCAGTTGAAGTAATGCTGGGTCCATAAGGGTGAAAAGTTCCCATGCAGCCAAAGATGAACATTGATGTTAAAAAAAAAACAACTGCTTAATGAAAACTTGATTTGCTCACATTTTATAGTATGCTGATTACCTGGCAGTTATAGAGCCAGTGAGATTAATTGGAACTTTAAATTTTAACCATTAATGGGGGCCTAAGGATGCTAATGCTGGATGCTAATGATGAAGTTTGGTATGGACCCTAAGATGTCAGGTCAAACCTATCACTTACTCACAATAAATCTTAACTAATAGGGCACATTACCATAACTTGTGCTAAAGGCTCTCATGCTTCCAAGAGAATTGATTTCCTGGATTTTAATGATCCATTGCCTTGTCTCTACTCCCACCTCTGGACAAAGTGGTGCATGAAACATTCAACTGCAGAGAAGCTGTAACATGCAAAGATAACCCTAAGAGCAGGGGCATGCTTTGAGTGCATTGAAAGGGAAATGCCACTTAATTTCAGGATTCAGGTTTGTTACCCCTAGGCTCAGAGTTTGATTGCATTACTGAGCATTACAAATTTACTGTATATTATCACATTAGTCTGCCACCTAATGTTTAATGTCAGAAATGCTCTAAGACTCAATTGTGAGTCAAATAACTAAAATGATAAGGGGTAGGTTTACTGCTTTGGTGTTTTATTATCTTAACGAATAATTAAAAACACAGGGAAGTGATGCTAGCTCAAACACAATCTGCAGAAAGTTTAGCTCCCATTTGTACTAAATGGAGCAGCTTCAGGCTATATTTTGAGGGCATCACAGACCTGTAAATTTATTCTTTGATTTAAGAAAGTGTTTGTGATTACATAGAAAAAAATGTATGAGAATTTTTAAACTGAGTGGTATTACTCTTTAACAGGGCTAATTATGTGAGCCTGACTTTGTCTCAATGGTGGTGCTTCAAAAGTATATATTTCTTTATAATGTTTAGGTACAACTGTGGTATATGAACAGACATAAAGAAAAAAAACATTTGAATGTGTTTTGCCCAAATGAATTTTGGGCTTTTCAGACTTTGTTTTTTCATGAAAAAAGACAAGGCCATTTGAGGCCAGCTGTCTGTTCATGAGAAGGTGAAACAAACTGCCTAAATGTTTCTTCATGTGAAACAATCAGATTGCAAGGCTGCTGTCAAGGTTGTTTCTGGCATTTGGCTAAAGGTTTGCGTGCCATCCTTTCTCCTTGAAACAGTTGAATTGTCATAGATTCAAATAAAATTAAAAGTTATCGGTGCAAATAATAATAAAATATGCAGTTTGCTGATGACTGAGGGATCAAATTAAGAACTATGGTTCTCTAGTGATAGTGGGATCCTTCTGTAACCTGAACACTGGAAGAGCCAATTGCCTTAATGAACTCAGAGTAGATTTACCTAGGTGTGTTAAGGAATCAACTTTTTATATAGGTATAAACACAACTCTATAAAAATGGAAATGGTCAGGGTTTATTGTATCATTTTTTTGGTTCATTGTGGGAATAATCCTAGAAATTTTAATAATGCTATGATCTGGTAAATAAGTGGTTATATCGAGTGATGGTCACAGACATCTGTGCCAGTTAATTAATCTAGTTATACATACATTCCTGGGCTGATTTACAGGACAAATATTGTCAATTCAATTTATACTTGCATAAACCTAGTTGTTCTTTAGAACCCATTAGTTTTCATAAAAATGTGCACACATTTAATTTTTAAATGCTCATTATGCTCACAAACTAGTGCATAACTATCAAGTGTGGCACAGTGCCACACAGCTTGCACTTCTCTGTCATGAGACAAAATGCGCTCATTGACAATGTGGGCTTAACAAGTATTTGAGCAAATTCACATTGCAAGCCCTATGGCCGTTAATTGTGTGCCCATTATGCTGAAATAGCACTGATGGTAGCAGCTCTAATCCACAAAGCATCTGTTTTTAAAACAAAATTCCATCTGGACAGTTTGGACATGTTCCCCACATGAACAAAGGGTATGGGACAAAGGGATAATACAGGAACATGCTCATTTCAGATATTTAAATTTTGCACCTGTTTCTAAGACAACCTCGAGAAATACCCTCTGTTTTCACAGGGCTGTAGACTGCTTCCAAGCTAAAATTAAAACCCTCACTATCATGGCAAAAGATGTTTCACTGCTTTGCCATAAGGTTACACTAAAGGCAAGATTGGTGGTTTATAGTCCCCACCCTCCCTTTGTAAGTGTTTGTGCCGCAAACAGCTAAGCCACAAATGTTCAGAATTGACTTTTGCTTGTTGATACAAATTGTATCTATACCTTGAATGTAACAAAATATGAAATGTATCATATGAAAATAGTTTTATTTAAATAAAGGGGAAAACAATCAATGCCATAATGTGTGTGACACTATGTGTCACTGGGAGTAGCCCATTGGTATGTACTAATTCTTACTGGGTACAGTAGTTAATTTACAGGGACTTTTATGTGCTACCTTAAAGTATACCCTGTGTACAGCAGTCAGCATCATGTCCTCTCTGTACATAGTCGCACCTTTGTGTGTGTATATATAGAAAGCAATCTGTAAATGTAACAGTTAACTTCAGTTGTTCAAATACTTAGATAATATCTGTGTCGTAACCTGTGCACCTTGGTTAAGTGCATCTATTTCCTCTGAGCTGACATGTCTGCTTTATGCTACTTTAATGGGAATTTCAATTTTTTTTGAATATATTTTGCCTAATAAAACATGCCAAAGTTATTCTTGGATGGCTTTGTGAAATGTAATTTCTTAATTTTCAACACATGGGTTGTCATGTAATGACTTCTATATTTCAGAGGACAAAGGATTTATTTTCCATTCAGTGTAAACTAAGAGTTACTTCACAAAATGCAAATCTGTGTCTAGTCTGACGGTTAAAATGCAGAAAGAAAAAAATAGAAATTGTAATTTGTCATTTGCTGATCTTTGGGTGCCAGATAATGTCACTACTTGCCCTCCACATGATCGATAAGAAGCAGATGACAGTTTCAGTAGCACCCTGATGTTGAATGATAAATTCAGTGTCAATTTTTGGTCAGATTTGTATTTGATGATGCTCTTTCAAAATACAGATCCTTTTAAAACTGGTATTTATTGAAGTGTTTGGCAGTTGATTTAATTGCTAACCCTGTATGTTGACAAAGCAGAAGTGTGTTGAATTGTGATTTCTTTTACTATTGAATTATTTACCAATTGTAATTTAACAATTTTGGCATCTGAGGCCAGTTTGCATTAGACTAGTGATATTTTTCAAGCTGTTCAGGCGGATATTGTCAATATGATATTAACTTAAGATCAGAATCGATTGTTATTGGCTAAGATCAAGACCAAAGTGATTTTTGATGTGCACACATTATTTACCTGGTTCAAACACATACAAGAATAGATATGGTCAGATAATTGCAAGCAATTTGACATCTTGCAGTTTGTGCAACCATTTAGTTTAAAAATTTATTTATTGGTGTACAAAATGTTATGACAAGAGGCACATGCATTTTAACACTGACTGTACATATATACATACAGTGTAATACTCAGGTTAAACAACACAAACGTTTTAAATCACATACTTGGTTGTTTTCAAATATTGAGAAATGCAGTGGTCACCTTTCTGGGGTAGTGTAGTTCTCCTGTTCAGTAGACCGTTGTGTCTGCAATGTAAAAAGGGAAATCTAAAGCAAGTTTTTTGTGTTGTGATGATCTGCAGTATTGTAATCCACGCTGGCTGGAAAGCATTGCTTTTATAGACCAAAATATACAAAAATAGACTATTTGGGTCTGTGGGCTCAAACAAAATGTAAGTCTTAATGACAAAATGTGTTTCTCTCCATAAATAAAGCAAAACTCTGTTGAAACTGTGTTTGATCTTTTTTAATGAGACAAATAAGAGACCGTACTTGATTTCAAAATCACAACTGTGGTTTGTGTGGCAAACTCTGTCATTTATGTAAACAATGTGCCATATCACACTGTAAATTGTTTAGTCTGAAGTAAAGAAAGGTAGGAAAATTTTATGTAAGATCTATAGCTATCAGTCTCTTGCAGTGTGTAAGAGTTAATGAATCCAGTGAAGATTTCAGTCATACTGTTAATATAATGCCTATGCTATGATGGTTGAATGATGCCAGAAATTCTTGTTCATTGAAAACTATCCATTGTTTGTCACCGGAAATGTGAATGAATTAGGAGCAATGTAGTCATTACTCGTTTTATCTTTGGCAATGTTATTTTTTGTGGATTTATAGGCTAAACATTTTCATACTTTATCTTTGAAATGATTATATAAAACATTTGATACCATCTTGAAATCTATAAAATTTGTATAGTTTTTGAAAAATTGTTACTTGCATATCTAATATCTTCAGCCCCTCTTTGAATGTACAGCAGCTGTAGTTCAACAAGTTACACAGCACATGCACACTATCTGCTGGTTAAATGGTGTAATAGCTCAGCATGTGTCATTAAGACACAAGACATTTGGTTCTATTTGCACAGAAAAACAAAAACTAGTGATCACAATAAACACAGATCAAAGCAGACTTTATATGAACTGAACATCCACTAAACAGCCTGTTTAACTATTGCTAATGAAATAAACCCTCCTCGGTTAAATAATAATAGAACAAGGAGACATAGAACTCGGAAGATAGTCATTTTTTACAATTGCTATCAGGTCTGCAAAGAGATTTCTAATGCTGTCATGTACAGTATCATGAACAGAGATTGTATATGATCATCTGTGTTACACTACCCAGATTCCTCAAACCCAGATTCCTCAGTGTTAATATCATCTATTGAAGTAGAGTGTCCCGAGATAACACTGAATTCCAAGTGACCTCTTACTCTCTGTAGGACTGTAAGTTTGGATAATAATGTTCACTCTTTGATCAGTGTTCTGCAACAAACAATATTAGATATTAAAATAGTATATGGAAAATGTTCCCTTACCCCCACAGAAACATCGTGTAATTGTGACATGTAGATAAACACATTTTAATAAGTTAATTCATTCACCGTGAGAAGCTCACTCAGTGAACTCAGACTGTGGTAGGTCATCCTGCCCTGGGAGTGTACAGATGAGTCAACATACAAATGCGATGACATCTCTGTGCTGGGCTCTCTGGGACTATCGAAGCACCAGCTAGTCTCCAGGGACTCCATGAAGTTTTTGTTATTTTTGTTGTAAGCTTTAGAGCATGAAACTTTAGAGCTTTCATCATTTCTGCTTGTTCATTTTTTGGAAAATAAAACTAATATACTCGCTGGGGGCCATACTAGGAGTTTGGGCTAAAATTAAACCTAAATCAAGTACAAAAACTTACAATTACATGTATAAAATGCTGGACAGTCAGTCAACTTGACAGAGGAGACATGAACAAAATACCTTTGTGACTTGGAAGACATGTAGCAGAAGTAGAAAAAGTATCTAAGGCTGGAGCTTAAGAGAATCTGAAAGAAAGAAGAGAATAAGATATCATTAGCTAGAAGGCCATTTCGAAGGGAAATTATTTTAGCTGGCGAGAAAAGAAGGTACACTGTCATGATGGAGTTACAGAACATCAAGCATTTAATGCACACACACTCACACAAAATGCATTTCTATGAGTGAAGAGGTATGAATGAGATATTTTGGTTTACTAAGCACTGGGAAAAAAATATGGTTCAAGTAATTGTACACCATTTGGTGCGCACCAAAAAAGTAAAAAGGCTTTACGCTTTCTCTTTCATGATGAAGCAGTCTGGACTCTATGTCATGGCGAGGTAAGAGTAATGTGACAGTTTAGGCCAGCCGAACCTCTCGCACAGCAAGGCACATTTTAATAAACACGAAGCTATTCTGAGGGGTGAGGGTCGACCTTTAAGAGGCATTTCTGTTCTGATGGAAGTGGAGTTTACAGGATGAAATGCATCCCTACAGGGCTTGAGCAGTCACAGGGTGGTTAGATAACCAGGAAAAAAACTATAGCATCACACCATACTTTACTGCCACCCCAGTCAAAGCCCAGCTGGAGGTTTCTAGTGCAGTTCCTGCATTTATTTCCCACAGCTATAATTATCGCAACACCATTGGTAATGTGTGTGGCAACAGTAATTATCTCCATCACATACATTTTGTTCTTCCCTACATTTTAGTATTGCGGAGAGCCTGCATTTATATTACACAGGGAGTGTAAAATAATGCAACATTTCATGAAAATGGCTGTGCTTCAGCTTTGGTTATATAAATTGAATACCAGTCAGCAATGCTATGTCCCAACAGTAAATTAGTGTTACAGGTTGTTGGTTAGTTTTTATATGACTGCTGTTGTGGTTTGTCTATGCTTCAAATAGGTTTTTTTGATGCTCTACCCCTTGACATTCTACTTTCGTTGCAGGTTTGGCAGAAAGAATTAATCTGTTAATGTCTCTTGCTGTGTAGAAAACTCACATGTGAACCTATGGGTGCAACTTCAACTGGGGGTAAAGGGTGTCATGCCTCCCTAACCTTGAGGTTTCAGTTTGATTCATTCAGTTAAGGAACATTAAACCATGTCATCTTACTTTCCAGGTGTCAAAAGCTCTGAGTTGAATATGAAAATGTTAAAATACTCATCTAAGTCACCTTTAGTTATTACTGTACATTCACAGCATTTAAGGTTTACAATAAGTGGAGTGTGTTTCTCAATTTTTTATTATTTTTTTGGCCCAGACCCATCTGTCAGGGCGTAAGTTGTTGGGGCTGTATGCAGCTGTGTTTCGAAGACCACAGACTCAGATTGAAAAAAGCTCTTTAACTCCTCCACATTTCGGGGTTAAAAATGGATTTAGCTCTTTTTATTTAGATAATTCTCATAAACATTCACAACATTCACTGATCATCAAGAAATAAAAAAAAAAAAATACTGAGTATAGAGGTTCATTGTTGATATGGGAAATTGTAGTTAATTTCTTTGTAAAACATTTTTATATAAGATTTTCTTTTTTTTTAATTAAATGATCTTGTGCCTATCCAGGAAATCACTGGTGCACTCACATTATTATGGAAAGCATGTTCATTATTCATAATTTCCTATTTTCTAGGTGATGAAAAATAACAGAAATGGGGAAAATAACATTTATATTACTTGTACAGTTGTTTTCTGAAGAACCTATGACTCCATTGTGCCACCCACCTCTGAGACCAAACCTCCAGCCTTTTGTGAAAGTACAGACTTGTGTCATATATGATAATAACAATATTTGATATAATAATATCAAATTCCTTTCTCGTGCATCATCCTCTCTACCTCGTGTAATTTCTTATAAGTCACTGGTTAACACGCTGGAGCCGAGAGTCGTATTTATACAGGTGTAATAACCCTGCTGTACATTTGCATTGTCTGCTACTGCCCATGAATTCACTTCATTTATGCCCCCAAAACGAAAAAAGCACAGAGATCAGACTCGCTGAAATGGATTAGATGAAAAGCTAATGTAGCTAACCCGAGTGGATGACGGAGATAAGACACCAATCAGGAATATGTTGACTGGATATATTGTGTCGAGCTGGAGTAAATTTCCTGGATAGATTCAATACTACTACTACTACTACTACTGCGTACTACTGCTAGTACTACTACTACTACTAATACCTTTATTCCAATCCGTGCAGTAGATTGATAAATCTTTTTGAATATTCAGACTGCACAACCCCTCCCAAGTGCCTGGACGTCTGGCGCTTTCGGCGTTAAAACGTACCGAGGCGACCGCACTTCTGGAGCGGCCCGGACGCGACCCGTCGGACGGTCGTCCTCCCCGGACGCGACCCGTCGGACGGTCGTCCTCCCCGGACGCGTGCGGCCGCCGTGTGCGCCGGGGAGGCGAGGCGGGCGGCGGCCATGATGATGATGATGATGCGGGCGGAGCTTGCCGCGGCCCCGGCCCCCCCACTCCCTCCCGCAGCCCGGCTGCCTGTCCTCCTGGGTGTGGTTTTTTTGTAGGCGGGGGTACAGCAGTAAACCCAACTCCAGGCAAATTCACATTTTCACCAGTCAAACGGCTAAAAATAGCTTTATTCGTAGTCGAGCTTAGAAGTGTGTTTTCCGAGAGAACTGTTCGCTCCCTTGTTCTGATGGGAAAAAGTTTTCTCTCTATCTCGCCAACCGCTAGTCTGATTTGACTGGTTTTTTTTTCTTTCCACAGTAAAAACCAACACCGGAAGGGACAAAAAAAAGAAAGAAAGGACCGGAAAGATGCCGAAAACGGTAAGAATGACACCGCAGCGACTCTCACCCGGAACGAGCCTCTGTCTTTGTGCGTCGCCGCACTGTTTTAATTGAGGCTGAAGGTTTTGACCGTTACCTCGACGCGCCCGTGTAACGGAACGTGTAACGGTCCTTTTTCTTTTTTAAAAAAAAAAAGGGCCCGTTACTTCCGGTCCGACCGGCTCGAGGGTAACGGGGGTACTTTCCGTTAGTTTTATGCGCGTGCGAGCGCGTGCGTGCGCTATCGCGCGTGCGTGCGCGCTCCCGCCCCGTTCTTCATTAAAATTAGCGCCTTTTAATCACAGCGCTCATTCGGGCGACTCGGCCTCGGGGGCGATGCTTTGATTGATAACTGAAAACTTCTGTCCACGACTGGAGATCGGGGACTCGCATGTTGTTGTTGTTGTCGTTGTTGTTTATTTTTTTAAGAGGGTTCCTCTTTTTTCGTTTGTTTGTTTGTTTGTTTTTCGCCGAATCCGCCGGATGGCCCCGTGGTAGCAGGCGGGCTAGTCCGCCCGAGGCCCCCCCCCCTTTTAGCTCGGGTCTAACGAGGAGGGAGCTGAACTGTCACTCAGGCCAGATGTTCTGCCCAAATCTGGAGCAAACGGTGGCGCATCAGGAGGCGCTTAGAGCTATTATGGCACATTGACAAGAAAGGAGGGTGAGGCCCCTGCCCCGAGCCGCGCTATCAGATAGAAGAGGCTCCCAGAGCTCGGTGGGTTTGTGCTGGTGTTGGTCCGGCTCTGAACAAAGAAGAGAAGGGCGGCACTGCAAGCAGATTTTTTTTTTTTTTTTGAATTTTTTATTACTCTGTCTTTTGTTTGAATAAAATCAGGATTTTGTCAAAGCCCAGCGTTAAAGCTCAGGTTTTCATCAGTGGCAAACAGAAGTGAAAGTGGTTTCTAGCTCATCTCTTGTTTCCCCTGATGAGGGCACGAGCCGGGCTTTGACTCAGCACAATGCCGTTTGAAACCAGAAGATAGTACAGAAACTGGAATTTGCATGTTGTCATCCCTCGTATCCCCAGTCTGTTCTTGGCTCCGATACACACATGCACACTCTTGACAGCAGAAGGGACATTATGCTACAAAGAGGCGCTTATGAACCATGAGATGAATGTGATCTACGCACAAAGCCATTTACACGCCCCAATATGGAAACTGTATTTCATTATAGCAGTAGACATTTTTTTTTTTTAAAGGAGCTCCGTCGCCTTACATTGTCTGATTTCTTCCCGGGGTCCAAGCTTCAGGTTCATAAGTTGCCCCACATAATAAAAACTACATTATTTTTGGGGCAGCCAGTAACTCAGCCGATGTGATACTATGTCTTTTGTCGGAGCTTTTTTTTGAATTATTACATATCTGAGTGTAATACTTAAAATGCATGTACATGTATCACCGTTGATGGCAACTGACTTGTGAACTCCTGCACTGCCAAATTAACAGAAAGAGAAATGGTACTAAGGATTGTACTTGCTCTCTTCCTGCTGCACTGTTTCTGCCAGCAATTCCTTGTTGTTTTTTCTGGCTGTCAATGAGAACAAATGTTATAACATCCTGGCATTTAAAGTCTTTACTCCCTTTGTTTTCCCAAAAGGAATTTCTTCTAGTGATATCAACATTTTATAATTAAGTTTTCAGTGACTTTTTATCAAAGGAATTTGCTAAATAGTAAAATGCACATAGGGTTGTTAATAACTATAGATTATTAAGTAGTTATAAGCAATAAATTGACACATTTACTCATTGCTTTAAATTTTAAGTGCAATTTTTAGCACAAGGCAAGAAAAAACTATTATGTTTGAAATAGGTTTGAGCAGTGAGCATTATTGATCAGAATCATAGACGGTTGGTATCCTGTCTGTAGTAACAGAGGTCCATATCTGCAGTTAAAGAGGACCTTCAGGCATTCTGTGCTGTACTGATGCTGAAACACTTTCAATTTATTTATATTTTTTCAGTGCAAGTGTTTCCAATGATCTCAATATGTATTTTTAGTGCTTCAATAAGTGTCAGTCTTTGTGCCAATTCCTTGAAGAGTGCAGCTGTGTCACACGCAGTACTGCATAGTATTGTATGTGCATCAGGCACCGCAGTAACAGCTAGGGACCTTAAATACCTCAAAAAAGCAGCAACACCAGTACACAAGCACAGGTATACTGCAGAAGAAGACTTATGCCTGTACATGTTAAAGAGTTAGAAAAGAGGAAGTTAGCAGTGGACAATATATGGCCAAGAGGAAGCAGCAAGATTTTATCAAAACAAACAGGGGTAATGCATGATGACAGGAAGGGGATTGTGGGATGTTAAACAATAAGGCTTACATTCATTTATTAGCAACGTGCAATGTGTTGTCAATGGCAAAAATATACATTAGGGAGTGGTAAGAGGAGATATTTTGTTCCCTTGGCACAAATGCAGCAAAATATATTACTATACCGACTATAAGATGTTGGGTTGAAAAAATATTTCTTACCAAGGTGGCACAAGGGCAGATGGAGATATCAACGATGAAATGGTTAAAGCCCAGACCTGTTATTGCAACGCACAGGGGTCTGTTTCCTTTTGTAAAGCTTGTGAATACGCAATAGACAAGGCAATGAAAGAAGGAAGCTAGATGCACTGATTCAGCAAATACTCCAAAACTCATTCCACACCCAGTGAAAGTTGTGTTCCCACTTTGTAGTCACAGCCACAGCGCACTGGCTCCGGGAGTAAAACATTCATGGCCTAAAAAAATGTTTTTCCATTAACCGTCTTGGTGCCATGGTTTTTCAGACAAAGTTTATTTATTCGGTGTTTAAGTTAAATATAAAAACCTTGATGTATCACAAAAGAAGTAATTATTGAGAAACTTTGCCTTTGCTGGACTCCTCTTGGCAGTGCTTTAGTTTCCCAAGGATGTCATGTTGTGACTCAAGGTTTCTGAACTTACATCACTTCCTTTCTGGTAATTTCCTTTTCTGCAGCCTTATATGGACTTTCATCACTTCACAGTCTAGCTGTTCTCCTCACTGCTTCCCCTTGCGCAGTCCTCAGATGCCATGCTCCACTTTTAATTGCATTACAGCAGTGCAAGGCATTCAGGATTTGCTGTGGATCTCTGTTTGTCAGCCTTTAAAGCTATCTTACATCTCAATTGAACAATAGTAGTTTTGCGTTTAGATTGTTTGCTTTGAGATATATTTGTATTCTATCATCTGCTTTATTAAGGAAGCAATTTACATAAATTACATTATAAATTGGCATTTCTTTCTTAAGCACTAAACATACACAAAAATAATATTCTATTTTGGTTTTATCGCTAAAATCTGACCCCATTTTGTAACAGAAATATTCCTTTTTTCTGTTTGAACAATAGCATCATTCAGTGTTATTACAGCAGACAAGCAGTTTTAAGTATTAACATTCACCAGGTCTGAATAATTTTAATAATATTAACACTTTTTGATCTACAAGTACAGAAACAGCTTATTAGTAGTAGTAGTAGTAGTAGTAGTAGTAGTAGTAGTAGTAGTAGTAGTAGCAGTAGTAGTAGGAGACAAAATGTGAGCATATCTTACCATTTTAGCTCATTATGTAGAAATCATGACAGATGCAGTTTTCTGGCTTGCTGGAACAAACTTTTAACAAGTGTGTCTTTGGAGAAATGTTAAATGGAAAGAGCCAGAGTTATGCCAGCAGGGGATTAAACGGGTCTGTAGAGTACATAGCAGAACAGATTAGCAGCGTGTAGAGGTAGGGGTGGTGGACAAACTCCAATTGAAATTTGAGGGGTTTTTACACACATAGCTAGTTTAATGTTTTCTGTTTGGCGATTCTGAGAAAAGTAAGTGAAAGTAAGTACTTTTTTTTGTGATTTATTAATCTGCTCTCATATGCTTATTCTGATTCCTTATTTATTATTACAGCTCTAGTTGGAATGACAATATTGGTCCTAACTGTTTTAAGTTTAAAAGATCTATAATTTGCATAGGGCATAACTCTCTGTTCTAAATGATAAAATATCAGAACCGTTACATGTTACAATAAAATGACGTAAATAAATTATGATCAGTTGGCCTTCATTAAAATACGGTGTCTAGTACAACCCTCAAGCCAGTAAACTGTGTACATAATAAAGAATTATAAACGCTAAATGCTCCAGTGAGCATCAGCCAACATAATACTGTGTTACTGCATACTGCAAACAGAAAAGCTGGTGGTTTTTATCCTTGGACATCTTAGGTTTGCGTGGTAAACGTGTCCGGCTCTGGATCTGCTAATGATCCAGAGTCCCTCCTCACAGATCACCTAGATCTGATGTTGTACTTTATGGCAACCTTGTTAGTTAATAAGTTTGATGAAGTTAATACCCTACTGGCCTGCTAAAATATGGGCTTGAATCTAAATCATTACTTAGACATTAAAAAGCAGAACAGGTAGCAGGATTGAACAATGTTGAAAACATGAAACTTGGTTATGAAACTGTACACTGTTTACTAGACACTGAATTTTAATGGCCAGCTGATCATAATTTATTTACCTGTCATTTTATTGTAACATGTAACTGTTATGACAAAATTAAAAGGTATATTGGGGAAGTAGGCACAGGCGTAGTTGGGTAACCATTAACACCTTCCTGTCTTGCTGTGTAATCTCTTTATTTGGTCTATGTATTTTTGTATTTATGGCTCTGACAACAAAACACAAGATGTGAACTCAAAAGGAAGGCAATATTTCATTAGAATAAAGGCAAGCGTACACAACAAGTGCTCGAAAGCTAAGGTAACAGTCATTTTGAAAAAAAGTAGTAGCATCTAACAGATTAAATACCAGTTCTAATGGGGAAATATAGGAGAGCTGTGCAAGCTGGTAACAATTCCCCATCCAATTTCTAATCTCTGCCCTCCCTCCTCTTGTCTCACGGGTTTGTTTTCTCCAGCCTAGAGCTTCTGTCTACAGACATAAAATAGTGCATACAGCCCATTCCAAATGACGAATTTTTGCTCTCCTTAACCTGCCTTCACATCAAACTCTGGCTTTTAGCTGGGGAGTGAATTGGTTTTGGCTGCTCATGTATTTTCCTACTGCCTTACTCCAAGCCAGCACTATATCAGAAGGTAATATTTGAACGTTGGCATAACATGTTTGTTGTCTTGCTCACAATTCCTTTCACATCACATCCCTTAATCATTATTTTTCACCTGATTTTCCCATGAATAATTGTCTTAAAGCGACATCACAGCAAGGCTTTTATGCCGTGTTTCACACAGGATAGGGCATTACCATCACATTTTCCCAAAACTTTACAGTTCATACCCAGCTTGGCATTACCAAAATTTTTAATTTCATTTTAACATAACCTAGGTAACTTAATCTGATCCTTTATTTCCATCTCTGAATTAGATTTTTATGTATTATTTTTACTTTATTTATTTATTTATTTTTGTGCAACTTATGAACCTGAAGTTTGTCTTTTGGATAAGCAGAAGCGGTGGTAGGTTGTCGGCATTGTTGCTGCGGTTATCAGCGTTGATCAGTTGTTGAGGACGTTGAACTTTTTGGCTGACTCTGCATGACTGTTACGGACTGCATGACTCAGAGCTATGAATCAGATATATCAACCATTATACATATGGTTATTCTGGTTATATTTGTCGTACTAAAGATGCACTGTAAACTTGGACCATTTTGGGGACCAGGCATGGTAATGTAAAATTGGGGACCATACTGGAAGCAAGTAGGAACATTGGGAATTGGGGTGTGTTATTTGTTGTCTCGACTTTGATTGGTGGTGACCAAATGCCAGGATATCAGGTGTGCCCAGTAACTTTTTTTTTTTTACCAATAATCTCCTTGTCAAATAGTTTCTGTAACATCCAGTGTAAGTTTTTGAATATAAAGGGGATATTGAATTCAGCAGTAATATTGCACTTTCAGAATTGAACCTTTTATGAAAACTGACATGAGTTGTAAATAAACAGATAAAAGTCTTATCTTATTTGACAGATTTGTGAATTATATGGATTTTTAGCCATGCTAATGGACTACAGATGAGTACATAGGTCCAGCACTTGGGTCCAGGCTTAAATATTTTAACAACTATTGGCTGGATTAAAGGACATTTTCATCTGGTGCCATCATCAGGTTGAAATTTACATTGGTCCAACACTGGTTTCTGAACAAAACTAATCACATTCCCCTCAGCCTCAGCTGTCCTTTGTGTTTAGTGTAGCACATGTTAGCTTGCTGACACACTAAACTAAGATGCTGAATATGATAAATGTTACACCTGCTGAACATCAGCATACTAGCATTATCACTGTTAACTTTTTAGCATGCTGACATTAGAATTTAGCTGAAAGCATTGCTGTTCCCAAGCACAGCCTCATACAGCTGCATATGGAAGAGGAGTTTATAATGTATTGAAGTCCAATAATCTTAAATCTAGATGTGAATATGATTACTTGCTCATTATACTTTATATAATTGGTAACTTTTATACAACATTATTTTTATATGTTATATAATTTAATATCAGTGATTAGGTATTCATTTAGAAAAAATAAATAATTAAATAAATGCTGATTTTTGTGGTGCAGGACTGAGGGACTATAGAACATCACACCATTTTTGATTAATTGATTTGTTTGATAAATCAAAGGCCACTCATTATATCAGTGGAGGCCTTTATAATTTATGTGCCACCAGTACAGCTGTATGAGTAAGGATAAAGCAGGTACTAAAAATTTTCAGGCAGACTATGAGGATTCTCAAAGTAAGCTTCACAGTCCATAAATCATTCAGCAAGCCAATAGCTTATCATATTAGTTATCATTTACTTGTGAATTATTATAAAACTGTCACAAATTTGGTGAGGAAATATTTGTGGGGTGTAGTTTTGGTGTGATAAAAAAATAGTGAAGAACAAGTCATGGAAACATGACACGTGGGCCTGAGAGGGGTGTTTCTGAACATGTGCTAATAATAGACTGTTAAGTGTTTTTGAAATCCAGCCATGAACGACACACCCTAACCAGCCAGAAAATTTATGAGTATAGTTCCTTTTTCATACAAGACTAGCTATTCTGACTTAGGAGATGAAACCGCTTAAACCCAGGCAGGGGTGGTCATAAACTCAACTCCTGGAAAAAAGTTTAATCGAAGTTCAGAGTTGTCGGTTTAAGGAGTTTTATGTCTAGACGACTCTAGACATCTGTGCAGGAGTTCAGAGTAGGCCCAGATTGTAGGTTTCACTCAAACTCAAACTGCTGGTGATGACAGGATGTGACAGAGGGGCAAGTGTCCTAAGCAGTAAATGGGGTCCTGCTGACATGAATGGGAAAGAACGCAACTCTAATCAGCCCCTCAACTGGGAAATAATGCATTCCATTGTTGTTCAGGGCAGGCGTGGGCCTCAGCTTGTGCAGTTATTTCCCAATAGACATGCATGGTGCTGTTCTCATCATCTGTAAGTGAACAAAGAAAACTAGAAATGCCCATGTTGTCAGTTTACTAAGTACAGAATCATCTTGTTCTCCTTATTGAGGGGATTTTTTGAGGTTAACTAAAAGAATTAAACTTTTAACATAAAGAAGAAGTGCCTCACTGATAAATAATCGTCTGTAACAAATTGTGTTACCTAAAGAGGAAATAAACCCTCTTCACAGTCTGTTCTTGGTAAATTCCGCTCCAGCAGATAGCTTAGCAGAAAGCTGACATTTTGCTTGATACATGGCAGGATGTAGACAACTCTCATGAGAGCGCAGTGTTTAGCAGCAGCGCCTCACAAGGCCCAGTCACCAGAGGATGTGGTTGCTTCCTGCAGATAAGTTCTATACCGAGACCCAGCCGGATTGGCACATCTGTTGTACACCGTGTAGAACCAAAAGACATGATCCTTCATGAATTCTACATGTATCAAAATATATATTTTCATCATATCATTGTGTTGTTTGATCGAACGTGACCAGTTGATTGTATCTAGTGAAGGTTGTGGGTGCACAATGGCTGCTTATTCACTTGATTTGAAATTAAAGTGTTTAAATTTCAAATCGGATGATAAACCACTTTGTGTGGAATTGTATGATATTACTTAATCTTTGAATTTTTCTAAAGGTTAAATTATTTTTTTTTACTACCACTGGGGGTCACCAGTTTGAACATTTCAAATTTTACATATAGTAACTTTAATAGAAAAAAAAAAAAAAAGGAGGGGGGGGTTTCAGTTCAAGAATCAAAGTTTCCCAAGAATGATTGTTGACTGCAACTTGTGATGGCCTTGTTATGCCAGAGGTGTGTGTATACTGAAGTAATGTAATTTTGAAAAACAGGTGATGAAAGTGATGAAACCATAAAACAAAATTTATAATTAAAGAAGTAAACGTGAATCAGTTTCTTTTAGACACAAAGGCCAATAATCTTCTGATGATGCAAAGAGAAATAATGAAGAAATGGAAGGGTGATTTTACATCAAATTTTTCATAGTGATATGTGTGAGATTTATTCACTGTCAGTATCCGGAAAGCTTTCTTCATCTAAAAATGGCTCATCCTTCCAATTTGTTCTCTTCCTCAGATTAGTGTAAGAGTCACCACAATGGATGCTGAACTGGAGTTCGCCATTCAGCCCAATACAACGGGAAAGCAGCTATTTGACCAGGTATGAGGACCTTATAATTTGCTACCAGCATTATGTGCTTTCCAGGGACAGTAGCAAACTCTTGAATCAAACTTAGTATGGAAGCAGTATTTATCATTATTATCATTATCATTAAGCTTTTTGTCTGTCTATGTATGTGATACTGTGTATTTCTAAACCCAATGTTACTGTTAAAAATACATAAAAAACACAAGCAGCACTTAGTAGTATTTTAAACTGCAGTTTAATAACCATACTAAGTAGGTGGCTTTGGATTTGAAACTGAATTTTTATACTGCATGAAACAGACAGTTTTTAAGACAGTCTGTATTTTATGGAGATACAGTCTCATTTAGATTTTTCTCAAATTATTTGTATTGTGATTTTGTGTCTGATGTTTCCAAGACTGTGTAAAACAAACTAGAACTGCAATTACTTTCATTAAAGAATATTTGAAGACTATTTTGTCAATTAATCTATTCATTATTTGGTCTACAAAAAGTAGTGAAAATGTCCATCAAAATTTCCCTGAGCCCAAGGTGATGTTAATTTCCTGTTATATCCAACCAATTGCCCTAACCCAAAGATATTCAATTACCCATAATGTAAGACAAGAAGAAGCAGCTAATTTTCCCATTTTAGTAGCTGGAACCAAAAAGTGTTCAGTACATTGATCAGGGCAAGAGAAATGGCTGAAGGATTAATTGATTAATTAAATTATAATTAAAAACATATTTTATGAATATTCAGTCATATGATGATTTATTTGGTCAAAATTACTTGTATCTGTCATTTTTGTGTTTGATGTTTGTAAGGAGTGGAGTGTGCAAATGTTCTGGTGAGAAGGCGCATTGACAGCAGTTCTGCTTTTATGTTTTAAGGTCGTTAAGACCATTGGGCTGCGGGAAGTTTGGTACTTTGGACTCCAGTACCAGGATACAAAGGGTTTCTCTACATGGCTCAAGCTCAATAAGAAGGTGAGATCTTTTGCCCTCCTTTGTCAAAATTGAAGTACTCTGTGGAACTCAAGTCTATTTACAGAAAAAGAACCTCTACCCCTCACCCATGACACATTTTATTTTAGGTGACAGCCCAGGATGTGAGGAAGGAAAGCCCGCTGCTGTTTAAGTTCCGTGCCAAATTCTTCCCCGAGGATGTATCGGAGGAGTTAATCCAGGATGCCACACAGCGGCTGTTCTTCCTGCAGGTGAAGGAGGGAATCTTAAATGACGACATCTACTGCCCTCCAGAGACAGCAGTCCTCCTGGCCTCCTATGCAGTGCAGGCCAAGTATGCTGACTACAATAAGGGAGTCCACACACCAGGCTATCTGTCTAGTGAACAGCTGCTCCCTCAGAGGTAACACAGGTTTTTTCATCATATTGATTTGGCTGTTAATGCCAGATAGATCTTAGCTTTCAGCCAGTGTGTGTGTTTGCTTGAGACATGTTTCTCTGTATAGTTCTGACATTCAGATGTGTCATGTTCTCAGAGTTCTGGACCAGCACAAACTCAACAAGGACCAGTGGGAGGAGAGGATTCAGGTGTGGCACGAAGAACACAAGGGCATGATGAGGTAACCACTGGCGCACATGTTCACTTGTTTGTGTCTGCACAAACACAAACAACTGAAGGACAGAAACATCATTGCCCCCTTGCTCTTTCAATAAACACTATGTCAAGACAATCTCTCACGCTCTTAACCCAAAATACTTACTGAAATGTGTGTATTTGGTAGACTAGTGTACCCGCCTCTGCCTGTCTGGAGTGTCTGCCAAAATACTTTCTCTTTGGTGTTGCAGTTGGTCTTTGAGGGTTTCAACAAACATTGGGCCATAGTCCTCTTCATTCTCTTGTTATTCTCAAGACCTATTTTGAGCCTTGTTGCTGTACATTTCACACAAGCCTGCCACCTTGAGCTCAGTGTTGTCTGATTAAGTTCTCTGTAGTAGTCAGGGTGGCCACTACAGTGGTCAGCTGACCCTAGTGCTAGGTAAAGACATGTCTCATTTTTCCACAGAGAGGACTCCATGATGGAGTATCTGAAGATTGCTCAAGACCTTGAGATGTATGGAGTCAACTACTTCAACATCAAGAATAAGAAAGGAACAGAACTGTGGTTGGGAGTGGATGCGTTGGGACTCAACATTTATGAACAGAATGACAAGTGAGTGATTCCAAAACAGTATTATTATTAGATTTGCCACTCTACACAGGTTTTGAACAATTGGTATACTGTTTTATTACTGATTCTTGTCCATCGTAATGCAGCTGACCCAGAGTTTTTGTTCTGCTTCAACAGAATGACACCCAAAATTGGATTTCCTTGGAGTGAAATAAGAAACATTTCCTTCAATGACAAGAAGTTTGTCATTAAACCGATTGACAAGAAAGCACCTGTATGTTAACTCTTAATAAGAGACAACTTGTTACAATTTAATAATCAGTATTTAGATGTCTATATATGAATTCTGATGAAAACCTCCCCAATTGCTCTTTTAGGACTTTGTATTCTATGCTCCGAGACTGCGCATCAACAAGCGTATTCTGGCTCTCTGCATGGGCAATCATGAGCTGTATATGCGCCGCCGCAAGCCTGACACCATTGAAGTGCAGCAGATGAAGGCTCAGGCTCGGGAGGAGAAGAATCACAAGAAGATGGAAAGGTAAGAGTCATGACCAGAAGAATGTACAAGCATTTCACACATAGATTTGATCACATGTTGTGACTCCTGATGTTTGAATCCATTCTGCAAATTCAGGAAATATACTACTACTTTAAATGTACCAAATGTGTCATAACCACAGTTTCTTGTATATTGCAGCTGAATGACCTGTTTTAAAAATGTATCATGCAACAAAGAAGTCAGTTTTGTTTTTTTTTCAGCAACTATAGAAACTTTAATTCTAACACCAAAGCCGTTAGGGCTGTCTCCAGGTCAACTAGCCGATTTAGTTTTAGTTAAACTAGAAACAACATGGAGATTTTTTTCCCCATACCAATCAATTGGTTAAATAGTAGATATGATTTCAGTCAACTGAGGTTTTTTTGTTTTGGTTTGTTTTGGGGTTTTTTTACGACACAAGCCCTGTATTGTGTGTGATCATGTTTGACTCTTGTGCAGGGATTTGTAACAGTTATATTCTTAAATGCCCTGTGTATTGAGTGTTAATTATCTGCTCTACTTTCAAAGGAGCCTCCTGATTACTGTATAACTTGATTACATCTTGTATTATGTGTTCTGTCTCTATTTCCGTTAGAGCTCTGCTGGAGAATGAAAAGAGGAAAAGAGAAGTTGCAGAAAAAGAAAAGGAAAAGATTGAAAAGGAGAAGGAGGAGTTAATGGAGAGATTAAAGCAAATCGAGGAGCAGACAAAAAAAGCCCAACAAGGTGAGTGACGTGTTGATGTTCAGGAAAATCTGTCAATGTACTTTTTTTTTTTTTTTACATGATGCTTACCTGTAGTGTATCTTTGCATGTGAATGTGTGTCTGTACAGAGCTGGAGGATCAAACACAGAGAGCTCTGGAGCTGGAGCAGGAGAGGAAGCGTGCGCAGGAGGAGGCTGAACGCCTTGAGATTGACCTGAGGACTGCTGAGGACTCTAAGATGGCACTGCTGCAGCAGTCAGAGAACCAAATGAAGAACCAAGAACACCTGGTCAGTAATCAAAAACTGTTTATTTTATTTGTATTATGGGAATTGAAGCAGAAAAAAATGTATAAGCTAATGGCTGAGAAATTGTGCATTCTGATGCTTGAAATATCAATACCAAGAGAGGCAATTAAAAGAAAGTTTTGTCCTTTTAGGCCACAGAGTTGGCTGATCTGACTTCAAAGATTTCCCTCCTGGAAGATGCCAAGAAGAAGAAGGAGGATGAAGCAATCCAGTGGCAACAGAAGGTATGTTCTGAGTTAATACTGCCTTTATAGTAACCCAATAGTCTTCATCCTCAGATTACAGTGACAGGTTTAGTTTTTGATAACTGAAGTACAGAAGAGTATACTGTATATATTAGAACTGATGGCATGAGAGGAGGTTTGTTTATCCTTTCCTCATTATTGAAAAAGGATTAATAACAGGCTTTTTAGGTATGAAATTGACTTGTATCCATAGTATCTAACCCTACAATCTCCAATATCAAATACATAAAAAAGATATAATGAAATTGATGATATGAATAAATTGTGGAAAACATATACATGAACTAATAATTCGTGAAAACTCATTATTACAAAATAATCTCACAAAATATTGTTCATTTATATGTTTTAATACGCATGAAATGACATCTATCCAATGTGCTGCTAATCACAGAGCCCCTCCCTTGTGACACAGTGAGAACACGCATTCCTGGGGTCCTGTTGTTGTGTGTTTTTGGGGGAGGGGTGAAAGCTCCCAGCTCGTCTCATGTCTTTTTTGGTAAAAAAGCATGTGTGCCAGCCCGGCCCCTCCATGTTTTTGGGCAGAGTGACTCATACTGTTTGTGATGATGACAGCTCTCTTTGTGCAAAGGAAATCCTGTTTAACTCTTTTCCCCCATTATGATATTCTGACTAATAAAAGACTGCTGTGGTGGTTTCCATGTTGGAAGACATTCAGGCGACACTCCATTCTCACTCATAATTGGGTCTTATTTTCTAGCACCTTCTAGCAAAAGTACTCTGATTTATACTTTATTTGCTGTATATGTATTTGCAAACAAGGAAGAGAAACACTGATATAGCTGTGGGTAGGAAAATATAATGGTCAGTCTGCTTTTCTCTGATAGACACAGTGGAACATTAGTTATTTTTGAAATTTCTCTCTCTTAATTTTGTAACACAAGTTGACCTCTCCTGCCTTATGGCAGAGTGGACTTTTTTTGTATATAATAGATCTTTTTAACTCATTTTTAGTTTCCAAAATAATATAAACTATTCTCTACAGTCAGCATGGTGGGGCTGAAATGATTAGTTGATTAATTTTCAGCTGATTGATTAGCAGGCTAACATGCTAAATAAAGATTTTAAACATGATAAAACAATATTAAAGATTATAAGCATGTTAACATTGCCATTGTGAGCATGTCAGCATGCTGCAATTGGCCTTTAGCTCCACTCTGCCTAATGCTGAATTTGATTCACGTCAGGGGTCAAAATTTTTCAAGTTGAAAAATAGAAAAAACAGGATATAGATATTTGCAACGTCACCACAGCTTGATTGGATACATTAAAGAAACAGAGGAGGAAAACAGCAGTCAAGGAAAGAGGCTAACACATACCAGTTTATATCAATTTAGTCAGAATATTACACACAATAGTAATTTTAGATGTAATTTATTCGATACAGCCCAAGGAACTAGTCTCCATTTTGGGGGGAGTTTAATTCTTTTATCTTTTTTTTTTTTTTTTTTTTAAATAATTAAAACAGACATAAAACACCCAGCACCACTGCAGCAAACAACAGAAAGGAAGAGAGAGAAGTCATATCCAGAACGCTAAAGAATAGCCAAAAGCTGACAGTCCACAGCAGTATCAAAACAGAGGGGGTTAAAAACATAGATTTGGTTTTATTCTCTTAACTCATTCAAAATCAGTTTCTGTGGACACATCTGCTTCTTGGTCCCAAGGTTCCCAGTCAAAGTTCTGACTTCTAGAGCATCCATTCATCATGTTTTTCAAGTTAGAGGTTGTGACATTTTTGAGTTCTGAATTGTTTTCAAGCGCAGCACAAATACAACCTCTCAGAGGTTCATTGTTTCAGAGGTTTCATTTCAGTAGACTTGTGTTTGGCGCGTGGAGAAACAGTATTACTTTTAATTAAAAAAGCAAACAAACAAACAAAAAAAAAACCTTCTGTTGACAGTTTCATGAAATGTATCTCTCTTTATTAAATCTCGGTCTACCTATCTCAACAATGTGGTCGATATCGTAGCAGGACTTTTAAATATAACACACAGTCCCCTCATAATTCTGTGTTCCCTCAGGCTACCATGGTGCAGGAGGACCTAGAGAAGACCAAAGAAGAGCTTAAAAACAAAGTGATGGCAGCTCATGTTCAGGAGCCCCTCAACGCAGAGAACGAGCACGACGAGAATGACGAGAGCAGCGCTGAGGCCAGTGCCGAGTTCACAGCTGCTGCTACATACAAGGACCGCAGTGAAGAGGAGCGCATGACTGAGGCTGAGAAGAATGAACGTTTGCAGAAACATCTACTCGTAAGTTGTTCATATCCCATATACAACATTCAGTACAATCGTCAATAGACTGATCAACTGATTGGACCGATAGATAAGAGGGGTAATTAGTTAGTAGTAGTTTTTGATCTAATAGGACAAACATACTTTTAAAATGACTTTTAATAAACTAAAATGAAAGAATGGGTTGAAGTAGATCATACAGAAAAAAATTTTTAAAAAGTGCAAAGTAGGTTATTGCTTTCCTGTTGTCAGATGACAGTTCGTATCAGTATGTCATATACATAGCATCAGTGTTCTAGAGCAAATAATGTGAATGCACAAAAAAATTAAGGACACTTGAAACCACGTAAAAGTCATCATTTTGAATTAATTTCACTTCCATATATTCATTTTGATGATGAGGAGAGTCCGATCATTTAGAGAATGAATCTCACATTTTGAGCAAAATGTTAAAGTAAAATGTGGTTAGTGCAAAAAAAATGTTGCAAATCACCATTTCAACACTCTGTTGTGGCAAATAATAGTTGATGATAAATTTAATAGTTTTAATAGTTTTAATAGTTTATGATAAATAGTTGATGATGATAAATTTTGCAATATTCAGAGATAGAATGAATCTCATATGTTCATAATAATGCATTAATACTGTGATGACTGTATTTCTAGGCCTTAAGCTCAGAGTTGGCCAATGCTCGGGACGAGAGCAAGAAAACGGTGAATGACATCATCCATGCAGAGAACATGCGAGCGGGACGAGACAAGTACAAGACCCTCAGACAGATCCGGTCAGGAAACACCAAACAGCGCATTGATGAGTTCGAATGCATGTGATGTATGCATTTGCCAAAAGCCCATACAGCTGGGCCTTTCTGCCTGGACTGCAGTCCTGCCTCACTCAAGCTGTTTTCTCTGTTCGCAAGTAAATCAGATCCACAACATGACATGGCTGCACAAGCACACAACACAATGTACAAATATAGATCTGGAAAATTCCATTTATTATCGTTCCTAACTTTGAATTTAGGCAAGTCACTGGTTGAAAAGGGACATACTGTATTTTATTAGTACATTCCTCACAAGGGGTTTATGTAGCATTTTTTATTATGGGCTAATGACACATTTCATGACACATTGAGTCAGCATTTTAAATTTCTTTACATATATATATATATATATATATATATATGTCACACTTTTGTGTCATAATTTCGAATTTAAAGATTCAGAGACCAATCCAAATTTCAGTTTGAAAACTGTGCCTGTAGATATATTTCTGATGTAAACATGCAACGGTTCATCACAGCAAGTTGGGTTTTTTCAGATAGTAATATTCCTCCTATGAGACATTGCCCGCAATTTTAAAACCAAATGCACTGTAATCTACATAGGTGAATGCAAATAATATGGCTTTGAAATGTCTTTGTGGAGCATTCATAGAGCAGTATTATTTTTTGGAAATTTACAATTTTTCTTTTTGTATGACTGTATTCAAAATCTGCCAGCTGTTACAAATATTACAGTATTTACACCTAAATCCAAATGTTGTATTAAACATCAATTTTCTTTGGAAATTTTTTGTCTGTTTTTACATTTCTAAACACATTCAGTCAGTTTTCAGCTACAAGGCTTTAGTATAAATTTTACTGTTAAAGCTAAGGAAATCCTGAATTGTAGAAAAAATTAACGTAAAATGACATTTAATTAAAAAAAAACAAAACCTAAGCTTTACATCTCATATGTTTTCTATGTACAATTTTTGAAACAATCTTTCGAAAATCAAATTTAATCCTTTCTTGTGCAACATAAAAAAGAAAGTTGCATTTCTGTTAAAAAGCATCTGATGCAAGTATGGTGTCTTTAAAGCATTTGATTTGTTAGTCTACATACACTGAGGATGAAATTTTACCTGCATTTTCTATATCCTGACATCTCTAGAAACTTTAGGTTTGAGTGTAAATCAGTGTAATCATCGGTTCAATTCAGTCTTCAAGTATTTTAACCTAGTTTTAATTCTGCTCATCAGTGAAAATGTTGTTTGATAATCAAAATCTACTTTTTTGCATCAGTATAACCAGCACGGCATAATGATTTACGCTATAATTGTCTCTTGTCAAATTGGCTTTTGTGAGTTAACAAAAGTCAATGAAATCATCCTCGAAGGTGAAAGTTATAGTTAAATCTTAACTGTTTGTGGGTCTTCTTCACTGAAGTGAACTTTTTTTTCCACAAAATCTTCCTCGAATTTGATGCATAAAAAGAAATTATTTCATAAATCGTGCTCTGGAAGAACCACAGCCTACTTTTGAAAAAATGATTTGAAACATATTTACTTTCGGGAAAGGACTATTTCCAATGCATGCATTATTGATTATTGATATACTGTATGTATTTAAATACATGTTTGTATTTTTTAATTGGGGTTTTTCAGATATAAATATTATGTGAGGTGAAAAACGGACACCCCTGAGGATATTTTTGTATTAAAAAAAGTTTAAAAGTACTTGTCAAGTATAACAGTCGTTCAAAATGAAATGCATTTTGAAAATACTATTTCACACTTAACTAAATGAACAGCTCACTGCTGTGGTTGTAAACTGATGGAACAAGTAACACTCAAACGTCTGTGACAGGACTAATGAAAAGCCAGATGCTCCAGGAATTTCCTATTCATGGTACAGTGCTATGGGTGGACATTATACCATGCATATACATTATGAACCAAGCCAAAACTTTTTGCATAAAAATGAACATAACACACTTCCTTTTGCCATGACAGTTTGGCATTCCAACATGTCAAGGGTTGTGCTCACTCGTAGGTTTTTAGAAAATGAGTGTTTGATAGATTTATTTACATATTTTGCAAGTTCAAAGTAAATGTATTTTAGCGACAAATATTTTTATTTTATTTTGACGTCTGTTATGTACCAAGGTGCATTTTGATATACAGTGTTTCTGCCCATTGTTACGTGTAGTTCATTTACATATTTTGCAAGTTCAAAGTTAATGTATTTTAGCGACAAATATTTCTTTTATTTTTTATTTTATTTTGACGTCTGTTATGTACCAAGATGCATTTTGATATACAGTGTTTTTGCCCATTGTTACGTGTAGTTCATTTACATATTTTGCAAGTTCAAAGTTAATGTATTTTAGCGACAAATATTTCTTTTATTTTTTATTTTATTTTGATGTCTGTTATGTACCAAGATGCATTTTGATATACAGTGTTTTTGCCCATTGTTACGTGTAGTTCTTGTATCCGCAAATGAAATATAAAATGCAGTTGTTGCTATTTTCGATACATTTCCATGCCTTTGACAATAACTTTTATGATGCTGCACTGAATGTTCTACCTGAAACACCATTTATTGAAACCTTTCCCCTCAGAATCAAGTGTAATTTGAACTCAAGACATCATGTGAAAAACAAATGTATTAAAGATGCTACTAAATATCTTGTCTTGAATCAAAAAGGACTGAAACGTAATTAAGATTGTAAATTGAAAGACAGTGCCTTGCCCTTGTTATTCATCAGATTTTGCTTCTTAAAGTCTTCCTTTCACAAATGAATAAAATTCAGATGAAACTGCCTTCTCTTTTCCTGCATTTCACTACTATAACTACTATTTCCATGATATCAGACATCTGAAAATAGTTTAATTCATGTCATGGCTCATAACAATCCTTACACTCCATATTTATTTAGGTCTACCTTGACATGCATTCAATGTATTAATATTTTTACATGTCCTCTATATTACAATAATCATACTTATCAGATCTGCTTTTGGCCCCATGGTTCACAAGCTTGAATCCAGTTACCATGACACCTGCTGTTGTACTTCCAGTTGCAGTCTTGCAATGGGCCACTTGGTGGCAGTTTATCCTTAGTCTTCAATGAGGACGCAAAGCAACAATTTGAATGTTATTCATTTTGTTCACATCCCTTTAGTCAATGATTCCCAGATGTGAGAAATACAAGAGTCATTTTAATCAGTGGTGAACATTTCATAATTTTTTTAAAGATTTTATAAAGTACGGCATTGGGGTTAATTTTTTTCTTGATCGAAAAGGCATAGCTATACAGGACATAGAAAACAAATCAAAATTTAAAAAAATATGAAAATGATCTTTCTGCAAAAATCTTTAAATGGTAAATTTAACACAGATTTGATTTTTCCTTTTTGGAAAAAGACTCAAATGCCACATATTGTCACATACATTTTGGAAATCTCACTTGGAGTATTCAGGTTTAGACTTAAAACTCAGATAGTAGTATATAACAAACCCAGTGACTAACAGTCAAGCAAATAAGAATTTGTTTTTATTTAGTTTAAACCCATGAATCTGGGTGCAGAGTACAGACAGCAAATGCTTCTTCTACATTAATAAGAGAACATTTCCACAGCCACATGCTCCTTCCAGAAAACTTTCAACTTTTCATAACAACATATCATTGTATGTCAAATGAAAAACATCTGAAAATAATTTCTTGCAGTATGTTGACAGCATTTCTCTCTTCAACATGCGGTAGCTAAATATTTCACCAAATTAGTTCTGGCTTTTCAAATCAAGTTCAGCTCTTTTTGCAATAGGAAATTCAGTTAATTCTTGTTTAACTACTTGATGAAAATTAACCATCTCTTTCTCAACACCAGTGGGAGGTGTTGTTTTTCATCTCCCACTTCCCCTATACATGTGGTGTTATTTGCCACAACAGAGTGTTGAAATGGTCCCACTCAGATCTGCTACTTAGAGATAAGCTACAGTGAATCTAAATATATGAACCACACTCAAATAAAATGACTCAGGAATTAGCTCGCCTTGCCTCTTTGCTTCATTCTTCTTCTCCTTGTCCAATAGGAATTTACGTCCTATTTCTCTCCTTTCCTTAAATAACTTATTCTCACCTGAATTCTTAATTCACAGGACTGTACACTGGTACAATCTGGGACCAGGCACAAAAAAAGGGCTGGAACGGCTAGAATAAACATCTGCCTGTCAGTGCCCAGCAGTCACTTATCTTAGCTTTGCATAGAGACTAGAAAAAGCCAGCCTGGCTCTGTCAGGTAACATTATCCACCTACCTGTCATTATGTTATTTTGTGAGCTCTAGAGATACTGGTAGGTGGATTTTGTTTTTCACTATCCAACTGTTTCCCCATTTCCATTCTTCTAACCAATTCTAATTGACTGCTGACTGTAGCTTTACATTTATCATACGGATACAAGAGTTATATCAATCTTCCCATCTAGCTCTCAGCAAAGAAGCAAAGAAGTCTATTTCTCAAAGCGTATTTGAATGTTGAACAACTCCCTTAAATGGACTTTTGGGTTTTGGGTGCCATAGTTGATAATACTTGACTTTAGAATCACTGAAAGTTGTTTAACATAATGTCGATACTAACTATTGAAAATATTGATACATCCTCTCAAGATTGCACTATTAAAAATGCAGCAACATAGTCTATACTACTGTAAACTATGCACCTCCCAGAAACATTCATGTTGCTTTACAGCTGCAGATGGCAAGTAGTTGTATGCTGCATGAGCGGCAGGATGGTGCATGTATTGGGCCTTAGCATTTCACAGAGCTGTTTCCTGCTGCAAAGAACACTGACTAGCAGAGCACTTTGATTAGGCGGGTACATACAGTTACACTGAAATAGTTGAGACTCTGTAAGAACGACTTTGTAATCCAGTTTGTAAATCAAGGGAGCTCAACATACAGTTGTAGCCATAAGGGGAAGTCAAGTGAAGTCATAGTGCATTGGTCCAGAGGGACATGAGGAAGTTGCACAGCATAGTGCATAGCACATTCTGGTTATTTAAAAAAAGGGTGGTCATGTTAAATAACATGTCAATAAATATAACAGGAGTAACTTACTGTGTCTTCCCTGAGGAGTCCAGACATTATGAAATCATTGCTGGGACTACGTTACTGAGTGGCTTGACTACGTAGGCTGACCGGAAGAGTTTGAGTGCTCTCTGTCAAAGTTAAGTGACGTCCCAGACAGCTTCAAGGCCTTTGGAAAAACTGGTGGTGTTCCCTTTCTCTGCCTGGCTCCTTGTGGCTTTCCTGTGCGGGGGTAAACTGACAGACAGACCACCGATCAGAAGTTCCAACTAAACACTAAAAGATACTTGTCCTTGGAGCAGGAAAGGTAACAGTTAACAGAGAAGGAGAAGGCAAGTTCTAAAATTAGAGAAAAATACTGCTGACATTATCATTGACAAAGATACTGTGTCAAGATCATTATCCTACAGAATGATAAAGTAGCCTAAGGTACTAATTTCATCCCATGATATATAGACTATTCTTGTACAACCTTAACCTTAAATACTATCTACACACTGCATGATAGATATGTAATTGTATTTGATTAAATCTCCCATAGGAGGTTGGTGCCTCCTTGATTTTAAATATTATGATCCCACACACACACAGTTCCATAAGCACAGTCTGAACCTATGCTAAGAAAACAAGAATGCCACGAACGACAAACAAAACTGACAAATATGTCTCTGCAAACCATTATCTCAAAAGTTACAAGCCACAAAAGACTTCAACAGCATTTCTCAACCATGATATGTTGACACTTTATTTCCACATATTTCCTGAGTGCTACTTTTGCAGTTATCTTCCTTCTTTGACTTCCTCTTTGCAGCGTTGAAGCTTAGTGGTCAAACGAATTGTCTTGTGCACAGTGTCATCATTGTGATCTCTTGTGAGAGGAAAGGAGGCACTGCACTCGGACTCATCTGCTACAGCATAAACAGGTAACAGATTGGCTTCTATTTTCTAAATAGTCGAGTACAAAAAAGGCATCTTAATGTAAAAAAAATAAATGTCTACCTGGTAAACTTCTTTATTTGTTCTTGCATACGGTTTGATTGGTACTCTGCACTCTTGTTCTTTGTTCTCTGCAGGGCTATCTTTGATGTTCCGAGAGATCAGGCCCCCCACTTAGTGTATTTGACAAGCTGAGTTGGACACTCTGTATCAGTGAGTGTCAGTTTGTCAAATACCCCAAGTGAGGTGTCACTTGTCTACAAATCGAGGTCATGCTGGGTTATTCCACAAACTGAAAAACCAACCCCGCAGGATGAGCTACCACAGCAAGGAAACCAAAACCACCGAGGCAAGGGGCTTGAGGTGCTTTTCTTCTGGATAGAGACAAGGAGCAAAGTTTACAGTGGTGAAAGTGGTAACCATTCCCTTAGTCTCTGTAACATGTAGACAACTGTACAGCATTTAGTAAATCCAATGCAAATTATTCTTAAACAACTAATCTGTTAATTGGACAGATAAGTTTATTCTATTGGACGACATCTTTCTATGTTGATGTGAACAGTGTTATTTTCCAGACTCTGTGTCTAGGCTTATACCGCATTTGACAAATATGTTGGCTAAACATGCCAAGTATTGCCATAGCAATATGCCATCATATACAATATGCCGCATGCGATGCAATTGAACAAAAATAAAAATGCATGTCTTGACTGTCTTTTTTGTCATTGTCAATGTATGATCAGTTTCTACTTCAACAAAGATTAAGGTGAAAATTAACTTCAAAGAAGACTGAACATTTATGTGCTTCATTCAATATTTTTGCAGTTTTCTCATTGCTAAAATTGCTCAGTCTTGATGAAAGGGTCCTTTCTCTGCCAGCATGTGGCACCACATGTCTCCTCAATTTCCCAAGTGATAAACAGACTCTAACTCGGTTGACATGCAGGAAGGAAGAAAAAATAAAATAAATAAAATCTATGGTGACCCTGAGCCTCATGCGCCCTATGAGTCTCTCAGGGGAATGTATATGTGATATTTTGATCGGCCAAAATGCATCAACCATATATGATTAAGTAAAATGAGGTGCATTTTTTGATCTATTATCTTTCAAGTGTTATGTTTATATTATTCTAAAGCCTATGGAGGACTGTTTCCAGAAGATCATATACTATTATCTAAGAGACTTCTCAAAAATTACACATCAGTCCGCCTTGCACTTCCTGTTCCTGTGGGAACATGTGTTCCATGCATGTGTAATCCTGTTTGAAATACTAATAGCGAGAAATGGCAGCATTCTCACTAACTCACTGACACCAAAAGAGACTTCATTGTCCTAAGGGCTTTTAAAAGTTAAAAACTGCATGATGTCAGTGGGCAATTCTTACATGTACCGCTACTATCCATTACTATGTTACTATCTACTACTGTACATCATTGCATGAGAAGGCTGGTAACACATGGTGCAAATCATTTGCATTCAGTATTCACTTTAAGGTTTTTTGTTACACTGCCTTATTCTTCTTCCTCTTCTTCTTTGAATTAGTTTGATTCCAAGTTTAGTTTGATAGGTGGATTTTAGTTTGTTTAGTTTGATTATATATATCTTTATGTTTTGCACTGTTCAGCACTGCTGCCAAAAACTGTATCATGTGGCTGTTATTGATCTCTAGATAACTTTTTGTGAGGGTTGTCAAGTTGATTTGTACACTGTTACCAAGTCTTGTCTAGCTTCCAAGGTTGTTAGAAATGTTCCTAAATTAACACTGGTCTGGAGCAGGACTTCAACGCATGCTCCAAAGGCATATGAATAACTCTGAGTCTGTAAAAGGATCCTTTACATTTTTTTTTTTAAATTTCCTATTAAACACTGCACAAGCATCTTATTTATTTCCTTTCCTCTTTTCTGTGCTCTATTGGACATATGTTGCTGTAACTCAGTTTGCCCAGTAAGTGGTGGTAGAGCCACATTCTTTGATTTGTTCTGCTCCTGAGGTCAGTTGCATGTATGGTTCTTAATTAACATGGTGCTTTTACAAATACAGTGTTTTCATACTCTTTTATTCAGTTTGTCAAGACATTCAATGCTGCCCCCCCACACACACACACACCAATAAATGGGAATATCCTTGATTGGACTGTCCCTAACCACTGTATTCACTGCATGTAATTTGAGAATCATGGTATGTTTTTCTATTTCCCAATAAAAAGTAATACTGCACATGGGCCTACATATGGAAACAATTTCTGATCTTTGGGGGAAAAAAGCCTTTGAACTGGGGACTAACTCTTTTGAACAACAAAAGAATCAAGCACAACACAATTTAGTATTATGCAAAGGCACAATGAGGCTCTCTAGCCTGACAATGATATGGAAGTTGGGTATATACTGCAGAAGTCTTCTTCTAACTATATGTATATATACATATATATATGTATATATATATACATACGTATATATATATATATATATATTCATAAAATAAAGCTGTTGATAAAAAACATGAAACTACATTCTAAAAAATTTTCTTTAAAAAAGGACAACTCAAATAACAGTATATAAAAAAATTAAATCAAAATAAAATGCTGACCTCCTTAAAAATATCTGGTTGCACCATTCGATCCCTTGTGGAATAAAAGAGAATTTTTATGACAGGTCTTTAACTGGTGCTGTATTCAGTAAAACAGTCCATACCGCCCATTCTGATAGATAATTGTGTTCTACCTCTACTTGCTGCACCCTTTTTTCCCTCAGTTTCATTTTAAAAGCATCAGACTGCATTGGTGGGATACCATAATGCACAGGTGTCTGAAAAAGGTTGTTATTTTCACAAAGCTTGAGCACAAAGCAGAGATGAGTCATTCTCCAGAATTTTCTCCAAATCCAGTCAGAAATATCAGAACTTTCAGCTCAAAAGTGTTTTTACAAACAGATAATCTACGTCGACTGTAAAATCAAACTTGTTTCAAATAAAGGTGTATTTGCAGGATAAAGCAACTGATTCAACTTCAAAATGAGATGAAAGATATTCATGCAAAAAAAAATTCGTTTATTTGATTTCAAATATACTTTGCTTCCACACACATCTCTGTAATTGCCACTCTTTCCACTTGCAAATGCACCAAAGTCTGAAATCCATCCGTGTAAAATAAAATATGCAAAGAGCAAAATGAAATTTTCTAGCAGGAGGAGTGTCTGTGAGAATTATGAGTTCCATCTTCAAATATTTTCATTTCTTTTATGGCTCATGTACACTGAAGAGCAAAATGGGGTTTTCTTTGGATATCTTATCCTGGTCTTATAATGGTTGTAGGATATATTCTTAGTTGAACCGTATTATATTCAGTTGCATGCAAAGGTTTGGACACCCCTGGGACATGACATGTTTTGTTTGATTCGTCTCATTTACAGATAACTTCAACTCTGATGTATTTTAGGCTGTCTTGCAAAAACATCATGTGTACATGTTTAAGATCTACCCACAGATATTCAGAGATGTTCAAATCAGGGGAATGTGAGAGCAGTTCCAAAAGCTTCAGCCTGTGGTTCTCAAAGTAGCTCATGGTGGATTCGGGGCTTTGCCTTGGATTGTTGTCCTGTGCTAGAAGCCATCCTCTTTTCAGTTTCTGTTTCCTGCCTTGCATGACATACTGCATGTGTCCAGAACTTGCTGATGTTTAGTGGAATCCATTCTTCCCTCCATCTGTGGAACATTTTCTGTGCGACTGGCTGCCTCACAACCCCGAAGAATAAAATTTCCACCCCCATTTTCAACAGTCAGATTAGTGCTCTTTTCATCAAATGCTTCTCCTTTTTTCCACCAAACCAACTAATGCTGATTGTGGCCAAAGAGCTCAATTTTAATCTCACCTGTCTAAAACACAGGCTTCCAAAACATCTCCGTCTATTCCAGATGTTACATTGCAGACTTTAGATGGTGACTTTTGAAGGTAAGTCTTCCTTCTGATGATTCTTTCATGTAGGAGGTGTTTTACTTAATTTCAATTCAAATTCAACAAAATATGTAATTGGCCCAAAGGGAGGCCCAAACTTTTGTCAAGCCCAACTGTATGTTCTCAACCCTTCCATCCCTTATTGTAATGTGGATCCTTAGTATCATTCTACAAGTGAATGTCTTTATTTATTCATTTTTTATGTGTTTGATCAGAGAAAATACAGCCTGTCTGGGTCACACTGAACAGACTTCAGTCGGATCACAGATTTATGATGGAACAAAAGACAATTTGCAGTTCTGCAGAGAAAAGTTTCAGTAGTGCGAGTTACCCATCATCACAGAGCTGAGGACTTTGAAACAACTGAGGAAAAAGTTACTTATGTATAATTAACAAAATGATAATGACATTAATAAGGATGAAATCAACAATGACATGACATGGACATAGCAAAGTGTTATCTTTGTCAACTGTATTAATAAACTGTAATAATCACAAACAGTATTTAGAGATTTTAAGTGGCAGATTTCTGCTGGCGATACAGACATAAAGACCATTGCAAAAGTAATAGTAGAGCATGGCTAAATTTTAAATATCAATTTACAAAACTCATGGCCATGTCAGTTTATTTTGTGTCAAAATATTATATATATGGACATGTTTTATTCAATAGTAGTATCTATCACTCGACAATATCTATTGAGTGATGGATTTTACTGTGTAATTATTCCAGAATAAACCTTGCTACATAATTAAGTGAACTCAGCATTTACTTAGTAATTAATTACTTTCAAAAAGGAGTGAACAAGGGACTGCTTTATTTTACAGCCCACAAACCCTGTACCTACACTGCTATTACAGTGGCAGAACAAGTGGTCACTTTACTTTATAGCCCATATAACCTGGACTTACATGACAATATGGAGCTTTTCCCCATGTTTTCAGCGCTTTGTCCTGAGGGCAATGTGTTACTAGAAACAAATGTCGCTACCTCGGCTTTAATCATTCATGCCTGTTTTAAAAATGGTGGTAAAAACAAAGATGACTGACATATAATCGATGAGTGATGAATAATTTGCTTCATTATTCTTTATAGTGTGTTTTGTCCACAAAACCACAATTAAGTTTGTCCCTAAGTGAAATTATATGTATTGAGCTCTTGAATTGTTGACAATGTAATGACATAGAGGACATAAAATGTGGTTCAGGTTTTCTCTAACTTCGATTTGATAGTCAAATGGATCTTACATTCAACCTAAAACATCATTATTGTTCCCCAGTATTTTATCATTTTAAACAATATCACTGTGCCATGTAATCATGTAAAAGGTGATTAATAATTTACAGTGTACTTGCAATGTAATTTACTTCTACGTCCCTCTTAAAAAAGTTGCCCTCTTTTCTGTAAGGTACTCTGTTTTTTGACTTCCCATGGTATGGGTACCCAGTAAGTTTTTCTTTAATGTATTCTGTGCCACATGAGATAGTGATGAGCTGAAAATAAACTGTGAATGAGTAGAACTTCTCCCTAATAGCAAGGGTCATATTCACCGAGTTTGCTGGAGGGAATGTGCATTCCTGCTGTCTTCACACCAATATGAGAAGCAGGACTGAGTCCTGCTTTGGCCAAGCACGTTCCCATGAAAACATCATCACTGAGAAGAATGAGGATTGACTGGGACATTTTGTAAATGACCAAAGCTGTGTAGCCAGACAGGAGGAATCCCCCAACCACCACAGTACGGGGGGGTAAGAGTCTGACTCCTGCACCTGAACAGGAATAAAATACTTGGTCTACAATGGTTACCTTATTGCTAACTAGTCAACTAAAATGATCCTCTTGAGGTTAGAGAAAGATCAGGTCATGGTTAAAAAAAGATTATGGAAAGACAGTCAGATTGAGATGGAATGCGAACTGCTGTCTCCCATGTCAAACACATGCTGTGTTTTTTCAATGTCATAATAATGTCAAACAACATTTGCTTTGCTTTCTTTCAACAGACAATGAAATTTTTCACGCGGCCACATTTTTGCTGACTTTAGAGTTGAGATGCTAATGATATGAACCCATTCCAACCAGTTAAGCCTGTTTTTCACTGTAAAAGACCAAATCTTCAAGATTCAACAGGAAGTCCAGTTACCTTTGACTTAGCACTCATAGACAGAAACATGGGTAGTTTGAAATATTTGAGCAATTGACTAATGCTACTTTATTCCTGGAAAAAATTCTTCAAATTTCACAGATATTTTTTGGATGTGCATGTACTGCATGCTTGCAAAAAAAAAAACAAAAAAAACAAAAAATTTTTTTTTGAAAAGTACCTGATCAAATTTAGACGTCTGAAGAAGGAAGCAACATGACTCATGGCAGAGTTATGTTTTTACTGTAGGCTAACATATTCAGTCAGAGGGGGAATAACTGGACTTTTTCTTCAGTGGAACCATGAGGTTCAATGTTTTGGTTTTGAGTAAAATATCTCAACAACTTGTGACTGAACTGCCATAAAATCCTGGATTAGACTTTCAAAATATCTGGTCAGGATTTCAGTTTGTTCTCTACTTACATTACTATGACAGTAAGCAAACATAAAGAATTATGTCTTATTGGCTCCCACTGTTTCTACATTTTTAATAAAAGTTTTTCTGCAAATAAAAAAAAATAACACTTCAGGTTGACAATGGCAACAAAGCATTTTCTGCTCCCATTATATCCAATAAATTAAATAGGCAACAAGGCATTACACAAAGATTAAGATTCATTTAAGGGTTATATGTCTCTTACATTTCAATACCAATAATATGGCTCGATATATAACACCATTGTTCTTCCTCATGACACAGTATAACTTAACAAAAAGTCACAGACAAAGCAAACATCTGCCACAGATGCTCCCTCACACCAGCCTCCAGCTCTGCACCACCACCAGCAGCAGCAGCTGAAGCCTAAGGCCTCCTAACAGCTGCTACCTGGCTAACTCAGCAATAAAACTCCCAAAATAAACAACACAGACTTAAATAATATGATCAGCTCACGTGCAAGGTGTGAAAATAATAGTTTAGGTTGACAATCTTCCATGTGTTTAATGACTATCCCTGCACGGAGGGATACTGACACCTCCTGGCGATGCACTGGTACTTACGATGACCCTAGCAATTAACAAAGTGGTCCCCTAAACCTAAACACTTTCTCCCAATAAACCCATGTAAACATTTAATGAACATATGAGAAACTCTTAAACTTACACTGGTTTCAGGAAATTACTTGGCTTAATAAACAACACATGACTTATCGCACCACAGTGTCAGTGACACAAAAATAAGCCAAACAAAAAAACACATACCGGGAAAAAGAGTGTACACAAGAAAAACAACTGTCTGTGTGTGTGTGTCAGATGAAGACTCAGAATAAATAATTAATGTTTTAAGTGATACAAACAATGGACTTTAATGTGTGATTTAAGTTTGGTGAGGTGTGACGTTTTTGTGCCCTTTTCATTCACTAGTAAACACTAGTAACAAAAATGCTCTAAGAAACTCCCAAGATATATACACTGCTGGATTTTAATTCCTGAGAGACATACTGGGTCATCAGCTGTAGAAAAAGTGAATTACCCTGAAAAAAGGGAGCTTTTTTCATCTGCCACTGTTTAACCTCATAACCATTGATTAATCAGTAAGGATGAAGGGCCTTGTTATAGTGAAGAAAGGCTCAGAAAGCATATACAATGTAGGGTAGATTAAATCTGTGTTCTTTGAAAATGATTGAAAAATATTTTTCTGCTGATTGGATAACTTCTCAACTCAGTTTCCTCTAAGTCAACACATTTGTGTACGAATATACACCTCTAACATATAATAATTACACGTTGAATCTGTGGAGAAATTAAACTCACAGAAACATGTAGCACACAAGTAACCCTACCTTCATTCGGTGATAATTACCTGAACATTGGCAGATCAGGGCGATTGGTGAGTATCCCTCTGTTACTCCGTGGACAGTTTTTGTATGTTGTGATGGTAGTTGTGGTAAAGGTGATGCGCAGGCAGCCTTTAGTGTGTAAATGCCCTGGGTTTAGCTTATCAGGCAGTCCAAAGTGGAGCACATTCCCAAAATGCTACATGGTTCAAATTGTTTGGTGTATGAGAAAATACTTTGTTCATTTAAGCGTTTGCCTAAAGATAAACGACCTGGAGGTCAAAACTGCCTGAGAAGAATCTCCATCGGATAAACAACCTCATAAACAAATAGTGAAAATGATGCCGCCTGTCATCAAGCCAATATGGACAGATTCTTCTTTCTCAGATGGTTGATTTAAGATGGTTGAGTTGACAGTTGTTTGTTTGTGTGCTCCACAACCCTTTTGTAAATGGTGAAGTTAAATCCCCCGTGATCCGACGTGGAGGCTGAAGTGAACAAGGTGAACTCTGAATGGAGTCAGATCCATAGTTAACATAGCAAACAAAAGCAGCCAAGGATAATAACAATGATGGTAGTGAGAGAAGGAAATCTCCTCTAACAAAGGAGGTCTCCTTGTCCCCTTGGACTAACAAGACTCACAGCAACTTAATATTAAAGATTGACTAATAGTGTCTTCATAACATTGCCCGAGTCAAAACAACCCTCCTCCTCTACCACCCCTCACTATGCCGCTGAACCTGACACAGGAGCCGCTGATCCAGATTCAACAGCCATCAGGTCTTTCCTCTGCCTGTCCATCGCAGTCGGGTCTGGATCACCCCTCAAACAGGGACAGGAGCAGGCTGCAACAGACAGTGGGGTCTGCAGAGATGAGCACCGATACTGAACTGCCCAACTTCCAGGACCTATAGAATGTCTTTAGATCTGACACGCATTCATTGTAACCCAACGTCATTATATGATGATTCAAGGGCTGTTTTAGTAAAATGTCCATTATATCTGGTGAGTCCCTCTGAATGGATGGTTAAAAAAAACTTGAGCTGTGGAAAGTAACCTTTTTGGAGATAAATTTTACTTGTAGAGCCTGGGGCAGAAGATGAGGTAAGAAGTTATGTCCATGTTTGCAAAATGGTTCACCAATATACCTTTATTTCTTGATATCTTGTGGACTGGGCCTTTGCCTGTTCTTTATCGTGTCATACTGTGTATCACACAGTGACTCAAAGTTTAGTCACAAAATTTAAACTACGCTACATAAAAGAAGACTTTGTATAGTTATTAAGGAGAGACTACGACTGAAAGGCAGAAGTATCCTCCAAATAAAAAAATGGTCCAACGGACAAATGGACCTGTTCTCAAAGGCTGCTAATGTTTAATATAATGTAAAATCAGATCATTTTCCGTGTAGTCCAAAATGACCTCCAGGAGCATGAGTAAGTTGGTGTGTCTCCTCCTTTTCAAATATTTATAAAATGAATATCATTTAGCTGAACACAAGCTAACAGTTGCCATTATAGGTTCAGTCAAAAACTCCTTTGTACAATCACGTGACTCGGCTAATTTGCCTTGACTACTGATGTCTAGTGCCTTTTTTACTCACTTACAAATTAGGTCCCTTTATAGTGTGTCTCTACCCATGACTGACATGCCCTGTTCCTTGTTCTACTGCTCACAATGGCTTGAGAGGTGCCAGTAATACAGTGGCTTCAGAAACTACCCGGACCCCTTCATTTATGCACATTTATTGTGTTTAAGATTTCATTGTAAATGCGTGATATTTCAACTTTTCCCATCAATCTACGTTCAATTACCCATAATTCGAAAGTGAAAGAGTGATTTTTAATAATTTGGAAAAAATTGTAGAAACAAAGTGAAACCTCTCATTTGAAAAGAATTCAGACCCTTAACTCAAAACCTTGCAGAAGCCCCTTGGCAGCAATTATGAAGGGGTTCAATTTTTGTATCTTCAGACCATAGAATCTTTCCACATGCTCTCAGAATCCTTTTAATGCCTTTTAACAAACTCCAAGCAGGTGCTTGCCTTTTACCCAAGTTGGCTCCCCTCTAGCTGTGCTACCATAAAGGCCTGATGATGGTGTTCTGCTGTTGTCCTTCTCGTAGGTTCTCCCATCTCTGCAGAGGACTTCTGCAGCTCTGGCAGAGTGACTGCTGGGTTCTCGGTCACCTCCGTGAACAAGGCCTTTATTTCCCTGCTACTCAGAGTCCTGGTGTTTCAAAACTTCTTCTCTTACACTTTTCCTGAGGCCACTAAATTGATTTTATACACTTACCTTGATCTTTGCCAGTTTTATTGTGGAGGTCTACAGACAGGTTCTCTGGAGTTTTTGTCCTGACATGCAGTGTGAATGGAGGGAGCTTATGTACACAGGTGTGGGTTTCTAAACTTTGTCCAATCTACAGTTTGCCACATGTGGCAAGTTCTGGACATATCTCAAGGGGAAGCCACATTTCAACAGATACATCACAATGTTATTGTAACTCCTCTGTTAGTTGAACTCTCATAAAAAGAAAGACAAACCTCTGAGGAGCAAGAACATAATATATTTATAAGCAGGGGTGAAAGTAGGCTGATACAGTCTGGTACTGTGTACCACGAAAAGAATCAGTGCCTGTGCACAGTACCGGAAAGAGGGGAGAGCAGCTGCCTGCCAAAACCTACATTAAAAACCAGTCACAGTCCAACTTTTAGCAAGAAAACACATCTATTAATATTATGTTAATTTAGACAACACTTTTTCTCCTCATAAACTGCCTCTAAGTAGTTCCGGATTGCTCCTGAACCACCCGTGTGGTGTTTTGATCTGTGCTTTTGCATACGGTACTGGAGAGAACTCAGTACGACTTTCACCCCTGTTTATAAGTAACGCTGCAGACTAAGCCGGAAGCAAGGCTCTGTTAAACAACAGTTATGACCATATTGGACAACGCACTGGCCATGGATTAATTCTTGCTCCAGTGCAATTTTTTGAAATGTGCTGTTGAATTACATTTTTACATTTTATTCCCCCAACATCCTTTTTCAGCAACAACTGATGAAACACAAATAATTTGCCATATAAGTTGATGTTGCAGGAGAGCAAACTACTTAAGCACTGCCTTCTCCACTTAGTGGTACAGTGTGACCCCATTCATTGTGGATGTTGCCCTCTCAGTGTCACTCTGACTTGTACTTGGAGGAGCCAAGCATCCTTTTGGAAGAGATTGTTAATTGAGGTGGAAACATGGTTGAAGGAGGATTACTTGTTCCCTGCTTGTTACTAAAAAAAAAAAAATAATAATAATAATAATTCAAATAAAATTATTACAGAGTTCAAATAATTACTTTTTCCGCTTTGAGTCATATCTCGTGGAATGATACTTAATTGAGGAGATTTTTGTTTAAGTAGATGAGTATGGTGGGTGAGGTATTTCTGAAGGGTATAAATAAGACAGAGGAGGTCTCTATGGTAAGAACAGGTACACAAATGTATTGGCAACCCCAAGATTTTGGTCTACACTTGTTGGACTTTTTCCACAACTCTTCCTCCTCCTCTTGCAGAACACAACAAATCCTGCACTGAATATTTGTTTCATAGTCCATTTGTATCGGGGCTGTCAGTTGATCAAAGAAAACACAAAATAATAAATTGCATTTCTATTTTTGATAGTGTGTTACAGCTGAAACAAGAAAAATATACAATTAAAACACAGGCTGGGCCATAGTAACGATGTTTCTTTCTCAAGACAGTTGACAGCATGAAGGAGGAGAAAACATGTGATATCACTTTATAAAGCAATAGCTTGTGGACCATAATCTCACTGAGTACCAAGCTGATATTTACGGTCATGAGACAATCTGAGCAAAGCTTGTCAAGGGTGACAATTTTTATATGTCTGTCAAATGGAGAAGGCTTCTACTGTCAAAACAAAACCTTTTGGGCTTGATCATAGTTTTAAACTTCTTTTTTGTATCAGACTATGCATTCAGTGCAACAGAATGAGAACTCTTCCACTTAAATGCTTAAATATTGAACAAAAGTACATTTTCTCTTACAGAGAGTGAATGAAATCCACAGTCATTTGCCATTATTCTTCTCCAAGAGACGCAACCATTTTGCAAAATATCTACCATATTGTATTGCATGGCTGGAAAGTTTCAGTTTGTGTAATACTTTGTAATATTTTGTAACAAAATACTACAAAACTAACAACATTCCCATTTGGTTCAGCTTTACTGCGTTTAGTGATAAGTAGGAAATTTTAGCAACTAACGGACTAAACCAAGAAGGTAAACACGGTAAATGTTATACCTGTTCACATAAGCATGTTCATTGTTCAGTGTCTTTTTTAGTCTGTTAGCTTATAATGGCATGGAATACAATACAGCCTCACAGGTCTGCTAGCATGGACTCTAGTCTTGTTTACATCATCTTTTGCACCGTATCAATATTTATCAGCAAAATCTTGCAGTCTGCTTCAGTTTTGAATCCCCCTTCAACGTGACATTAATAGGTAATGCCGATTGACTACCACACCTTATGGAAATGAAACCTTGTAGAAAATGAAATGTGCTCAAACAAATTTAACTACTTTCCTTTCTAAACTGAACAGCAAACACATAGCACCTCTGCAGCTTTTTTTTTTTACAACAACGGAATGCTCTGTGTTTATCCTACTTGAGCATTAAAAAGTACTAGGAGTTAAACTTAAAGCTAGTACAACTAAAATTTTTTAAAAAAGCATAAAGATTTTCCAACCAATAAAACAATCAAAGCCTGTTTTGAAAGCACAAAATGTAGTGTAACCCCATCTTGTGTTTTAAATGACTCCAGTAAGATGAATAGAATTTTAAAGCTTCACATTAGTGTACATGAGGCCGTCCGACAGGAAAATAAATACAGGACTGAATTAAACATGACGTTATGACATACTTCTAAATCCACAATTTTCATTTCAGAAAAAAAACACCTTTCTGTGATTCACTAATTGGCAAAACTTCACAAAAGTTCTCTGAATAGATGTACAAGATGTGAAAGCAATATGATGAACTTACACACTCTAAGTGTAAGTTCATCATATTGGTAAAAAGTGCCCTGCAGACCTCCTGACCTTAAGTTCAAGTAGATTCTTTGAATTACAATATGAAACTGCATGTTAAAGTACAAAACAATAGACCTGCTCCATTCTCAGTTAAAATTAAGGTCATATTTGACTTTGGTACAACTTAGCCCTTTTCTAATATATTTAGGTGTTAAGACTTAATTTTCTCATATCCCTTTCCACATCTTGCTCCAGGTCTGTGTGTGTGTGTGGGGGGGGGATTAAATCAATAGGAAAAATCACTTTGTAAAAAGTAATAAATTAAAAAAAAAAGAAAAAAGTAACATTTTTACAGATTCCAAAAAATCTAAGATTGCTTTAGATGGAGAATATCTTATATGTATGAATGTGAGCTTGACTGGTTGTTTATCTCTGTGTGTCAGTCCTCTGATAGACTGGCAACCTGTCCAGGTTATGCCCCCCCCCCCCACAGCAACACAGCAAGTACTTTACATTCCTTGTGATGTAAATTGTGCCCATAACAGAACTGTAAAGGCAAATTTGAAACCTATGAAAACACATATTATATGTACTGTTTAAACAAATAAACAACCAATTCCTCTATTTTTTTCACTATTCTTCAATATAATGTACACAAAAAGCTTTGTGTAATTCCATGAATACACAATACATACTCACTAGCAATAGCCCATTACTGACCACAATTGCTTGTAGAGAATTGTAACTGTATCTGTATAATTTTGACTGTAGATAGGGGGTTTGTATTGTCTGCTGTGAAGGATTTTATGTTTAGTAAAGAGCATCTGGATTTAGAAAAACACATTTCAAGAAAAACAAAACAAAAGAAGTAGTGACAATGCAAATATACATATGATAATATTTAGAAAATAGCAGACAGGAATGAAACTAAAGATGCTTTTAAAATTTTATTTTCTGTGTTTTGACTGCAGCACAGATGCTGCCATTCTGGACCTGAGGACATAAAGTGCAATCAGTGACTGCAAAGTTGACACCTGTGATGCAATATAAACCTCACTGCTAACAAACTTAGAATACAATATTATGAAAATGCTAATCTAGCTAATCTAATAAAATGAACATTTCTACATGTTATAACAGAATAGAACTTAATAGCTATGCTACTCAGCTATGAACCATGTCTCCTTTGTTTAATACAAGTACATTCCATGAAATGTCAGGCTGCCCCGATTAGGTTTCCACTTTAAACAAGTTCCCTTTCAAGGATTCTCTAAAAAGATTCATTTATTCAATAAGATCATTAGATTAATCAAAACAAAAAGGTATTTTCCCTGGTGTCCAATCCCTCAACACATTAACAGACATAAAATCCCATTCCAATACCATATCACCAATTCACAATAACTTACATACAGCTAAGTAATACAACAATACTAAGTATTGTATCTTGTATCTTACTAAAAGACATCTACAATAAAATCCAATTTAACCATATCAGACCAATTCCACATCTAAGTTGGACTGATGAGATAACAATTTAGCATTATGCTGATCTAAAATTATAAGATGAAGATGGCGGTAAAGCAGGGAGATGTTTATGGAGACATTTAAATTGATCTTTCTTTGTTCCCTGAGTTACATGCACAGGCAAAGATTTACATGATATAAAACCATGGCTCTATGTAATACAGTATTTTCAACGTTGTTTGACACCTTTTTGCCTTATCTAGGATTAATGGTAAATCACTTTTAAAAATAGCAATAGCGCTTGCAATAGTAATGATTCTGGACGGGTTCTTTGCACAATCCCAAAACTAGTACAGGTTTGAAAATGATCCATCCAAAGCTAAGGTCTGTTCCAAATTTGTCAAATAACTGTTGGGCAAGAGAAAAAAAAACAAACTATAATCTATTTAAAAAAAAGAAATCAAATTGAAAAAAATGCAGCACCAGAGTCCAGTAAGATGACCCCTACCATATTTTTCTCATCAGTGTCTCTACGCCAGTCATCGGTCTTGATTCTCAGTTAATGATAATAATAGGTCAGAATAAAACATTGAAGCTTACAGTTGCATTCATGTTTGCAAATTAATTTTTGCATTTATTTTTTCCACAGCAAAAATTTTATAGGACAATTGTGCATTTTCATCTTAAATATAATCAAATATAGTATATTACTTACTACCAAAGCAGCATAATCATATAATGTAGCAAGGAAAACCATCTTGGAAATTAGGTATTTGCTTAAAATGGAAACTGTCTGAAGCTGCCATGATTACTGTGGCTTGAAACCACAAACTACACCCTCAGAAGTTAACTGAACAAAGTCATCAGTCATCTGCAAACGCTGTCAATCTACTTTAAATCACTGGGAAATTATTCCTGGCCCAATGTAAAGATAATAAAAAAAAACCCTTTGATATAGACATTTCCATATTCAACCTTGTGTGCGCAAGAAAAAATGGAAATTACACCATTTTGAGTTTCAACCCCACCCTACTTCTTGTTAAGTCATTCTCTTTTTTGTCCACACTCTTGAAGGAGTGAGATTCAGCAAGAGCAAGCACTATGAAGGCCATGAATGACTGCCAGACAAAAATGTCCCTGATAAGAATGCTGACTAGAACAGTTAACACCTGCATGGTGCCCTTTTTCTTGCCCTATCGTAAGATTGCTTAAGCCAGTCAAAATGGTCTACCAAACACACAAATCAGCAATCCTGATTTTCTGAAAGATGAAATGAAAATGAAATTGACTACTCCTATTGTTAACATTTAATTTAATTCAATAAAACATACAAGGTAAAAAGACAGTATTTCAGTGCAGCAACATTAAGGGGTACCATGTTTATGCTTGCTTAATCCTTGCAGGCTCCACACTGAGAAAACCAACATGTAATTACACCGTCACTGCAAAGATATTCAGCAAGATTTGACACTAACAACTTACTGTTACTGGTACATTTTCTGATCCAAGTTTACTTGTATATGGAGCCTAATATTACCCTCACCGTCAAGCTGAAAAAGCCTGGAGATAAAGGCAGGAATGTGTGGGAGAGCAAAGCAGAGGCAAAATGCCAAGGCTCAGATGTAGACCTACTTCTCCTGAAAAACTAGGAAATCTGTGAAAGTGAAAATTCAAGGTTACTAACGAACTGCTTGAGGCTTCTCACTTTGGCCTCAGCGCCCTCATTAGGGAAACATTAGGAGAGCGTTAAAGAGGAGATAATTTTAGTAAATAATTCACATACATATATCATTTTAAGTCTTTGCTTATAAAATAGAAGTCAGCACAAACCTTTTAACCCCACTTTACAGTCAAACACAAATTTAATGTGGTTCTTAATAACATTTAATATTTGGGAGAACCAACTGTGCCATTAAGTTTAAATTTGACTCAAAGTCAAACCTTTCACGTGGGCTAATCAGGCGGAGTCAAATCACAGTTGGGTCTAAGAAAAGTGCAACAGCTAACATCATCATGTTCGAGCTGGTAAACTGCTTTTGTTTCTTTTGTAATTGTTGTGATATTAGTAAACAGTTTTAGTTCCTTCCCCTCGCAGAAATCAGACCGGTTAAATTACAGTACCATTGTCCATCTGAACCAAAAATTATTATCACTAATTCAGTTCAACTTTAATGTAAGTGGCATGTGACAGTAATGTGCATCTTAGAGATGTGCACAATTGGCTTATTGGGGCAAAATATATTCTCTTCCATCTTCCATCTTTATATTTTCTTCTTCAGTCCTTTTAATAGGCTTATGTGGGAGACCCAACAGTTTATCTTGCACGCTGCACTGCAGAGATGGTTCCCCCAGACAAGATCAAGGTAAACGTGAATCAAAAGGAGGTATCCTTGGCCTATGTGGAATCCTTGGTAACAAGCCAAGGCTTAGTCACATGAGTGAGGGTTTTTGATGCTGTACAGCCCAAACACTTACTGGTCATGAGGTTACTTTACTAATAGTGACATCTATATAAAAAACCTTTATATACAGTCATAATATAAATCGAACTTCAGATAAATCAAGACCTCCAAACACAAACGAATTGATGTTTTAATTATGCCTGTTTTTCCATTTATTGTGAATTAAAAAAGGTACACAGTCCAAAGTCGGTGAACGTAAGGACAGGCTTTTTAGCATAGTTGGATAGTTGAGAAAAGACAATCCAGGACAGCTGAAAATGCTCTGGCTATATCATAATGGGGCTAATCTATCCAGACTTCCAGATTTATCGGACAAGGGTGAAACTGTGTCTAACAAGACTGTGAAGCTCATGTTGTGATGATGGCAGAGGGACGTGGGAGATGTCTCTACAGCAGTGTCACATTTCACCATATCACCCACACTGAAACTAAAAGATGTGCAATGTTGAGAGTATGTTGTAAAGTGTGACCTGAAGTTTTAAGAAGCTGCAATTTGCAAAACCTGCAAAATGCAAAACTCTTGCATTAACATGATCATATTCATACGGCATGAAGCAAATCTGTTTCCCTTTTTTTTTATTTCATTTAAGTTTTTTTTATTTTCTATTCATTGTCTATTTTGATGGGCCTTAATCGACTTATTAAATAAACTAGACTTTATTTGTTAGAGTTCAGTGGTTGGTTAATGTCAGTCATGCATTCTCAAGAAAAGGCTCAAATCAGTGCCCAGAAGTATCATCCTATCAGCTCTCTGCATGTCAGACCCACTGAAAGCACAGCGCTTATTGTGTTTTGGAGCACTTACAACAGAAACGACCACAGCCATTAGCTTACCCCTGACCAGCTAAAAATTCAAATGAGCACACAAAACTTAACAGCTTGACATGTTGACAAGAAAATGCCAAGTAAACAAATAAGCACAATCTCCTTATTTTGTAAGGCTCTATTCCAGTGCGAGAACTACTTTTGCTTTTGTTTCACTCAAATGTATTGTAACACAACATGGAGTCTTCTTTTTGCAGCCATTTAAAGGGTTTTACCAGTGATCAGGTTAATTTTAAAGGGAGGGCTGCAGGAGAAATGCCAGCATTTTCAAGAGACAAATGACACCAGTAGAAACAGCTCAACAAGAGTGGCCACTATGTCAAAATGACAGAAGGCTGCCTCCATCTTCTCCCAGCTGGCAGTAGACAACATGGTCAGATAAGGGAGATTAGAAGAAAAAAAGTTGGCCACCTGTGAAGGTCGCCCTTTAAGAGAAGTTAAGATCAGTAAACAACCTTATGAGAAAAAAAACAACCCTCAGATCCACTATCAGGATCAGTGTCAAACCAAATGCACAGCACCAAGGACACAGCACGAGCAACGAAAAACCCAGATTTCCAACCATGTCACCACTGCAGCAATGCAGCATTGAACCTCACATATTAATTAACATAAAAAGCTATGAAAGTGTCTTTACACAACATGGAGTCTTCTTTTTGCAGCCAGTGTCCACTTGAACTGAAGGAGAACAGAATTAAATGCGTCATAAAAACTTTGGTATGAGACAGCCCGGCTGCCATTGCACTGAGAAACATCAAAGTCATGGAATGTGAGTCCACATGGCCCAGGTGGCTTCTCATTTCAATGTAGACCATGTACTTTCAGTTACAGAGGCTGCACCAGGAATGGAGATCCTGTGGACTGGGATGGCTGGGGCCTAAGGGGCACTGTTTAAAAACAGGTTGCAGCTATAAAAGAAAGATAGGCGACAGACAAGACAGGCTGGATCACAGATGTGCCACATGACAAGGATGTTGGTTCATGTCACGGTATCTTGAGAACTATAAATATGCACAAGATGATGACTCTTCTGAACATACATTTAAAAAAAAAAAAAATAAATAACAATAACAAAATAACAAAATTCAGGTGGCATTTCAGTTTTTCCAAAACTATCTGGGATTTCTTAATTCTACTTTTATGAAAAAGCCCACTGAATACAATATAATATAAACAGTCTAAAAAGTGTAAGAGTTGTATATGCCCATAATTCCCAGGAGATCCAGCTAAATCTACAGGAGGAAGTGTAATATTAATTAGCTCTAAAAAATAGTGTATGAAAAGTACACATATGGTGTAGAGCTTCTCATATTTAACTGCACCTCTATTGGACTAGGTGTCGTGCCTATAATGGAACAAATATGGTTACTAGCGGGCCCACATTTATTTCTAGCCTATGTGGGAATAATTAGGTAAATGTCATTGTAGTAAAGCTTGTAAGCTAAAATATACATATATACCTGATATCTGTCAACCTTTTGCCAAATTAGAATAATAAGAATTGATGGGCAGTCTCCTAATGCTGACCAGGTTATGAATCTAGTTTTGTGATTTGCTTTCATGCATCTTTCACTGCTGTTTTACCATTTCAACGTGTGACCTTATAGACACCTTCATCAGTGGTACCTCTTATGACTGTAAGTGGATGCATTTTTGTTCTGGGTGGGAAACTTGACAACCAACAGATCCCTGTCTTGATTTTGAGGTGCATTCACTATAAGATTTCTAACACTATGCTTTACATTCTTTAGTTGGCAAGTTGATGTACAGGTCTGATCAGTTTATTAATTTTTTTCATTTGCTCACTGAAAATTATTTTAGATTCTAGATTTTTTTTTTGGTAATGATTTTACAAAAAAATTGAGAGAAATACACAACTACTTTGAATAATAGTCTGTTTTTCTTGCAAAAAAGTTATATTACAACATTAAAAATTCTTAATCTGAATCTACACCTTATGTATCATTAAAAAAAATCTGGATCTATAAATGTGCAAATAGTTATACTAGAAACATGCTGTTTTATGTCTATTCTCAGTGTGTGTGTACCAATGGCTTCAAGCTTCCACATCACACACACTTGTGTAACCTGCATATTAAACAGTGACTGGCTTCCAAACTAGTTGTGAAGTCATTAAATCATGCTCACAATGCATATTTAAGTTGAGCATAGAGAAACATCCCCTCTTCAGGAGATGAATATGAAAACAGCTCTCTAGTGTCAGTGAGGTTCAAATATCCAAGCGAAGTCACAATGTGAGCCATTCATGAGTGGAGGGGAAGTGAGGGGTTAACAATTAAGCCGCTGAATTTCCCCATTATAACAAATAAAAATTGATACTGATTCTTCAATTGAGTTTATAATGGCAAATGAAACATTCTTACTTTTCTTGATTGCTAACAGATGTGTTGAGCTGGTGGTCGGAGGACAGGCAGGCAGGGGATCATGTGCAGCACAAATGGAAACACACAGCAAACAATCTGGCAGATGAGCAGATGAGAGAGATGAAGAACAAGTGTGAAGGTAGGCGAGGACGTTGCAGCAATTGGAAAATGGGAAACAGGTGAGCAGGGGGATCTGAAAACAGGTAGGTCCAGGAAAATCTGTTGGGCCGGTGAAGTACGACAGGAGGTCAATAAACAGAAAGGGCTAGTGCAGAAATCATGAACTGATCTCTGTCAAACATTTCTGGACGCAAGTTAGAAAATTTGTTGCACATTCCTATATGTACCTGCATGCCTGTTTGAAATTTAACCTCATGTTCTGATAAATCCAACTACTTGGCTTCACAAAAAAAAAAAAAAAAAAAATTCTGTGCTCTTGAACCTGTTGAACCTGGGTTGAACCAGGTTGAACCAGGTTTTTGCCTTGGTTGGGTCGTTATCATTGATACCACTTGGTTTGTTAGTGCACACTGAAGAAGAAAGGATCCTCAGAACTGGAGTATACAAGAAACCCACACACACAGACCAGTACCTGCTCTTCCTGTCCCACCACCCACTGGAACACAAGCTAGGAGTTATCAGAACCCTGCAACGCCAGGCTGATAATGTTCCAACGAGTGCCCAGGCCCAAGAGGAGGAACACAACACCAGAAGGAGGCTCTCAAATCCTGCAGATGACCTGGACCTTTGAGAAAATAGGCCGCAAGATCCAGGAGGAACACCAACACTGCAGATGGTGGAGAAGAGTAGATGCATAATAATGACATCATCATTTCATGTGTCTGGAATATCTGAGAACTTGGAAGGATCTTCAGTAAGCGTCACATACCTGTGTTCAAACCCAGCGACTAACTCAGACAGAATTTAGGACACCGTAAAGACAGCACACCACACACCCAGAAAAGCAATCGAGTGCAGTGAAGGAGAGACACAGACCTATATACTGGTGGAACTAAACAACCAGTAAACAAACATATGGCTCAACATAGCAGAGCCAGGTCCCCAGGAAGAATAAGGACCACTCATCCAATGACCATCATGTGCATAATTCAGATGGGGGGTGAAAGAGTAGGAAAGGAGCCTGTGTATGTCAAAGTAGAGAGAGCATCCCTCAGTAGAGGAGGAGGTCTAGGACACCACCGTCCTTCCCAGGAGTTTAAACAAACATTTGGCCTCAGGTGACTTTAAGAGCCAGGAGCAAGAACCAACCAAGTGGTGTCGATGGCCTTGATAATGACCCAACCAAGGCGAAATACCCGGGTTCCCCCACCAGTCAGTCAGAACTGTAGAACCCTAGAAGTCTTCGAGTTCTACAAGCAGGTCCAGTCGCCCTTGGCCAATATTTCTCGGTTAAGATTACAAACGCCTGCAAAATAAGGGGCTATTGAGAGCTCCATCTCTGGATAAGCCGTGGAAAGGATTTAAACCTGCGGAGGCAGGGAAGCATTAATGATAAATAAACCGGCAGTCTGCACTCCAGGTAAAGGACTGTGTGAATTGTCTGTATGATTTATTAACTGACTAATCTCTGGAAAACACTCTGGAAAAACAACTCGTGATTAAGCTCGGCAATCGATTTTCTATTGATCTTGTGAAAAATGTATATATATATATATATATATATAATAGCTATAACTGAAGTTCATTGACAATTATAGGGAACAGGCTTTTGTACCGAGGAAATCCTTGAAAAAGCGCCACACACACGCACAGGGTTTGATATAAAACAACTGGAGACACAAAGCACAATATTACATAAATGAGGGGGTTTGGTTTGTGCACAGCCACGTGAAGCCGAACGTGAATTCGCATCCCTCTTCCGCCTGAGCTTTTCAAAAAGTTAAATTCGCCAAATGATTCACACGGCGCCCTGCTTTTATTTCAGAGGGGTAAAGTGCGGTGTTTGGCACAGAGTCGTACAAGTCCTCCCCCGGAGTCACTGAGCCGAACCGGACTTCAGCGCCTCTGACTCCGAAGATCTCAGTTTAGGAGGAGTTTATGACTCCTGCGACCTCCGCCACAGCGGGAGGGCTGGGCTGAGCAGCAACAGTCACCGGGACCCGCGGAGACTCTCCGGGGCGCAAAGATCCGTCTCCTGCCCGAGCGCGCACTTTCTGCGGAAAGAGCCAGTCCGGCCAAACTTACTGACGGGTACCCTGTGGCACATCTCGGTCGGGGGGGGAGAGAAAATTAAGACGTCGTGGGCGCTCCCAGCATGTCGCTAAAAACTGAGGAAAGTCGGCTTTATTTCGCCAAAAACTCAACGGGAACCGGCGCTGACATACTGAGAGAGTCGGCCCGTGCAGGCGCAAACGTTTACGCATCCGGACGCATTAATCCGCAAACCTGTGCCGCGGAAAAACACCGCTGTCAAACAGCCGCTGCTCCTCAGGAGCTGGTAAACGCCGGATGCCGTGTGGCCGACGGCGCCTCTTTCCCCGCCTGCGCCACGATCTCCGAAACAGCCCGGGAGCTCTGCAAAGCCGTGTCCGTGTCGCTGGGTCTGGCCATGGAGTCCGGCGACGCGGGCGACGCGGGCGACGCGGACGCCGCTCTCGCGTCGTGCGCTGCGAGTGACCGGACGCGCGGAGAGGGTCCGATCGCCGCGCCTCCGGGCTGCCCCGGGGCCCAGGCGTTTGGCGGCGACTACAGGTGCTACGACAGGGACGACCGGCCCCTGCACGGCCACAAGCAGCTGGTGGAAGCGTTTGCAAGTTCAGAGGCGGCTGCGCCGCGCCGCCGCTTCGCGTCCGCTCGGACACCTGCGGACGAGCGAAACTTCACACTGCGCGAAGCCGAAGACATAAGTTCGGTGCGCGCTGCCGCCTGCGCTTACGCGCCGCCCGAGCCAGGGCGCTTGGCACACTTCGGCCACGCGGCCCCGGAGAGGCCGCTTCGGGTCTACAGTCCTGCACACGAAGCCGGGGAGTCCGCGGAAACCACGGAGAACAAGTTCGGTGGTCTCCAGCCGCAGCAATGCGGCGTCACGGTCAAATCTGAGGACAGTGAATTCTCCGGGGCGCTGTGGCCCAGTAATTACACCTTTAATGAGAAGCAAAACTCTCAGTTTTGGGCTTCGAGACACTGCATGAGTGCGCACAGCGGAGGAGCCAGCGCCGCCTTCATATGCGATCCATACGAGAGGAGCGTCATGCGCTCTGAGCAGTGGTACCCTGGCGGGATGCTGAGGCCGCCCTACCCCAGCTCCAGCTACATGAAGACCGAATGGCTGGATGTCAGCTACAAGGACACAAGGTAAACAATAATAGTAATAATAATAGTCAGAAGTTTTCTTGGCAAATATGTTCCAACTTTTAAAAGACAAAAATTACTCGTTGCGCCTAATTTAATGTAACGTGTCTCAAAGACGCCAGATGTGAGTCTGCTTTGTCTGTAGACCCCCCCCCCCCCCCGACCAACAACACCACCACCGCTAAATTGATGTTTGTGGTCAAGTGTAGGTTGAAAATGTACTGGGCAGTAGAGGCAACAAAATGCAACACTTGATCAGAAATGGCCAAGTTTCATCACAGGAATAGATGTATAGTATGCACCCTGCGTTTTTACCCCTTAATTCTTACGGGCAGCTGTTTAAACTGAAAAAAGTCTTGCGTCTACTTAAAATTTTCAGATACATGTGCAGCACTGAGCTGGAGAAAACTGTTTCTAAAATTTAAAAAGAACTTTCCCGAGACTGGAGTGGAAGCATCCTTTGTTAAAATGCATTTTCCCTTACATGTTAGTTTAATTTGAAGACTTTACCATTATAAAGTGAGGTTCTTAATGAATGTCAACACTGTTGAAAAAATAGAAGAGTGGAACATGAAACACATCAAATGTTGTCGTGTCTGGGAAACCTGCCAATAACACTCATTTGAACACAAAGGGAGAAAGTGGGTTTCTGTTCTTTTATCGCTCCACAGCTCTTTCTAAATGCACCCGGTGATGAAAATATGTCTCATTGAAAAGTCTACTTTGTCCTCTGATTTATGGCTTTTCTTTGAGGATCATTATTTTCCTTATAAGAGGATATTACCACTGAATTAGTCAGATTAATTTCATCAGTAAGCCAGATGTGTTTACACAGAACGGAGTCAAGCAAAGCAATGTTTTACCTTTTTTTTTTAAGAAGAAGCAAATGTTGATAGTTTCCTGACAATTTTAAATGTAAGGTGATGATTTTATGAATCTTTCAAAATGTTTGATATGCATTTCTTGTGTTCTTAAAATTTTATAAACTCTGAAGTTATTACCTGTAGGAATACAAAGGACACAGAATAGACATGGTGACTGACACTAACTGGGTAGGTGCCATGTGTACAGCAGACAGAAATGTCATGCAGCTGGTATCAACTATCTGTGTTTTATTTTGGCTGGCGAATGATTGAGAGCAGTGTCTTATACCAGTGTCTCTGGCTGTTAGACCACAGTACATTAAGACCCTGCATAACAATATGTAGAGTGAATCATTAAACCAGATACTGAAATTCGCAGGGAGCAGACATCAAGGGGTGTTTTTAAAAGTGAGGACAATGAAAGCAACTGCAGAATCCCACAAGGAACTTTCCTTCTTCCCATCCCTGCCTAGAGGAGGTACGGCAGCACAGTCTTCCAGATTTGGTTTACATTTTATTTCATATGATTGGCCTTTTGACTGTAGAGGGTGACGTGAAACATGAAAAGAGAGAGACGATCTGTGACAGAGGTCCTCAGCAAGACCCCAAACCCGGTTCAAGCAGGTTATACCATATGCGGTTTAGACTTCTAGCTCAGCAGGGTGTCGAGCTCTCTTCTTGCATATCACCTGCAACCTCCAGGAGGCAGGTTCATGGCTTCAGTGTTCTGCTGCTCATTTGCATCGGACTGATCCCCTGAACTTTTGTCTGTCACCGGACAATTAAATTATCTCCTCTGTCAAGAATGAGCACCTGTTGCTCTGCATCTTGTTTCTGCAGCTGATTTAGAGAATTTCTGCCTCAGTATTATTTGCCGAAAAAAAAAGTGCGTTAGATGGATATGTATTTTGCAATTTCATTTGGTCTAAATGTATGAAATATCAAGAGTATACACTATATTCACTCCACATTATGGTGCCATCTGAGCATGAATGTGTTTTATATGTTTTTGCCAAAAAAAATGTTAGTTGTAGTTGCTGGTCTCTCCCCCATTCTGTATGTGGTTCACATGACAGCCACCTTCATATCATTTTATGAGTTAAAAATAAATTTTAATGAGGTGATCGGTTTTGTTAATTGTCTTTTTTAAGATCCCCTTTTTTATATTTCCTCATACTTTGCAACAGTAAAGACTTCAGGATTACAGACCCCGGGGGACTCCAGACAGTCCAGAAGTGTTGTTGTTTTCCTGGTGGAAAGGGCTGTGTGCTTCAGCATTTTGGTATAATTGTCACAAACAGACAGAAATTATGAACTTATCTTTAACAACCAAGCAGAATTTGCAAAGGCTGTAGCAGGAAAGAGCAAAGTTAGAGGAGCATTCTATATGGATCAGTTCAGGACTTTGCCTCATCTGTGAGTGAAGTGAATATCCACAGTGGGCTGGAGCAAAGCAAATTGCTAGAGAAATTTGCAGTAGTGGAATTTGGTGATAATATTTTTTGCTGACAGTATATGGGATCTGTCTACAATCCCATAAATGGGGCCAAAATACACCATGCTTAGCTAAGTGCTGTCTTCCTCTGCATGCCATTACATTAAAAATGATTGAAAACAGATGTTTGATCAAATAATTAGCTCTAGCAAATAGAACTTTATCAGTACAATTGTTTGTTAGTTTAGCAATTAGAGTGAAATGAGACAAGTAAATAACAAACTGTAGCAACTCTGTGCAGGAAATCATGGCCCATTCAGCATCACAGAGAAGTGATCTTAGCTCACCACAGCACACTAAACATAGACCATCAGAATACTAAAGATCCTTCTGTTTTTTTAAATTAGAAAAAAATTATGTTTCACACAAAATGGTTAATAACAGTATAATATATTTGAAATGGAAAACATTTATTTATATTGGCTGAGTGGTTGTAAAAGTGTTTCTGCAAAGTATTTATTTTTTTCGTGATTTATATTTCTGTGATAGAGTAGTTCCAGATAAAATATGTAAATGTATACAATATATCTCAGCTCCAAGGGCATGGGTAAATGTGAGTAAATGTGTCACGATTTAATGCTAAATTATTTAAACAAACAAATGGTTATATCTTTATCCCCTAACAGAGAATGAAATATTGCATTTAAAAAGAGTAAAAAAGGTAACATAAAAACTAAATCAGACATGACCCATCTGTTAAACACCATTCTTTAAACTACAGCAGTATCTTTCCTCCCTGTATGCTTGTAAACAGAAGAACTTCCAAGTCTCAGGACTGGCTAGTTTTAAATAATCCACACAAAATAATGCACTTAACAAACTGCTTTCTTGTACTGTGGAACTAATAACTACGGATGTTCACTCAGAATTTCTAGTCACCCCCACTGATTTAAAGCTACAATTACACCAGATTTAAAGCTACAATTAGATAGTTTTTTAATCATAATTTGAAAATATATCTAAAGACTTATAGCGTGATCAATTTAGATTTAGTCTTGTAATTTCAGTTTCCCTATTTATATGAAGAATTTTGTCCTCATGTCTTTTGTCACTCAAAATCAATCAGAACACAATGGAGGTTCTTCACTTAAGCTTCATCCTTGTCTCTTTTACGATGAACCTTGATATCTAAGTTGCACGTCACTGAAGCAACGTTATGTCTGAGCCTCTTCCAGACTCCCGGTGTTCAAGGCTAAAGCTGGGCGCCCATCGTGGCTCTCCTCACCCCCCCCCCCCTCACCTTGCTTGGTGTTGTAGTGTTGGCACTCAAATCTTTCCCACACCCTCCTATGTCATCAAACTCTCTGACCTCCTTAAATCACACAGTGAACGGCCAAGTTTCATATTAAAGTTACAAAATGAATAAGAACATGTAACTTACTAAAATGATTTATGAAATCTATGAATATGTAATACTAATGTGACTAACAATCAAATGTCATTCATTAGTAGAAGCAACTTTTTTGACAATGTCTTGGTTAGCTATTTATGATCTTTAAATGACTGGTCTCATACAGTGTATTCAGAAAGTACTCAGAAACCTCAATCCACATTCAATACTTTATAATGACAAAGCAAAAAAAGAAATTTTTGATTTGTTCTGCAAATTAATTAAAATAGAAAACTGAAGCATCACATTCACATAAATATTCTGACCTTTTGCTATGACACTTGAAATTTAGTTCCAGTGTCTCCCATTTGTTTCTACACCTTGATTGGTAAATTCATTTGATCGGACATGATTTGGAAAGACACGCACCTGTCCATATAAGGTCTAACAGTTGACAATACACATCAGAGCAAAAGTCACCAGGTTAAAGGAACTGTCTGCAGAGACAGGGTTGTGTTGAGGCAAAGATCTGGGGAAGGCTGCAAAAATTCTGCTGCACTAAAGGTTCCCAAGAGCACAGTGGCCTCCCTTAATCCTTGATGGAAGAAGTATGGATCAACCAGGCCTCTTCCTAGAGCTGGCTGCCTGGCCAAACTGAGCGGCTCGAGGAGAAGGGCCTTAGTAAGAGAGGTGACCAAGTTGACCTGTGTGATCCTGGTGCTTTTCAGAGTCAGGGACTGAGAGACTGGTCAGAGTTGAGGGACAGCTGAATGGAGCAAAGTACAGAGGTATCCTTAATGAAAACCTGGTCCAGAGCACTCAGGACCTCAGACTGGACCCATGGTTTACCTTCAAACAGGACAATGACCCTAGGACACAGCCAAGACAATGCAGGAGGGACTTATGGACACCTCTGTTAATGTCGACTGAAATCCAACCTGATGGAGCTTGAGAGGATCTGCAGAGAAGAAAGGCAGAAAATCCTCAAATCTTGTCAGGTGCTACCCAAGAAGACCGAAGGCTGTAATCACAGCCATAGGTGCTTCAACTAAGTACTTAGTTAAGGTTCTGAATACTTCTGTCAATTTGATATTTCACTCTTTACTTTTTAACAATAATGCAACACTTTATAACACTTTTATTCTGTTTTTGTTTGTCATTCTGGGTTGTTGAGTGTAAATTGATGAGGGGAAAAAAATGAATTAAAACCATTTTAGCATAAGGCTGCCACATAACAAAACATGGCAAAAAAAACGGGTCTGAACACTTTCTGAATGTGCTGTATGTTTGACTGCAGGTTTGAGGCTGGCAGAGAGCACATGTTCCCCATGGAGTTCTTCTTTCCACCACAGAGGATGTGCCTGATCTGTTCAGACGAGGCATCTGGTTGCCACTACGGTGCACTCACCTGTGGCAGCTGCAAGGTTTTCTTCAAAAGAGCTGCAGAAGGTAAAAAAGCAAGAGAGTTTAACTTGGACTCTGATCTTAAACCCTTGCCTCTTTGAGCTCGTGTTTCCTTACTGTTTGTTTTCTTTTATTAAATTTGGAATAACATGTACTATGTTTCACATTATCAATCACTCAAGTAACGTGGGTTTTCTGTCCAAGTAGGCAAACAGAAATACCTGTGTGCAAGCAAAAATGACTGTACTATTGATAAGTTAAGAAGAAAGAATTGTCCATCTTGTCGGCTGAAGAAGTGTTTTGAAGCTGGAATGACCCTCGGAGGTAGGATGGATCCATGTTTTAAAATCTGCTCGTAAATTGTAAAATTATCATTTTTATTGCATTGCTGGAGTTTACTGTGGCATTACTAACCACTAACTATTTTTTTTTAGCACTAACTGGTATCATCAGTTGCATTTTACTACAGACATGTCACGTGGGAAATATGAATTAAGATATATACATTTTTGCAATATGGACTATAATAAACACAGCATACCACATACTGTGTGAACAAAGCCCACAACAGAGAAAGTGAAGTCCTAAAAGTGAAACTATTAATGGTTTCCCGAGACCAAGTACGTTATTCTCTCTACACTGCACATCTTAGCTGACTCTCTTCAATTGCAGCATCATCACAATAGGGGATGTTACTGATAATCAAGCCCCTGACTGAGCTGCCATGCAATTTAGACCTCTTCCATTCACTTCTCCTTACTGTCACCTAGACCCGTTCGTCATATTAGGCTGTAAAGATTGACATGTAGTGCACTAATTTTAGTCCTGTGTTCAATTTTCACTCTCTTCCATTTTCTCATTCTGTTAACGGCGAAAATTGTACTGGAAGCACAAAGCTGACATGAGACATGTGAATTAAAGCAGCAGACATGCTGGTAATTTCACCACCAGTCACTGACAAACCCATGGAGGGAAAATGTGATCTAATGCTGTGATTGTCACTAAAAAGGCACACCTTTTCTAGTTGTGGCTAAAAAGATCCTTTCACTTATGTTCTCATCGTGGACATGTAATTCACTCAGAGGCATTTCACATTGGAAATTTATGACAATAATTTGTAGCAGCGGAGACAGAAAAAATATACATTTGGTCTTAATATCCCAGTGGTTTTTTTACTCAAAGTATTTCAAATTCAACTAATTACTGAGAGAAAAGGGAATTTCTGATTTGACTGATGAGGTTTTGCTTCATTTATTACAATATTACAAGTTTGTTGGCAGCTATATTAATCAAATCATAAACTTTGCATCATTAGATCACTGTTTTTTGTTTCACTACCAAAAGTTTGAAGGGTTTAAAGAGAAGCATTGAAATCTGAATTTTGCTTTTGTCGAGTTTGGCATTCATTGAGAGTCGTAGTTGTTTTAGGTTGCTTGGAGACTTCAGTTTTTCACATTTTCTCATTTCATATAATACCTGGAATGTTAATTATATCCACAAATAGAAGCTGAGCAGGGAGGTTTATTACCACTTCCAAACCATGATAATAGTCTCATTTTGCAACAACCTGAAGTAAGCTCACTGCACATCTGCACTTAGGCTTTTTGTATGGAAATCCAAATTCATTTTATCATTCTGTCAGTTATCCTAATAAAGATTAAGACCTCAACACCTGACGGTCTTGAACCTGGATGCTCTTTTCATGAAGCGTTCAGAACAAATTGTCTCTAACCCAAACTGCAAAGTGTCCTCATCTGTCCCGAGGTCTTGTTCCTGTTTGTTGTGCTCAAAGAAGCAATAATTGCTCTCAGTGAAAGAGTTATAATGACTCAATACTGAGGTCCCGCTGAATTGTTGAAGACTCATGCTATAGCCTCTTGGCAAGCACTTTGCATTAAAGCTCAGTCATTACAAGACAGTAATGGAATAGTACTATGATATTTCAGAAGTAGGAACAAGACGTTAGCAGTAGAAATTTTAAGAATGATTAGTGTGTTTTATTTTCACATGTCCTTGGCCATACACACTACAAAGGCTAGATCTCACGAATTTGAGGAGCTGATGCCTGTCTACACTGATCAGACATAACATATATGTCTATATATACAGTATGCATATATGTACAAATACTCATGGACATACATGTCACAAATTAGTAGGAAATATATATATGTGTGTGTGTGTGTGTGTGTATATGTGTGTATATATAACTCATCTACCTATTCCTTTTGACAAGTAGTTAATAACCCTCACCACAGGCTCTATTCTACTCTGTCTCAACCATACCATGGTCCAGCATCTTCTTAAAAAAAGGCATTGGTCTTTGTGTTCTGACTGATTATTGGCCTATTTCAAAAATCCTTTCCTTTCACAGGTGTTAGGTAAAGTGGTTTTCACAGAGTACATAGCTTGATCAATGTTTTTGAGAAATTCCACTCTGGTCGTAGGTCTGGGCATAGCACAGAGACAGCTTTACTTTATGTCTCAAATGACCTCCGCTTTTCAGCTGATACTGGCCCCTGCCCATTTTAATTCTGCCTAACCAAACACCTTCATTTATATTATTTATCATCCCACTTAGTCTGCTCAGTGATTAAACTGCAATGGCTTGGCTCTTGAGTGGTTCAAATCCTTTTGTCTCTGAAGGAAAGTTCTCAGTCTAGCTTGGGAACCAGTTATCCTATTCTATTAAACTTTCCTGCCATATCTCAGCTGTTAAACTGGAATCATGAGAAGAGAACACATAACACCAGTTTTAGCATCTCTTCACTGTCTTCCCATTGCTTTTAAGATGCTTTTTAAATGATTCCAAGCTGCATCTCCGACCTTTTGGTCCTTTACACTCAAGGATGCACATTTAGGTTGGAAAGAAAAAGCTCTTCATGCTGTTCATAAGTCCAGACTTTCAACAATGGGCGATTGTGTTTTTGTTTTTTTAGCTCCTAAACTCTGGAATGAATTACAACTCACAATCCACACAGCTACAGTACCTATGTATTTTTAGACATATGCTGAAAACACACCTTTTAAATCTACCTTTAACTGATTTCTATGATTTTACTTCCTCTAAATATTATTTTATTAATTTTATCTTGTATTTTAGTCATTATATTATTTTATGTGCAGTTACTTTTAGTAAAATTTTAATACTGTCTTACACATTCTTTGTTAAGCACTTATATACATCATTATATCTTTATTATTATTATTATTATTATTATTATTATTATTATTATTACATCTATGCTTTTAAATAATGCGCAAAGTTTTTTGTCATCCTTCCAAACATATCTTTCAAAGGAATACTCTCAGATTATAAATTATTATACCAGGTTTTATTGCGTGAAGAAAATTCCAGTAGTCTAGTATTGATTTGGGGCAAAAAAAGATAAATAAATTAATTAATTAATTAAAAAAAAAAAAAAATAAAAATATATATATATATATATATATATATATATATATATATATATATATATATATATATATATATATATATATATATATATATATATTGTTGCTAAGTACTAGTGTCTGGTTATGTTTAGTTTTAAGTTTAACATAGTATTTCTGTTATTAAAAGAAATAATAGCCCTTTTCATCTATACAATCATTTGATTATATAAAAGGTATATAAAAAAAAATTTCTAATCATCATCATTGCCCTCTAATGCAAAACTTTAACTTAAACATTAAAAAGCAATCTGTTAGGACCTCTTTGATTACAGCAGTATCATCCAATTATTACCCTGTTACTATCAAGGTATGGAGCTCTATATGGAGCTCTAACATAAAATGCTAACCACTACAGTACGTTATTGTTAACAGCTCATAAAAGTTTACTCTACAATTATCCTTATTTTTATCGGAAAATATCATATTTGAGTTTTTCACTAACTGGGGGATTTCTGGGAATTAAAGGGAAGTGTGAGGTTGTGACTGACAGTGTGGAAGCTTTATCTAGTCCTCTCTCACTCCTCTTTCCTTTTGTCATACTGGCTGATGCAATGTTCCTGCACAGTCCTCCAGAACCATGATTTACATGGTGAGCTAATGATGCGATGACATCTACAACCTGGACAAGGAAGTGAGAATAAAGTGGGATCTGCAAAAGCACCCATTACAAAAAGGCATTTCAAGAGGAGGAAAAACTGCTGACCTGAACTTCATGCTTTTTGTGCTGTTATGATGATAAAGATGATGATTATAATGACAATAACGCTGGTTTTGGCATAGAAGAGGATGGACCAAAAAATGTGAATACATTGAGCAGAAAGTTGCCAATAGATTTGACATGTGCAGTTTGATTTGAGGTAAAATGGGCTTGCTATAACAATATAAGACACACCGAAGCTCAGTGTGCTGGTCGACCATAAATACTGATTCTGTGTAAAGACAGTTGACAGTATCTTGACTAATCACTTGTTACTCGGGACTTAATCTGAGTGTAACAAAAGCCACGCTGGATTCCATCATTCGGATGTGTCCTCTTGTTTAGACTGGCTTCAAGTCAAGCATGTGGATCATAAGGTTAGCTCAACCCAACCTATTTACATTATACTCTGCAAAGATCAGATGTCTGTCTGTGTTACAGCTGAGAATCCCAGGGAGCAATTTTTAATTAACCAGTTTTATTTCAAATGTTTGTTATTGGATTAGAAATGGAAATGTGAGACTTGCAAATGATTGCACTTATATAATCTGCAATTTGCTCTCAGCCCTGCTGTTTCTGAGAGAGACTTAAGTCTAGCTATAACTGGCAATTCAATATTTATCAGACTCAACTGAAAAGCCAGACTGCAGTTTTAATGAGACATTTTTCCACACGGAAGAGGCAATAGCATGACAATTAGCAGTTCCTTTTTACTGTCAGTCAACACTAATAAGAGAGATTAAATAAAAAATACTGTGTATTATAATTCTTCAGGTTTTTCCTTACCCAAAGGTAAATACTGTAGATTCATTTCAAAGAATTAGAATGTGAAATTATGCCATTTTAACAACACGTTCTTCAGTGCACTCAACACATAGTCACCATTTGTGTCTTTATTTCACTCACACTCCAGCACAGCTGTCATTCGGAAGTAATAGGCTGAGCTGAATTGTAACAAAGCTCTTCTATGGTTGGACAGAAAAAAGTAGTGATCTCTCTCTCTCTCTTTCTCTCTCTTTATATCTATCTATCGGTCTATTGGCAGATAGATATTCCGTATTTATTTGGCATTTAATTTTCTGTTAATCCTGCTTTTGGTGAAACAGAAACATGATACCAATCTGCATGACTTACTGAGTTATACAATTCAATTAAATCTTTTAAGAACCCTGCAAAATCAAAAATAAATGAATGAAATAAATAAACAAATTCTTGTATTTTTACATCTGCATGGCACGACTCACACATGATGACCAAGGGTCTTTCCACCAGATGAGGCTCATCTGGTCAGAGAGTTTTCTTCCAAATGGAGTTTGATTCAATATCCTAAAAAGCTATTAGCAGATCGGTATTGAGTATTGTTAGATAAAATTGATGTTTCCCTTAAAAAGGTTATTTAAAAACCCCAGTTGCAGTATGAGACATTTCTAACAAATGACATATAGAGTTGAACAAGAGATCTCTGCATGAAAGGTAGAAAATCCATCATGTCTCCAGAAAAAAGGCTTTGGAGCAAGGGCAGCTGGATTCACCGGTCAAATATACTCAGATGTGTCAAACCTGAACTGAGGGGATAAAACAATATGTAAAAAACATTGTCTTTTTTTGCCACTTTTCTTCCTTTTAATCCAGGTCAGGTGGGTTGAAAGATTGAAAATCTGCTTGATTTGTAAATTGCTTTGTAGCAAAATAGCTTAGTTATTAATTGTCACAGCTCAAGTTGCAACTTTTAAACAAGTAACTTGATTCTCACTTTTTCTTGCCTTTGTAGCACGTAAACTAAAGAAGATTGGACAACAGAAAAACCCTGAGGAGGATCATCCTGTGCAGGACCCTGGAGAGGTCATCCAGAATATCTCTCCTAGATCTGGCCTGAACTTGAACTCCGAGCTGGTCTTCCTCAACATCCTGGAGTCCATTGAGCCTGAGGTGGTGAATGCGGGACACGACTATGGCCAACCAGACTCAGCTGCCACCCTGCTCACCAGCCTCAACGAGCTGGGAGAGAGACAACTGGTCAAGGTGGTGAAATGGGCAAAAGGACTGCCAGGTAGTTGACACTGCTTGAGGTTTTTGTTGATCAGCTAATTTCCTGCTGAATCTACCTGATACATGTAAGTTCACCATCCATGAAGTTCTGTTTTGCTCCTGAGGGAAATGTCTGGGGGTTTTTTTGCAGTGAAATGCTTTGCATGTTCACCAGCTAAACGCTGGTGTTTCTGTCTTCCTGAAAATAGCTGCCTGCCGGAAAATCAGCATCGATGAGAGCAGTGAGAAGAAATCAGAACAGTGAAGATGTGTTCCATAAAATTAAACAATTTAGCCAAATAAACTAAAACCATCTGTAGAGCTAAGGGGAACAGCAAAAAGTCAGATGATGATTCTCAGAGGGGGATTTCTTCATACAACTAGTTTTTTGATCCATTGTTCATTTAAGAATTACCAATAATAGCAGCTTTAAATATTGCTCAAGGGAGCGAATTTTAATCCACGTATTAAAAATAATTATGATTATTTATAAAAAATGATGATTATGTCGGGTTGTCCATTTACCTCTGAGCCCCAGACCATGCATAAAAATTGCTGTGATTACTAAACACTTAATGTAAAATTTTTGTTAAACTCCTTGAATTAAAGCTGAAAGTCTAAACTTCAATCATATCTTGATTTGTTCGTTTCAAATCTGTTGTGGTGGAATACAGGGGCAGGATTGCAAAAGCTGTGCCACTGTCACTGTCCAAATGTTTTTGAACCTGTGTGTGTGTGTGTGTGTGTGTGTGTGTGTGTGTGTATCTATATGTATGCATATGTATTAAGATTCTTTCCAGTTCTTTCCTCTCCACTTCCATGCAGCTGGAGTACCAGACAGTACAGCCATATGTCAGGACACTTTCCGTTGTGAGGTGGTAGAAGATTTCTGCAGATATGGAGGGAGTTTATTGCTCCTCAGGAAGATGAGGCACTAGTGTGCTTTCAGGATTAAGTGGGCTTTGTTCACACTCCAGCTCAGGTCCTCTGATATGAAGACACCGAGGAATTTGAAGATGTCAACCCGCCCCCCCTCCTCCCCATTAATAATCAGTCCAATGTGCTGTGTTGCCTCGGTTTCCCAAAGTCAAAGATCACTTCTTTTTTTTGTATTGAGGTTCAGGTTGTTGTCTCTGTACCATGACAGCGCTCAGACCTCCTCCCTGTAAGGTGCTTCCTTATTTTTTGATATCAGACCCACTATAGTCGTGTTGTCTGTGAATTTGATGATGGTGTTGGAGCTGTAGGTGTTCAGGGAGTAGAGGGGTGAGGACGCAGCCTTGGAGTAAGCCAGTGTTAAGGATGATGGTTAGAGGAGGTGTTGTTGTCAAGCCTGACATGCTGAGGTTGGTTCATCAGGAAGTCTTTGATCCACAGACAGACTGATGTTCCAAGCTGTAATGTCTGCAGTTTGTCGACAGGTTTAATTGGGCTGATGGAATTAAAGGCCGAGCTCAAGTGAATAAACAGCATCCTGATGTATGTGTTTGGATTTTCCAGATGATCGAGGGCCGTGTGTAGTGCTATTGAGATGGCGTTGTCTGGCGACCTGTTAGCCCTGTAAGAAAACTGATGTTGGTCGAGGCCAGAGGGAATGCAGGCCTTGACGTGGGGCAGGACCAGTCTCTCCCTGCCTTTGTGACCTCTGAGGTTTTGGGTACGTGGATGATCGGGGCAGTTTCCAGGCAGGTAGGGACTTGTTCACTGGCTTGTTGTAGTGAACGGTTGAACCAGGACACTGGTTACATGCCTTCAGTACTCAGCTTGGAACCCGATCCAGCCCTGATGCCTCTTTAGTGTTGATGTCACGCAGGGCCCGCTGCACCTGATCCGGTTGGAAAGCAAGTGGCTGGTTAGTCTCTGATGATGAGATGGATGCATCTGCCTCTGGTTTTTGTCTTGAGTCCTCCTTAAAGTGAGCAAAGAATGTGTTTAGCTGGTCTGGGAGAGAGGTGTCAGCGAGGGTGGGGTGATGTGGCTTTGTTTGTATTCAGAGCTGTTCCTGATGCCTAGCCACATGGTGCAGGGGTTGTTTTCCCTGAAATTGTCCATGATGTGCTGTTTTTATTTGTCTTTGGCAACTTTGACACCTCTGTCTAGGCCAAATCTTGCTTTCTCATAGGCCTCCCTGTCTTCTGATCTGAGTGCTGCGTCCCCGGCTTTGAGCAGCATCATTTAGTTCTGCACATATCTACAGTTGTGTGTCATCACATTAATATGGATACATACATTGTGCTCACTGATGATGTGACCAAGTGGTAGCATGTATAGTGAGAACAGTAATGGACCGAGGCAGCTCTCTTGTGGGACCCAATAGCTGCTGTATTGTTCCTCAGACACGTGATCTCTAAGATAGACATAAAACTTCCTGCCTTTGATGAACGCCAAGGACTTCATCCCCTCTGGTCTCGACCAACACCAGTTTGCACACAGTCAGAAAGACCAACCTACTTTACCAGACGATTGTTTAGGATATTATGGTCAATTGTAGCAAATGCTACACTAAAATCTAAAGGATAAGTATTGAAACCTTATTCTCATCATAGTTCAGTCTGAGGTTGTTGATTATCTTGGTGAGAGCAGTTTTAAAGCTATGACATGCTCTGCAGCGTGACTGAAACTCCTCCAGAATATTTCTTTCCTTTAGCTTGAAATGTATTTGCACCGGAACTATATTTCAAGTATCTTGCTAATGAATGGAAGGTTGGATATTATCCTGTAGTTGGTACATTATTTTCTAGGCTTAGTTTCTTTAGTAAAGGTTTTTCATCAAAGCTTTTTATGAGGCATCTGGGAAGATCCCCTTTCTAAGCAATGTATTTATAATATTCAGGTGATGTCTCGAGACAATATTAACACCCCCTTTAAAAAATGCAGTTGATACAGGATCAATATGTGAGGTGGTGGAGTTATGCTTGATGGCAGTATCACAAAGTTCGGTAAAATGATGCATGCAAATCTTCCAATGGTTACATTACTGTGTTTGGTGAGATTGTCTTTGTTTGGTTGAGGATATTTTGTTGTTAAAAAAAACAATGCGAGCTCCTCACACTCTGCTATCGAAGCCTGGGGTTGGGGCAGTGTTGGGCAGCTGGTCGTTAGTGGAGATTAGTACTTTCAGGTTTCCAGAGCTCTCTGTAATAATCTTAGAGAAGTGCTACTTTTGTGCCAGTCATGGTTTCTTTGTAGATTTCCTAGTGAACCTTGAATGTTGTTGCTGATGGATGTATGTCCATTTACGACTGCAAATAATGAATTTCGTTCCACCTCATACGGACAATCAGACCTGTGACGCAATGCAGTGAAGCTTCTCTTTTGTATTGTTTTTAGCTTTAAACTAACTTCATACATCTGTAGCCGCTCATCACTTTGTCAGAGAAAACATTTTTGAGTTTTTCAGAGAAGAGGGATGATTTGTGCTGGTAAACCTGGAAAGGCTCACCAGAGATCTGTTCTTTGAGTATCAACCACTTAGCTCCCTGCAGACTTTAAGAGTGACTATAAAAGAAGGTGAAACACTGAAAAGGTTGGTTTCAAGTTCATATTAAAGATATCCGCACTGCTCTCAGATCCTTTGGCAGACTGGTACTAAAAACTAAACTAAACTGAACCAAAGCTGCCTCACCAAAAGTTTTGACCTGATCTTTGGAACAACCAAAAAAACTCGTGGCCTGCCGTGACAACACCAAGACCCTTGGAGGAGGCTGGCCGCTGGGAGGATGAATCACATCTACCATCTTGAGCATCCCCAGACCATGTGGGAGGGAGCCCATTCCCCGTTTTCTCTTCTCCTTTTTTTGTTCTTTATGCCTCCTTTTTCCCTGTCTTTCTTTCTGTACCATTTTGGGTTAATCCAGTTTCAATAGCCGTCAGGGGCTGGAGGCAGGCACACCAGCCAATGCCTTGGTGGAAGCAAATCAATCAAAACACATCAGCCTGTTTAAAAATCGGTTGTTTGATTGTAAGATGATTTCAGTTGAAGTCTTATTTCAATATAAATCCCCTTGTGAAAATGAAGAATTGATGATGTTTTTCATTCAAATTATACCATGTTGCGTCACATTTGTGACTCGAAATCTTTTTCCTTAGGTTTTAGAAATCTCCATGTGGACGACCAAATGACGGTCATTCAACAGTCATGGATGGGGGTGATGGTGTTTGCCCTGGTATGGAGGTCCTATAAGAACGTCAATGGCAGGATGCTTTACTTCGCCCCAGATCTTGTGTTCAATGAGTATGTACAGCTCTGAATTCCTTAAGTCGATTATGTTCTCTCAAAGGATTTTACCAGGGGGTTACTAACATGCTGTGCTTCTCATTATACTTAGAGCTCACTCCAGTGAGTAAGATGCTGCTATCATACATAATACAGACACCAGTTTCCGTCTCTTAATCCCTTTCTCTCCCCCATCCTTCCCTGATTTGCTTTCCTGGTCATACACAAAAACAAGCACACGTCTTGAGTTTTATAAACATAACATAGAAATGGTTGCAGTCTTTTTAGGATGGTGTTCATGCAATTTCATCCTCACGTAGTTTTTTGTGACTGTGGGATTAAAGTAAGGAACATTAGTTTTCAGCATTTGAATCCTCATGGCCCTGGTGAGTGAAGCTGATTCAGATATGAATATTACAGACTATTTAATGTTGTCTGTATCTATTGGAAGATTGTGTTTGCTACCAAAACCTAGTAGATACTGTAAATTTATCTCTAAGTCACTGGTTAACTAGTTCATGTGCATTCCTTATGTTTACCTAACAGTATGTATGCAATGCATTTGTTCATCTACTGCAACCAAACTTTATACAATGATAAATACATTTGCTGTATCTTGTCATATTTACCATGTCCGCATTTTACAGATTTGGAAATATAGCTTATTTTCCGTTTTTATCAAGTTTATATAATGACTGACAAAATAGACTTATTATTTTGACCAGTTCCTGAAAGGCCATACATCTGATGTTGTGATTTGGGCATCATTTGTTCATGGTCTTTACTACATTTGGTTGTAATGACCCTCAATTGTGCAGGAAAATGTCTTAAAATCACCTTTTGGTAAAAAGCAGAAAATCTATCATGGTAGGCTTAATAATCCAGACACAAGTCTCTTAGAGAAAATGTATCAAATTTTTAAAATTATATTGTAATTAGTGTCACCTTCACAGCTGCTCCTCACTATTTTCTGTCATCAAGCTTTGATAAGATCCTATCCATGTATCCGTGTCTAATTTCTTGGACAGAAATCTCCAATAAGAATTTATATTCATGAATATAGCTGCCTAAAGGTTAACGAAAACGCCTTGTAAATGGAACATAGCTGGCCTGATCTCGAACTGGCAGAGTAAACCTGGGCGAGGAAGTGAGGCTGCTCAGTGACCAACAGATATGACTATGGTGGTGCTGGGCAGCTCCGAGATACGATTGTGTAACCGTGCCGGTGTGCGGCAGGGCATTACTGAAAAAAGTGCAATCGTGAGAATTAAGTAAGAGCTTGAATAGTAAATAGTTTCTCACATTGATGACACAAGTTGAACCTTAAACATAAATGCTACATTGAGCTATTTATATGTAATTTTTGAACTTAGCTGTTTGACAGCTCTATAGTTGCTTTTTGGTCCACTAAACCAGAACTGCGTCACTTAATGAATGAATGAGGACAATTGGTGCGTTGTTTTCTTCCCCTTTTTGCTGTTTTTAGTGTCCTTGAGTAGGACTCCACAATGATTATGTAAAATAGCAGCATCATTTTTGACAAAGCAAAACACTGTTGAAACAGAGTGTGTGGCAGGTATTGCAGGTAGCATCAAAATTTAAAATAACCTAAATGGATAACGTTGCTAACCTTCTATTCTACTTAAAGTGTCCTTCCAGGGATTTATTATTGGACTTATGAGAAACAGAATAAGACAGGAATGGTCAAAACTGAAGCAAATGACTCTTAGTCTCCAAAACACTGAATCCTGCATTTCCATTAATCAGCTCAGTGGTGTCTGTCATGTTTGTCATTGTTCATGTCAGTCAAAGTCCTACCGCCAGTTTGTTAATACGGTATTCTTCAAGCCCATGCTAAGATAAGCCTGGTGATATCACTATGAAGTCCTCATTGTCGTTTGTTCACCCAGAAACTATGTAATAATTGGATTATAGGATGGCCTGTGGAAATTATACATTTACACAACCACATAAACATCTGCATCAATTTCCAGAGAAATGGTGAACGTTCAGCTCTATTTAGCTCTATTTTCTGTCTCTTTGTCTTTCAATTTTATGCTCTTTCTGTCGTCCGCAATTGGTGAATTTTCAGTATTATACTAATTCTTGAATATTCTCTATTTCATTTTTTATCTTCATAGCACAAAAAATATGTTACAAAGTGTCTTTTCCAGATTTAATGAAGGCAGAATGACTTGAAGTAGGAATAGATGGCAAACTTTCATCTTCCTCTTTTTTTTCTCCCGTGCATGTTGAACTCATTATTCAGGCATGATGAACATGAAATATCCAATCACTGGCTATGATGAACTGCAAAAAGTGATAAATGACGGGAATTCTAGTAATGTAACAGAACTGTGTGTTAGTAACATCTTGCTCCACATATCTAAGATCGCAGAGCAGAAATCTGTATTGTTATAGAGATACTGTATTTCACTGTCACTGTCTCCTTTACAGCATTAATAAAAATGGATCTAACCTCTGACATTCTTTCCTCTTCCGTAGTTGTTCATTACAGAATAAATGTCCAATGTGTAAAGTAATTTATCCTTTGCCTCTTTTGATTTGAACGCTCCCATTCATTCACATATCGAATCCTGACCTTTTCACATCTGCAGACATCGGATGCACATTTCAACCATGTATGAGCACTGCATACGGATGAGACATCTTTCACAGGAGTTTGTGCTGCTGCAGATCACTCAGGAAGAGTTTCTGTGCATGAAAGCCTTGCTCCTCTTCAGCATTAGTAAGTACTGTCCTGTGTACTGAGCATCAAAAACCTCAGAACAGATTAGTGGAGCTGCAGAGAGATCAGAGTCAGAAAGTTTACTGCCAAACATGTGGTCAAAACTGTCTTTCTGTTTTCACCAGTTCCGGTTGAGGGTCTGAAGAGTCAGAAGTACTTTGATGAGTTGCGTCTCACCTACATCAATGAACTTGATCGACTCATTAACTATCAAATGACGACCAATTGTTCCCAGAGGTTCTACCAACTCACTCAACTCTTGGACTCTCTCCAAATGGTGAGATGACCTGAAATCAAAAGAAGCAGCGTAACTGTTCTTACATGTACCGATGTAATATTCCCCCATGTCAGAGCACGTCGCTGCATTTTACCAAATTAGACAAACGGGAAAGAATATAAGTTAAGATTTGTAATTTCACTAACATTCTGAAACATTTTTTGGTTATGCATGCCATTAAATCTAAAAGGATGCTGTTTTTTTAATGGCCCATGGAAAATTGCTGCATTCATGCTAGTACACGCAGAATCTGATGCTTTAAAATCTAACCTCAAAAATCTAATAACTGTTCTTCAGTGTAGAAAAAGTTTAGTAATATTCAGAGTCCTGCAATCCTCACATTTTTGGCCATGTCATTTGAGTGGAGCATTAACTGGGTGTATCTTGTGCTTTTGTGATTCATGTTTCCTGACTCACAATCTCTGCTTGTGGAAAATTGAATTCAGATAATGTTATCTCTTTGTATTTTTTCTTCTGTTTCAGACTGTAAAGAAGCTCCATCAGTTTACATTTGACCTTTTCGTCGAGGCTCAAACGCTCAACACCAAGGTCAGCTTTCCAGAGATGATTGGAGAAATAATCTCAGTACATGTGCCAAAGATCCTGGCAGGTTTGGCTAAACCAATCCTGTTTCACGAGTAGAGGGATTTTTTATATCAAAAAATGACTCAGCTTTCCTGCCTCCATCAACCTTAACAAAGGCTTTGCACTGTTTCTCTTTGTGTTTGATATCATAGCTCACAGTCTTGTCCAATAATCATTATTTTATTTCTCAAGATTTTTTTTCCCTTTTAGCCATGATTGAGATTATTTGTTCAGAAAGTTTAAAGTTTTTACCTGTAGAGCTGCGAGGCATCACCTGTTGACAGCTCTGAGCAGGGATGCTACTTAACGCACACAGTAAGTCTGTGAATCATGATTACGGGAGTATAAAGCAGCAGTATTAAAAAAACTTTTGCCAAAATAAGTTTCTGTAATTGCTGATTCAAGAACAAGTTTCTTCTTCTGAAATAGAGAGTGGTAAACACAACTTGGAAGGCATTAAAATTCTTATACATAAGAAATGTGTGTTTTAAAAATTTACACAATTTAACTTAAACTTTTTTTTAAATTAAACTTTCTTACAGGTGCATAAAATCCTGAAATCCTGGGATAGCATTAAATGTGTCATTAAGCATTAAATTTGTCATAAAACTGTAAGATGACTTCTGGTCATTTTACAGTTTAATGAGTTTAATTAATTTAATGGTAGTAGCCATACAACCAAAACCTCACATTTTGTGTTTTAGGTACAAAGAATACTTCACTATTTATCCCTTCTACTTCTGAGATCAAATTAGTTGATACAAACTTTAAAAACTATCTACACACTTGTTATCAGAATTAAAGATTACTTTAGCATTTACACATGTTGTCTTCACACAGCACATTGCCTTTGTTTACTGAACCGACGCAGCACATCTCCAGGAGACACCTCAAGCTTATTGCTGCTCTACACTGGAGACTTTTTCTTGATGTTACTGATTTTAAAGCACTAACTTATAAATGTGTGTTGGGGAATTTTGTTAAAGCAGTTGGCACATGTGAAGTTGGAGAAAATTAGCTTTGATACTGTTTTACTCCACTACACAGCTTCAAGATCATTTTAAGATGATCATCAAGATGATTTTACGATCAAATCTAAAGGCAGTTTTATCGAGAGGTTCCTTCGTAAAATTAAAATAAAGTCATCAACTTTAATGCAGTGCGTGCAGATCTTCAGTTGCCTGCCAGACCACACGGTGCTGACAGCATTGTGCTGTGAGTGGCAGGGCAGAAAGAAGTGAGACAAACCAGGGGTGCCAGGGGTCTTAGGTTTGAGCAGGTATGTTCAAACAGGACAAGAAAACTCAATGCTAACTTAAAACTGGAAGGCCATCAGATGTAGCTACAACGCTAAAGTCAATGAATGGTCCTTGCCAAACCGCAGGGATAAAATCCAAGATGGAAAATCAGCGGAATACTTTGAAGATAATCATTCACAGAAATTTGAGCAAAAACTGGTGAAGAGTATTACCAGTAATTCATTGATTTGAACACCATTATCAGTTGGTCCAACACAAACAAAACTTCATATTAACTTCTGTGACTTTTGCTGAATTGTTCCATAATTCTCAGCAAGGTTTTATAACTCTGTAAATTCAACACTTTTTTTAAACATTTTCTTTTTACAGGCTTGTAGGTATATGCATCATGTGTTCGTATAACTATGTGCGTAACTATATGTGTTCAGTTTTATAAAGAGTAAAGCATGGACATCCACGTATCCCTCCAATTGCCTGTTTACTGTACACTAACTGATTACATCATCATCTTTCAGTACACAGGACATCTGTCAGAAGGCATGATAACAATTTGTCGCACAGTTTAAAGTGATAGCTGACAGGCAGTTACACAGTTCTTTGTGAGATTCATTCAAAAATTTAAAAAGCACACATAAGACGATGTCCACGTGTCTTCGCCTTGTCTTTTTTTATACAATATCTGCTATGTGAAATGGAATCTGGGCGAAAAGGGAATCTGGTAGCTATGGACAAGAACAGGTGACCCATGAGACTTGACCACACCCCAACAACTAATTATAACTATGAAACTTTAATAAATGTGTCTTGTGTCATTTGAGAAGCAGCAGTACAATGTGAAATTTAACAGAAACAGAAGTCTGACAAGAACCCAGGGAAAATATCAGTAAATATCAGTATTTTAAATAAGCACAACATGCCTACGTTTTGATCAAATTCTAAAATTCAGAAATGGATATCTATCAAGCCTTCTTACATTTCCTGAATGCACTATATTGTAAGACTGTTGTAAACAGTGTGGCCTTGCTGGTTCTAAATAATGATGATGTTTGTTTTGTTTTTTTAATGCTGTACCCGTGCCAGTAGATCATGCATCTTTATAAACCACATATTGTAGATACCCCTACACATTTTTAATGCTAAAATGATTAGGCCACAGTGTCCGTATGATGTCGCTGGTATGTGACCAGTGTTGTGCATATTAACTTGATTCTTTGTACATGAAACAGTATATATTGATTAGTTGAATTTATGTCTTGGTGTCCAGACTATGACTTTTAAAATCATCTCTTATATGATTTGTCCCTTTTGTGACGTATTGTGTGATTTTCAATGCTGTAAGCTGCATCTTCTTTTAAAAGCAATTAAATAATTCGGAGTTATCGGAAAAGAGTTTTGGGTTTTTTTTGTTTTTCTAAGTTAAAGCCATTGTAAACACTGAATCAGGTAATAGAGGGGGAATTTGTCATTTCCACTACAAAACTATTCATGGGTTCTTCTATGCTCTGAACAACGAAGATTTGAACTATAGAGAGGCTTAAATGTTTTTTTCAGTTTAATCATTTGGATTCTAAAAAACATAAACTCCATGACACAAGGGCAAGAGGGAAGTTAAGCTTGGGATTATGTAATAATATTTGGCCCTTTCCAACATCCAACTCCCCTTTCCTACTTTGTCAACCTGCTGTCTTTATCATGCTGGAAAAACACATCGAGAAATGTACAACAGAGGAAAATTAGTAAGCGTGGTGCAATTAACGGAAGAGTAGAGAACTATTTTACAAGTACTAGATGGTATTACATTTCCAAAGCAGTTGAATACATTAGCACTAATGTGGATGACAGCTTGGACAGTAAACAGCTTGTTTCATTTAGAACACGCATTCGTTGGTTCTTGTGTTTGCGCTCCCCTTTTTTAGAGTCTTGCCCTTAGCTGCATATTAATTTACTGGAGCTCAAGGTCAGTGTGAATTGGCAGGAGCTAGTCAAGGGAATTTCCAACAGTACCTGATATGGGCCAAAAATCCACCACTGCCCAGGCTGGTGCAGCAGTTGTAAGAAATCGCGGTACAGGTTGTTGGAATGAAAAAAGGCAAGAGGTGAGGAGGAATGGCTCAGGGTGGCAGATGAGGTTGGAATGTGGTGAGAGAGGTGGATGGTCGAATAAATACAATTTCTAGCTGCAAACAGGTTTTTAATACAGATAACTATCAAGTGCACAATGCTAGAAGGTGTCTTGTTCCTCTTATTCGTTATGCCCACATTTTCATTGCAAATGCTGTAGGCAGGAAAATTTATGTCGAAACTGCTTAATTTCACTGGTATTCGAGAATATTTTTGCTTCTCAAATTGTATATATTTCCTGTTAAAAATGATATATGTGAATGAAGGTAAAAGAACATGGAGCCAAAGACCATTTGTGCTCCTATATCATGACAGATGAGAATAAGAAAAGATCACGGCCATAGCGAAGAGGGTTCTGTGAGGTTTGCTCGACTATTCAGCACCACAGGATGGTGGACTGGAGGGAGACCCGCAGAGAACTACAAGAGATTAACTACATGGGGGGCCAATTTTTAGAAATTATTTTAGCAGTGGTAGAGGCACAGCTCTAGGGGATCGCAGTGTTGGTCTTTGGGTCCATCGACCACTGTGGTCCAGGCTGAAATATCTGAACAGCAATTACCCTCTGACCCTATCATGGTTCCTTTACTTTTCCTCCAGCACCATCATTTGTCAACATTTTCAATGTGTCCAATACTTTGGTGTATGATTAAATACTTGCAAAACTAATGACATTCCTATCTGCATCAGTTGTACTTTGTTTTTCAAGCTAATCAGCAAATGTTAGCATTCTTCCAAGGTAAACTAAGACAGTGAACATGGTAAATGTTCTATCAGCATCACAGTGAACATGCAAGTGTGCATTTTCCTTGAAGTTCTGCTGTGCCTTTTGTTATAAAAATTCATGGCAAATATCAAAAAGAAATATTAAAACTAGGTCATATTCCCATATTTTCTAATCCAACTTTTCAGTGAACATATTCTGGTTCACTCTTCATTCTGAGCAGGCATTTTATTACACAGGGTTGAGTGTCGGTCACGTTATTTTTCCCGCTTTTTACATTCCCGAGTGCAAATTCATTTTAACAAATTAAACAAAAGGTGTCAGCACCCATCAATCTAGAAAATGACTCTTTATTTTTTGCATCATAAAGCTTGTTTTGCATCCAGTTTCTCATATCACCTTGACAACAACAGTCTTTATATTTTTAGACAACACTTGTGAAAAATGAATATCAAGCTATTTATTTAGTTACAACAGTTCTGGCTGTCAAAGATTGCTACTGTTTAATGAAACTTTGTTCTTTTTTTTCTCTGTCTTTATTCACCTGCCTCCACTGATTCCCCTTAAACGCCGTTGTCAGAGTAAAGCCAGTGGCCAGAAACAAAACAGACCATTTAATCTTGAGTCTGAACAAACAGGCCTTAGAGAGTCATTCAACCTTATTTCATTACATTAAATGTTTCTAAAATTAAGCAGGACTAAGATGATACAGCCTGCTTACATTTCTTTCCTGTCGCAATTTGAACACTCTTCTTGCACTTACAAAATATAATGTTGTTACTGAACATAATCTCACAAAACAACCAATTCTTTAGAATTTCTTAAGGGAAGTGACACTTTGATGGAATACATGGGTTTGAAACAAAGTTATATCATAGACCTGTAAACACAACATCAGGGAGTCATTAATATTTTAAAGACGCTCTTCTGCAAAGTTTTGAGAGAATGTTTGAAATAAGGACATTAGTGCAAATGTTGAGCCAAAGTCATAAGATTGATGTCAAACACCAGAACCATGACAGACTGAGGAGAGATGAGACTAAAACACCACGAAGAATTACAGAAGTTAATGCTAATACGCAGCTAATTTTTGTCAATATTCATGAGTCGAGTTAAGAATGCATTGTGTTTATTTTCCTTTGTGAATACCAGACAGAAACCAGAATTTTCCAAGTAAAACAAACATAATTACCCTCTTAAGAAAAACAAAATTTAAACATCAAAACAAAACACTGGAGTGTTATTTTTACATATTGGAACCATCGGTTTTCACCTACAAATCTAGGTAAACTTCAAGAACCCTCCTGTACAACCTGACCTACCTACAAAAGGTAAGAAGTGATGGAATGTAACCTATTGAATCTATTTAAAAAAAAAAACCCTATTAAAATAAAACTAGTATTATATTCCGTATACATTCAAATTACACTGGCTGTAATGGAGACTGACACCTAATGCCAAATACCTTTTTAATGCCTTTTAAAAAGGTGAGTTATGTTTGAGTGACGAGTTATGTTTCACCTGATATAATATTAAATTATTCTTTTTGTAAACCAACTAAAATGGCTTTCACAGATGTTATTACTCCAGTATGAGATGTAGCTTGTTGATTTATTAAGAATTTATTTTGTCCAGTTCCTTGAAAGAAATTAAATTTTTTTTTTTTTTTTTTTTAAGCATTCAGGTTTGTTAAATACCAAAATACAGCTTTAAGCTGTTGCTTGTCTTTAAGCAGATCAACTGAAATAACAGGCAACTTCTCTTTTCTAAGTTGCTTTACATGGCCAAAAAAATAAAAGTTGATATTTAGACTAATATGTCCCATGTTTAAATTAATAAAGAATAAACTGAATGAGTCCATTTTAATCAATGAATCTTCTTTGACGAATCTATTTCAAACTGCTACAAACAAATGTTAAGAATGTAAAAAAGTCACAACCACTTACTCTAGTTAGTTCCCACATAGAAAATGAAGTCATTCAAACTGCTTAACACTGTAAAATGACTAAATATTGTAAAATTATTTGACAAGTGTTGATTGTTGTGGAAGGAAGAAAAAGTACTTTTACTCCATCCAAACTTTGGAATATTAATCAAACACTGAGCCAGTTACTTTACAAGCTAATTCAATTTTCAGTTTTCTCCTTTGTTGCCTTAGAACACAATTCGTGTCATTTAAGTTCAGTTCTATCGAGAGCCGTTTCCTAAGTCTACCAGTTTTGGTCAAAATGGACTGAGTTCATTAGTACTGACTCCCTCCAGCTTAGTTTGTTCCAAACAGCATATGTAGAGGTCACGTGATGTGGTCTAAATCTCCTTAACTTCAATTCTGAGGGAAAAAAAAAAAAAGACAATCTGTATCAAGTATGAAAATCATATCATTTTTTTTGTCAGGTTATTACACCTGTATAATGAGATACACTTCCTGTAAGAACATCAAAAATACTGAATAAATGCAAAATTACAGTTACTCTCACCTCTTTTTTTACATTTGTCACTGCTGATGGCAACGGAGAAGCCGGTGGACTAAATCAGAAGAGAGAAGAAAAAAAATCACACAAATAAATTACATTTCATTTATGGTTAACAGCAGCTGGCAGCCAAACCGCCGGATCCCCCCACCCCAAACAAATTTTTATTGTAAAGTGCTTTGAAAAACTGTGCTACCAACGGACAGTCCCTTCAGACGGTCCAACTTTTCAACTGTGGGAGAACAATCACTAAAGATACACTATGTGCTTCTGTCTAAAGGCCAAACATGAGCATTACACGTCAGCAGAGGTCACACTCCAACAATTGGACACATTAATGTGAAATGTGAAATTAAAAAGTGACAGAAAGAGATAAACTTTCTTTGACCAAATTCCCACAAACTCTTCCCACTCAGACCTCCCCATCTATCTGCCCTCTCTACTGCAGGTACAGGACCTGAACACGGACCATGCAAGCAAAACATAAAAGAGCAGATGTGTTTTGTTTCCATCTAACAGAGGCATAATTACACCATCAGCACGAGAAGCCAACCTAACGCAAAAATAGAGTTATCATGCACACATACAACCTCTCAGCCAGTTTGTATGTGAGTTTGACTGTGAGTGTGTGTGTGTGTGAGAGAGAGGTTGAGTTTGAGTGTGTGTGTGATTCGAGTTTGAGTGTATGTGTGGTATTTTAGACATTCAGGCTTTGAAATAGGAACAAAGTAAGTAGTATAATTCATGATCTCAAAACTGACAAACAGCCATAAGCACTGCAAATCTTTATAATTCTATTTGTTAACTTAAAATTAAAATTGTAACTGTTTACAGCTATTAATAATAATACCTTTCTTATCATTTGCATGCTCTGTTGTGGTTTTATCAACTTTCATCTACTCTAAAGCTGGTATATACACATAGGATTGATAGTTTTAAGGACAAACCAGAGCAAAGGTGAAGAAAATGGCTTGTACATACCTGCCAACTTGCCTGGAGGCGTTCTCAAAAAACTTTGTTTTAGACGCAACACTGCAGAAAAGAGGAAAACAGCCATGATGGTATCGTAGATAAACAGGATTCATCTTGTATTTGTGATTCTTCTTTAAATTTTTTGGGATCAGCGTTTATTATTTGGAAGACTTTGTGTTACACTTATTAGGTAGTTATCTCCGATAGCCAATATCAGCCATTTTTATGAACCTTTTTTACAGGAAACATGAAATGCAAAGGGTATTACTATTCAAATTAGTATTGATTGCAATCCACATATAGTAGGTGCATCAGTTTTCTAATACTGTGCTTGCTGGCTCAATGAAACAGCTGAGTGAGATGCTTAAAGGTATCGGACCATTGTTCATGTTTACCAGCTGCAACAGGGTGGATGGAATTGTTTTTGACTTGTGAGTCTGTCTGTCTGTCTGTCTTTGGACAGATTTTCTCATCGTGATAACACAACTGTGCAACATACAGTCATGAAACTTTACAGCATTGTATTTGAGATAGAAATGACCAAGTGGCTACAGACTGTTGTATCTATGATGAGCACTTACTAGGATGTGGGCGTGCCCTCATTGCTGGCTGCACTTTGGGGCTTCTGTGGAGCAGGGAATCTGGAGGGGGGCTCAGGAGGCCTTACAGGGGGTCTACAAATGGCATGTTTCTCTGTGGACTTTGTAAGAGACTTATTTCCGGTTAGACCATCTGAATCTCCTGAAAAACAGAAAATAAAACTCTAAAGCTTCATGTAACAGTGCATGGGAATGTGCAGGAAAAAAGGGGATTTGTAGGTGTAATTAAGTAAATTCAATTAAATACTGTTGGAATTTAACTTATCAAGAAACCATACAAATCAGCAGACTTTGTATCTGCAAACAAGCACTTAACAGTGAATGTTTCATCATCCGTCGGCTTCTCTAATGCTGTTTGGATGAAATGAAAAGAAAAAAAAGCGCAACGATTTTTTGGTGACAACATGTATCAATGAAGGGAGAACAAGCGGTTCCTCATACCTTCTCTGTTGGCTGGCGGGCCCTTTGGAGGTGGTCTTCTGCTCTGGAAGGATGGTACTCGCCTTACATAGACTCCAGACTCCCCGTTGGCCGCAGAGGAGGAATCTGGCCTTTGCCTCGTATCGTCTATCTTTCCGACGTCTGAGTGTCTCTCCTGTCGATTTGCTGGTCTGGGTATGAGCACTTGCCTTGGAGGAGGTTCTTTTGGAACCAGCGGGGCATAGCTTACAGGTTTTGTCCGCTGCAGGGGAACAGGGCTCACGTCCACGTCCACAGCGGAGCTGTTGTCCTGGCCATCTGTTACAAAGACACAACATAATGATCAACGTAAGGTTGTGGCTTCCTGGAGTGGACTCAGTGCCTAGGCCTGAACACTGAGATGAAGGATGTGACGTGTTCTTCCAATCTGAGCACACTTACTTAACCCTTCTCTCAATGTGTAATGAGTCTATCAATGTGTAATATAAAAAAAAATAAATAAAAAAAAGAAAAGAAAAGACAAAGTGAAGGTAAAATAACAATACAACATATTCTGGTAATTCAACTACTGGGCTAGCAAATGAGTGATCTAAGACAAAGAAATGATTGGTTGATCTCACACACACACACACACACACACACACACACACACACACACACACACACACACACACACACACACACACACACACACACACACACACACACACCAATAACAATTAAAGATAAGGAAAAAAGACTAAAGATTAAAAAATATTAGATTTTGACTCACTTCAAAAAGTGTTAAGAAATCACCCTGCGGGTGGATTTTGGTACAAATAATGTTATAAATAATAGATAATGATAAATGTTCAGCACAGAGGAGATGGGACAATGATGAGGGTCATAAGGCCAAACAGAGACGCTGATAATTACTCTCTTCATTCAGGAAGTGGTCGTGACTAAACGCTTGATAAACACGTGGCGGCCGCTTGGAGATTGTGATGGGCTGCCGCTTTCTCGGGGTGATCCGTGGGGGAGGGACAGGTGGGGTGGTGCTATCATCTGGCATATTACTGAAGATCTGTCATCATAAATAAAAAAAAATTATTAGAACATTGTTAAATAAATAAAATGATACAGAAGAAAAAGGGCATGGAAAAGACTTAAATGTTAAAAATTACTGGGACAAAATGATTTCATCCTGACAATGTACCTTTTTGTATTCCTCAATCAGAATCTCAATAACGATGTTTTGGAACTTGATATCCAACATGGCCGCCACAGTCTCCTCCTTTGCTCTCATCAGCGTGGGTCCAAAGATAACAGCCATGTTTGAAGGGGTCATGAGGTTTTCATCACTGTGGCTGCACACACTGTGAACAGAGAAAAAAACAGGTTTGGATAAAACGGAAACAAACTTTTGGCACAGGCAGTGACACATTATCCCATTTCAAGAAGAGAGCAAGTGGTCCACTGAGGCTAGTAAAAACAGTAAATCACAACTAAACCCGCTGGCACTTACTTGACCAAGTGTTTAATAAGCATCTCCAGCATCTCCCGGTTCTTCTCTGGTAGTTTGTAGGTTAGTGAATGAATTTCACTTAGTCGAAAGTCCAGATTATCTGACTCTGTGATACAAAGGAAACACAAAGTTGCCAAATGGAGGAAATTTCCAATTATCACACATATAAAGAGACGTATGTAAAGAAATGACAGTTATATATAAACATAAAATCTTTAAATCAATGTGGAGCAGAGAGCACATCCATCCGGTGCGATGGCATGAGACTAATAAAAGAAAGTCTCCATAGCAAACTCAGGCCCGAATTCAATTAATGAATGGGAACTGAGACCACTGGTTGTTTACAGGACCACCTATAACATCCCGACAGAATGAGGCTGATACTCTTAAACTCACTGTCTTCTCTGTTCTACAGTGATGTAGAATGACAAACCAAAACAAATAGGGGGCTTAGATTTCCAGACTGATACAGTGCTGCCTGCTGAACCGGCAGTCTGCACAGTATTGATGTACTTTTATACCTCGTATCCAGGTCTTTTTAAGGCAGTGCTCATTGATGTTAAAAGTAGGTGTAAAGATAAAAGAGGTGTATGGTAAGTTCAGGAGCACTCCCCAAACTGTCAACGGATGAATAGTTTTCCCCTTTTGTACTCAAAGTCTAAGGCAAAAGTGCATATCAAGTTCTAACCCTGCAGATGCCCATGACACCTGAACACTTTTACAAGGGGATTTAGTGTTGGATGCAGTTCTACTCTGTAAATATAAATAACCTATTTCAATGGTAGAGGTGTAAATAACGCAATGTCCCCCAGTTTTAGTCATTTCCCAAACATGTCTTACTTGCAGCAAACATGAGGTCCCTGTGTAGACTGTAGGTCATCAGAGGTTCAGTCAGACTCCTACAGATAAATAAAGACACTCATGAAACATAAGCGCAGGACTGCAGTGCACCATAACTCACATCATCAAACACAGGAAAAACAAAAAGCTGAACTCACTTCTTTAGACAATTAAACTAGAAAGTGCTTAAGAGAGAACCTCAGCCTAGGCCACATTTGTTATTTTCATAATAGAAAAGTGTTTGTTTTGTGCATCCAGATATTTTCTTGGAAAATAGCTAAATCCTTAGGATATTAAAGCACAGTACAATGATGAATTCTTCAAGATTTCAAGTGACCACTTATCACTATTTGAAATGTATTTATTTATTGTTTAATAAAAAAAATATTACACTGTAATTCAAATTTAATGTTTTAAAGATAGAGTAAGGAACAGATATTTGGCTTTAATCACAAAAGCAATTTTGAAAGAGAACAGCTGCATATCTAGAATGACAGCGCATTTACAACTAATTATTTGCCTCCTGCTCACATGTGTCTCTACACACAAACACACCTTAGGTAAAACTTCAGTGCACTTGTGATAGTTTTAATGTCCAAGTCGCTGCTGTGGAGGTCCACATCTCCCGGGTTTGTGGGGTCTATGAAGGAGAACATCAGAAAGAACAAGCAAAAAATATTCAATGCTGTTCAGGTGAATAAACAGCAGGATGCTATAAAGCCCTGTAGAGCTTAACAGAGCAGCAGAGTTGGGCAACAGTTCTCACTACAAGTGACTCCTTTCATATCAAGCATAGTCATTTCAAGCATTCTTGTTTGAAAAAATATTGTTTAGAACCACTTTAGGTCAGGTAGATGAGCCCAACAGAGGAGAACAAGTGGAACGGATGATGTAGCGCTTTTTCACAGGCTTAATTTCTTACCAAAGAAGGCATTTAAAAGCTTCTGCACTTGGATGTTGCTGCCAACTGTTCTGTACACTCCTTCCTGTGTCACTCCTGGAAAAAGGAGAGGTGGGGGTAAGAGAAAGGGGAGTGTAATCTGGACAAATAGGCAGTGGAGCAGTGGAAATGTACCACAGGCTTCTTTTAAAAGCCAAAATTAAGATACAGGTGTTCTTTCCTGATTTTGAATGCGTCACTGAGAGGTGAAGTGCGAACACTGCTCGATGCCTGGATCATGAGTCTCATTACATGCTCGTGGCTCAATTACTAAATTTTGTTCTAAATGAATAACGCCAGTGGAGAAACATGATGTGAGTGTAAAGTTACATGGTTATATCTGCCTTCAAGACAAGGCAGAAATGTTAAGTTTTTAGCTTGTACTGAGAGCACGCATCCAGAGAAGAAGTAATAGTCAGGGAGCAGCCTGCAGGAGCGGCATCAAAATGACTGACCCATGACTCAACTACACCCCCTTAAGGGCATGTGGGCAAAATCACTGAACTCCAGGTATCTGGGATGAACCTCTAATAGGACCTTTTACCTTTTGTTTCAACATAGTTGATGCACTTTCGCACAAACTTGAATCCAATTTCATTCAGCTCCACTGTGAAATTTAAAAAGTAAAAAAAAAGGAGAAGATTTTACAGCAAACAGTATAAATATCAGCTCAAATATTTCTCATTGTTAAAACATGAACTCAGATGCTTTCAGTGACATAAGATGTAAAGTAAGATATCACTGCGTCTGTCCACAGTAACATCATATCTTCCAACTCTGAGAATAATGATGACTGACTTACTCTCAGCTTGCTTGTGAATTGGGGAATGATAGATCTGAAATGAAAAATATGTAAAAGGAAAGTGAAGACCTGTGGAAAAATCTACCAAAATCTACCACAGCTGGATTAATCAACATAGCACACAGCTTTCTTTAAACTGGGAATCAGAGGAAAAACTAAAAAAACTAAATAAATAAAAAATTGATGATTGTACAAGGGCACAAAACTGCTCCAGAGAAGTAGTAGCGGGATATTTGGTGGGAATATTCACATCATTTGTTTACCTCACAAGCAGATTTAAATTATCGGGAAAAAATGATTATGGAAACTGACAGAAAAAAGGATGACTGTGACGAATGCGTGTCAGTTTAAGCTGTGGGAAATTGCCAAGATTCCTGTAACAAATTAACTACCAAACAAATGAAAAGATTTGGTTAACTCTTAGGAGCAATTTGGCAAAGCTTGAATATGACAAGCAGTTACATGACTACAGGCATGGTCACGAGTAACCTACCCTGTGCATCCAACTTGCTCAGAGACCAGTAAGTCACTGTTGAAAGTGCTGGATTTTCTATCAAATCTTCTTCTAATTCTTCCCTAAAAACAGCTCATCGGCCTCCCCCCTAATGAACATCAGGGGTCAGGGTTACGAACATAGCAGCTGGGGACAGTGGTCATTTGCCCAAGAAACAGAAACGCCTGATAGCTGAGTCTATGGATGCAACGATAATGAAGCTATCGTTAGAGAATGGAAGTACTGACAGTCAAAAACTGAGTTTAAATCCAAAATTTGAATGATTTTTTTTAAGCCATGGAAATTAAAAGAAAAAAAGAAAAAAGAGTTTGGAGAGGCACATGCAAACATTCTGCTCTTTGTCCTACACGTTATGCTAAATGGTCTCAAAACATTTTAATGGAAAGTGAAGTGATCTGAAAGTGTAAAATTACATTTGTCGTTTCAGCAAATGGGCTCATGCGTGCCAACCACTTCTTGGTTTGGACATGTGACAATTTTGCCGATACAGACTTGTGTACTGTAATGGATCAGCTCCCAGGCATAAAACCTCTGAAATTATGGCCAAAGTGTGTCTACTAGGTTTGTAAGTATCAGTTATTTTCTTTATTGAATAAATTGCAGAAAACTTTTTAATTATAAGGTGTTTCTCCAATAAAAGGTTAGAAAATAGTGAAAAATGACTGTGATCAGAATGATTGGGATTCACTTGAGCTCATTTTGCTCAATGACTTGACATTAATCGGTAATAAACAATCTAAGCAGTTGCCGACTGCTTTTCTTGACTAACACTAATCCTTTTAGCTCTATTGTTTACTATAACCATATATGATAATACGGACATTGTGCTTTCTCAAGTACTATACTTACACTGTACATTAGATATACAGGAGCTATATGGCAGAACTGAAGAGTAGAAGCAGTGCTACTCTTTAAATTTCTGATACACAAAAAAGCTGAAAGGCATTCAAAATGCAATGAAGCGAACACAGTTGGTGTGGAAGAAGATATTATTACGGAAGAACAAATAGAGTTGATCCTCATCCATACTGAAAGCTCAGAGACACTGAAGACTCGGTGGTAGCACAACGAAGCAGATATTTGTTCGGAAATATTTTGGCAAAAGGGTAGAGAAAGCTATTATAAAAGTTTCATAATACACTGAACTCATTGCAGAAGTTCCACAGGAAGAAGGCACTGAAAATTGTGGCTTGTGTCATTTTCACATCCTCTGACCGTGACAGTTCACGTGCCTTGTCCACAACCACAACAACAACAACTACAACTACAACAACCCTCTGATATCAGAGAGATCTGACAACAACTGCAGGGAGAACAACATTAAAAAAACAGTGTTTATAGCTATAACCAAAGAGGAATTAAGAGGGTCTAAAATTTGTCTCCTTAGGCCCTCTAGTGTCTCATTGCTTAAAACAGATCAGAGACAGATCATGGCAGTGACAAGGTGGTTTCCATTAAAAACCAAAACAGTAACTGTGAATTCAGCTCTGCTGTAAGAGGCTATAAAGACTAACCAGGTGTCATCATTTAATAATATAATGTGCCTAAAAGCCCCCTACTATGTCTCTCACATCTGGCCAGTGGCCTGGACTTGGATCTCTATAGGTCAGCCATAATGTCTGTTCCTGGTGGCTATGTTCTGTGTTTACTGCTTATGCTGGTTGCCCCGATATATGCGGTTTTCACGATTCCTTTTTTCCCTGTAACTTAACAAGGGAGGTGTCGAGTGCAAAGTTAGCACAACCCATAGAGGCACAGTAGTTACATTTGTAGGAAATACAAGTTGGCATAAACCAGAATTAGCTTTTGAAACAAATAAAAAAATGCCATTTATAAACAACACACAACTAAAATCAAGTTTTTTTCTCTCCCATTTGTTCAGGTTCTCTCTCTCTCTAGGGTTCAACAAGGTCATTTTGTGAAGATAAAGCACATTTAATTAGGTGCAACCCAATTAGTAACCTGCTAATGATATGTAACATATAATTAAAAGTATACTTGTAATAACAATTATAGCTTCTTCCAAAAAAATGCAGTGATTGCAGATTTAACCATCTGCCCAAATTTAGGAAGATTTTATTTAAAACAAAAAAACAGTTGTATAGACACTGATATGAAGAGTGGGAATTTTTTTTTGACAGGAAAGCCAGTTTCAAAAATGACCTAAATAGAATAATAGTCCTAAATGAGATGCATAATACACTCACAGGCTCTTTTCCATCCATGGCTTCCATCCACAACTTCCTGTCCCCCTCCGAAAGAGCCTGGAAAGTAACGGGCATGTTTCTATGGAAACAGTAACAAAATTCCATTAAAGAGGCAAAGGGCTGCAATTAAATTATTCAGTAAGAGGATGTGCTGCTATAGATCCTAAACACTCTGAATATTTAGTTTAGTATAAGCTTATGACTTCAGGGATCACACACATGTTTTTCAAGCAAATCAGGGTGAACAAAATACCAAGAACACCACAAGAAGAAATTCAGTCAAAGTGTTTTTGAAGTCGTTGATCAAATCTTGTGCTGTGACGATGGAAGTGGGAAACGGAGATAAATGAGACAAACTTGAAGAGATGATGAAAATCCATTGTTGCAATCTGTCCGCTGGAGACACGATAAAATATGCTGCCAATTTTTACAGCTTGTAGGCTCCTGAATTAATTGATAACTAAAACAACTGTGCTACAAGTTTAAATCTGTCTCTGCCAACTGCAGAGATCAACATGATAAAAACATCTAAAAACTCATATTAAACAACTTTTCTCAACTCTGACATTAAAAAATATATGACCCTGATATCTATAGGAGCCATGGAGTTATGGCATAGGGGATGTGGTGGAGTTGGATGAAGACGATTTTTAGGCAAACAAATGATCAGGGATAACATGAGCAGAGATATGCGAGCAAGAGAAATCACTATTCATTCACCTCTCCTAAGGCCAAAGGTCAGGGCCAGGTACTAGCAAAGGGAGCCTGTCGGGGTTATTCAAGTGGGCGGACGCTGGCCTTAAAACATCTTGAACCAACAACTTAATCTTCTGCACTAGACATTGCTGCCACCTTGAGTTTATCAAACAGCTGTCTAGTCATTATGTTGTTGTTCAGTTCACATGCTGGCACAAATTAGTTGCTCAACATTCAGACGCTTTCAAGTGTTTCATGCATAATTCAAGCAGCTTTTAAACCTTTAAAACACCCTGTCGCCACTTTAAATATCTCCACAGATAAAAGAAACCTGATTACGACAGAAAGTGTTTATTAAAATGCATTTAGTACTGAGTAGCCTGCTTATGTAAGTATGAGCAGGTTGTTTTCCTACCCCTAAAAATCACAGTTTGCCATCTGTTTCCAGAATTTGCCCATTGCTCAGGGACTGTTTGGGCTACCGTCCATTTAGCCCTCACACTCTGTCCTTGTAAACCACCTGTTCACCGTGCCGCCTGAACCTGTTTATCCCACAGGGCTCCTGGTGTTGCCTCATCTCACAGTTTCTCAAATTTTTTTGCGCTAACCTCTCGTTAGTTTCCACGTCAAAGCAAAAGCGCTTGTCTATGGACTCTGTCTTCCGGCGGATGCAGGATTTCAGTGTCAGCTGCGTAGGGCCCTGCAGGGGAAGGGAAGAAGTTGGAAAGTGGTTGTTATGCGCGATGGAGAGGACGATAGTAGATCAAGCACAGCACAGATTTATTTCTGGTGTTATGTAATGGATGTGTAATCATAACATTTCTTCTCAGTAAGCACCTGTTTAGTTGTAGGCTTTTGTTCACAAGGTACCATGACCAGCAGTCTCCCCTCCTTGTGATACTTGCAATAGTATTTGACCCATGACACGCCCAAAGCCCCTGATGGGAGAAGGAAGAAGAAAAAAAAAAAACAAACAAGTAAAAAAAACAGGACAGGTCTTGTCAGTGGGAATTTGAGCTGGAGCCTGTACAAGCAACAAGCTTCTGTGTAAAACATACAGCACACTTACACTTCTCCTGACAGTACAGGTAACCCTCCATTGGCAGAAAATTGTGCATTTTACAGATCTGGGATGGGTGTTTCATTCTTTTCATCAGCTCCTCCATCTCCTCACGAGTGCTTTCATAGTGGTTTCGTGTCTGAGAGCAAAACAAGACAGCACCTTAGAAACTTGCAGACATCCAGTTAGAGGATAACCAATGTATTGCCAGTAACGTCGCCTACGTTTTGCAAGCTGAGCTGCAATTCCTGCTTATAAGGCATGAAGTCCTGAGTCATCTCCACTGTCAGGTTGTTGAGCGTTAAAATGCTGTGAAGAAACGCCAGCACCTGTGCAACCAAAACAGATATTCCATTCTTAAGATTGCTGTCAAGAGCAAAGGAAACATTCTCATAAAGAAGGGATGAATGACTAGTGGGATTCTGTTTTTTTCTAGCAATTCTTTTTCCCCAAAGTGTAAGTTTCGTTTTCCTTGATCTCTTGGTGCATGTGTGTGGCAGCAAAGAGGAAGAGTGGGAGACCCCAGGCGGCACTCACAGGCTCCACCACATCAAACTTCTTCCTGTCCTGCACCTGATGGATCTGGTTCACATACTCCACTGACGATTCGTAGAAGTTCACCCGCTCTTTGTCTACGAGTTCATCAGCCTGTAGTCAAAACATTTTTTTTTTTTAAAGGAAATTTTAAATAGTGGCTCTCAGTTCTATATTTCCACACAACTGATGCAAAAGACTGGTTGTACACCCCCTCACCTCTTGAAGTTGACTCTCTTTCTTCTTAGCAGAAAGATTCAGGTGTTTGTCTAACTGGGAGTAATATTTTTCACTCTCTTTCTCAAACTTCTTTTTCTTTTCCTGAAAGGAAGATTTTTTTTAGAGGGGAGAGATGAAGAGATTTTCACAGCAATCATAAAAAAATTATATAACAGTCTATAAAACATACAGCTTATAGAAACAATTAGGCATCCTGTCCTCTAATACAAATCATGAGCTCCTCTCAGGAACCCTTACTATGATGACTTTTAGTTATATTACAATATTTAAGAATTTAAAAGGTCTAATAAAAGTCTAATAATACTGGCCAATACTTTTTTACATTAAAAAAAACATAAAAACAAACACCAAAAAAACAGTTTTGACAAGGTTTATTGATCTTTCCCCACCACAGGTACTCATACTCCATGGGGTACTTCTGAAGTGGACTGGGGATTTAAAGAAATTGTGGAGTAGCTCAACTTGTCTGATGAAAAAATTAAGAAACTGATTTGTTTTAAACAACATATATCCAGTTATTAGGTCGGCTGTAACACAGGAACATTAAAACAGCTTAGCAACTGAGCAGAGGAGTCTAAGCAGTCTAAACAAAAAATATTGGATAAATATTGGTTAAAGTAGTTCCAATAAATTGCTGAAAGTTTAGATGAATAATGAAACAGCTTAAAGTATTGGATACATGGTTAAAACCTCTAGCTTTGCAACTGGTTGTATTACAAACACAAACTTGACCAAACCAGCCTAAACAAACTTTTAATAGTTAAGTAACAAGCAGTTTAAATCAGTTCAAACAAACCCCCTAAGGTCGTGAAGGGTGGTGTTGATGTGACCGGGCTGTGGGCCGATATCACACAAAAGGCTGCAAAGCACTGGTCTAGCTCTAGTATTACTGATTTTGAACTCTGTCACTGTTGTTCTCTGTATTTAAAAACTTTTCTTTTTAGAACATTTTTACTTCCATATACTTGCAATTCATTTTTTTCTGTTAAAAACCTTCATTTTCAACAGAAAAAAAATCTTTGCACAGTGTATTATTCTGTTAAAATGAACAGTCGTTAAAATGGGCCAAAAATACTGAATAACTGACAACTTGTTATTTAGCTGCATAGTGCTTTGTTACCCTTGTTCCTGGAACAGTCTATATACTTTTTAGGTAAGAGCAATTCTTTTTAAGATACGATTTTAGTATGAATTCATTGTCCATGGCATCTATGACCTGCATAATTCATGTATATTTCAGTTCCATTTGCTGATGAAATAAATAAACGCAGCAGCGAGAATTATGGGAAGGGGCTGGTTAATTAATACACTGAGGGGAGAAGTCTCCTTTAGTCACCAAAGCCCAATCAGAAAGACGGCAAAATGTCAGGCTGAATAATCAAGGAGCTATAAAACACAGTTTCCTGATGACTTTAAAAGCAAAACTTCTGCTGCTGCTGCTCTTGACTATAAAACTGCTTGACTTAACACATTAAACAACCTTGCGGGGGAGGAAGAAGACACTTGCATATCATTTTTCATAAACAGGTGAATTTTTTTTTCTCATATACTCATAAATAGATTTGGGGAAGTAGCTTATAACATCCTGTTCAGTCTGTACAAGCAGTTCAGGAAGATGATGCATGTGATATAACAGTTTGACTTTTCAATGCACAGAAACAACCCACTGGAGCAGAACAGAGTTCCCGGTGCTAAATCGAGAGACGAATACTTTGATTCACATTAGTCAACCACACACACCACTTGCAGCGGAATCTGTGGAAACACTTACCTTTGTTACTCCTATTTGCTCTTTCCTGAACTTCTCCAGTGGCTTGATGAGAAGGTCAGAGGCGTTCTGAACCTGGACGGATAAAAAGGAAGCGGGCATTACTGCGGCACATTCCAGAAAACAGAAACACACAAGCTTCAATTGCCCCGTGTATATAAACACTCTAACCCACGGTCTGTTTGGTAGATAATGTTGAAGATAGTGTTATATGTGGGCTACTATCATGTTGAGAAGAATTTTGAAAGAAGCATCTTTAATTTGGGCAACAAGTTGTATTTTTCATGACCACTCCCACAAGCACAATATATCAGATGACATCCAGTTTTAAAACTAGATCCGTATCCAGATAACCCAGTTCAACAGGAAGTGCTACTGCTAATGCTTTGATTGCTGAGGTGTAAGGAAAGAGTATGAAACACAGAACATGAGACCGTAGCTTGAGTTCATGCGGCTGGAAAAAACAGGGAAGTTTCATGAAAACTTCTGTGTAATCACAATATGATGATGACAAGCACACAATCACGCAAGAGCAGTGGAGCATAAATTCTTCAGCATTATTTACAGTGTAACAAAGTGTGTGAAATAACAGTAGCAGCAGTTATAGCAGCTTGAAAACACAAAGGCAAAATTAAACCTTTTACGAAAAGGAACATGAAAACCAAGAGGGAAACTGATAGCCAATTAATTAAGCAGCTTCAAATAGGATACGGAGTCCGCATGGAGGAAGCTGATAACCCACCAGCATCATCCTATCGTGCTCCACTTCCTGCAGGAGACCAGCAAACTCCTGGAACGACTCAGCTGGGTGTGAAAACAAGGAAAATCATGATGGCCAAAATAAAAGCATTGCATATACTTATCTTAAGTGTCTGAAGCAGAAAACACATTTTGGACCAATCAAAAAAGCAACACAACATGTTTATTCCAGCATGGATAATTATGCATTCACGTGGACTTGAGGGAGTTACTGGTGATAATTTTTCCAGCTATTTTTTATGCACACTTGTCATCAAGTTCTGAGGCAGAAGTTTCTGCTTTTTCCAAGCCATTTTTCCCCCGATTCCTCACATTCAAGAGGAATTACCACTCTGGTGCCAAAAATGTTCTTCTCCACCGAGGTCAAGTAGGAAAAGTTACAGCTAATTCTGATGGAGAACACGTCTAACTTTATAACAACAAAATCTAGGTATTTCTGACTACTGGGATTTTCATTTGTCATACGGTAAACTGAAAAACCTGCTGGAAAAAGGCATGAAATGATCAGCAAATTTAAAAAAATGTCCATTCATCATCAAATTCAGTAAATAAAATGTGTCTGTATTGTATCTTACCAATGTTAATCTCATCATCTGTCAGGGAGTCACCGATGAAGTCGAATTGGAACATGCTGAGAGTCTGAGAAAACCTCTGCACTGCTACAGAATAGCCTATAAGAAAATAATAGAATAAAGCGAGATTTAGCCTTTTTAAAACATCTGAATGGAACTGCAAAGGCCTCAGTCACAACTACATCTGACTGCTATCTACGAACCTTTATGATTCTTTACATCCAACTTAGCTGTGCAGTCCTGGATTATCGTTAGTGTGCATTTTTCTTCTCATTTCTCGTAGGAAATTCTAAAGTATGAACAACAACACTGGCTGCTGCTGCGCATGCAGGATTCTGCAGCACAGCAGCAGCCAGTGTGTGGCCGACGCAATATATTATCCCTGTTATATCTGGCATTTATTACAGAAACAAAACAGCCTGTCAGATGAATGCTCTAGAGCAGTTCGCGTGAGGAACTCAGCTTGAAAATCTAGTCTCGTGTTTTAAACCTCTTCCAAAATTTTAGTAATGGAACTGATTCCGAAAACAGTTTCTTTCCAATCGACAAGTTGCGGCTTCTGTTATAGTTTTTTTTTTCTTTTGGGTTCTGTTTAACTATGCTTCTTTTTTTTTTGTCAAATAAAATTTTCATTGTAAACTCAGGAGTAAATGGGTAGAGAGTCCTTTCTGTCATGAGCTGAAATAAAACTGTGACTTTCCTGAATATCTCTTAGAGCGGTCTATCCCAGCAATAAGGACTCGTGACCTCTGGCTATTATCTGGACTGAATATATGACCCTCACTACTCTGCAGCATCACTACAGTACCTACAATGACAGTTTCTGTTTTCGAGGTGAAAAGCTTGTCATTGGTGATTTGGACAGCAGAATAGACAGTAACTTGGCCAGCGAGACAAAACAAACAGTGTCCCGTCCCCCCTTCACCCAAATATACACATCTACTGTAGTGTATGGAGGCACTGGCTCTGGTCCATACTGTCAGTGTGACTCGTCCCACACTACAACCAGCAGCAGAGAGATGACAGACAGCATCACACACGGGGGTGGTGGGTGGGGGTTGGTGGAGAAGAAGCAACAGATGGACGGATGCAATCTCCGCGAAACGACACGGCCTTGGTGCATTTCGGGAAAACAAAACAGAGCCCGTCATCCTGCACATCTGCATCTTATCCACGGCCCTTCACTAGCAGCTCCTTGGACGTGCCTCTCCCACCCACACTGATCGTGGAGGCCCTCGGACAGGCCCCACCGATGCCCCCCCCCTCACCCCACCTCATCACGCCGCTACACCTCCTCTCAGCGTGGGGGCCCAGCTGCCGCCCAGGTCGCCCACGCTCACCCTTGATCGCGCTGATCACGCTGTTTCCGTCTTTTATCAGCTCCTTGAGGAATTTGCTCGTCCTCTCCAGCTCCAGCTCGTAACACTTGAGAGTCTCCCTGAAGTCCGGGCTGTCCAGATAGCAGTCGCTGAACTCCAGAGGAGGGTGGCCCATGTCTCCGGGCCGCCGGGGCCGCCTGGGGCGACGGGATCGCTGGGCTTGTGACGGGGGGAGCCGCGCAGCCTACGCCCGTCGGGTCATCGCCGCTCACTCGGGGCGACTCCGCGCACTCACCCGCCGAGGGCAGCGGGAACCATGGTGTCCGTGGGAGCCTGCGGCGGCCGCCGCTCAAACGCGAAGTGAACTAAAAACGGCGAAGGGTCCGGGTCGGGACTCGCTCCCCTCCGCTGCTCCGCTGCTCCGCCGCGTTAAGCTCTTTAATTTCACCGGATCCTCGCTCCTCTTTTTCCACTTTTTCCTTGTTGCGGCGTCGCGGCCGCGACCCCGTCGGCCGCGTCCCGTTCCGAGGTGTTTCCCACTATGGCGAAACCTCCCGTCTGTCCTCCCCCTCGCTTTGAAATCATCTGACAACTAGTAAAATTAACGACACGTTCTCAAACCGATAAATACGTTGGTTTAAGATGTATTTTCCCCTCTAACAGCGGTGTTGTGCGCGTCCCCACGCCGCCCGATTTTGCAAGGATCGCGGGACAGAGCTGAATCGGAAGTATCCGGCTGGCCACGGCCTCCACGGTGAAGTTCCCCCTTTTCCACACCCAGGAGGTTCTTAAAGGCGCCACGGCGCAGTCGGAGGGAGCGTGTTAACGGTGCTGCCGTCAGGGGCCATCGGAAATCTCGACACTTCAGATGATGCTCTCATTAACGAAGCTCCACAAATCAAATAATAAAGACTGAGGCCCTCATGAGGTAAAGGTAAATTTGAAGGGTCACAGGATTAAAAAAAAAAAATGTTTCTGCTACGTGACATCTTATAAATGCTCCAGTGATTTTAAGTGTGTGTGTGTGTGTGTGTGTGGGGGGGGGTTATCTCCTATGTCTTTAAAAGGTAATCTGATAAAACACAAGGGGGGGGGGGTGAGCTACTAAAGGATAAATGCAACCACTGAAAAGGTTTCAGAGGCCGACAATGATCTGTTTTAAGGGATCACGATTGCTTTGTTTTCTCGGACGTGTGTTTTTCAATAGAGAGGGCCAATCAACACTCCCATTCATAGAAAAGCTTGAAAAAGCTTTTGCATTTTGCGCCATTCAACTAATTCCAAATTTTAAAGAGATGGTGAAACTGATCAAAAACTACTAAGTGAAGAATAGCAAAGGATGTTCTCCTTGAGAACACTACATCTAGAAGGTCTTAATGATGGATTGAACTTGTTTTTCGTAACAGTTTACTGTTGTTCGTTTTGTGGTCTTTGTTTTCTTTGTTCTTGTATGTGTATGAGTGCCTAAAGACTTAAAGACCATATGTGGTGAGGATGCACACTTATAACTGCATCTGTCAGTGTAGCTATCCTGCTCCCCATGCAGGTTTTGCGGCTGATGGGTTCACGTGGAACGCTTTGTGCTCCTCGTCACTTTTGTCCTGATTGGTCTTGTTGATGGTCTGATTATGTCTCTAGAATTAGGGGATGTGGTGACCGTGGTCTTTTGACTAAAAAAAAATCACTTTTATTCACATTTTTTCACTGTGTTGCTTTTAACTCACTAAATAAATTTACTCTGTTTGCATCTTTAAAGTGTCTTTTACTTTTTTTGTTACTGTCAAGTAGTTTTTCAATCAAGGGATCACAGGCGTGAAAGAGTGGGAACAACAGGTCTTACAGTTAGACAAGTAAATTTAAGGCCCGAAGACTGGTTTAGTTTAGGAATTACCACCACACTATCACCCCTGAGGTGCTCTTGAACAAGGCTCCGTTGCACCATTGTGTTGTATTAGATAGCCTCTAGAATGCGGACCGACCTCAATTAATAAAAAATAAAGGTTTAACTTGTATTTTTTTTTTATTGCTCCATAATCAAAACCTCAGCAGCAACATGTGGAGGAAAATACTTTGAAATTCAAAGCTGCTCATGATACACATGCACCTGCATGGGCACATTACGTGTGGATTCCTGAACATATAATGAGAACCGTGTAATTATTCTACAGTGAGACAGAACACATCTGTATGTGACTGCATGTGTTCCCACATTCAACTAAAATACCATAACGTGATCTGTCTTTGTAGCGCAGACAACTTCACCAGACTAAGTGAACACAATCACTGATCAATGACCATCCAGCACACACAGTTATGTAGCAATAACTGTAGCTTTCCTCCAGATGTCACCCTTCAGACTGAATTGAAGCAGGAGACCACAGTTCGCCTGCAAACACACAAGTGCTTTATATGAATCGACCAGTTTCATTACAAGTATACAGACCTCAGTCGGTCAAACAGTCAGTTTGTGAGTATGCCCAAGGATCGCTACTCCAAATAGAACCCACTGTTTGGATTAAAACTTCTCTTCAGCCTTTATTTACAAAATCAACAATAGGAGTGTTAGAGAAGTTACAGACTGGCCATAGGAGATGATAAAAAAAAAAAAAAAAAATTGGCATCCCACAGGAGTCTGTACACATAATGCTGATCAGAGTGTCAGATTTTAGGGTACCATAAAGCAATATTATCCACATACATACGCATACGCACACATCTATATACTGACACACTTAGGAGGACATTGCATTTGTCTCCAATAATTTCCTGGAGACTTATCCTAACAATAACCTGACTTTAACCAAACTTTACATAAAGGGTGTCTGCTTTTTGACAACACCCCCCTTACAGAGCAAAAATATCTTATTTAGTAGTCTCAAATCTGAATGTATTAAGAACCATACTCATATTGGAGATCTGAAAGATAGAGTATTATAGATAGTTAGAAATTTTGTTAGATACAGCTCAAAAAACAAAAATCCTATTTTGATTGACACAGCAACAGAAAACAGACATTTTATAATCCACTATACAATCTATACTGGATTGTGGAGATATCTTGTATGCTCATGTGGCTGTTATTGGCCTTGTCATGATATTGCAAATATGTTCTCTGGTCTCTTTTATAACATGGATCTTGCTCTCAATGAGATTCTCAGTTAAAATAAATTGTAGCTAACTAACTTTTGAACAGCTAAATAGGAAAATGAAAAAAAACAGGAATTTGTTTTTGTTATCTCTCGAAAGTTATTTAATCAATTTGATTTCGGTTTGTGATGGCCTCTGTAGATTTTCATCTTCAAAACTGTGGTGTTATGTAGAAGCTAATTCAATCTAAAAAACAAGCAATTAATCCCACTTAGCAGAAATATGATAAACCGTGCTTGGTCTTACGAGACAGAGTGAGCAGGGTGAATCAGTGGTTAAATATTAGGTGGGCAGCAACAATGTAGATGTAAAGGCTGAGGAGAAAAACTAGATAAGAGACTGATTATTACGATTAAAAAAAACCCTTGACCTCTTCTCTTTAGATTTTATGGGCTTTTCTTTGTTTTAGACCTTTATGTCTTACTCCATATTGCGTCAAAAACATCACCCACTTCCTGTGCAGAACACAGCACAATAAGGATGATAAGGACAGACTGCAGTCCCCACACAGATTCCACAGCTGGGCAGAAATTAAAATGTTTGATCTGAATTCTGAAGCTGTTTGTTTGGTCCGGGTAAATGGGCCTATTGTATGCAAATATTGCGCACAGAGGCATATGACCTCCCCAGTGCAGGGCAGTGGCTAGTGTGAGAGAAATCATTAGCAATGCAAAGTCATGGTGCTCTGATACTCTTGTTCACCGTCACAGATTGAAAAAAAAAAATCTGCTAATGTCAACGTAAATGTTTCTGGATGTACTTTATTCCAAGCTGCAGCTGAAGGTAAGTCTGTTTTATTCCTCACTGTGTTTAAAGATCATGTAGCTGAAGAAATGTCTGATAGCTCGTTTTTAGTGTCCTCAGCTGGTTTATGCTGCTTTTGGTTAGTTTATGCTTTACTATGTCTCAACTTGACATTGAAGAGTTTTGTAAATTCCTTAATAACAAAGACATAAAAGAAAAAAAAATCAACTGTGACTCTCCAGCGTGCTGGTGACAAAACAGAATTTGGCTGTTGATATTGTCTGAACCAGTGGAGGCCTTCTCTATTAAACTTCGAGACACTTTTGCAACAAAACATTTTCCTGCCAAAAATCAGCGATTAAGACAGACACAGTTACACTCGGTACAGATGCCCACTTTGCATGCTACACCACGGCGATTGGTGAACTGTGAAAGCATGTCACATGATGCATGGTGCAAGACTTGAGTGTTGCACTCTTAAATGGCCTGCCAACTGCCAAAGGGGGGGGCAGAGAGGCTTCCTTCTTCTCTGGATTCACATCCATGCCAAACCAGCAGCTCAGCGTTTTCCTCTACGGTGCCTCCTATGCCTCTTACACCTCCTGCTGAGCCGGGTAACAACTCTGTCATTTATAGCATACTGCATCAGAGTGGAAATGCAAACATGTTGAAGACACAGGAAAACCAACAACCTTGCAGAGGAGATGAAACAGTCTGGATACTTTTTAAACTTAAAATTAATTTTGGAAAATTCCTAAATTGCTAACTTAGTGGAAAGAAAAAATAGCAGAAAACTGCTGGTGCAGTCACACATACTGCTCTAAGTTAATTCTATTTTTTTAATACTAATTTCTTAGCAGTGTGACTAAATTGTCCTACTTTAAAAAAGTACAGAATTGTGTAACTCCTAAATTTGAACTCAGACTGAAGCTGCATTTGTAAGTTTGCTGCAAAATATTTGAAAATATTTGCAGTTTATCTAATAGGCCATTCTTTTCCTTTTTGGAAATAAGCATTAGGAAGTATCGGGTAGTAGTGGCATAAACCACTGCCAGAATCTCCCTGACTTTGTTTATTAGGTGACAGGTCTCTTGGCCTTGCAATGGCAGCTTTATTGGCACCTCAAGGATTGTTCTCCACCACTGGAAGAATCAGACAAAACCTGATTTTGCTGAAATATTACAATTATTGGCAGAATTGGCCTCTTTTGAATCTTCAATTGCAAAAACATTTTATGTGTATTACTATTTATTGGTTTATTTTAATTTATCTCTATTAGCCACTTTTATATACCTTTATATTTTTTTTCTGTTTCTTCTGTTACCTGCTCTTCAATGATTTACCATAGGTCTGTTGCCTTATGTTTTGAATTTACTGGAAATCCTTAAATTACAAAATAGGAAAATAATTTTCAGTACAACCTTCTTTCACCTGTTAAACCATTTGATCTGTTTTTTGTGCTTTCTCCATCAGACCCGGAACCAAAGATGAACTGGGCATCATTTTATGCTGTCATCAGCGGTGTGAACAGACACTCCACAGGCATCGGTCGCATCTGGCTCTCTGTCCTGTTTATTTTTCGCATCCTGGTCCTGGTGGTTGCAGCAGAGAGCGTGTGGGGGGACGAGAAGTCAGGCTTCACCTGCAACACCCAGCAGCCAGGCTGCAACAGCGTCTGCTATGACCACTTCTTTCCCATCTCTCACATCCGCTTGTGGGCGCTTCAGCTCATCCTGGTCTCCACTCCTGCCCTGCTGGTAGCAATGCATGTGGCCCACCGCCGCCATGTCGACAAGAGGCTCTACAGAATGTCAGGTCGGACCAACCCCAAAGACCTGGAGCAGATAAAGACCCAGAAGATGAAAATCACAGGGGCTCTTTGGTGGACGTACGTCATCAGCCTGTTGTTCCGTATTGTCTTCGAGGTCACCTTTATGTACCTGTTTTATATGATCTACCCCGGTTACAAGATGATCCGGCTGGTCAAGTGTGACTCGTACCCCTGTCCTAACACAGTGGACTGCTTTGTGTCCAGGCCCACAGAGAAGACTGTCTTCACCGTTTTCATGCTGGCCGTGTCAGGGGTTTGTATTCTGCTCAACATCGCAGAGGTGGTCTTCTTGGTGGGGAAGGCCTGCAGTAAGCATTTGCACAATGCTGGAGACTCAACCATGGGTGCTTGGATCCAACAAAAACTCTGCTCATTATAACAAAACAAAGATTTGATACCAGCACAACGGGGCAACAACAATTAATCTAACTTGTGAGTAAGATACATAAAGTATATTGTACATCATAGTTTGACATGGTGATGATTTATCCAGATGTTATAATCTCAGCTGAACAAAGCATTTGGTGCCAGTATATTCAGACAACATGTTTCATCCCAGTGAGCACCAGACTTCGAGTGATATGTCAAAGCATTCTCACAGGAAATGCAATATCTGTTGATAAGTTACAACTTGTGCCATGAACAAAAACACGGTAAACAAAAGCACTGACAGCAAAAATAATATAATATAATACAACATAATATAATAATTTGATGTTTGGCCAAACAAAGATTATTTAAGTAACATTTTATAAAACAATATTCCAGCTGATCACATCACAGGCTTTCTTCTTCGTGGAATTTTTAACATTTTGATTATGATAGAGATTTTTGATCTTGAAATGAAATATTAAACTAAGAAAGGTGATTTAAAGTCATCAGGTTGTTTCTACTGAAAATACAACATACAGCAATATTTCTGGTGTTTTAATTTGTAATAGTCTATTATTTAAGTCAAATATGATCACAAATGAAATACCTATGTCTAAATCATCATGAACTGAAACTAATAGACAGGGGGATTTATGGGTTTTCTTCGGCTGTTATCAGTAAGATGTTTTACTAATACATGGAAAATATATTGGATTTCATAAATGTTAAATGATACAGTGTTTGTTTAATACAATTGCTTTACCTTGGTGATTAAATGGCTCCTTCAGACACAAAGCAATAACTCAAGACAAAAAAAACTTGAAGTGCAAACTCTTTTCTGAAGTTTACTACTGATTTCTAAAAATGTTATTTAAATTCATTCATTTTGAAGCTGGATGTTCGTATCTTGCCAATACATAGAAGCATAAAATCAAACAGAGTTTGTGTAATTGTGCTTTTTTTTTTTTTTTTACTAGATTTTGTCATCAGATCAAAATGTCTAAGGCTTCTTACATATGACTCAATATGGGAGTGTCCAAACAAGCAAATGGACTGAAATAGTTGTGGTTTATTTTGATAAGATTTCCTCACCCTAAATCACCAGAGAACAGCAGTGATGTGTAAGAGCAAAGTAAGCTGCAGTCCCGCAGTGCCACTTTCTGTGATTCTTCTCAGCTGTCAGCAGTGTGACTGGGAGAACAACACAAAATGTGAATGATACTTCATGGGACATTTAGTAGCACCATCACCATCTTTAGGCTTGAGATCCTCTGAGCCATGTCGCCACCTGTGAGGAAACATCTCAGGCTGATTAAGTTCTACTTCTGAAGGCCAGAGTGCAGAGTTTTAGGGTTATCAATAGCCACGCCATGAAGGGGTCAGTGTGTGGGTGAAAATGGTGACCCAGGGGACAGCTGGACCAGCCGTGGCTGAGCAAGAGGGCATTTCTCTTTTTAAAGAACGTGTCAACACGCACCATCTATAGAGTTCAGATTGATGAGAAGCATATTGGCAGTGCTTTACCAAAAACAAATTCCTCCAATCTGTTATTCTTGTCTGTGATCAGTGTTAGTGGCGAATGTTTGTGTGAAAAGTTCAGTTTTATTTTGGAGCCTTTTAGTCCTGCCTCCATATCTAATTTTTAAAGGGTTGAAAATTTTCTTTGCAGAGGGTCATCATGAGGAGCTTGTTTTTGTTCTTTTTTAAATAAACAATTTATCAAAAACTGGGTTGTTAGGGCAGTCAGCTACAATTAAGTACAATACTCCATCAAAAGCCTGAATGTTATTTAAGTAAAAAATCAAAAGTATTAACTCTAAAATTCTATAAAAAAATTCTTTATATATATGTGTGTGTTTGTGTGAGTATATATATATATATATATATATATATGTGTGTGTGTGTGTGTGTGTGTGTGTGTGTGTGTGTGTGTGTGTGTGTGTGTGTGTATATTTATATATGTATATATATATATGCCTATGTGTGTGTGTCTGTGTATATTTATATATGTATATATATATATATATATATATATATATATATATATATATATATATATATGCCTGTGTGTGTGTGTCTTTGTGTATTCATGTTTTCTATGTGTGTGTATGTGTCTGTGTGTGTATTTATAGTATAGATTTAATTTGAATGAGTAACTATTCTATAATCTATAATTTTGTGAAGTAAATTCTACTATATTTACATCAAAGTACTAAACATACACTACATTATAAAATGGAAATACTCAAGAATAAGTAGAAGTGCCTCAAAATTGTACTTGTGTTACATAAAATGCACATAATTAAATCTAGCACTGGACACATTAAGAAAAATTTACTTCAGTAAAAACATTGATAAACAGTAACATTTTTATTAGTGGTAAGACTAAGACTAACCAAAATTACAAATACAAAACCAACATTCAAATCTGACTTGAATGGAGTTAACTCCTTTGAGTAAAGTACAATTATTAAAGGAAAGTACCATTATGTAGAATTATGGAATATCATACACACTATGCATTGGGACCGTTGTTCTTTGATGCATATATGTCTAAAAAGGATTTTAATGTTGTTACTGGTTAAGGTGGATGAGGTTCAATGTAATGATATATTTATATACACTTTAACTGTGTAATCTGTAGAAATGCAATCTATTTAGTAGCTAATCATATAGTATCTATAGATGTTTTTGATGACAATTTGAACAGGGAAAGCTGTCAAATATATGTAGCAGTTTAATGTTTCCCTCAGAAATGTTATGGAGTTGAGGTGTAAAGTAGCAGGAATTGAAAATACAGGTACCTCAAAATTTGCTTCAATACATTTGACTATATAGACTTAGTTACTTTCCACCACTATTCTGTGACCTGCACCAGAGCAACACTGTTAATTAAACGTTTGACTGAATGACCCGGAGTCTACCCTGACTGCAGCACTGAGGGATGGCTCTACAGTGTCTAACGCTGTCAAAGGTCAGATCACCATGAGAGTGACAACAAAGCCACTCCCTTCACCATGAATTATATTTAGCGCACCCTGACATGCAAGACTACTAACCTGCACCCTCACTGGACTTCTCAGCTGCCACTCAGTTGAACACACCTCTTAAGTGAGGGGTTTTGTACATTTCTACGGGTAGAAATCTCTTCAATCTGTGCTCATGCTGAGACTGAGCAGGGATTTAGTTGTGATGGCTTGTTGAACACTGGGTATTGATCGGGTCAGAGTGGGAGGGCAGCAGGCGGGATCACAGAGTCACCAGTGAAAACTATCTTAGAGAAGTTTATCTTGGCGTTGCATTTTTCCTCAGTGGTTCAAGAGAACATGGCCTCTCTCTGAACTGAAAAGGCTCAGTCGCCAAGTGACTCTGGATCAGCACTGCTGTGGGAGATGAACATTATCAGGTATGTCCTTCTTGATGAAGATACCCACGCTATCATTAAGAAATAGTTCTAAATTTGCTATACTTTGGTAATCGACAAGATATTCTATATAGTGTATCTATTTGTAAATTTTTTAATGAAATCCAGGCCCGCTTTCACTAAACTTACAGCAGTTACTAGCCATCTTGTGTGAAAAGGGTTTTCTGGATCCTTTATTTCCTGGCTGTCAATCCAAAATTCAAAGTCAAAGAGGTGCTCAGATTTACAGTCTTTCTATTTCTGATAACTGATCCCTATTTCTAAGTGACAAGTGTGATTATTAAGGTAAAGTTTTTGCTACACCGTAGTCAATAGTTCCCTGAAATTTAAACTACAAACCTAATTCTGGAGTAGGGGAGCACTGTTGGGTATTGTGTCACAAGATCTATGCTGAAGCTAAGCATCTCCCCATACTGCCCCAGGGCTTTCTCTCAGACACTGTCCGCTGTGTCCTGTGAGTTTTTATGAGCGTACACTGCATCGGACACAACCTTTAAGAATACAACAGTTGAATTCATGATCAATCAATGTCCCTATTGGTAAGTAACTACTGGGTTTTTTGAAGTACAGCAGTCTTTGGTTAAAGGTTGTCTGGAACACAATGCCGCTAGCAAAAATAAATACAGTATTCATATTGAAGGATCCGAAGTATGTCGTGAGTAAAGACTGCAAATAAACTGTTTCAACTTAATTCACTGATTGGCTTGAATGTGATGTCTACGCATGTAAATGTGTGGATTGTCAGTTAAAAGGTTAAGAATCAGATAATCAGATAATTTATTAACACGCTTCATCAAATTCTCATCATGGTTCGCACATTTAAGTGCGACACAGGTATTCTGAATGGATAAAATGCATGACAAGACAGGATACTGTAACGGGTATCGGATTTATTTAGATCCTGCTGTGACCCGCTGCTTCTACATTTGTCTTTGCAGCTGCTTCAATCAATATTTTTTAAAATAACAATAGGTAAAATGACTGTGTTATGAAATGGACTCGTTCATGTTGACAAATCCATATAAAATTACCATGCAGGTCCGCAGTTCCATTTAGCTCTATGAAGTTTTTTTTAGCTTTGATGCAAATGTTGATCTCTACCTACTTGATTTGTTAATAGGTGACAGGTTGCAAACAAGTATTAACTTAAAACGCGTTCTATAAGTATTGTGCTCACTGTTTGTGGCCTAAAAATCAGGTTCTGTTCTGTAGTCTTCAGGACATACTGTACCAAGCTTAAGTAACGAGTGTTTCTTTCATCCAACTAAAAGTAAAGCCGTCTCTAATAAGGCTTATATGTTTAAACCTTTAAATTTTCGTTGTCTTTACAGGTGCATCACCTCATTTTTGTTGAACAAGCTGAGTCTATAACTTTGAGCCATTATGGGGGACTGGAACTTGTTGGGGAAGCTGCTGGAGAGTGCCCAGGAACACTCCACCGTTGTGGGCAAAGTCTGGCTGACGGTGCTGTTCATCTTCCGCATCCTGGTGCTGGGAGCAGCTGCCGAGAAGGTGTGGGGGGACGAGCAGTCCGGCTTCACGTGCGATACCAAGCAGCCCGGTTGTCAGAACGTCTGCTATGACAAGACCTTCCCCATTTCTCACATTCGCTTCTGGGTGATGCAAATCATCTTTGTCTCCACGCCAACTCTCATTTATTTGGGCCACATCCTTCATCTAGTCCGCATGGAGGAAAAGGAGAAGCAGAGAGAGAAGGACCTCGCCATCCAGAATGAAAAGCAGAAGCAGTTACTTAGCAACAAGACCAAAAAGGGCCCAGTTAAAGACAACCAGGGCCACGTGCGTCTGCAAGGTGCACTGCTGCGAACGTATGTCCTCAACATTATTTTCAAGACCCTGTTCGAAGTGGCCTTCATTGTAGCCCAGTACTTCCTGTACGGCTTTGAGCTCAAGCCGATGTACATCTGCAACCGCTGGCCTTGCCCTAATGCGGTGAACTGCTACATCTCCCGACCCACTGAGAAGACAGTTTTCATCCTCTTCATGCTGGCGGTGGCCTGCATCTCACTGCTGCTCAACCTGGTGGAAATGTACCATCTAGGTTTCACAAAGTGTCGCCAGGGGCTGCGCTACAAACGATCGCAGGCTGCGAGTGAGGCCCCCAAGCACCTAACTGAGGCAGTTATGCCCTTTGTACCGAGCTACGATTACTTTGCCGGTCATCCTGCAGTGTCTGAGCCTTTCCCCACAGACTCAAAGTACAGCATGGCAGAGCCAAACTCTGCTTACAGCCCCTACAACAGCAAAGTCGTTTACAAGCAGAACAGAGACAATATGGCTGTGGAGAGGAAAGGCAAACCAGAGGGAGATGATGTGAAGGAGAGGAAAACCTCCAGTCCTGTCTCTGACATGGTCGTTGAAAATCAGCGCAGAAACAGTCAGTCAAGCAAGCACAGCAACAACAAGAGCAGGCTTGATGACCTGAAGATCTAGGGAACCTTCTCTGTTTCTATCCACGGGGTTTCTATCACAAACAACATGCATTAGCCTGTGAAATTATTTGCATGAGTAAGGAAGACTATTAGGGACAAAACTACTGATTGAACACAAAACCGATCACGGCTGTGATCAATTTGCAAGTCAAGACCTGAGAGCACACAGGACAGGTTTGTAAGCCTAGAACACGTTAGAGTGCAGTTTCACGAACTCCTCCACTCACAGGGTTTTTCATTGTGAAAGTTTATTTACTTATATGCAGCAAGGAAATGTCTATAAGCCGATCAAGTAATGTTTAAATATATTTTATATAACAATAATACAAAATAATTAAAAAAAAAAGCAAAGAAGCCCCACTTCTCACTGAAATCAAAAGTCTCAGTTCCTCATTTTGGATCACAGCATCAACTACTAGTTCCCACTTCCTTGTTTTTTGCTCAAAACAATGTTGTGTGTTCACAAATCTGCCGATTCAGTATTTTGTAAAATGTTGACCTTGTCAATGAACAATCATATTTGTTTCACACACGCTCAGTAGTTTTGACACTGATGAACTTCCATGTATGTGGATGTTGAAGAAACTGATTACTTGAGATTTTTTTTGTTTACAAGCTATTTGCTTTAAACTTAACCAACACTGTGAGGTGCATGAGAAAGATTTCAAAACAAAAGCAAAAACATGCTGTCACACTTGTGTAAATTACAGGCATGAATGTCTTACTGCCATTTGAACATGTGAGAATATGAGACTCCAGTTTTTATAGAGACACTTGGCGACTGATTTCTCAAATGCTGTAACCCTTTCAAGGAACATGTTATGTTTTTACAATAAACGTTTGCTTTTAACCATCAAATACTTGCATTGAATTCCAACGTTTATTTGGATTTTCTACAAAAGTAGATATCCTGACATACAAAAGAATTCATTTATCATGCTGACTTGTTTGTGACTATTTTTGATTAAACTGATGTGCAGCAAAGGAGTGTTTTGTCCAAATTCTTCTTTAATTCCGATATTTTAATTCAGATCTACTTTGATCATTGACAGGCAAAAAATAACTTCAATTTCTTCCTAACCTGACTTAAAAATATCACAGATACACTCTGGTTGTCTTTTTTTCTGCTTGCATGGAGCTTTTTCACAACCTACCCCTCCCGGAGGCAAGGTGATGATGGTGTGATGCAAATAAAAACTGCAGTCATAGAAATGTATTACTCATCCTGCAACTCAGCAAATGCCACTGTTTCAGAGCCAGACTATGTTAGAATTCATATAAGCCACTTAAAAGACAACTGATATTTCTGTGAGATGTCCTCTGTTATGATTTGGCACTATACAAATAAAATTGAATTGACTCTGAATTTTAAAAATCTGATTATTTTGAATGTAAACACTTAACTACACCAGTATGTAATTCTTTCAACATTATTAGCTACCAGAGGAGAACTTATCCTATTTTGTTTTTCTAAAAACAAGCTTAAATTTATTGCTAAAAATTATCTGAGCTTTTTTGAAAAACTCCTTGAGTTAAATGAATTTAGTTTTTTTGAAAAGATGAACATAGTGTCTGAACTGAAAAAGTAATGCATGCAAATATGTGTCATCCAGGCCTTTATAATACACTTCTGAACCATAAATAAAAATATTTATTTCTCATAGTGTGTTTTTTTTTTTTATCTACTATGGCTCAAGATAAAAATAATGGTCTTTATGAGGTTTTACTGATAAAGATTTCATAATGGGTTTAGTTCCTCACAAGTAAGAAAGTCCAAATCCCTGATTGGCTGAAAAGAGGCTCCTGCAGCTTTCATGTGCTCAAATGCTATAGTCTCACCTGATTGGGCGAGAGTTGGCGACCTAGAGAGAGAGAGAGAGAGAGAGCAACAACCAATAAAGTCTCATATTGATTTCATCAATTTGTAACTGTTAAAAAGAATCCACACAAGAAAAAGAGGATATTTTTTGGATCATTCACATGAACTTAAATTACTAAAAAAAACATCAAAATTCTGATTCTTTACAGAAGATTCTAATATTGTAAATAATAATGTAATGCGAACAGTACCAGGGTTATCAAACACTGATGATTTGTGGAGCTGCATTTTTTCATTTTTTGTGATATTGTGTGGTCACTGCTATGATACAATCTGCCCAGTGCATAAATGGAGCCCTGTTATTTTTTGCCTGAAGCTTTCATGTTAACTGCTTGCTTTCCACCAGCTGCAACACACACACACACACACACACACACACACACACAAAGACTGAGTGCAGTGTGGATGGATGCACTTCCAAAACACATACCATCATACACTGGTGAGAGCTATGCTTCAAAGGCTTCCTCACTGCTATAAATAACTCCTCATCCACACTTGGAGGAGCATTGTGGTTGAAATGGGGGTAGGAGGCCAAAACTTTCTTCTCCAGCATCAACAGCAATAACAAGTTGTCGCCAGCAATTAAGCCTGAATAAAGACTGACTTCTTGTAAAGACTTGTTGTGCATCAAGTCATGAAGCGGCACTAATATTTAGAAAATGAAGCAATGTGAAAAGAGGGTTCAGACACAGTCAACACACAACATGCCAGTGATAGTGCCGTGTATCATCTCTTCTCTGCCTTGGAACAGAAATAACAGGAACTTATCTTAAATTCCTTCCGGCTTATCATTTGATTTTTAGGTAATAGCAAACCAGGCTGAGAGCTTTCAGATTTAGCATCATTTTTAAGTTACTACAATATATTTTTTTTACCATAATTAACCAACGCCAGTAACATGTATGATTAGTGACTGATGTGGGAGGTTAAAGTCTTTTGGTTTCCACTGACATTCGTTAATGATATGATTCAAGATAAGAACTCCCAGAGCAGCCAGAGCTCTCTTGACAGGACAAGGCTGAAAACTGAACAGGTGATGGGGGTTAAGGTTATGAACTCAGGGTTACAACCATATGCAACCAAATCTCTGAGCAAGAATAGTATGAGTGATACCCGGAGACTGTCCGTCACCCAAGTCCCACTGCTGCTTGTAAATCAGACAGATCGAGTCTACGCTTTAGGACGACTCAACAAGGGGACATTTCTCTTTTAATGATGATTCATTATAAGCCCAAGTATGAGCCAAAATTTCTGTCATTCCATGAAGAGGCTATTTTTGTTGCTGCTGTGTCTCCAGTGAGCGGTAAGTGTCCATCACTGAGCCTGTTTTTCAGGTCATAGCCACTGGAACTTGGCCTTCAGTATACAGTAGCACCATAATTCATTTATATCTGTCTGCATGTTCTACACATCATTAGTATGTGAATTTGAAAAAAAAAAAAAAAAGAATTTCAGGTTTCAAGAAGGTAATTTCTCGTGCTTTAAACATCCTGCTCCCAAATTCATGTGGTGTAACAAGCCATATGAGAGAGAGTCACGTCCTTGTACTTTTAATAACCTGAAGATATTCATTTGTTGCTGCTGGTGAGGGAGTCAGCTGTTGTGAAGGAGCAAAGAATTTCCAGACCAGTGGGGGAAGTTGGGAAGCGTGCTCACGAAAGCTGTAAGAGATACAATAGGCATAGAGTCCTGGCCACCTTGTCCACCTTTTAATCAGATGTTTGAAGTGGCTGTTAGCGGTAATTTTATGATAACAGGATATCAGTTGAGGATGTGAAAACAATGTGACAGCGTACAGGGGGGTCACTCATAGTGATGAAACTACAGAGATCCACCTGAACCTGCAGCTCTTTGCGTTTTAGGTCATGGTCTAACTTCACGGCCCACAGCTTTACTGTTGTGGTCCATTCTCTCTGCGCTCATAGTGTCGTTTTCAACCACGGCAGGCAGCTGTTTTCGGCAAAGAGCATATAGCAACTAAAAATCTCTGCTCTCTCTTTTCCTCAACAGGTGGTAGAGACCAAATGAGAACTAAAGAGAATACATTTTTGACTTGCATTACCCAGGTCACAAGCCACAAACTCTATTCCACATCATACCTTATGCCCTCTTTTGCATTACACCCACAAAAGAATCTTTTTGAACGTCTAATCCATCCTTGCAATCTTCTGCAGATACTGTATGTCCTGACCTTCAGCATTCATTGCAACCAAGAGAGACATCTGATCACGTGGATGGTGGTCATTAACCTTCCACCTTCTTGAGGAAAAGAGTACCTATGTTGGGTTGAGGCATGAGGAGTGGGTCAGAAGGAAAAGCGATAATATTATGGGATGGGCTCTTGACTTGGAGAGAATGGTGAAACACCAGTGTTGTGAAGCCAAATCAGTAATTTATGGATTTCTTAATTTCTTTTTAGATGTAGAGATGTAGAGTGAAACAAATTACAACCTAATTCCCAGAACTGTATTGTGAAGTTAAGTTTTGAACATAAATTGAACAGTTTTCACTAGACAGGGATTTGGTGTTGGTTGAATGGGTGAAAGAGCAGCTCGATAATTATGAAAGATGTGGTGTTGACTTGAATTGTGACAAAGCAATGAAAAGTGATCCATAGTTTAGTCGTCACAGATTTTTTGTTATGCTGATAGCATCTAGAGTTTGAAAAGGTGCACTCAGTACAGTGAGCTATCTGTAAAAAAAATAATAAATAAAAACATAACTGTAACTGATAAGATCTATTTCATCCTGTAGAAAAATATGCTTTTCAATAAAATCCTACATACCTACCCACATGTGATAAGCTGTTCAGATGCATCTAGACAAATATATACAGAACATTCAGGCTGAAGCGTTGACCTTTAAAACACAATAAATACACTGTGTTAACATTTCATGTGTCACATTTATATTCATGTTTATGGGCAAAGTTCTTCAATCAACAAGGATGACCCAAACCTTATTATTCATAGAATCATTCATCTTTATTCTGGTACATTTTTTATGGAAATAAAAAAAATATATAATCAAGCAGGTAAACAGAAATATCTGTGCTCCACATATTTTGCAAAACAAGCGTTCAATCAAAAGCTACAGTCTATAAAAAGAATTTGCACATACAAGTGTAAAATGACTGTATATTTAACCATATACTAATGCAGCAGCTGGAGCATTATCTATGTCTACTGTATACACTCTGAATGCTTAATGGCATCTGACAGCCTGACAGGGGGCTGAAGATTTCCAACTTTACGATTTCCCTTCTTCTGTTCTTATACTCACCTCCTTTAACCTGTTTTCATAACAAGAGAAAACCAAAAACTATTCCAGGCTAAAAAATATTTTAAGCGCCATTTTTCAGTGGCTACGCCTAAGGAAACACCTGTTCTATATTTCTATATTTCTCCCATGAAAATGAACAAATGAATTCTTGAAAGCAAACTTGGCTTTTTATGTAATACCTAATCTTTAAAATAGTAAATCATCAGAAATAGACTAAGCATACAATAATTCTAGCAGGAAAATTACAACAGCTTTGATGAGAGGCTGTAATTTGCATTTGAAAACCATTTAAATCATCTCTCAGAGTTTGAAGGTGATGCAAATGTAGCACGAAACAGACTTGCTGAAATAGTCAGACCATGGTCTGGAATGATTGTAATAAATAATGATGATAAAGCATCTCTTTTTTAGATGTTGCAATATGATCAGCGATTCCACTCCTGGAGCCCCAGACTAAGGTCTCCTATTGAAACTCTGCTGCCTCAGTACTGCTTCATTATGGCTTTAGGTACTGATCTGAAGTCCCTGATTGAGCTTTGGATTTCAGGATTTCAGGATTTCCGGAGTGACAACATATCAGATATGTGGGGCAGGTTTTGATTTTTGTTTTAGTAATGTAAACAGTAACACCTTTTTTTAAGTTTCATTTCCAGTGAGAACTGAAAGGAGTATGAACAAGTCACTTTAACAATCTACTCTGTGTCAATTAACCCTACAATTATACAATAAAACAAACTTCAGATTGGTCCTAAAGTATTAAGTGAAAAAATAAGTACTTCATTAAGAAAATAACAACAAACTGTTCCTAGCAAATGGCAAAATAATAAGAGTATAGTAGAGAATTGCACTTGCACTTAAGAAGCTTCTAAAACACTATCCCTACACAAGCAGAGATAAAGCTCTATAAATTTGTGAATTTCACCCCCAGAGATAACATGCTAGACCTCTGAGATCTGGCTGAGATACAGGCATATACCACAGCCTGTGAATCTCAAACAACTGTGCAAATTATTCACTGAGACAGAAGCGGAAATAAAGAAAAGAGACAGAAAGTGCAGATAAGATGAAAAGCAAAACAAGTGAAATACTGTAAGTCAAATCTGGCTTTCTGTAGCGAGCACTTATAGCTGCTCATTGTCGAAGGTTAGCATAACCTGGCAAATCCTGTAAATATGCTACACATGCTCCATATTTATTCTACAGACACGATGTAGGCTATGTATAACTCAGTCATATACTTTATATTTCCCAGGTCAAAAAATATCCATTGTCTCCCTTTTATTTTACACATATTGCACCCTGAGATTTGATAAAACAAAATGTCTTTCAAAAGGTTTAGGTTGTGTCCACAACAGTCCACTAGCTCATATATTATTTCCAATACAAGCTTCATAAATACAATAATCAAATGACTATTGAGCTGACCTTTATGTACAAAATGCTGCACCAATACTAGAGCATAACATCCTAAATTTACAGTAAGACAAACATAAGCAAACAATACATCAATCACTCACACTGTGAAGATCACACAAAGCACATTTCCTAGACAATTTCAGTGGACACAGGTGATCTCCCCATGGCAGCACTGTGTAATTCAAACAAGTTTCCCTTTACAGATCATGGTTTCAAGTAGGACATACTTGAAGTCATACTATAGCCTTGTTGCTGTTTTTGTTGCTGTTATAGAGTGGAGACAGATGAGTGTGCTGTGGTGGTTTGACATTCTCTCATGTTACTGCAAATGCATAATACTGTAACTGAATCTTTTTTGCTCTTAATAAAATATATCTGACATCTACCCTCAGATATCTCTAGACCTCTGATCTACCATTTATTCTATGCCTGTATAATCTGAAAAACTGGTGTTTCTCATGATAAGCTGACATTTACAGGATATACTCCCCAGGAGACAGTGAAGTCACTGGACACATTACCATTTACAGGATGAAAGGATAAAATCTGAAAGATAAAATATATCAAGACATCCAGAAGGAAATCTCCCCATGGACTTTCAGCCACCTTGTCTTAGTCATTTGTTATGGAGGTTTACTTCAGCATGTCATCACAGACAGCAGGAAGGACAAACTCCTCTAGCATGTCTCTAAATACAAAGGACAGGACAGAACGTGTCCCTTATATAATATCAAACCATAGTGTATATGCTCCATGGCATAAAGGGGGAACCCATTTTAAACTAAAGAAAGAATATCAGGCTATATGAGAGAATGAATTTTATCTGTGAGGCTGAAAATGCATAATTAGATATGAGAAACAACAGCCTACAATATGTCTGCAACGAGCTCATCATAAAAAAGCTCTGAGGGTGTTGGTCAGTGGATTCTTACAGTGTTCAAAATGCTCAAAAATTTGCCCCTTATCCAAGCCACACACACACACACTGCATCCAAGACTTCAATCTGATGTCTCCTCTTCATTTATGATACCACTTACTCTCTGCCCTGCCAAAAATACTCACTGCCCTATGTGTGAGAGACTTCTAGGCTTAGGTCAGAAGCAAAGTATCAATTCACATATGTATCCTTTCACTTATTTGCCTTTAGTTTTAACTGGGAAACCTTAGCTTGTCCCAGTTTAGTCTGAATGTCGATAGGCCTTTCAAAAAAGCTGACTATGGCTGGCTCGTTGAGCAGAGAAGCCAGGACCTGCTCGAAAGAAAACGACCACTCCACCTCTGAGGGCTCAGGCCCTGCATCCTGACTGTTCTGGGAGCTGGAGGTGTCAGAGCTCTCCAGGGTGTCAGAAGCTTCTTCGGTTGAAGACTCCTCAGCAGCAATGGGGCTGGTAGGCTTTGTGGGCCCGGGCGGGCTGCTCGGTTCCTGCAGCCTCCGCCCCACCTCCTCCATCCTCAGGAGAAGGCTGGTCACATGGGCCACGGCTCGGTACAGAGATTCCTCGTCTGGGTCACCATGAAAAATGTTGTACAGGGTCTTGGAGAACTGGATGAACTGAGTCTGAGATAGAAGAAAATAATTTGTAGGTGTTGTACTTCATCAGATCATAATATCCCAAATATGTCAAGTTAAATCTTTTTTTGCTTCTCCTTTAATTCAGACACACCCCATTGACTGAGTTACCTGATTTATACGGGGTAGGTCCTTGATGGTTTCCTCTTTCTTCAGTATTTCATTTTGCCATTGTTTCAGATAGGCCTGCAGGTCCACCTTCCCTCTACCTGTCAATTTTACACACAATATATAAGTAATCGCACAAAACTAAGACAATACAGTAACTTTCTTGTAGCCATGGAGAACTTATAATAAATTTGGGTCTAATATTTATTATACCTCTTTCAGGACTTTTCCTTATCACACCATCTTCTGGAAGATCAAATGCTGAAAAGAATAAGTAGCATGTGAAAAAAACTGTATGGAGAAAGGCCTCCAGAACAATCAATGCATTAAAGACAGAATTGTCACAGAAATTAGGTGGAAAAGGGGGAAAACTGAAATGTGAGTTTAAGGGAAAAGGAAGAGTAAAGAGGCTAACCAGCGAGTCTAGTCAAGCCAGAAGAGTCTTCAGTGACTGGATTAAAGTGCTGGATTCTTGGTTCCTTTAAGTGCAAAGGACTACCTGTAAAGGCTACAAGATACTGTCTGTGAGTGCACTGAGACAAAAGATGAAGAGACAGAGGTGACAGAGAAGCCACATGAGTAATGTGGAAGAAATTTGTTAAAGAATTTGATTAAAGAAAACATAGATGTGCATATATGCTGAGTTATCAGTTTATCAGGTACAGTCTAATGCAATAGACCATATCACTGTGAAGCTTATATTGTGTAGTTTTCTCTTTTTTTTTTTTACCTCTGACATGACCTTAGACATATACTGTAGTTGGTGGTGGTATGGTATTGGACTGAATTATATTATATCATTTATAAGCATTAGAGGGGCTAATAAACTGGTAACTCATTATGATGTACAGTATTATTACATGTGTATAAAGACACATCTACGTCTATTCTGCGTGAAGAAAATTGAACATTGCTTTGAAAATAAAATAAGGCCTTCCTTTGTAAAATACTTTCTGACTGTCTGTATCATTTTAATTTATCATTCTACTATTTGAGATGTGCCATACTTCTGTGCTCCATCAATGTGGGAGCATGCCTGTCGGTTTGCATGCCTGAATTAAAGCATTCCCCTCAGAAGCCAGCACTGTCATTAAATTTGCCTGATACATTTGTGCTGCATTAGCAGCCAAACCTGAAAACTGCCATGTTGGTTATTCATTCAGTGTGTCTATGTCAGCTGTTGATGATAGTCAGGACCCGAACATGATAAACCTGAATGATTCTGATGACCTTTCTTTTATTGCCTACAACAGGCTGACATTTCTTTCTAATATTTAGTATATCATGTAAAATCAAATGGGTAGATTAACGTGAACTCTACTGAATGCTCTCTCCATATGACCTTTGTTTGCGCCAACAATATGCCAAATTATCAACTTTGTACACCAAATAACTGATTTCAGTTTACACACAAGATACAGCATAATGCAAAAATCTTTTTTTCTACTGGTTAAGGTTTAAGGACTGTTCCTGGTTTAAGGAACAGTAAACTCCAGCCAAACTTCTTGTCGAATGGCCAGAGTTCAGAAACTCGCTCCCCTGACACCTTTTCACAGTCAGATAAGGAAGGTGTGAGGGACTGAGAAAGTACCCAAAGATCGGAATTCTGCCTTGTTTCCCTTTCCTTATTTGTTACACAACTATCAATGGCACTTTCATGTGTACAACCAAGTGCAACACTATTGTCTTCCTAGAGAGGCTGTCTAAAATTGTCCTAATTTTTAAATGATATTGCATCACCCCCCCCTCCCCCATTACAAATGGCTTCTCCCTCTGCATTCAGGTGTAGTCTTTCAAATTAGGTCTATACGCAGAACAGGAAAAAACCTCAGTTTGTTCATCCAACATTTCATACTGTGTGGGATACACATAACATTGCAGCCTTTAGTGGAGCCGTAGGTTTAAGTTGAAGGTAAAACAAGAAATGTTGTCCCTATTAAAAAAAAATGAGTACACAGCTGACTGTCACTAGTCATTCCCTCCTCTCTGAGTGAAGCTAATATGTTAACACAGCTGCTGCGATGTGTGCTGTCCCTGAAAAACTTGTAGACTCTCAGTCTTAAATATCACATTTTGATTTCCTTGATCAATTCAGTGCTCAGTCCCAATGCTGCCGCTTACACAGTCACAGACTTTGATGTGGGCTCTCAGTAAGTCCAAGAGGGCTCAGAACTGCCCTACTCTGAAATCAGCAAAGTCTTTGCAAGCCTTCTTTTAATTTTCCAGCCCCTTCTACACACTTCTCGGTCCACAACTCTGCAGATACTGCTTGAGGGAAAAACCCACAATGTAAACCATCAAAAGGGAAATGACAATTGAATTTTGAATCATAAAAAAGGGAAAATAATCTTAACATGAGAGGAGTCAGCAAGGTAACATTTTCCTTTCAATTCTGAGCATACCTGTTGCTGACCAGCACTTTGCACGTCTAGGTGTTTGTCTAATGACGGCAGGATTGTGTATTCAAAATGTTGGTTTGGTCAAAAAGAATTCTTTCATTTATGAAGGGAAAGTAAAGAAAACCATGAGTAATTAGGAAACATTTGTAGCCTATACACACAGACACTTAAGGTACCACAGGGCCGCTTAGCACAGAAGGATAAATCCAGTTTTAGAGGGGACACTGCAAATTGGTGTCTACCATCTTGTTTGGAATGTGACATTAGGATAGGACCTGTCCTTGGTGCTGAAGCAATGTGCGATCTCCATGAGACATAAAACAAGCTTGGCTGCTGGATGTTCACTGGCCCGGCACATCGCAAACAGTGACTCAGTATGACTCTGCTACTAAACTGTCAGTTGTAATTTGAGCAGCTCTTCCTCATCAGATCCTCTTTGTGGACAACCTAGCCCACTAAAAATGCCCTTGCGGCTCTTACCACTCATTGTTGCCATAGCAAAGTTCTTTCATACAACACAGACTATTCTTACTCATGCCCTCATGCATGCATTGCCACACCATGCAGACAAGAGCCACGCATTCAAGGACAGTTTCTTCCCGAAGGCAATGTGCTCACTCGACAAAATCTGAGTTACGGACTGGATCATTGAAATGACAACTCATACATTTTCAAGCCCTGTAGACAACAGACTGATGCGACTATATCTGAACTTTTATTTTACTTGAGGCTGATTCTGTGGGTCTGCGGCTGTCATGTTATTGCTGTCTTGTGACAGCTTAATGTAGAATTTGAAGACTGTAAATAAACCTGTATGAAAACATTTGCTGTGCTTGAACTTTGAACCTGCAGGAGTATATCCTCCATGTCCACATTGTGAAAGAAATGGGTCAGAGGTTGAAGCTTAAGATACACTAAAACAATTCTATTTTGTAGTTTACATGAGACAGGTGCCACTGAGACAACAGCAGGGGTTAGAGGTTAAAGTTTTCACATGAAGAATCCTTTCAAAAATATTTTTTAAAGTTAAATTTAGATTTGCTGCTGCTGGTTTTATCCATTGTATTTCACTCACCTGGTGGCAGGTGGAGCTTGAAGAGGAATTTCAGCTTATTTGTGAAAGATCCACTGTATAAAGTATCTGTTGGAGAAGATATTCAGTTATAGCAGTGTGGGTAGTGAGCTTAAAAGCTGCATTAGTGGAGGGTAGAGAACAAGTGAACTTACCAAGAGCACAGCAGAACTCTTTAAAGTTGACAAGGCCGTCCTGGTTCTCATCAATCAGACGGAAGACCCAGAGGGAGAGGGTGCTCTTGGTGGTGCAGAAGACCCAGGGCTCCAGTAGGGAGAAGAGTACGCTGAATTGTTGGAAACCCAACTGGTACTGCTCCAAATAGGCCAGGCTGGGGTCATGATGGAGAAGAGCTGGACTCTGCATTGTCCAGTAGCAGCTAAGGAAATGCTGCCTCTGAACAAAGAAAACAAAGAGAAATACAGTATAACCTGTCTATATCTGACTTTTCAATTATGGCCATTGTCAATTGTGCATGATGATGCTGAAGATACTGTATTATGTTTCTGACTCACTTTGAACAAATTATAAAGCTCATCAAGGTGTGAGGCACTGAATTTGACTTCTTGGGACACCACCCGAATCTGAAAACAGACTTTTAAAATCAATCTTTACTGCTATAGTAACAATGTATATACAATATAATTACACTACTTTCTCTAAAATCAGCAACCACTTACAACATTTTGCTTGGTTGTATCCTCCAGTGTTTGGATCACATATAGTTTATTTCTTTTTCGTGAGCTCTCGACCTCCTCTGAACGGACGTTCCCATATTTCTGTAAAAAAAAAAAAAAAAAGGAAAAGAAAAAATAGTTAAATCAACAACACCAACATCAGTGACTTAAATAGACACTGAAATATCTTGCAGTACCTCATAGGCCTCTCGGATCAGTTCACTGATATCTACGTTCAAGTGGGATGCTTTATCATTATTGCCCACTGATGCCTGCTGCACTGTTGGAGGTAATGGACTGTCTTTGTTTGTCACACTGTCAAAGAATCTGGAAAAACACCATAAGAGATAGAGAGACATTCATTTAGAGTAATAATATTTAATATATGTTATTCCTGCTTTGTTTGTATTCACACAGACTTGTTCAGGATGGTGACGGCCTCTGCATCATCGTGGCAGCTGATCAGAGCCTCCATGTTGTAGTCCAGAACAGCAAGGCCGAGCTGCAGAATTGCTTTAATGCCGTCATAGAAAAAACAGTCCACCACATTCACGGCGCTCTCTATGGGCAAGACACTGATGAAGAGAGTGAGAAACCAGGACAAGGACACAGATGAGAAGAAACTCAGGTCTGTCATGTGCTCCACCAACTGGGGAAGGTTTTCTCGAATCAGATCCTCAAACACTGCCTGATCAACCAAAGCACCTGTAGAAAGATGGGCAACAATTATGAGCACAAGTTAATTCCTGAAATAATTAAGATTTTACGTCCCCAAATTACCAGCACAAACAGTCTGAGAATGGCATTCTTTGCTTCTCCTCTCACCAATAATTCGACGGTTAAAGTAATCCGGCAACATCCTCTCACAGACGGCTACTAAGAGCCAGAAAGCTTCCTCTTCTTTTGCATAGAGCAGGAGAACTGAGGTGAGAATGTTCATGGCCTGAAAAGGCGAAAAGGACACACTTTCAAAAAAACAGACTATTTCAGGCCTAAATCTACTGTTAACTGCAAAGTGGAGGCCAGTATGAAAATTTGTGTCTTTTAGGGATATATATCAATTCCTTCTTGAAATTATTTTCAACGGTTTTAGAGGATCTGTGACTTTTTCCTTAACTCCAGAGCTTCTTTTTTTTCCAAAGTATTTGGCCTTTTTTAGTCTGTAGCATAACGATCACTTTATCCTAAATTATTAAACTGCAAAAATCTAGGATAATCTAACATATATTAACAGTAGAAATTAAGATAATTATGAGGGTATGGCCTCCTGTTAATTGGGTTTTTGTCTACATGTTTTTCATATTCACCATATATTATTCAGTGCTATCAAACCTCTGGCAAAAGTAACAGTAACCGGCTGATGGCTGTTTGTGTCTCTATGAGCCTCTAAGACTGGTTAATCAGGGCTTTTTCTGCTTGTTAACAAAAAAGCCTATAGAAATCACAAATACCTGGCAGTATCCGATTTTAGGGTTCCTGTAGGCATAGGCAGTAAGGACTCTGCGTAGTGCTGAGATTCCTGTGTCACTCTGAAAGGCAGGGTGTTCTGGCAGAGAGCGGTGTAAGTCTCTTTCGATCTCATCTGTAGCCAGAGTGCTTGTGCCCAGAGACTGTTCAACCAGCTCAGTGTAATAGCCGGGGTGAGTGGCCATGTCATTCACAGCTCCTACAGGGGCAAAACCACAGTCAGTCCACAAACAGATGCTGCAGTGATCCCACACCAACCATCTTCCACTTCATTGTTGATGTTAAATAAACACTTGAGTACATAGCACTTTCCTCCTTGTGTAGCTTTGTTATCAAATCACTAACACAGTATATAGTTTACTGTGCATAAGATGACAAGATTAATGCTTGATGTATAAATACCTGAAAAAAGCATCCACAGCTCTCCCCTCAAGGCCTCAGGAACGCCACGCACAATCAAGTCTCGTGTCTTCCTGGTGAAAAACATACTCGTGCCACGTCCATATTCAGAGAAATGGATGTTCCAAGACTGCTCCTTCATCTTTTCTTTAAGCTGTTAAACACACAGATAGCACACATCACTGATACTGATGTGTGTGTTCTAAAATGCTGGTGAAAACAGGTGCATGCTTGATTTGAAGAGAACTCTGGTATTTACCATTTTGGGGTCAAGGTTTTCAACATCCTGGGGGTGGAAAACAGTCATGAGAGCCTCGGTGCTTACAGCCTTGCTGCTATCCTTCTGCCCCACCATCAGAGTTACATCCTCTGGATTGTCCTCAAAATGGTTGATGAGTGATTGGCATTCACCTCGTATGGCCTTGGAGATAAAGACAAATGATTTTTCTTTGTCAGAAACCCCTGCATTCTAAATAGAATGAACAGAAAAGAGTAGGTAAAGAGTAGGTAAACATAAAACTGCATTTGAATTATGTTACCTCTGATGAAGAGTGCTGAGGGCTGGCACTAATGCCACACCTGCTACGAATTGAGTTGGCAAGCCTTTGGTAGTCCCGCACCTCGGAGAAACGCAGCGCCCTCTTGCCACGCACACACACTGTTAAAGCCCTGCTGTTGGAGTCTGGCTTCTCAACATTAACAACCTGGAAGAAGGCAATGTTTGCAGACATGACAGTCACTATTGAAGTTCTTCTGCTATTCATCAATATGCAGGGTGCAGTTGGAGCCTATGCGTTATTGAAAGTCTTTTTGTAGATTCAGTAATACTGCCTTAGTTTTGCTTTACCTCTCGCATTGGAATGATAATATGGCACTGGCTTCCATCCTGACTGGCGAAACACAGGTAGTTCTCAGACAGACAGATCTTGCCAAGTGTGTTAAAATGGCTGAAGGGCACCCACAGGAAGCTCTCGTGCACCTCTAACAGGTTCTGCTCCTTGGGAAGCCTGAAAAATGTCCGGAACTGCGCACTCTTTGCATGAGCTTCTAGGCCTCTGTGGGGGAAGTAAAGTAGCAAATACTGTCATTAGCAGAACATAATGTTGAAGTTTAAAGGATGCTGAAGAACATCCTTTATAGTCACATGCAGAACAGTCTCATAATAACCTCTACATGACAGTCTCTATATTGTCCTATTGTTTTCACTCTAACCCGATATTTAAAAATGTATTTAAACATTTATTGGATAAATTAAAAAGCATGATTCTAGCACTTCAATGTCAAAGCAAGTGCGGAACATGTAGTAAAAATAGTCCAAGTAAACAAGATAGTTAGTTGCTTTTAATACACCTGGCAGCAATATAGTCTTTTTGTGACCTATTTAAAACTCCTGGCAGGTTAAAACAAACAAACACAATTAATATTTGTCTCAAGTCAGACGTCATGTTTACTGTGTATCTTCTGGCTGGCAGCAAGCACTAACAGGATCATGTTAAGTTGTTCAGTGTAGCAGAAAGACGGTACCTCTTCGTAATTTGCAGGGGGTCAGAGAGCGCTGGCTCTCTCTGGAAGGCCTCTTTGTCAAAAAGGCGCTTGATGGAGTAGTCAGCTAGCTGTTCCATGATAACAAAGGTTTCATTAAGGTGCAGGAACATGGAGAAGTAGTGATCTTCTCCATTGGCCAAGACATGGATGCTCTCAGTCAGAATAACATTAGAGGTTTTCTCCAACTTCCAGATCTCATCCCAGGAGATGACCAGTTTCACTGCAGTCATACACAATAAATGAAAATGAGATCAGTGATTAAGGGTCACCAATGCAAGGACGCTGAGAGTGAAGGAACTGGTAAATTGTTATGAATATTGTGCAATTCTGTTTTCTTTTTGTCCAACAAAGTTCAATTTCTCATTAATTGAAACACCTGAATTTAACTGAAGTAACAACAAACTCGATGGCACCATTACAAAGAATTATTCTTGTCATAAAATGAAAATGTTTGTCATTATGACAATTCTTATAATGTCACTTGGTGACATGAGTTATTCATTAGCCACACTATTTTTTAAGTCTGCCTCCAATATGAGCTCCACTTCAATGGCTTTTCTACAATTATGTCAGCTGTCATTACCAAGAGCTATTTTATAATGAAAAAAAATTAATTCCAAGGCCTTATAAGCCCGCTATGGCCGCCGTGAGGAGCTACCGCAGTCTTTGTTAGCACCACTCAATATTATCAGGATAAATGGTAGCACATGATAATAAATTGCAAAGAAATGGCTTACCCTCAGCTCCTAGCAGGTATGAGTAGAAGCACAGGAAGTTAGTGCTGAGGTATAGCCAGCCTTGGCAGGGCACTTTGCCTTTCCAATAGCTGCATGAGTAATATGTGACCAGTTTTTCCTCCAGCGGCAGCTCAAACCACTTCTCAAACCTCAAAAGTGCTTCTCGAAACTTCTCAGGATCCTCTTCCAGCACCAGGGATGTCTTCCCTTCTTCAGCAATAAGACCCTAACACATTAAACAGAGAGGATTACTGCAGATCTAGGGTGATAGAGAACAAAGCAACATGTTCATTAAAGCTGCTTTAATCGATATCTTTATATAAACAATGGAAAAAATGACTGTGTGCAATTTGCTTTGGTTCAGTCTCACCATTCTAACCAGCACTGTTTTCAGACGCAGCAAGAAGCTTTTTTCAGCTAAAAAGCTCCAATAAATCAACTTTACACCATATTTTTAACAACAAACAGATAGTTAATGAATATATATATATATATATATATATATATATATATTATTTTTTTATTTCCCCCCTTTGGTTCTTACTCTGATCTTGCCCTGTACAAAGCTGGTGATGTCTTCGCTGGAGTCAAAAACAGAGAGCGTCCTCATGATGTTCTGCTGCAGCCAATCCCAGTGCTGACCAACTTCCTCTTTGGTGACACCTGAACCAATATCAAGAGGGAGAAAAATTACACAAACGCTTGGCAAAATGTAAAAAAATTGGTGATTAATAAATGGGGGTATGCTTTTATTTTGAAAGGAATATCATGTTTGTTTGTTTGTTTTTTTAATCTCTGAGCAAAGAGGACTTGTTTTTTGATTAAAAAAAATCCAACAGGAGAAAAACTTTTACTGTGAGATGGAAATACAGTGACATACCGCATGCTATTGACCAGTACACTTGTGAGTCTGGTGTGTGGTGAAGAATACGGTAGGGAGCAACTTTGGATGTGGAGTCCAGCACAGTATCCAGAGTTCCCACAAGGAGGCCTGTAACATATATTACATTGCTATTTTTAAACAATTCTGCTACACCTGACCTTCAACACTGTGGGGCCTTTGAATATCAGAAAGACCAATATCAGATTTATATATAACAATCAAGAAGCTACAAATGAACACAACATTCTTTCATTAAAGGCCTAATTTTCTGACCAAATACCAATCATTATGCTTGTTAACTGATCACAGCTCTATTCACCCACTGTATTTACTGATAATTTGACAGCATCAGAAAATATGACTAACTTCAGCTAATTCAGCTACTGTCTACTGTTGTTCAGTGTCCAGTAATGGTCATTTGTTTATACTTGGATGGCTAACTGTCCCTTTAAAATCTTACTGACAGTGGAAATGAATGGTCCTCCCAGGTCCATGTTGGAGCCACACAACTAAAATTAGTAAAATCTGTTACCTTTACAACTTCTCTCTGACATGCCCTCCATGAATAATTAACAAGGTCGAGATGAAACCTCTCTCTCTTGCACTGCATCAGCAATATACTGGCACTGCCTGCAGAACATGGATCAGTTCTCCACATGTACCACTAGTGAGCTGCCTAAAAGTAAACAACATCGCACAGCAGAGGATAGGCTTAAACACATAAAGGCTTCAAAATACTTCAGACTTAAAAGGCTCCAGCAGAGGGACTTCAAGTGCAGCATGCTATGCACCATCAGGTAGTATTTAACCTCCACTATCATTAAACCAGACAATGAGACATCTCTTCTTTTGTCTCCAACTAGAACAACAACACAATTCATTATCATTACCTTATGGCTGACACACTGCAGCATGAGGTTAGAGACAGTGAAATTGTACAAACATTGATGGTATTACAAGCACTAATTTATAGCGTTAGGTGACAGTGAGGGTTTTCAAAGGTCAAAGTCAGCAAGTAATGTAGTGCCATATGGGTTACAAAGGTTTTGTGTCAATCAGAAACTCTTTGGTGGTTCAACTGAAATTGGGGACCTGAGCATGCACTTGATGTTGCATAATGTAAAGGAGAATGCTGCAGAGTTCATATGTTTTTCCCTGTGGGAAAAAAAAATTCTAACAGTTCAGCTAATTACTTTGAACATGCACCAAATTTTCCTATAATGGGACATACAAGATTCACTTAAATTCAGCAATTGTCCCTTGGGGATTATTAGGCTTAAAATAAGGAAATAATACAAATACTGAAAAGAGTTATGTATAAAATCAATATATAAAATCAATAAGATTCAATAAAAAAAAACAAATTAATAATTACTGCATATGGAGTGTTGCAACCCAAGAATTAATGTTCCTTCCCCAAGACTTGTCATTTAAAAATATCTGATTAGTAGGTCTGCTAATAATATTCCTGGCCAGTTTAACATCTAATATGTGTTTTGTCACATTTAATTCATGAATCCAATTCAAAACATCTATAGCAGGGCTGCAATGATACACTGAAGAATGGCTAAGTTTATCAACAGAAAATTCATCGACAACCACTTTTATGGTTGACTAATCTTTTAAGTAATTTCACAAGGACAAATGCCAAAAATGTATTGGTTTCTAATGCTTCTAAAATGTGAGAATTTGCCACCCTTAGTAAAATCAGTGACTTGGTGTTTTAGACTATTTGTAGGACATTGGTTATAGCCGTACCCTGTTTTCTCTCCATGCTAAAAATATAACATCTAATTTCCGAAAAGCTAAAACGTATCCTTATTTACAGCGTGACAGCTAAACTAAGCTTCTCAGTGACACATTTGTGACCCAGGGAGCAGTCCCGGACTGTGCAGTGACATTATAAATTCAAGTGCTTTATTTCTAGCCTCTAGGAGAAAGTGGAGCAATTAATCCCAAACAGGTTAAATTGTCTTGGTGCACAGCAACAAATGGTACAATGCCTAAATAGGGTGGGTTATCTTTAAGATGAGCTGATAAAATCAGTCTGATCCTGCAACATATGATAAAAGATTTTGAGTCTGCTTTTGTCAGCTCGTAATGTGTGACTTGATGCTAAATCTGACACAACAATGGCTCAGAGCTTTTAGGGCCAGTGCACATCCTGCAACCTAACCACAGCCAGCAGGAAATGAGACCAAGATTGGCAGACTGACTGAGAGATAGACTGACTGACTGACTTTCCCCATGTAACCTCCTTGTAAACTTTGCGCTTTCGCGAACGACAGACAAACCAAATAAACCACTGCATTGACACGTACACTTAATCAGACCTTTACACTTGCAGCCTGGAGTTTCAAAACCGAGGAACCAGCTTGTCGCTGCCGAGCGCCACACATGTCATTTTGACTTTGGGCTTTGTACCTGTTGCAGTGAGTTTTATTGTATTTTTGTTTTTAATCTAGACCGGTGGGCTACACAGCAGCACCGGCCCTGTTACATGGCAGACCGCACATTAGCTAAGCAAATGTATGCTGAGTTATTCCTTAAATAACTTGTGGGGTTTTTTCCCCCCCCTTTTTATTTATATAATGTGGTTTGGCGAAACCGCAGCAGCTGCCTCAAGCGCGGAGGCGAGGAGGCGATAACACAACCGCTAACGTTACCTGTCAGACCGCCACCACCTTCTCCGTAGCCTCGTCTCCTTTGCAGTACGAAATATTCATTATCCTTCTCGGTGACCCATAATTTAAACGCGTTTTTCAGCAGAATCTCTTCGGGTTTGAGCCACATGTTTCGTATGTCATGGAGTTATCTCTCAAACGCGCCTGACATATCACGGTTAGCGGTAAAGTCGCCCCGACATGAAACCCGTTGACATTTGTTTGTGTCCGAATCCCTCCCTTCCCACGTCGACAAGAAATGCTGCCAAAGTTGCAAGGAATTATGGGATTGTAGTTTATGAAAAGGAGGAGGTCCCACGAGATTCATTCTCTGAGCCACACATAGAGAATAGGGGGGGGGGGGATCATCTTGTTTTTAGTTTTCCCCTTCATTTAAGTGTTGGGTGATTTTTTAATTATTTATTTTTTAATTTTGGCTAAAATAAGATTTAAAAGTATTTTTCAGTAAAATTTGCTCTATATCTAAATTTTTGGTGAAGTGAAGGCATTGTAATCATCTTGCTTACTTTATCTTCCCATTTTATCTGTAATTGGGCTTGATTAACTTAACTTCTAAACCTCTACACATTGCCTGAAGTGTAAAATATTCCAATTTTTTTGTTGTTGTTTGAATAAATAAATAAAGGGTTTAAACTTTGTATTTAACAGACTAAATATTTTTTATTATTAGAGACACAGGTAGCTAACAAGGCATATGGTATCTAAACTGTAATTATGAGGGAGGGAAACTTGAATAGCAAGGACGCTTTATATTTTCATACATAAACTTTAGCACTATAAAAATCACAAGGGCTCTGTTGTTTATCTTTATTGTTTAACTCTGTGTGCCTGTAACCTGCCTTGTATTTACAGCTTTTATCACTTTTTGTTTTGTTTGTATTCCTTAATGTACTTTGAGTTGCCTCTATGTTTGCCATATGCTATACAAAAAAACATGCCTTGCCTTGCCTTGCATATGCTGTGTCTTTATTATTATTATAGATCTCAGAGTGGCAGTTGAGCACCCCATCAAATTCAAACATGACTAGTCCTGAACTCCATGTGTTCTGGAGAAGTTCAGCACACTTATAAAATGTTATTCTGCCTAAAAAAAAAGTGACTGTTGCTTCCCTGAAGGAAATTAGAGTATCATGACTGCTGACTCACTTAGTAGGAACTTGCAACAATGATTTGAAGAATTCAGGGGGGTGGGAATATGAATAACTGTAAATCCCCTTTACCATCTAATACTGATGGTGTGAATGGCACGGATTAATTCTAACTTCAAGCAGCGGTATTATAACTCAGTGAAAGAAATGCAGGAATGCAGAAATTAGCTCCCATTCTGCCACAGGAGCACTAGTGATGCTGCGTGATAAGGCCTTGCTTTCTCTCAGGTGGTGCTTCAGTTCATCCCTCAGGTACTGGATGGTAACCAAAATAATAAGAATAAAATCCCCAGAAAAAAAATATGTGACAATTATTCCAATTATGTGGATATAATTTTGACCACACTATGTTCAATGAACCCTAAGTACTCCTGCTCTTAACTGAGGATGGTTTACAATAACTAGATGTGGACAGCAGAGGTCATGTGTGAGCATTGAATCTCTCTGTGACTGTGAATCTGTTGTTATGGAATGGAAAGCAAACTTTTCAAGAGCTGCTGGTACCAGCATCAAACTCCAACCGAACAGGTGAAAAATCATATTCTAAAAAACATGGTAAAATAAATAATGATTTCTGTGTGATCAAAATTGCATCCATCCATTTTGTTTATCAACACTATTCAACATTCAGTGCCATGAAGATTATGTATGAAAAAATTTAAAAAGTAATTGAAGTGATATGAATAAAAAGCTGGTGCATGGTTGTTTAAGTGAAAGTGAAACAAATTTGGCCACTTCTCCATTGATCCAAATACGCCAGACAATAAATTCTTGTGGGTCTAAAACCATCTGAGTCAACAGCCATTGGGAGAAGACATATCCTTTGAAATGAGACGGTCGCCTTCTCATCCCAAAAGAACCTGTTTACTGGTCTCATGTGGTCTCCAGACGAATATAAAGACCAAAAGTGAGAAATAAATTTCCTTATATCTGCAAGCGCGCAACCAACAACTCGACAAACTTATAGCTGATGTAGAAAAGTCAACCTATTCTCCCACGGCACTCGTAAACGGTGCGTTTTCCTAATTTCTTGTTTAAAAAAAACAAAACAAAAACCACGCAATAAATTTTAACTTTATTTGAATAACGAACTACAAACAGACTCTCGCCCCCACGACGCAACCGTCGCGCTGATGACGTCGCCGCCCCGCAGTTGAGCGCGGAATTTAAAAACGGGAGTTTGCTGCGTGTGTTCGGGGAGTTTGGAGCCAGTTTTTCGGTCAGACTGAGACAATCTGCGCGGCGACACCCGAACTGCAAATCGCGTAAATGCATAAAGTGAACTTCTTTCTCTTTGCGCGCGTTTTCGTCTTGTTTTGTTTTCGCCGAGGCGGACGGTGACGCAATTAAACGGCACCCGCGCTGTTTGTGTTGTTGGCGGAGGTTGAGCGCAACTTCGTCGGCGATGCAGCCTCCTCGAAAAAACCCTCAGAAACGAGCCTTCTGTCACCGACTGATTGTTGGGAACTAGGCCCGCCGTTTGTAAATAATCCGGTACGACACGTTTTTGTTTTATTTCCCCCCGTGGAAAGTTTTAAAAAAGGGTTCGCTAGCACTCGCGGGGAGAGGTTTGTTATCCGGCCGACAGGCTAACATGAGATCTTTCGGTGACCGCGGTGACTCGCTGTCTGTGTAGCGGGCGACTGGTTGAGGTAACTTTCCGTAATGGAGGACAGCTCGGCGACGGTCGGGGGTCTTTCTCGGGCGTCTTTCCTCCAGAGGACGCTGGAGCGGTTGTCCTCCACGCAGTGTCTGAAGCTGAAAGCCGAAGAGGGGGCTCCCGTCGCCGTCATCGCGCTTCAGAGGTACTTATCCGAGGAGACGCCGGGGCAGCTCCACAGGTACTCCTACGACGTGACGGTCACCGACGGGGTCTGGCGAGCAAAATGCCTCGTTCACCCGGGTTTGAATCACCTGGTGCACACGAACATCCTGAGGACCGGGACCGACATCAGCATCACGCAGTGCTCGTTTGTTTACAACGAGAGGAGGCTGGGACACGGTTACATCTGCCTGGAGAAGCTCGGATGCTGCGCGGAGAGGTCCGACGTCCTGCCCCGGATAAGCGACGCCGGTTCCCTGCCCATGCTGGTCAAGCAGGGCATGGAGAGGAGCGTGGTGCTGCACAGCGACGTCCCCCTCCAAGTGGACCGCAAACACTACCTGGCTCTGTGGAACAACAGCGACCCGGAGGGGGACATCTGGATCCCGGACTCTGCGTCGTCAGACACGGTGCTGGACGGTGAGATGCTGCGCGCTGATCCGTCCTTCACACCGATGGTTACAATGGCGTTTACGTTACCGAGGCTTTTTAGCTTGATAACTAACTTAAATGACTGATGAAAAGAGTGTGTGTGTGTGTGTGTGTGTGTGTGTGTGTGTGTGTGTGTGTGTTTGACTGCGCTTTAACAAAATTACTTCCGGTAGATTACTTGACTCATCGTTTCAGCACATGTATGAGAACCAAACAGACGAGAGACATTAGTGTTCACTCAGCTACTACAATCATATATTTTTAGAAGAAATACGTGTAACTAGGTCAGTGTTTAAGAGTTAGAAGATGAAATCTTACCACTTTATTTCATGATTTTTGCAGTACACTGAATCCTGGACAATGTGGAGTCTTATATCATAAAGTAGTTGCATAATTTCCAATCTAAACTGTAAATGGTAGGAATGCAATTTTTGACTAAAGCATATTTGCTAAAATTGTCTCTCTGTCCATTCCAGCTTTCACCTGTCGTTTGCAAATAAACATTTATTTTCCATTACAGTACTGAATTGGCTTTGGCTACCAATTTGCAGTGAATATCCTGATGATGGGTTGTCTGCAATGTCTTCTTTTCAATAGTGTCCAAGATTTCTCTCCTAAGTAGCCTGGAATCAGGCTTTAGAAAAGCATGGAAACCTCTCCCTCTCCTAGTGAAGATAATACAAAGATCTAGATTAAGATATTATGGGAAGTTTGGATGCAAAGATAACTACCCCTACCAGGTGAGTTTGAACTTGATGAGAATTATAAGTCTTAGTAACAAGATGTGAACAGGATCTCCTTTTCATATTTCTTACCAATTTATTCTCCAAGTTATCCTGTGACAAAGTGTAGTGTACTTGTTTTTAACCTCATGCTTTGTCATATTTCAGGCATACTTTGAAGTTGCTGACCTGAGTGGCACAATGTCCCTTGTGCTTTGGAATGAACTTTGTCCAGAATTTTACCAGAGACTTAACGTAGGCACAGTGTTGTACGTTCAAAATTACACCCTGAAGCAGAGTTATCCAAACCGGTCACACCCACAAATGGACCATTACAGACTGAGGACCTTTAATACTCTAGGTATGTACATAACCACTGGTTATTCTCTTGAATTTTAAAGCTACGTACCACCATTTTCTATGAGTAACTTTTTTTATTGTCTGAATAGAAAAAGCACAAATTCTGTGATATATATGGTAAAACACTGTCATCATGTTGTAGTAGTAACTTACCTATTCAACCATCCCTTAAGCTCACACTGTGCTGTACTGTCTGCATATTTATTTTTACAAGAAATCTCCCTGAACCCTCGCAACCCACCTTCACTCATCACAGTAGTCTCACCAAATAGTGTGCTGCCTCAGTGGGGATTGCCTAAGGTTTCCTACCAGTTCACCACCAGGTAATGAATTGGCATTGTTTCTTTACTCACTGTCTTACATTTCTTTCTGTCTTTATCTAGTACTTGAACTGTGCAAGATGTGTTATTGTTACTACGCTGTTTTTTTATTTTTACACATTTAGGTTTATACAAATATGAAAGGTATTCTGCTTAATATTATCCTGTCTATGCATCATATATTTGCTGGTCCATGTCTTATGATGATCCCAGTTTTGTTCAAAAAAATTGCTTTATGTTGTGCATGTTGCAGGTCAGAGATGGAGAAATTAGCTAATAATTCTGCATGTGACGTCATTGGTTTGGTAACATTTGTTGGTCGTGTTGAAAGAGTCAAGAGTAAAAAGAGAAAAGGTAAGAAATATTCATATTTTATCTGAAGACTAAAGGAAAGCTGCTGAATTTAAAAAAAATTATAATTCAGTTATTGGCGATTGACAGTGTTCACCTTTCAGGTCAAGAAGAATACTGGACATATCGCTGGGTCCATGCGGTGGATGGGACATCAAACCATCCTTTTATCCTGGAGATTTTTTCCTCTTCTCGACCAGAAATCTTCAGTCTTATATGCCCAAGTAAGTCAGGTGAATCGGCTCATATCTGATATCTCTGCTGTCTGATTTTAAATCATTTTCACTGAGTTTCATTAATATCTCTTCCACAGTGACCTACCTGGTCTGCACTCAGATGAGGGTTTGTCAAGTGGAGGGCTCATTGCCCTACCTCACAAGCAGCTGTGAGACAGAGACGTTTATCACAGGTTAGCAGAGCTGTAACAAGATGTACCCAATGATAACTTACATATATGGGGTGATAGGATTGGTTAGTGCAGTTGGAGGCAAATTGTATATTATCTGTGTCCCCAACAGGCTACCACAAAGGTCAACCATATGTGAGTGACCCCACAGTGAAGAGCTTCATCCAGTGGACCAAGACCTTGAAGGACAACGTTGTCCTCCAGAAGACTGCTGTTGGTGGCCATTATTGCTACCCTCGTTCCCCAAAGACATTTACACAATCAGTGGCAGATGCCTCAGGTGAGGGAAAAACACAGAATAGTTCATGGATGAACAGTTTTTATTTTTTCTTTCAGTTTTAATTTTTTCTTTCAGTTTTCAGAACTTATTCATTTCAGAATGCAGTTATTTGAGTCTGGGACTCACTCTTGTAGCTTTAAGTCATAAAAGGATGAACTCTGTTTCAATATTGAACCATAATGAGATGCACTTGGTTCTCTTGTGGGTGGAAGAAATCAAATAAAATCTTGGTCGGCATTCTTCTGCAGTTCTACCACAAGATGCTATGTTGTGTATGTTCCAGATATCTCAATTGGACTTTACACCTATTATTTCTGTATCTATATAAATAGTTGCAGGAAGTTAATCTTTATACATTGTATTTTGATTTTAAAAACCTATTCATTCAAGCCACCCATAAGAAGATAATTCATGTGCAACCTTTTGGCCTTTAGAGGGCAGTAGACCCTGCATTTAAAATCCCACGGAACAACTGATATTGTTCATTTGTCCATGTTGACTTTTGTAATTGTGAAACCTTCACATTCATGCTAGCTCAAGTTCCTCTGGTGGCTGCGGCTGACTTGAAGAAGGAGTTAGAGACCCTGCAATATAGGGAACATAAAAAACTGGCAATACAAGGACAGATCACGGTAGTGCGATACATGAAAACCCCAATGACCACAGAGTCACAAGTAACACAAGAGAAAGAGGTAAAAGAATTTATTTTAAAGTGTCTTACCACCAGTAGTGACCATTAAAACTGTAAAATAAGTCACGTGGTTTTCTACAGGTGCCAGATGTTTATAACGATGTGTTTGTACCGGGCACACACGGTCATGCTACAGCAGCTGAGCCGACACTGGCGCACAGTTTAAGATCTCCCTCTGCTGAGGAGATCTCAGAAAGCAGAGAGAAAAGAGGAATTGAAAAGAGGTATGATTTGACCCCTGACTAACACATTCGTGAGCTTGATATTGAATCACTTAAATACTTTGTGGTAAAAGCAGAGTGTAAAGTCCACATTTAATTCATTCAGTGGAATGTAACAATTAACCATGTTTTCCAGAAAAGCCACAATGTCGTCCTTGAATCGCGGTAGCAGGCCATCAAAAAGGTACTAAATATTCAGCTGGTTGAATCTATCAGTATGCCATTTCAACCATTCTGAACAAATTTTTCTGGCCTTCAACAGAAGGACTGGACATAAAAATACAGAGGGAGGACAGGAAGAGGAAGAAAAAGAGAACGTCTCTGAATCAGAGGCAAATCAGGATGTGGAACATGGCCTTCAATCACAAAATCCAAATCAAGGTTAACTACTAGTGCTACATCTTCACTGTGTATTTAATCTGATACATTGTCAGTTTAAAGTTTTTGACACTTGTGTTTCTGTTCTCCACCAGACTCTGATGTTTTATCTTGGGAAAGCAGCAGCTGGCCTAAGCAAAGACAAGAAGTGTCGGAACATTTATGTCAGGGTGGGCTGTACCAGGACAGCGTCTCTCAGAGGTTCACGTCTGACGCAAAGAACATCCTCCTACAGTGGAGTAACCTTCAGCCAACACGGTGGACACCAGAGCAAACCGCTGACACCATCCCACCTGTGGTTTGTCCAGGATACTACCAAGTAACAATATTAGGTAAAAGCAGCAGTTGATTCTAAGAATTACTCTGATGTGTGTAGCACAAAAAAGTCCCTCACAGAAAAAGGTGTGCTCTTCATTCTCCCTGTCATATCAGCATCAATTCAATTCACTGAACTCTGTATTATTAAGGTGGACTTGTATTTATTTTGTCTTTTCATCTGTTTAAAAAAAAGTTGTTTAGCTCAAAATGCTTGTCTGTGAAAAACGGCTTTAAGAATCATAATTCGCAAGAACATGTTTCTATGTAGAAAAACAACACCTTTAAAAATGACCTATGTGTTTATACAGTTTGACTGGTGACAGAAAATGACAACTACTATTAAAATCAGTTTTACAATCTTTTTTTTCTTCCTGGCAGGCATAAACAAGCAGATAGCAGTTGATGCTGCATATTATCCTATTGTCAGTGCCGATGAGCCCAGGGCTATAGGTCTTCCTCAGGATCCCCATGGCAACACGATGCTGTCCTGCCTCTCGTCAGGCTTCCTCTGCCCTCTCATTGACAAAGCTAATCAGAGCGATACAAGCCTTCCCAAGCCAGGTAGCCGCCACACTGGTAAAGCAGTCACTATGACACATGCTCTTCCAGCAGACCTGTCAAGTCTATTCTCACCATTACATGGCGTCATTCCTGTCTTGCAGAGGAGAGCTTAGCAACTGCCAGCGAGCTGGAGGATACACATGTCGTGTGCATCTTGGACCTTTGTCGTCTGGGTGGAGATAAGGTGGAAGTCCTGATCAACAAGCTGTACAGAGTGACAGAGGTTTCTCTTGCCTAGCAGCTACAGAAGAGCCATTGTTGAGTTCTGTGAGAATATCTATTAATTATTATCAGCGTGCGTCATTAGAACTTATTTTTGGACAGAAAGAGATGTATTGCACTTATTTTAGACTAAACCTCAATTTGATACTAACTTCTCTGATTACCTGTTACATGTGTACAGCAAAAGTCACTTTATACTTCAAATTGTACTTTAATACTTTGAAGAGTGAAAATTTTTATGATCTATTAAAATATGGAAATATTTAAAATTGAATTTTTTTCCCGTTCAGAGTTCAACTATATTTATCTTGGCTGACAGATGTTGTTTAGGCTACAAATAAAGGCTCAGTTTACTAAACATTCCTAGTTCTCACTGCTTTGACCAGGAAATCTTCATGTTGACTTTGTTTTAAAAGAGTGGTATTTTGTGTGGCTGCCTTCTAATGAATCAGTGTGAAAATCAAATGGCAGGAAAAAAACTCTAGGTATGTATCTCTGCTGTGATTTTTTCATTTATTAAGATCTGGTTAATTTTACAAATGCTTTAATGAAGAAAATGTATACTGTGAATTGTTATACAATATTTTATTTAAGTGCTGAAGCCAAACCTTTTTCCTCCGATTTCCAGTGGCCTGCTCAGCCTTTTTCAAAGTTTGATATTAGCCTGGTTTTCTGATGTGAAAAAAAGACTTTTTGCATTAAAACACAGTTGAGAAACACCCTTGTTCATGACTCATTTTCTAAACAGTTTGCTCAGAATAACGATACATGTTTAAAAATATTTATTTTCAAATATTTCACAATATCCAGGTTGATTTATAAATAATTCAATATAGCATAATTAATATCAAGATATTTTAGAATGTAAACTTAATTTGTTAATTTCTTTTAAAACAATATTAACAATATTTTTAAAGCTTATTTTGATGGTAAATACAGAAACAAAACAAGCCATACAAGTGACTGTGCAACACCAACTTGAACGCAAAAAACAAGCCTCATCTCCTCTAATAAGACACTTCATTATCTGTTACAAAATTACTTTAATTTTAAAATCATGTAACATACATATGTAATCTATTAGACATATAAAATAAACAACTATATAGTCTAAACTTTTGTTTTTTACATTCTATTATACAATATATGCAATGTTTGTTTCTGCAATGAAACAACAGAAATGGCTGTGTACCAGGTTTGTTTTGTTCATGTCCTGGCAAATCTTACACAGAAAAGCATTGATCTGACCTCACACCCAACACTTGTGGTGTCAGTCATTGTTCTACAAATCAGAAAAAGTACAAGTTAAATGGGATTTAAATCACATGACTTCAAAAACATTAACACTCAATGAAAAACCCCATGAAGAAGAAAAGCATTCTGAAAGTTGAAGAAAAAAAAATGAAGGTGCGCTTACTGCTGTTGGACAGAGCATTTTAACTCGACTACAGAGATAAACTGTACTGACTGACCAAATGAATTATTTACAGTAATTTCTGTGAAGCAATACATACCTAAAAAAATATGAATGATGTTTTAGGATGCAAAACCTTTTTAGGAAGAATTTTACTACCTCTACCTAGAAAAGCTCGATACTCTGCAAAATAATCAATTTTACCAAAAGTGTCTTCAGATTTTATTTTTTTTTTCAGTAGTCGAAATAATTAATTTTTGAAGGAAAATAGAAATATAGTCTTCTATGGCACCTCTGTGTTGCAGGCTGAACTCAACATTTTGGGCAGTCATTTTATTGTTTCTATACTGAACATGTGGAAATGTGGAGATGCATAAAGAGAGAATGACATTTCCATCATCAATCTAAAATAATATTTTCATGATCTACAATTGCACTTTTTCTCAGAAAAAAACCCCCCTCAAACCCATTAAACTGAACAAAGAGAAAAATGACTTTAGTCATTTTGGCTGAATTACCTCTTAAAGACTGAGCTGTTATTATCACTAGCAGTGACCACACAGCTGGACAGCTGTCAGTGCACCCAGATGTGGACTCTTAACAGCGTCTGAAATTCTGCTTGCCAAGAACATGAGGATTCTTCATTTACTGTTTTCTTCTTTTGATTATCATTGTGAATGTGTGACCCTTTACTCCAGGGTTCCTATTATCATGTTTTGTCTTGTGTTTGGGAGAAGCTAACACTCTGCAGCGCATTCCCATGCAGACAAAGTCCTGTGTAATCACTGTGATCAATCGTCAGTGGACACATGCTGTACCTTAAAAAAAAACAACAACAAAAAAAAAAAATTCTTATATCAGTGTCTGAAGGAATGTTAGGACATTTTCATTAAAAAAATACTCCCATATAATTTACATGGTATAATTGCTTATTTTACACCTCTATATACATTGTACAACTGTTCTGAAACATTAAAACAGTATAAATTAACATTCTTTTTTTTCTTTTTTTTTCAAATTGACATTGCACATAGGAAAGTGTAAAACGGCACTGAATATACATGCTGAAGGTGTTCTGACAGTTTACTCTTGTCCAATATGAACAGCACCAGTCTTGAATGGGACCGTAACATAGTTAACTTGAATGAGTACATCTAAGGTGGCTGAGACCAAACTGTCATACTGAGCATTAAGGGCTGATTTGAATAAAGTGTAGCGCAAGTTCCACAGCGAAAATATCAGGAAACACTTCCACAGTCACGAGAAAATGTGTTTTTCCTGCTGAACAATATGGGAACGACTATGTAACACAGAGACAAATTTAAAGATCATAGACTATTGAATTTAAATGATGAAGTCCGACTCTTGCACAGGCAGTTCCTACTCAGTACACAGTTACAAGTAGTCTTTGATTGTCAATACCAACAGAGAGATGTACATTCTCTTCCTGGACATAGTTAAACTGCCAACTGTGTCTCTCAAAAATATGATGGACTCAAAAGATTGTCACAAAAAGTTAAAACCAGCACAGTATGAAAGGAACAAGATTGTAGCATCTTGAAATACTGACAGGACTGACTCTGCACATCATTTGAGCAACTTTCAGATATATGAATAAACAATGTTTCATACTTAAAAAATAATGACAAATTTTGTGTTTTTGTTATCATTGCAGCTGTATGATATTTCACAAAATAGCACACTGGTGGTCACTATGTTTTAAGGGAAATGAAAAATCTGCTAGAAATTTTTTTTCTCCCAGTGAGCTCACATTCATTGTAGGAAGCAATGTATTCTTTAAGTGTAAATGAGTCCAGCTGCTCATTGTTGGAGCATAAATTTTGGGACTTTCCAGATGCTCAAATAAAGCAAACAAAACCAGATTAGGGTAGTGTTGTTCAGAAATATCCAAAAAAGCAGGCTGAACATCCTCCTAACCATTTCTCAATGCTTCTGAGAACATCAAATCACCACACCTACACTCCTGCAGCAATGTGTTGTGTTGTGGTTTGATAGACTACAGATAGCCACATACAAGTCAGAGGTGGTGCACTCTTTTTGTTAAAACGCCTTGCATCAAACCATGATGGGGTAAGATGTTAAGACCAGTGTTGACCTTTTAATGTCTAAATGAACACATAAAATCAATTAAAACTTTTGTCTAAAAACTAGTTTCTTATCCCATATATTGTTTCAAACATATATGTAATAAATAAACATGAAATGATTTCCTTAGGGTTTCAGAAGATAATTACTTGAATCTTATTAGATACTATTATCACAGAAAGTGTTCAAAAAGAGTTTGGACTTACTGATGTAAAGGTTGCAAAAAGCATCCAATATATATGTGTAATATATCCAATACAAATCTAGATGTCTTTTGTTTTAATCTGATGCGGAAAATAATAAATTATGACCTATGAAAATAGAACTTTGTATTCCAAATGGACCTGAGCTGGATTTTTAAAGCCGTAATCAGACAAAACCATCAAACTGCTCCATGGATGTACCATGGTTAAAGGCACAAATTTCTTTTCGCCTCTAGTGGCTTGTCTATCACCTAAAGACTCCTGCTATGGAGCTCATGAGAAGCACCTAAAATCAGGACTTCAGAGCTTTGTTTATCAGTTGTTACTAAGTAAGAAGTGGTGTAATAGTTTGTAGCACACACCTCTTCAGTCCCAGATTGAGGCTTTAAAAATCTAGATAGACCTTTCTAGTAATTGGAACCCCCCCCCACACACACACACACACACACACCGTTTCCTAGTGTAGCATGTTACATCCGAAGTCTTACCAGACCTGATTTTAGATATGATAGTCATCTCACTACTGCATGTGCCACATTAACAAAGCTCCTCTCAAGCAACTTCCCATGGACATACCTGCAAGTAAATGGTTGTTTTTGGGACAAAATGGGAAACGACGTCTGAAAGTCTGCTGACTGGAAAACACACTGATGTAGAGTCCCCAGGGTCACACATCTCTTTAGGAGATTAGGCATTTTCACTGGAGCTAAAAATCTGACCAGGGGTGATGGTATTATGTCACTGGGGAGGGTTGTCAAGTTATAGGTTTGAAAACTAATCTCACTATTAGGCAATTATTAGTGAGGAAAATAGAATATTAAGTAATGGGAAAAATGTGTGGGGGTTACGAGGGTGGTATCAAAGTGCAAACAGACACTTAGAAGGAAACATCCACATGTAAACATGTGAAAGTGGTGTTTTCGTCAGAGCTCTGATGATCCACTTGTTCCAGCAGCGTCACTGACTGACCCTTGACTGTGATGTGGCTGCCGATGAAGGGCCCAGCGCCTCAGACCCTCCTCGGCGTCAGGTGACGTCAGGTCAGTGCAACCTCCGCTTGTGGTTTTCATTCCAGCGACATATGGACCAGCTTCTTCACATCAAAGCTAAGGTCACTAAAAGAGATTCCACTTTCCAGCATTTCCGATGCAGAACTTGACGTCAAGTTTGACTTCCAAATGCCATGGCGTGCTGCCGCCTACATGGCGGCATCACAGAGGGAGATCTCAGCACTCTAACAATGTCCACAGTGCTACCGAGTCAACATATTTCGAAAGTCTGAAACGCTGCCAGTCTGGTTTTGGGAATGTTGGTATTGCCTTTGTTGCTGTTGCGTTTGTGGCAGTTGCTGTGTTTGCGGCTGCTGCTGCATGTATCCCACAGCACTTTGCTGTGGGACATTAGTGGTGTGTAAGAATGCTGGAGTAGATCCACTGTGTACAAGTCCTTGAGTCATCTGTGGACACCAAAGAGAATGTGAATGTCCTCTGGCCAGCTGGCAGAACCCCTTACACAAAGTTCTACATATGAAGTCTTCCTTGCACTGTTGTTAATCTAGTCCTTGACTGAGATGCATTATACATTGTGAATACATGAGTTCTGTCTCTAAATATTAAGATGTTCAGTAGTCTGCAGTTCCTGCACGGGGGTTGTACACACATGCCAGGCATAAGGTCTGAATATTATGACTCTTTAAAAGAGCAAAACCCTCCAAAGAATTTATGATATTTGGTTTGAACCCTTCCCTTGAACTTGAAAAATATGGAAAGCTAAATATACATTGTATTATAGTTTAACTCTATGTAATATTTTACTTCATTACAGTTTTTTTAAAATGCGTAATAAAGGGAGGGCAACTGTGAAACCGGCTAGTGAAAAAATGGCTTGCTCTGTAGAGGGATGATGTTCAATATCTACAAACCCTCAAGATCCACACTGTCGTTTCATAAAGCTGACATATTGGTCCAACAAGCTACTGAGAAAAAAAAAAAAAACAATACAAAAAGGCCCCATACAGAGAGAGGGTTGACTTTCCCAGCACATGGCATACCACACCTTTATGATCCATTGTGGCCCACTGTTCATTCAATAAGGCTCAGCAGAAAATTATGAAATAAAATATAGTTCTGGCATATGGAGACATTGAGAAACTAAAGAGTCTTCCCTGCTGCCCTAAAAATCCACTCTCACATCTTTTTCTGCTCTTTTTCTGATAAGGTTTCTGAGGATGTTTCGGCATGGAAAGGGATTAAAGCTACTAATGAACCGCCTTTCCCCACCAGAGTAATAAAATTTATCTTTGTTAAGTTTTTTGTTTGGTTGCAGCCAAACATGAAAAGTCGGGAGAAAGTAATTCAGTATGACATCACTTAATATGACCTAAAGAATATTAGATTACCCCACAGCTATGTTACAAGGTTAAGGTTTTTAAAAGCCTGTGGGAATGGCACCATTGCTTTTTGCTGTGGTAGTTAAGGTTTCAAATGCAGTGTAATGCCTAAAATTATCATCAGTCAGTTAATATAATGCCTGAGCATTATCATGCATCAATCCATGTCTACATACAGAATTTAATTTCAAACATATGCCAAAACTACATACATAATGATTGATGGGCTGCATCGCTACACAGCAGGTGTTTGTTGTACCTGAAAGAACTGCTGGGGCTGCTGTAGCTGCATGGAGTGCTGAGAGGCCTGAGGCTGAGCGTGGTAGGCTGACTGGGACTGGTGTGTGATGAAACTGTTGTGAGGGAACATAATTGGGGAGGTGAAGACCGGAGAGGGCACGAGGACGGCGTTGCAGTTGACCTGTTGCATGGAGAACGAGGGGGCGATGATCTGCTGCTCCAAGGTGTATCTGTATGCAGGGCACAATGAAGAGTTCAGGTACAACGCTACATTATACCACATGTGTGTACATCTGTGCAGTCTAAGTAAACAGTTCTCACATGGTTTGGGAGATGCCCATGTTGCACTGAGAAGGCTGCGAGGTGACACTGCTAGTGGGAACCAGCGTCTGCATTGGCTGGTTGAGCAGCATGCTGCAGGAAATAAAATCTGTTACTGAAAGAACTCAGTCCGTACAGCAGAACAAAAGAAAATATAATTCTATCTGTTCGTAAAAAATTATTTGGAGCTAGACTCATACTTGGAATTAACTTAACCAGAGTAAAAAGCAAGCAAAAGACAGAAACACGGAAATCCCTCAAGTGAAACACCCCAAATTGTTCCAGCTTTGGAAGAAAAGATTTGCTCATGTAGGATCCAATTATTTGTAGTAAGAAGCTAAAAGTAGTTATTTTAGTTATTATTTTAACAAGTTAAGAGTAATTGAAGGAAAATGTTTTTCTGTCTGGGATGGTAGAAAACTGCTTCATGCTATTCATATAACTGACTGTATTATTCATCTTCCATAATCTCTGCCACACTGTCATAATCAGCAGCAGTTTGACTGTTATGTTTCCTTTTCAGAGCTCTCACCGTAGCTGTCCATCTTGGTTGAACTCATTGTCTGTATGTCTTTGGTTTGAATCCTGCAGAGGCCTTGTGTTGGTCTGGGAGAACATCATGGGGTTGCTGTAGAAGGGCATCGTCAGACTTGTGTTTGTCTGCACAGGCAAACTCACTGACTGCACCTGCCCGCCCCGTGCAATCCTCTGCTGGACCTAAGGTGAAGCAAACACAATGCAAGCTAATCAGAGATGATGTACATCCATCAATAGCATATAAAAACAAAAGAATCCCCCAGTTACATTAAACAAATATCTAACATGCTAATCAATTCTTCCTGCATGTATATACAAGAAAATGAGCTACAGCTCTGTACCTGTGTAGAGGGCGAGCTGTTCTCTCTCAGGAGTGAGTGAGGGGACGAACTGTGGGCCCCGCAGGCTGGTGGTTTAGGGTGGCCCGAGAGCTGCCTGATCACCCCTGACTGGCTCTGCTGGGTCGGCCTGCCTGGACCCTGCTGCTGAGGCTGCTGCTGGGCCTGGCCAAAGTCACTGTGGATAGGCTGCTGTAATAACATCTAACACATACACATGGACAGAAAATAGATTTTTTTTTAATCCCTTGCTTACATATACATACTTATATACATATACACATATGTATAAATATACATTAATATATACATATATATATATATATATATATATATATATATATATATATATATATATATATATATATATATATATATATATATATATATATATATATATATATATATACACATGCACACACATATGTATATATACATACATATATGTACATATACAAATCCTATCTATCCTGTATTGCCTTAGGTTCATTCGTTTTCAGGTGAGGTGAGTTCAGGTTGAATTACGACTAACTGCTTCCTTCACACCCAGGAGTAAAAGACAATAAACAAAGAGACCCCTTGTTTTTATTAAATGAACACTGCATTCCTCCCCAAGCCTCTTCTCTGTGCACGTTATGTGGGTCGTGTAGTGGTGAGAATACTTGCAGATGAACTGGTTAGTGCTGGCCCCTTGGTGGGGCCATTCCACCATTACTGTGTGGGCGTAGGTAATGTGAACTTACAGTAAGCTGTTGACTTTCCCTAACAGCTGATATGGACATGTCTAATCATTATTAAGTCTAGATAAAGTCTATGGCTACCTATTTTTTGAATGAAAGTGTTTTCCCAAAGAATAAAACAACACATAATTTCATATTTACTTTAGACTACATGGCATGAGAGAATTTTTTCCTTTTTCTGTGTTTAGTGTTACCTGGAGGTTAGCCAGGTGAAGCTTCTCCTTAATGTCATGCAGCTCCTGCTGCTGTGTCTTAATGTCAGCCTGCAGAATGCGTGTCCTCTCCTCCAGCTGCTCCTTCAGCTGGTTCATTACACCAAGCTGAGGCTGCTGCAGCTGATACATGGATGACTGCTGCTGCTGCTGCTGCTGCTGCTGCTGCTGCTGCTGCTGCTGCTGCTGCTGCTGCTGAGAGACATGGAGCAAAAAATCAGTTGGGGGCAGACATGGGAAATACCTCACATGTTTTCCTTTGTCCTTTTTTTCAGACAAAGTTACTGTAGATGTGGCATAATGTATGAGATTATCAATGGGCATTAGTCATAATAGTTCATTCCTGTGATGGTGAAAGCACATTAAGCTTCATGGTCCTTCCTGTGAAATAGGTCTTGAATTTATGAGGATAATAAGTGATATATATACATACAAACACAGAATTAATGAGAAATGCTATGACAACAAAAAAAAACCATTTCAAATATAATCTTGATGATTATTTCTTTTTTTAAACTTTCTGAATTGGTTTTATGACATAATCTCATAAACAGGCCATGAAGCACTGTACACAAGCACGAGGTGAACACACACAGCAGCAACAGTCAGAACAGTAGAATATTGTACATAAACAGAGGAAGGCTCCAGTCAGGAGAGGAGCTCTACATACTAACCATTACGGAGTGCTTGCTGCAGGTAGGAGAAAGGGGGAGGCTCATTTGGGGAACGAGGTCAAAAGAATTTTGTCTTTGTGCCAAATTCTACAGGGGGAAAATGACAGAGTTTTATAATTTAGCACAACTTGGTGCAATTGTTTCTCACTGACCATTTTGTCTCCAAAGACGGAGAGGCACACAGAAATGCTGAATAAACTGACCTTTGAACTACTAGGCTGGAGTCTGGCAGATGTCTTCTCCGTCCCAATGGAAGCAGACTGCCATGATGGTGTGCAGGCCTCTGTGTAGGAGTTAGCTGCTGCAGAAGAGACAGGTCACTTCTAAACATACTTCAATCATAGTGGACTGAGGTTATTTTCAGTTAGATCATAATCATCCTTATTCTCTTCCACAACGAAGGAAAGCTGTATTCTAAGTCTTAATGCCCTACTCATTTCAGGAGTAATAAACATTTTCTTATACATCTTATACATCTTATACATCCTCATACGTCTTATACATCTGTTAATTATTCTGGTTCTGGTTAATGCTATGGTGGTTGATGTAAGAGCACATTGTCTGACAAAAGTCATACTAATCTTTTAAGATCTTTTTTGTCTGCAAATTAAAAAAAATAATAAATCTCAAAATGCTTGCTTCAATGCCTCCCGATCATGGATCTTTACTTAGCTGATAAAAGGGCATAACAAGTAAACTGCTCATATGCTCATCTAGTTTGTTTCCAGTTATACCTGTTCTCACAGCAATGAAGCTGTACCAGGAGCGGTGACTACTTTGCAGACATAATTTGCCCAAAACTTTGCCTCTTAGGCCACAGAGATGCTACTGCCTAATGTTCTAGTTAGTGGATGTATGTACCTGCTAACTGAGAACAACAACTTCTACTTTTATAACTCACTGTAAGCAAACACAGTACTGTTTAATGCTTGTTAATATTTCATTCTACAATCTCTCCTTAAAAAGAGAGATTGTCAATACTCATTTGCTCCTTCCTAAGCAGAGTAACCACAGACTTTCTGAAAGGAAACAAGAACAACTTGTGAAATGCATTTCCTTTTAGGTTGTATAACAATACTGCTGATTCACTAGCCCTTGACTGCCACTTCACTCTGCCTCTGATCTAAACCCACAAACTATGATGCATTCAGTGGATCATTTTTCATCATAGCAAAGAAAAATCAACGGCTAACTATTTTTCTGACAAATATAGTTTTATGGATACGTCTATGAAAATAACTGAAGTGTCTATTTTTGTAAGTTAAGGGAGACAGCAGCAGCAGGTATGATTACATTTTATGAAATGCATCTGTAATCAATCTGCCACGGCGTTTCTTTCATAAATATGCAGATCGGAGTGAAGTGTTTTAGTACATTAGACAATGGGTGCGGAAGCAGCTTAAGGCAGAGAGACTGGAGGCTCAGACAAACAGGGCATGCTAAAGTAAGACTTGGAAAGAATTCCTCATAGATGCAAAGTCACCAACATATTGTGTATAAAGCTGGGTCTTTTTTTGACTTCTGGTCTACTTAGTGTCAGAAGTTTTACATCTGATCACAAGATCTTGTGATCAGATTACAAGATGGGCTGAATTGTAGGATTTTAGCATAACAACAGTTCCTGCAGCCATACAGGAGCAGGATTCCTGTACAAACTGGCCTCCAGTTGAGTGAGTTAGCACATCAGGGAGCAGAGGATGACTCACATGCAGAGTCTGACAGCGCTGTGTGGGAGGACTTCCGGGAGCTGTGGGAGGATACCGAACGTGCACCACTGTCCCGTGTAGGGTCCAGTGTGGAGCAGATGTCCAAGTACAGCTCCTGAGCCTGGAGCACAGAGCAATGATCAAAACAGAAGGTCGGATATGAAGCTGACATTAAGACTGACCTTGTAAACATCACATACTGTATGTAGAGGGGCTCTTGATGATTACCTTCACAGAGGAGGGAGCTATCTCAGGTGGAGAAAGCTCTTCAAGGCCAAATGCTCTTCTTCTTTCAGCACGAACTTCAGCATAACTGGATAACAGCAGATAGAAACAGTATTTTTGACAAGTGTTAATCTACCACCATGTTACCAATTTATGTACACTACCATGTTATTTTTGCCAAAACAAGCTATGCCCTAAACACGCCCCTAATTCCAGGACAATTAATTGTACACATCCCTCCCATGACAGCTGTTAGAGTACCCCAAGGTACAACAATCAGTCTTACCTGACAACAGTGTGAGTACAGACGATGAACTCAGGTTTTGAGTTCCACTGGTGGTACGTGATGTAGTAGTGAGTCTGCAACCAAATCCACTGCTGACCTTTGGTCAGGAAGCGATAGTAACAGGATTTACCCTTTCCAAACTGCATTACTGAGGAGAGAAAAAAAGAAGGCTCATATCAGTGCTATGTTCATATTTCATAGGTCAAAGCTTTTTCTGTGCACTGGTATAGTGGATGAAAGCATTTAACTATAACCTATTTGTCAAAGATGGATTCCTGGATCAGTTGGCAAAGGTTGGTAAGAAAGAAGCAGCAGACAGGTGACAGAGTTACTTACACTGTTTGTGACACTGAGCTATAAGCTCCAAGTCGTCCACATGGTAGTAATCATAGCCAGAAGTTCCAAGAACCTCAAAAGGTAAATAGCCTATGATTGGTGAGGCTCTGAAAAAAAAGAGATGGGGATCAACATGTAAGAAAGACAAATTCTTGCTTAAAAACTACATGGCTGACTGATAGGAGAGGGAAACATACAAATCTTTTACCTGTGATCTAAAAAGAGGAACTTCCATTCAAGACTGTGTCTGGATGTGAATTCATCACAAGGATCATCCACATTACACAAATCCTAAACAAAGCCACAGTCAGAGGATGAGAAAGCCAATATTAGGATTTCACAGTTAACTTTTTTCATACATAACATAAAAACTGAGTTTTGACAAAGATTTTTTTCATTTTGTAGGATAAATTAAATTCTTAATGCAAGGTTGGTGTAATGCTTGTGTTTTGAAAAATGTCCCAGAATGCAGAGTATCTTTTCTGCTGCTTTAGAGTCTAGCATTTGGCAATCGTGCTTCCCAGTTTTGTTTTCATGTAATAACTTTGGAATCATTTCCGATCCACAGCACAACACAACACACAACTGTTTGCATGTTCTAACTATTCCTTGAAAGCTGTAACTGCCAACATTTATGTATATTGTGAACAAAGACTTTTGATGCCTGAAACAACTCTGTGGGAGAAACTGTAAAATATTTCTGTGTAGAGTTCAAAAACTGCAGATTAAAACTAGCACTTCCAAAGGATTTGTCGTGTGTCTGAGAATCTGCAGGGGAAAAAAATATTCCATGTCATATAGTCTAGACGTTATTGTTCCAGTCATTCCACCGGGCAAATCAGTGTAATCAGTGTCTTTTACATTTTGGAATAAGTTGTGGGGCAGAACTGAAGCCTGTTCAATAGATCTGCTCTCTGAGCTGCAGCACATTTTAGGTAGAAAAGTAAAAATGAAAAGACCTGTCAGGCTTCACTTACAGAAAAATATTTACAAACACCTCATTATTTTAACTCACTTTACTTTTGTAGAAAATGTTTACATTTCTATTCTGACATAACTAACCTGACAGTTATTGTCACACATGATGAACTGAAGTTCAATGGAATGGTAACTGTCCAAACTAAGCAAAACACGCTATTCATCATTAGAGATATGTGCCATTTTATGATTTATCTTTGAGGTTTGGAAATGTTAGAGGTAAGTAAAAGAAATCTCCAGAGTTCTTGATTCTGTGGAGCCAGTAGGGACCAAATATTATCATGCCCTGGATAAAACCTTGGACCACAGCTCATTGCTGTCAGCAGAGTTTGACTATTATTGGTTTCCCTACCACCTGTTTTATTCCTTTGAGGATAATTACGCCACACACATGCAACACAAACTGAGAAACAAAGTTTAAATATCCATCCTGGTCTTACCTTGAGAAACTGTGGAGTGACTAGTCGAACAGTAGCAATGAGGCAGACCTGCTCCTCCAGCGTCGACTGCAGGCTTCTCGGCAACGTCATCTCAAGCCCGTTACAAGTAGATGTAGGCACTGTAGGAGAGAAGACAAGGTACATTGTGGAAGTTGGTTGTGACAGCCATCATAATTTTAACCCATGTGAAATAATTATGTTTATCTTTTTTTCCCCCAATCAGTTTGTTTAATTAATGTTAATTTAAGAAGATTTGTGGACCACCTTGTTAACTAAATGCATAGAAATTAGAATATTTTACACAATTTTCTTCTGGTAAACAATTTTCTTCTAAAAGAGGCTAAAAAGGAAATTTTAAAAAATCCTTACCATTGTTATGGAACTTGAAATCTCCAACAAACTTGACATACTCATACACAGGTGGCTCTTTTGGGTCAATGTTACCTCTGGCTAGATGACAGCAAAATTCAATATGTGCCTCACCTGAAAAACAGAAGAAATAATTTTCAATGTTAACAGCCTACTCATAATATGGTATACTGTATGTCAATCTTTATGACAAATTTTCTCAACTGTTAATTGGAAGCTTCTTAATCCTGTTTGTGTTTTGTTTGACTTAGTAGTTGTAGATCTGCAGTACACAAATGAACAAAAGGAAAGAAATACATTTCATATGAAACACTCTATACATAGATAATTTTTTTTCTAGAATATCCTGAAGAGAAAGAAAGGGATCCCATCAACAAAGGGTTATTGCATAATGCATGACTAATATCTAAATATAGTCATTAATAAAATTTTTACTCTCTTCTGGGGGAGTCCAAGGAGCCGATAAATGGTTTAACAGCATAACAAGTGCATTTTAATCTTCAGTCATGCTCAATGTCAACTCTCTGAAAGAGAAAATGACTAATGGAGCACTCTGACCTCTGCAAGTTTTTTTTTTTCCCAACAAGAAGTGTTTGAGTGTACATAATTGCTAACGGTTATTCCCGAAGATGCTCAAAAATGAAAAATTTTGAATGGATGGGTCAAGGTAGTTTGGGCACCACTTTAAGATGCTTTAAGATTTTGGCAGGCAGGTGAATCTGAAAATCTGCACCTTATGTAAAATAATAGAGCATAATTTGAACAGTAAGGCAGTCATTGTGCTTAAAAGTCAGACATTTTTTTTTCATGTAAGAGGGATCAAAGATTGATGTCTCTTTTGAAATGTGCCCAAGAGATGATCATCACTCCAGCTATTTGCTATATAGACTTCTGAGGACAGACTTAGATGATTTCAACTCACACATCTCACTTCCTCAGAAAAGCCCAATAGTAACAAAGGATTAAGGTCAGTGTCTTGAGCCCCAGATACTACATTGCTGTGGATTACTGAACTAACATAACAGTGATTTAAAGTCTTAACTATGATACTAAGCTAGCTCCTATTATTAGCTAAAAGGCTAATCATAGATGCACACTAATCAGCAATCCAATAAACAACAGACCCCAATTCAGCAACTTGTTCGATATATATATAGAGCTTCAAGTGGAAAAAAGCTTTTAAAATAACCCGACAACACTTGTATAAAGACTCAAGTATTGTTTATATACTTCAGACAAAGACCTTATAACGCAGAAATCTGAGATACAAAAATGTCAACACTTAATATTATGCGCACAGTATTTCGCCACATACTGAACGTTTGACCTCCTGTTATGACAGGGGACAAACTGCAGGCTTTAACATTTCATCTCATGTTGTGCTTCAACAAGATGACCCAGACACAGTGTGGGGTTAGAAATAGACAGGGGCCAGACGTTTGCAGAGAGGCCGCCCAGTAGGATACTCACTATCAAGGAAGTCAGCAGCAATGGGGTCAGTCATCAGCATGTGGGATGATAGCAGCTTATACACCTCCCCGTGTTCCCGCTCCGGGAGGAAATTCAAGATATTTTGGTCCACCATATCTGACTGGTGCAGAAGGATAGATGGATGAAGGTCAGACTTTTGGGGAGTATGTGATATGCAACAGTGTTGCTATAGAAACAGCATTTCAAGTGACATAATCATAAATTCATTAATTCTCAATTTCTATAGTTACCAATTTCTGATTTTAAATGTTGTTAAGATGTTCAATATACTATTAGTTTGGAGAAATGACCCTGAATGTAGATCTCTGGTAAATGGGTTTTGGGCATAAAAATGAAATGAATCTCAGGGAAAACATATAAAAATCCCATTCAAAAATATCCTGGATCAGATCCACTGAATTACAGATATCAGTTTATCAGTGCAAGTCAAATATTTGCCAATGAATGAATAATAAACATGTTAGTCATCTGTTTCTAATCAAGAGGCAATTATACTTGGTGGCAACATGATTTAGACAAACAAATATGTTTGTGTGTTTGAGTGAGGATGAACCTGAAAAGGACGACAACAAAACAATGCAGTGATGGCAAGAGAGTAAAAGTAACTACTTTAAGCTTCCTCACTTACCGGTAAATGGCCAGTAAGTGAAGACACACTGTCAGATACGTATATGATGTTTCCATCTGTAGTTAATGCTACCAAGAAACCATCTAGGGCCTGTAAGAAGAGGGAAAAGTGTGGACTTAAACAATGAGGCAACAAGCATGTTGCACTAAAAAACTATGTTGATATTTGATGTTGTTGTGGTGTTATTTACATTTGATGTGCTCTATTTGCCTCAAAGTGCCTCCATTAGGGAGTACTTACACTACCAACAATGCTTTCAGATACCCTACTTTAACATAAACAACAGTGAAAATACAACCGAGCTGAAAATTTAATTCACATCACGTCATCCTGCCCAGCTTTTGATAGGCATTTTAGGGAGACTGTGTCTCAGCCATTTTATCATCAGTATTTGTCAGTGTCAGGGTTTAATCGACTCAGGCTGTTCAACTATCACATCCTCCTGTGCTTTACCTCCAGCATTAGCTGAGTGAACTCCTCATTACTGAGGAAGGAAGGCTTCCAGTCCTGTCTCACATCACAGGTTTCATTCTGTGCAGTAATGTCTAAAAAAAGATGGAGGGTAGAGTAACGGATTAAGTCAACTAAATGACAGAAACTAAACATTCTCCCAGAAGAGACCTGCATTAGTAAATTACATGCTGTATACAGACTAAAATACATTTTCCTACCTTTCTGTTTCTGCAAGAAGTCAATAGTTCTCTGCAATATGGTGGACTTGTCCATCTTGCGTGGATGGCCTTGGCCCTGCAGCATGGTGCATAGCTCCTTGATGAGCACGTTGAATTGGTCTCTTCTTTTCTTTTCTGATTTGTTACGGGACGCCCTTAAGATGTCAACACACAAAAACAATAATAAATCAGTGGAATTACAGGCGAAAGCCAAGCCAATCAAGCGACTGTGGTTTAAAATTTATTTATCCTGTTAAGGCTGTTGCTCTGTTGATAGAAAGAAAGACAGAAAAGGAAGTAAGAAACAAGAGAGGTCTAACAGCAGCTCAGTGCTGAAAATTAACAGAGGCTGAGCTTGTTCTAATCTATGGGTAAAATAACTGTTATAAAGACAGAGCATGCCAAGGAAGTAAACACAATTTAGCTCTTTATACAGAGAAGTACAGACTAGGTGATTAACTCAGCTACAAAATAAAAATTCAGCCTCAATTGAACAATGGATTTTCTACAAACTAAATGAGCCAAATGATTAAACACAGAATACAGCCATCCTATTTAGTCAAATTTACACTGTACTTGTTTATACGAACTTTGTGTCCTTACCAATTGTTTCTCTAAGCTTATATTGTCAATTTGGTTAAAGCGAAAATCTATATTTCTTTATTAATAACAAATCGAGTGCCAAGTGAGTGGGGTCATGGGTACTGATGAACCCACAGAAAATTATCAACCAACTCTGTGGTTCAAGAGAACTTTTTAGCCCCTTTTAGCTCTCTGTTCCCATAATCCACACAATTACTATATGTTTCAGTGGACCGGCTCTCATCACCACTATTTTCAGCAGACTGTTTCAATAAACCATGTCCGTTAGTTCGTTTTGAATTTCCTCGGACTCATGTGGCCGAAAGTGAATAATACAGCTTTAGTACAATAGGGAATTAATGTTATGACATAATCATGTCCACTAATCTGGGACAATAGAAACGCAAAATGTTTTTAAACATTCCCATCTGCCATTTTAACGGATTTGAAGTTTGTGCAATTTTTCAAAATTACTTCTACAAATTTCAAATTCATCAGAACAAACATTTTGGTGGAACTGGGATCAATTAAATTTCTAGATATTAAACATAGCTTCTGAAACATTAATTTCAGCAATCATTTTTCAGCTATATGAAAAAAAAATGTTCCATAATTATACATCAGTTACCAAATTCAGTCTTAAGCAGTTTGACTGGGAAATATTTTGACTCATATAAATCAAATTAAAATGAAATTTTAAAAAAAGGCAGCAATATTACATTATATTAAACAGCTATAAGGAAGTAGCAGCAAGAGGTGATCACTTGTGAATGCATTGTTATTGTAGTTATGTCCATTTTCATCCAAAGCTATGTTCAGATAACCTTTCATTTTGTGACAGTAAAGTTTGAAAGTTGGTCTAAATTAGTTAAATCCCCCATGCTCTGTACAGACACATATTTTTTTTTTTTTACAATATATTAATTTAGATACAAGTCCAAACTGCAATAGACAAGCCTAAACATACACGTAAGACTGAGTACCTTTTTGCCCTGTCTTTTTCATCTTCATCCATTAAATCCTCCACGCAGCTGCTGGTGCTAGAAACAGAGGGGTAAAAGATGTTACATCCAATTTGACTTTTTTAAACATTAATCACTAGCAGATAAATTATCTGAGGTCACAACGACACATTGGACTTTTATGTACTATAACAGGTTCATTAATGGCTATAGAGATAATCAGTCATTAAGCACTGGGGTAGTTGTAAACAGCCTCATCCACATAAGACTTTAATCTGAGTAAGGGAGGGTTCCACTGAGTTCTGGTTTGGTGTGGGCCATTTTGTTGCTCAAAGCTTCAGGTTCAGGTTGGGATTAGACAACCAGTGTGGTCAGAGCCTACAGCAAGTAGGGAATGCAATAGCCATACATATATTCTAAAATGCCTACATAAATAAGATAGGAGATTAAGATTAAGATTGAAGATTAAGATTAAAATATACAGGTAAATGAGCCCCTGGAAAGTTTATTACACATGTGCTTCGTTAACATGTTCTCTTCTGCGTTCTTGGGTAATATGCTGACAATAAAGGCTCTAGAGAAGTGCCAAATCCCTGTAAAAATCTGAGTCATTGGAGTCCTTCTTAGAAATCACTTTCATTTGTAAACTTTCCTCTTATCGTAATCTCATTCCTTAATCCATAGTCAACCCAAATTGTCATCCATTTCTCTTTATCTCTTTGCCACAGTTTGACTGGAAAAGGTCTTTTCAGACTCTCTTGAGTAGCAACTTAGCTCCATTTATTTCACAGAAAAATTAATATAGCTGTGCAACACATTCAACAGCAGCTGAACAAAAGTTCTGAAGGTTCTCAATTGATGAATGACAATCCATGGAGACTGTTTAAAATTTGTATCTCAAAGCCAGACTACTTAATTACCAATATCCAGGATATGAAACACCTGTTAAAGTAAAGGGGTCACCCATGTCTGACTACATTTACATGCACACACAAAACATGTATACCAATGTACCATCTTTACTATGCATTATTAAAATTTTGAGGAAAAATTTGCACAATATAGAATGTGTGGATATAAAGTACTGTATATGGAGTAGAAAATCCAATGAAGCTAAGAAAATCAATCTAACTAGATTTGATACTCACTCCCATTCCCTGCGGGTGGACGGACAGGGGCCGCCGAAGTCAGAAAGGTTGTCCATACTCACTCCCTTTCCCAGCCAGGCCCTTTTTGAAGTCTTATGAGTCCCATCCGTGCTGATATTGCATGAACAGTTTTGGAAATTTTACTGTGGACCAGCTGCCCCCCACTGCCTCCAATACACCAAAGAAACGCCAAATCCTGTGGACACACAGACAAAACTGATTGCAGCATCCTGGGCATTTTGTTGAGGAGGACAATTTTTGTTGCATAAACTCATGTTAGCGTAATGTAAGAAGAGCTTTCTTTCAGGACCTTTAAGAAAAATTAACAAGATCCTCAATTCATCTGTAAAAAAGATATCCGTCCTTTTACTATAAAGACATAAAGCGTTTTGCTGATTAACTATAATTCGATGAGAAGTGAATTAACCACCTTCAGCTTCTTCCTCGGTACAATACTTCATCACTAAAGAAGTATTTTTTGCACAGGAGGAGCTCCCCTGACCTAGAAAAAAGTCTTAAGCAGACACCTCTTTTGATAACCCAGCATAAAAAAAGAGTTCAGAATGGCCACCTCCTCCAAAATAAGAACTAACAGTCTGGAGCCTTGTTCAGCTGCAGTGAAACAACATAAGACTGTATTCAATTACAGTTAGTAATGACATCTCTGCATGGTCTACACTTAAAAAAAAAAAAAAAAAAAATTAAAAAAGTTTTTTCTTTATGCGTTAAGCCGAACATGCATCATGTTAGTCACCTTCACTGCACCTAAACTGAAAAAATACTCACAACAACAAAGAGCAGTCATTTTATTCAGAGCAACCATCATGTTCCAGTAGGAAAACAACACACACATTTTCCTTTAACCTTGATTAAAAAAATAGTCCATGGTTTTGTGGTCTGGAAATATTTAACCGTGTATATAAATTATATCCAAGTTATAATTTCAGTTGATGGGTAATGAGAATTCAGGCAGTTGTCTGTGTTAGTCCATATTCCACAAGCACACTGAGTGATGTACACAAGAGGCCACAGGGGAAACTGGTAGTTATGCATTTTCCATCATTTTCAAGCAAAATGAGACCCTTTATCAGAAGAAAAATACTTGGAAAAAATGGAAATGTAAGAGTGATGTGATGCAATTCTGAATAATTATTTACTTATTATTATTATTATTATTTAAAACTGTGTCTATACATGATTAGTTTTGATCTAAAAAAAAAAAAAAAGAAACCTACCTTGAAATTAGTCTGAGCTGGCTGCAATAGAAAATGAGTACTTCTAATAATCAAATTGAGGTATTTCATTATGGGAATAATTTTTTTATCTTGGGTTTTAATATTCCCAATTAACTCCTCTTTCTTTACTCCGACAGCACAAACGAACAGACAACTGTTTCCGGCTGTTAAGGCGCTATTTCATTCGACCACTAATATTACTTTAGCCACAGTGTTGTAAACACAGTCAGGACTATACGTATTCTGATGGTGACATAATTTTCATAATTTGCCTCTGTACACCATCATAATGGATTTGAAAGAAGCCAGCAAGATTCCTAAATGGTTCATGTAATATTTTTGTGAAACGCTTTGAATTAAAGCTGAAAGTCTATACTTCAATCATGTCTTGATGATTTGTTTCAAATTCACTGTGGCGAAAAGAGGCAATATTACAAAAATTGTGTATTGTCCAATACTTATGTACCTAACTGTATGTGCAGACTTATAGGAAAACTATACAATTCAAGTGACAAAGCAAGGTATTACAATTCAAGACATTTGCCTAAGGGTGCTACACATTGAAAGAAGAATCAAGTCAGTGATAACCAGCTTAGAACCTCACTGGTCAGTTTACTATTATTAGACTGATTTCCATCTGCACAGGATACTGTGAAAAATTGAGTGAGTAGAAGATGAAATGATCACCAAAAGGCATTTAGTTAAGAGATGAAATATTCTCTTCAACATTTTAAGTAAGATTAGTTTATTATTTTTGTTTTGGACAGTTTTAGTGAAAAAAAGGGAAAGGAGCACTGTAGAGCAGTTTGGACAACCCAAGACATATGAGCCCTCAGAAAACTTTTACCAAGGTCTCAGGCCTTAATTAACTTGTTAGGGCAGTGGTTTGTTCACACTCATTGTTAGAAAAGACAAAGTGATGCAATGTTCAAAGCTTTATAAATAATCTGACTCCTCAATCCTTGTCCCAACAATCTGCTATGGGCTCCTCTAAGCATCTACCCATTACTCTGAAAATTAAATAGCTGATTCCCAAAAGCAGAAGGCTTTAGGAAGATAGCAAAGTGTTTTCATGTTGCTGTTTATTCACTTCATTGTGTATTAACAAATGGCAGTTAACAGGAACAGTGAAGGTAAAGTTTAGGTCTGGAAAACCAAGAAAACTTTCAGAAAGAACTGCTTGCAGGATTTGCTAAAAAAAGCAAATCAAAGCCCCGTTTGACTGAAAAAGTCCTTCAGGGATTTAGAAGACTTTGGAGAGGTGGTTAACCGTTCTACTGTGCAGCGAAACCTGAACAAATATGGCCTTCATGGAAGAGTTATCAGAAGAAAACAATTCCTGCGTCCTCACCACAAAGTTCAGCTTGAGAAGTTTGCAAAGGAACATCTCATAGTAAACAAGTCCAGTGGACTGATGATGTTAAAACAAAACTTTTTGGCCATAATGAGCCAAGGTATTTTTGCAGAAAAAAGGTTGCAGAGTTTAATTAAAAGAAAACCTCTCCAACTGTTAATCACCGGGTGTAGATTGATCATGCTTTGCAGCTAGTGGTAAGGGGAACATTTCACTGGTTGATGGAAAAATTGATTCAACATGATACTTTCTGAATATGAAACGAGGGTGGCTTCTAAAACAGGATAATGATCCTAAACAAAATCCACAATGGACTACTTTGAGAGACTCAAGCTAAAGGTTCTGCCATGGCCTTCACAGTCCCCCGACTTAAATATCATCGAAAATCTGTGGATTGACCACAAAAGAGCAGTGCATGAAATACGGCCAGTTAATCTCACAGAGTCAGAAGACTTTTGCAGGAGGAATGAGTCAAAATGCCCCAAACAAAAACTGAAAGACTCTTAGGTGCTGCAAAAAGTGTTTACAAGCTGCAATATTTGTCAAAGGGGCCATTACCAAATACTGATCATGCAGGGACCAAACTTTGGTTTGGAAAACTTTTCCTTTGTTATTTTAAAACTGATTATGTCAATAATTATATTCAATGAAAATTTCCATTATCACCGAAATACTGAAATTCATGCTCTCATATCAGGTGATATCGTCCGATATCGTAGTATTTGGAAACTGAAGGATGCCTCTCTCCCATTATACAATGTATACAGTATATACTGTACATCAATTGATATACCAAAAATCCAAACTGCTGAGCTAAACACATGTCACTTACTCTTTGATCTCAGGCTAATCAATGTAAACCTAAATGGTACTTTTTTGCTTTAAAACCAGGCACTTCTTGTTCACAGAGCTTTTATGCTCATAAGATCCTTTCCTTCAACAGATAGTGGCATCAGTGGTTTTTATTTGTTCCCTTTTTCCATGCTTTATCACAAATTCTACCTTCTACACTCTCTAACTGCTTCACAGTAAAAATCCTTCCAGTGCAAAAAAGCCCAAAATACTCTCCAGAGGGCATTATCAATCATTTATCTATTATTTATTTTTGGTTGCTTCATTATGCTTTAATTCAAGCGTCTTTATGAATTCCCATTTTCTCTGTAACACACCAATATCAAGTGGGTCGGAGACAGCTAAGAAGCTAAAGAAATCAAAAGAAATCAAAAGGAAGGCGCAAAGCAAGGAAGCATTCCTTATTATATTTGTGGTACACATTTACAAACACTTGTATATATTCATGTATAAGTGTTTTATATTGACTCCCCCTAACCATACCTTAATGTCCTGCAGATGCCATGTCCCCAGTCCTTTCCCAATCTTTGCTTTAGTCGCCTAAACATAGTGTTAGAGAAAAAAGTTCTTATTTTAACAAGCTGACATTTTATTTTTAGCTGGCAAATTAATTTGTTATATCTTAACATTAAGATCAAGTTAGTCCTCTATAGTTTATGATGAAGTCATCCCACCTTCACGGCTAGTTTAAAGATGGTAGGAAAGACCTGGTTGTCCAAGCTAGTCAGAAGTTACACAAACCATTTAATTGAAACATAGCTTTCCATTGGAGTCTAAATTATTGTAACAAAAAAACCCCCAAAACAAAACAATATCTCTTCTTTCCTTGCCCACACAAACAAATAGGAAAGTAGTAAGAACAGCAGGAAGAAAAATTACAATGGGCACTCAAGTATGTTGAACAACCAAAGACTGAAATTCTAAATAGTTACTGAAAATTCAAGGAATTCAATGGGCCTTTTTTAATTTTGACCTTGAAATTTTATTCATGTTAATAAAAAAAAAAAACCCAACAACTGATCTGCTATTGTTGAGGGAAATGCTTAATCAGAAGCCCAACTTCTGCTTTTACTGCAATGCTGACCACACTTACCTCCAAACTACTGTTTGGACCTGATTATAGTGATGCAAGACTGAAACATCTTATCTCCAAAAAATAAGTTACTGAAATGTTGATGGAGTAATAAAATAAGATTTGTTTTTCTGAGGTGCATGCTAACAAAGTGGGAAAAGCCAAACCTCCTTTATAAAAGAAAATAAAACAAATTAATTAATACTGGTAGTTGGATTTAAACTACTGTTAAAATGTGTATTTGGAAAATTAACTAAAAAAAACAATGCAATTTAAGCTGCTCTGGGAATTGTTTATGCAACTTCAACTTATATTACTTCACTCTACAATGCTGTGTAAAATGAAACCTCACATATCAGCCTGCATTCTTTTAATGTAATGAGGTTAAACCACACCTTGCAAGGTTAACAGCTAAAAAACACTAGAGTCTGGTTACACTTGTGGCCTCAGGTATTTAAAGCCTTTAGCCAGCAAGCTGAACTCAAGGCAGGTCAGTACGCTGAAGTTCAAGTTCATGACCAAACTCTGTATGTAAACAAGGCTGTAAAAGAGATGGAGACTATTAGTCTGACAATAAATTACTTTCTTATTGCACATAACCTTCTAAAGAGAAAACTCAATGTAGGAATTAAAGTGTTTTTCTTGAAAATGTAGGTTTCATTCTAAAGTTTAATGGGGGGAAAACATCTGCACCTCACACCCTACCCTCCCTACCCTATTGCTTCTTAAGGGATACAGTGTTGTCCATTTGTCTATTTAATTTGAAGTCCAGTTTATGTATTTACAGCTTTCCTGAGACAAAGAGCAGTTGCAAGTTTAATGTTTGCGTCCTCTGTTGCATTCCTAAACATCCAACAAATTTTAAAAGGTATTACTAGTCTTATTTTCATTTCAAACACCAGCTTGCAGTCATTGAAAACCACTGTTGGCTTTGATGAGAAAAAAGTTTGGCAGTGTCACTTCTAGACACCAGATAGTTTGCTAGTTGCTGGAGATATAATCCTCTACTGCAAAAATGTAAAAAAAAGGCCCCTCTGCAAAAGCCCTTGTTCCCTCTTCAGTTTTGCTTCTTTCCCCTTTTCAAACATACACCAGTGTTGGTCTTTGAACATTATGGGTTAGACACAAGCTCTGTTAGTTAACGGTTTGTCATTTTGTATCTGTAAATTAAAACTATCTAAGATACTAAAAAACTGTCACGTCATTAGGGTTTACAACACCTGTGTGTAGCTCTTAGTTAATGATGGATTATAGCACTCATGCAAACAGGTTGCTATTGATAGCATCAGTACCTTTACCCTGACAATGGCTTGTAAAGGGCATGGGCACCGTTGAAAGATGTTGACAGCAGATATTTCCCCGTGGCTGACAAAATACCTGTTTAACATCAGTGACTGGGGTGTGGCTTGCGTGCCTGTCAGCCTCAACGCATAAGGATTGCATATTGATGGCATCCGGCATAGTCCCACAAAAATATTGACCTTTGTGCATTAGATAAGAGTAAAATCCTGACTTTTTACCTCATAATGGTTAGAACTGTTTTAGCATAGATGGTGTTTCCTGGGTATTTCATACAGTAGTGCAGTTTATCTCTAATCCACTGTAAGCCCAAAGGCCAAAGAAAAGCTGCATTGTTAATCTATATCGTACTGGACAAAATATGTATAAATATAGTTCCCATATATATTGTACAACTCCCAAATAAGAGGTAGGACTTGCACAACTATCTTGCTTCCAGACAAACCCAGTTTTGAACTAATTCCCTATTACTTGGGGTTTTTATTAGGGTGGGACTATATAAATTTGTCTACTGTCAGAGATATTACCAAACCATTTACATCATAGTAGCGATCCCTTTATTTACTCTGGGCATATTAGACCATTACAGAAAACAAACCAAATCAAGGAGCAGGACCACTTTATGGTGGTACTGAATTTTTGCATCAACGTGATGACGCAGCTTCATTTATCTGGTGTTTAAATTGCTCGATAAGCCAAAAGCATGCCTGTCCATAAACAATTTCTTAATTAATTTTTCAGAAACTTTATCAGAATATACATCAATATGAAAACCACATTCTTATCATCCACTCCTATTCACTGAAGCATAAATGATCAGCATAGGTGACTCATATCACTGATTGATTATTATTTAAAAAGTTAAAAGCCAGCCATTATCATCACCTCAGATACTGGCAGTGGTTTCAAATCTTGATATTTCAACACAGAAATGAAACCATGGCCTTGTCTGAGTATCAAAACTATAAATATGCACCAAACCACATTAGTCAACATAAGTAAACTGGGCAACTTGTAAATAAGGGCTTCATTAATGATTAAGGAATTATTTAGCAACAAGGAAGAATTAAACATGTACAAAGAAAAAAACAAAACAAAAAGAGAGCAATCAAATGCTATACCAAACAGGAGGGAAAGTCTGTATATTTAAGTCCCAAGACTAAAAGCTCAATAAAATACATGTTAATCATCACCGTAATACTTACCTGTTGACTGTATTATTCCCCATGTCCCTCAATGACAAATTAAAGACCAAATAATCATAAAGCCACTGGGTTTAACTTGTAAATTTCACTTTTTTGAAAGTGGTACTGAAAAACCTCCTCCCTGCAACAAATCCACCAATCAAAAACTGTTGACCACCAGTGTTACTGAGAGGGTGCTGAAGCCCATGCTTATGTTTCACCTGTTTGCACACCTGAATCAAGAAACAAACTGCTACTGGGAATGAGCTATATTTAAGTTCTGCAAACCAACAACATTGTTTAAACAGTAATAAGGCATTCCAGCCAGAGAGCTCAGAGTTTATTTTTCTGCTCTTGTACTGATGGATGAATTGAGGCTACTAACTAATCCAGCCCTGGAGTCTGGGGTACTCCTGCGTCCCAATAACTTAACATTGCCTGATAACCTGCATATGGACTGAAGTCAAAAGGTAAGGCTGTCTGAAGTACTAATACAAGTTTAGATTCAGTCAATCTGGAAATGTTTATTTTTTTAGTGCAGTTCAAAGATTTCATAATACCACTTCACTGAACATTTCAATTTGCATAAACACAAAAAACATGCTTAGACCATATTTCTAAACTTATTCAATTCCTCATTTTTGTTTTGATATGTTCCTGGGTCTGTTTGTTTGAGCTTGGATAGTACGTGATCTGAAATAACGGAAGTACCATTAACTAATTTGCTTCATTACCCCATAAAATTGTTATTTTGGTTAAATATTAACCTAGGATAAATATATCTGTGGGTCGTATCAACACATTAGTCGGTATATACAGTATGTACACATGTGCAGGTGTAAACAATAATACTGATGTTAAAATCCCTTTCATTTCTAATAACAACACGTAAGAGCAGATCAACGTCCCCATCTGAGAAAGAGCAACATCAGTTTTCTGTTGTGATTTCTGGTGTGAGCAAAGCTCTCGTAGCTGATGAGGAAACTGGAGGCTCCTATATTGGTTACACCCATTGAGCGCACCCAGTGACCCTTTAAGTTCCCAATATGTACATGGTAAATTAATAATTCCCCCCCACGGAACCGGGCAACATCGGCCCGACTCAAGCCTGATGAGAAATTATTTAAGGATTTCCTTTCCATTTTAACCCCGAGGGGCCAGTGAGGAGAAACCCGTCAGTGTTTTGCCACGAATGTCACCGGCGGTGGTACAACACGGGGGGGAAATAGGTTATTTCAACCTTGTAACCAGGGCGCTTGATGACCGAGAGCTGAAAACATGGAAGCGGCGTTCAAGAGCCGCCGGGTTATACGTAGCTGCTGATACGGTCTCCTCTATTTGACTAAATCAAAAACAGTCCGGGTCTCGTAGGAAATGATTAACCAGGTGTTGACAGGAGCTAATCACGCGGTCGAGAACCTCTACTTTCATTTGGAAAGAGGCCGCCGGTGAACTTTGACGTTATGGAAACGGGCGGCAGCGACATCACAACATTTTTTCCCCATTATTTTTTCGTTGCGCTCTTCTGTCAGACCGACGCGAAACCGAAAGCTCGAATTAAATCCCACGTACCTTGAAAACGGGCCTCGGGCTGGTAGAAAGATCCGATCTCAACTTTGATCGATCCCCTCATTTTTTTATTTTTTTATTTTTTTTATTTTCCTCCGCAAACTACGGCGCCGCGGCCGAGCGCGGTCCCCCGGCGTCCGACTGACCAGGCGGGAGCGCCGAAAGCGTTAAATTGCATAACGACGCCTAAGTTGTTACCGAGCTGTTATTACTCGCCGGTGAAGCCGTCTGCGGCTCCTGGCGGCCCCCGTCTTTACCTACAACACCAGACCAAAAGCTGCCCTTTCGTGGTCTTTGTGGCCCGCGTCCGTCTGTTTTCCAGGCACTGTACTCCACATCCTCCGCTGGCGGCGGCTTGTAAACAGGACTGAGTGGCTGAGAACGGAGAAAGTAGGTCAGCTGGTAGCTCAATACTCGGCTTACGACGGCAGCAGCATAAGCAGTCGGCTGTGCAACACAACCGAAAGAAACCTTTAGTGCCCGGGAGGAGGAGGAGGAGGAGGAGGAGGAGGAGGAGGAGGAGGAGGAGGAGGGCAGATTGTAATCTTTAACACGTGCTTAATTCATAATAGCACCGCACTAAATGCCGTTTAGAGAACCGCAATGATGAGCTGCCCTTATGTTTAATACGGGTTCGCAATGCTGAAGTGTGAATGGTACGGTCTTAAGTGATGCCTAATACCACTTGGGCATGGGAGCATGACAAGTAGCCCTTAATCTGTTAGGCTAGGTCCACATTTATCTCGGGAGAACAGCCTGGTTGTTATTATTATTATTATTATTATTATTATTATTATTATTATTATTATTATTATACATTAATGTGATCCCGTATGTTCGCCGACGCCAGAACCTATTTTCAAAGTCTAGTGTGGTTCTAAGCATAAAAGAAGGCGTTTTCACACTTGTTGAAACTGGTAGGCTATTTTAAATCCATTTTAATCTCTGTTTATTGTTCGTTTAAAAAATCATAAAAAATTTGGATGAATTATATTACAACTTATATAACTATCTATAACTATCTATAACTATCTATCTATCTATACACATACATACATACAGCCACACACATATATATACACATAAATATATATACACATTTACATATATACATACATACATACATACATACATACATACATACACACACACATATACACACACATATATACATATACATATATATATATATATACATATATATATATACACACACACACACATATATATACATATATATATACACATATATATATATATATATATATATATACACACACACACACACACACACACACACACACACAGATAGATAGATAGATAGATAGATAGATAGATAGATAGATAGATAGATAGATAGACTCTGATCACACTCACACCTGGACCATGCCCTGTACAACCACAGTCTGACCTGCTGGCCACTGAGCAGCTCCACTGGAGCAGCTGGGGTGAAGGGCCTTGCTCAAGGGCAACCCAGTGGTTTAGATGAGGGAGGGGCAAGCGCTGCTTTTTCACCTGCTTTTTCCCTTCCAGATTTAATCCTGCCTGTCCGGGGACTGAACCTGTCACAAGATCGCTTCTCTATCTTTTAGTCCCACCACTGCTCACAATATGAAGTAATGCACTCAAAGAATACTTTCATATAAATCTTGAATAAAAAATTACCTTTGATTTGTATTAGCGAGGTATTTAATACATCTCTATTTTTTAATTATTTTTGCCATTTCTTCCCCGTTTTAGTACATAGTTTGTGGTGAAACAAGATTAAGAATCTACAGCCATGCTAGCAGCTTTGTGGGGCCTTTATTAAGCACAGTGGTGCTTTGAGCTAAATTCTAACATGCAAAGAATGACAATGCTAACATGCTTATGTTTATGAAGTGTAATGTTTTCTATGTTCAACAGTTTAGTTAAGTATAGTTGGCATGCTAAAATCCAGTTAATTAGCACAAAACAAAAAGTACAGCTACAGCTGATTTGAATATCATTAGTTTTGTAGGCATTTTTTCACAAAATTGGTCAAATTAAAAATCTGACCTGATGATGCTTGATGAAAAGTTATGTTACTAAAACTTATCCTGAAAAAAGGATGAATATCTGTACCTAATTTCATGGTTTGGGATATTTCAGTCTGTAAATAAGTGGTGGACAAACCAACACAATGACAGTGCCATCCATAAAGCCAAGCCACTAGCATTGCTATAAAAGCAGAAGTGGAGAGTGACTTGCAACACTGGTTCAGACTCTGATTCCAACCAAGAATATCACTAAACTGTCCACGATATGAGTTTTATGAAACAGATCCAACAGGACACCAGCTGCTAAGCTGTTCACAAACGTCATCAATTCAGAATTTTTCTTCTGGTCTGTATTGAGTTGGTTATGTCAGACAGACTCTGCAAATCACTTTCAATAAATAAAGTTGTCACAGTCGTTAAATAAAATATAATGAAATATTAAGTACTCTGGCCACATTACAGTCTGAGCTGCACAAAAATCATTATCTTGTGTTTTTTTATTTTTAAAACAGACAGATTTTATCATTAAAATTGCTAAACTAACAAAAGAAAATTTGTTGCAACCAAGACAGAAAAAAGTCTAAGTCATGTGATTTCAAAATCAAAGAAAACCAGATGGCTGCCTCTGGCTCTGCCAGTCCTCCTCATTCGATATTTTATGATTAGAATGTCTCTCCAGACGTCTGTTAGCCTGAGATACACAGTAGAGGCAGTACTTGATTTGCAGACCACTTGTCTCAATAACCATCTTCAGGTAATGAGTCAAACTTTCCCTAAGGTGATTCAGAGCAGCTTTTGCGTACGTCCAGATTTTGATGACTGATCCGGCTTAAGATATGGGACCAGTACGATGCCACTTTAACCAGCTTGTGAGACATGGTTTCACACAAGCACAGCCAGTCTCTCTGGTCCTTCAGGTACTTATACATAATAACCTAATGGTTACATATTTACTCAATGGAATCTTGAACCTTTGGCATTATACATTTTGTATTGATATGTAAGCATTTAACTGTTATGGTACAATGGCAGGTATAGTGGCATCTTTTGCACATAGTCTGTAACACCTAAGTTGTGCAGTGCACTTAGTTGTGCACTTAGCATTAAAGTGATGGTTAATTAAGTAAGTTGTCTGCTCAGCTTCTAACCCAGCAGCTATAATGTGCTTATTATAAGAAAGTAGAAGTAGAAGTAAAAGTAGACTTTTCATTATTTTTGAAGTTAAAAGAGTAAAAAAAACCAAAAACCATTAAATGACATAGGAGAGAAAAATCTTCATTCCTCACTTCTGTATTGGTTAAAACTTTTAAGCATGTTAGAATTCAGCCAGACCAAACACAGTGAGGCCACCAGCCATCACAGAGGCTCCCCACTACACAGGCCAAATTCAATTCTCTCTGTAGCTCCCACTGTGTATTACACTAGTGTTCCAGTTTCTCTCATGTCCACGAGACATGAAAATCAGGCAGATGACAGACACTGAGTTGGTAGGTAGGGCTGGTCGAGCCAAATTGCAATAATTTACTTTTAGTAACTATGGTAACAATAAGGTGTTGTTAAAATGTAGAAGATCAGGTTACAGCACATACAGTACACTAAAACCATCAGTAAGCACTAGGTAAAAAACGTAAACGCATCAGGAATGATGAATATTTTTATGAATGAGGAACAATGAGAAATGAGGAAATTGCTGGTAAAAAAAAGAAAAAAGAAAAGAAAATCAACAAAATCACCTACATGGAAAAGGTTTTTTAAAATGAAGATTATAAAAATGACCCAACTCAGACAAAGACACTGCAGAATATGCTTTCAGCCAGAGTAAACCAAGACAAACACAAAAAAAGACACAAAACTATTCCATTTAATCAGCTGGATTTGTATGAAAAATTCTGAAATTATTGTCTATGCATGTGGTAGTAAACTGTTTCTATTAACACTTTTTCTACTTTTAGCGGAAACCATGGTACTCAACCATGACAACAATAATTTGCATCCTTGTTTGGCACCTCATTTTAAAGTCATGCTTACAGAGTTGAATGTTGATTGTAAGTAAATAATAGTAATTATTTATATATTTCAGTCAAGTGTAGTTACTTCCCGAGGTTTTGTTATTGCAGAATTTTCAGTGTTTGTACGGGGTAGTCTTCTATTCCACTACACATATTCATTTTTTGCTGGCTGCCCTGCTGAAGAAATCAGACTGGCAAGCAACCAGAGACTTTTCCTCATTTACATTAAAAAAATACAAGAAAACCTATGTATTTTGGCAATTTGAACTAATTTTTGTACGGGTAAAATGTTTTCATTTAGCTAGATTTTTTTTTAATTCAGTGGGGCCCTTCAGTGTTGAATTTGCATGTCCTCCTCATGTTTAAGTAGGTTTCCTCCAGGCAAATGTGTCAGGTTGTGCAGTTTAATCTACTAAATAAGAAATAAACTTTCAAGTAAATAAGAAAGTTGGAGTTATATATTTTTATCCTCAAGAAGCACATCTTATACAAACTGTACTATCATTTGAACAGAGCTTTGATCATAAAGATGCATGAAGTAAGGAGTGAGATAACGAGATCTAACATGCTTTATTCTATATTGCTATCAGATCTTGAAAACCAAAAGCTAATATCAAAGTACTGAGGTTTACAAGGGCTAGAAGTGTATTAATAATTCCATTTTATTTGCATTGGATACAGATGGCTGCAATAGACTTTGCCTCACAGAAATTTAAAAAAAAAAAGGCAAAAGACATAGATGATGAATTAGTGATACAGGAGTTTGAGTGTATAATTAGACTACAAGTGACACATGGTGGCTCCATAGGGATAAGAGAGCTCCATAGAGAGATAACTGTCCAAAAACCCTGACCTTCAACACAGAGAAAGCATGCCACATGATGTCAATAAACTGCACACAGCGCATCTGTATTTACCAACCTGTCTAGCCGATTGCTTTAAACCAATTGATTCTAAAAGGGACAAGAAAGGCAAAAGCTCTAAAGATACTTTGGCTTTTTTTCTTAACAAAATCCGATATTTTAGGGATTAATTCCCAATAGTTCCTTCAAAGCATGTCTGCATTGTCTCTTAATAGCTTTTGTTTTTGCTATCCCTTCATTTTCCCTTGAGTTCCAATAATGCATTCTTAATGCTTAGCCAGCAAACGAGAACATTAATGTTCTTCAACAGCCTGATGATTTCTAAAGCTCTTAATTAAACAATTTATAACAGTTTGTACCTGACAAAAAATTTCCTTTGGGCAAACACAGAAAATCCAAACACAAGGATGGGATGCTAGGCTCTACTGCAGTAGAGCTTAGCATGATTAGACTGGTGTGCAGTCCTGGCTGAAATTATTGGTAACCCTGAATTTTAAGTACAGAATTTAGAATATTGTTAGAAATAATTAAAAAATTAACCAATTTTTTATAATCAAATATTTAACAAAATGTCCAAGGTTACTTGAAAAAATAAAATAAGAAAAACAAAACTTGCAAAATAGTGTAACAATATAAACACTAAATGTAGCCCACACATTATTATTTGGGCCCTTCACTAATATTTGGCAGCATAACCTTTGGCAACAATAACAGCCTCTAAACATTTCTGGCAGCCATCTAGAAGCTTCTTGAACATGTCGGCTGGGAGTCTCTGCCACACTTCTAATACTGTTTGTTCAAGCTTTATTAGGTTTGCTGGAGTCCTTTTTGCAATGGCAGATTTCAGCTCTCTCCAAAGGTTCCAATGCAATATAGGTCAGGACTCACTGCTGGCCACTTTTAAACGGTCCATCTTTTCCTTCTCAACCATTCTTTTGTGCTGTTGTGAGGCTTGCTCTGGCACCTTGTGCTGCTGAAAGACCTAAGACATTCGCCTGAAACCCAGGTTTCTGTCACTGGGTAACACATTTCACTCTAAATGCATTGGTAATCTTCTGATTTCACCATTCATTTAAATGGCTGTTTTGTTGCCTCCACTACCAGAGGAAGCAAAACAGCCCCACAACGTCTTAGAACCTCAAACCATGTTTTATTGTAGGTAGGTTGCTCTTTTCCTTATGGGCTTCATTCCGTCGCCTATAAACAAACTGATGCTCTGCGTTCCCAGAGAGCTCTACTTTGAGTTCATCTGTCCATAGAACATTATCGAAGGGTCTTAACAGATTTATGACTGTGGAACTTCTATAACAATATGAACTGTTGAAACAGGAATTTCAGGATCTTTGGCGATTGTCCCTGTAGCCTTTGGAATTGTTGTGTTTTCTGATAAAGGCATTTCTGGTGCTCTCAGACAGCTCTCTTGTCTTTGTCATTATGTAAAGGAAACTGGTAACAATCTGCTCCTTTTTATGCAGTAAAACCATCAATAACCGGTTAATGTGAGGTCTTGCAAACACAGGTCAATTTTTCGTTTAGTTTTTTTATTTTGTTTGAGGAACTAACTGAAATTCATTAAAAGGTGCTGATAATTGTGCCAAGCATACATTTAATGTCAGTATCTTTTATTTCATTATATGAAAGCATTTGTTTCTTCAGTAACTTTGGACTTTTTATTAAATATTATGATCATTCAAAATTAGTTAATTTGCATTGATATCTGAATATATTCTAATTCTGTACTTAAAATTGAGGGCTCCAAGGATCACATTGTTGGTCCACAGGTTTGGTCCACATTTGGTAAGGGTTCCTTGATGATATATCTTACTGACTTTGATTGTCTGACTTTTCCCCTAGCGCCACCATGAGGTTCCCATTTGTGGCTTTGAGTGAAATGTCACAGCAGCTGTGCACAGTTATCAAAACAAAGTGAAATGTGACAAATGCAAGCGCCATCATCAGCTCAAATTTGTCCAACACTTTGGTTCATGAACAAATATCTGTAAAACTAATGACACTCCCATTAGCTTCATCTGTACTTTGTCATTAGTCCTAATTAGCCCATGTTAGCATGCTAACACAGTAAACTCTTTAGTCTTGTTACATAAATATCTCACCTAATATGCCGTATGTCTATCGTTGCACACAACAGCAATATCTTTGAGTATCACAAAAAGGTTTAATGGCATATTAATGCAGGGTCCCCTGCCATTTGATTTGTAACATAACAAAAGAAGTAATGCAAATACACAACACATACATGAACTGGTACCAAAACAATATTGAGGAAGTGAACAATGCCAGGGTGATGATATAATATCATACTGAAATAAATTGTTGCTATGCCAGTGACCAACAAGTGTGGGACATCTAAGATTCATAAAGATCTCCCATATTTTACTGCATTATTCACGATCCGCCTACATAGAGATTAGTTCTGTTCTTTTATGTAGGTCAAGCTATTGGATAATGAGATGACATTTAGTGCTCACGAGCAGGCCCCACCACATAATAATTGCTAAGTGGTGGATTCTTTACATCCTGTACCTGTGTCCAGACTGCTTGCTTTGACATCAGTAAAAAAACGGATTATTCTGATAATCGCTCAGACATTAAGTCATGTTGCCTCTAGCTTTCTATCTGTGATACTGGTATTGATGATGTCATCGTAGCCCTCTGCTGAGGCACTGGCTGTCATTAATTAGACTGTGGCACTGCTGTTCGCTCTGTGTTCCCATGGTAACAATATGTGGTGTCTATTTTCCCCTAACCAAGGCAGCTATGTCCATTAAGCCACTGGTTTCCATTTTCTTCAGGTCTAGGATATTTTTCATACACAAACCCATTTGTTAGTCTGATTAATATTAATAAAGTGTCAGGAAAAACCTTTCTAGCTGTATGGTTTTTCCCATTATAACAACCTAAACTCATTCTTAATACATTTCAGTGGCAGTGATACATTGATTTAATTTCTGGGCTTAGAGATAATCTTTTTACCCTATTTACTTTTGCAGCTTTGAATTAATAAGTTACTGTTTTTTTATATTTAATAATATTTGATACAAATAATTTCTCAAATGAATATGGTAGGTACACTACAGGTCAGAAGTTTTATAAACACCCCCATTTTTCCAGTTTTAATTGAAATTTAAGCACTTCATGCCCAGTGAATAACTTCAAATGGTACAAAGTTAAGAGGTAAACTGCCCAAGTAAAAACATTGTTTAGATCAACAAAAACTTTAAAATCCTCTAAATTTTATAAACAACAGGCTTTTTCAGAAACTGGTTAATTTACAGCAATTCTGCAGCAATGGAAGTAAATGAAGCCTTGAAAGTTTATTTGATCACTGACAAACCCTTCTGTCTCTACAAAGGTAGTGTTGGACCAAACCGTGTTACTACACCCTCTGATGCAATATTAGGACAATAGTGTACCACAGGATCTAGTTCTGTATGTTGCTGTCAGAATGATGAGAAAAAGGAAAGTAAGAGAGGAGACAGACCGGTTGGGCTGTCGTTCATTCTACAGAACTATATTAACCCAATACATAAGAGGAACAGAACTAGATGGTGGCTTCACATGATGGAAGACCAGCAGAGTTTCCTGACTTAAACCATATGGAGCTCATTTGGGATGAACTGGACAGAAGGTGAAAGCAATGCAACCTGCACGTTCAACACATGTGTTGGAACTTCTGGCAATGGTGTAGGATGAAATTTCCAAAAAATGTTTTATTTCACTATGGAGAACACCACGAGTGTATTCGGTCGCTGGACGATTCACAAAATTGGATTAAATTACAGATTTCAAATGCAAATGTTCTTTTTTTAAAAAACTTTATTATTTATTTGTACTATGCTTTAAATTTAAATTTAAATAGCAGCATATAAAAGAGTAAGTGCTGAAATACACATTTTAGGATCTTGTAGTCCCTTATTTTCTATAATTAATACATGATAAAAACTTTAAATTTTCTAACTTGTGGAAAGACTGATGTTGCTGAATGTTTGAAACTCCTGAGCTTTGTTTTCTCTCAGACAGATAGGAACATCACATCAGCAGCAGATGTTCTACCTGCAGCAACTGAAGAAGACCACCTTATCACAGGAAATGGTGGCTCATTTCTACATAACCACTTTTCCATCCATATACACTGGTGGCTGGCTTGAAGTTATACAATGTTCAAGTCAAGGACATTTTGTACCACGTAATTCAGTATAGCTAGAGAGCACTTGTGACAACTTCAGACCTTATCCAACAGCAGAGCAAGGAAATTGGAAAGCAATTACAGCATGGACTATGTGGGGCATTTCTCACCCCAAACAGCATTTTTGTCCATTAAACAGCCAATGGTAAAAGGCACTGGTCAGTAAAGAAACAAATCATTGCGCTCCTCCTGGGCTGTGCTTTCCCCTAAGTCTTGTTCATCTCACCCAAACAGCAGCTCCACACTAATCCTCCCTTGGGCAACACCTGAACCCTTGCACTGACTGAGCTCTACGTGGTGGACAATCCTGTCACAATAGTCTAACACATCCTCACCTGCTGTGCACTAAAGTGAAAACACATGGCCTTTCCCCATGCTTTCCATAACTGCATCCGTGTAAGCAACTTCAGTGATGGTCAAAGAATTACTTAATCTAAAGATTACAATTTCGGTAATCAATAAATACTTTTAGTAAATTATCAAGCAAAAATATCACTGGCAAAGCTATCAAGTATTTTTACATTTTACACTGGACATTTGGGTATTTTGTAGCAATTACTTTCAAATTCCTATTAATTTAAAGATTTTTTAGACACTAAGTGAATACTAATTCATAACTAACAACTGATTGATTAACCTTATAATTTTAGTGTTCAGTGAGCTCATTCCTGTTCAGTATAACTACATTTTATGTAGGTTTCTTTCACTTATCCTATTTTAACGTTTTTATTCTTACTCAAAAACATTTGTCAATGATTTTGGTGATACTTAAACCAAAGTGCCTTGTAATTACACATTGATTGCATAGCACAACCTCACGGTGGGTGGCTGCATCCTTTCAATGAGAAAGCAGACTTCTAAAAACAAACGTCCTCTCAGCAGGTAGATCTACTCTCAAATTTCCTTATAATTATATTCTTTCAGCAACTCCCAATGAATCACTCCAAATTATTTCAGGCCTTTTATTGTCTGCTGCTGCTCAGGAAAAGATGCAATTACCTAAGGCAGTGTGTGGGCAAATATGTGGGTCACAATTCTAGGGCACGGGTGGAAAGGGCAATGCAGCTCTTTCTTTCTACCACTGTCTCAAGCTCAGATTGTAGCTAACATCTTTGAATAAATTCCTGGCTGTGAAATGGTATCGATTCTTTTAAAATGCCCCCAAAGACCCATTTTGAGCCGATAGCCAGAATTATATCATCATTATGAATTCGTAGGTAGACTTCTCTAAAACCATAAGCAGCCACTCTCTTATGCAGAGGCTCTGAACTCAAGTAGCCTTTCACAAGCAGTCCATGGAAAAAGTGACCTTATGTCTCCATTCCTATCTATTGCTATTTTATTTTCCTTGTTATGAAACGCTGCCATCCATATTTCCAAAGCTTCCCCCTGAAAACACACAAATCTCTTTTTTTAGATTCAGGTTTCTCTTATTGGAAGAAAGCATCCTGTAATGAAAAGCTTTCATTTCTTTGAGGGAACAAGGAGACAAATACCTCAATATTGAATTGAACTATGACCAACTATCTATTCTGTCAACATTTTAATCCTCAGGAACCAAAAGTACAGGACTGTAGACATTTTCCAGTTCCAGAGTGAAAGAGCATACGACATGTAAAACTACATTATTGACAGCTACACATTAATTTTTCAAATAGTTCAAAAGTAACTAACATTTTAGTTGAACTAAAGAATCAGCTGTAGATTGCATCTTTTTTCACCTGGGGGCCTTTTCACTGCAATGATTCGTGACCACATAATCACAATAGATGTCTTATGAAGAAACTGGGTTAATAACATCTGCATTTTTAATGATAAGGGGCTGGTTCATTAGATGTCTGAAAAAAAAAATCACCCGACTAGTTTTCACATTCACTGAGTGTTGACACACACATCCCTGCTTAAAGTGCAGTGAAATTCAGCTTATCTGGATACTGAAGACCACGATTTCTGTGAGTGGAATTCAGGATAACAGCTCATACAAACAGCAAGGCTTCATTGTGACAATGATTCATGATATATTCAGCTTCCTGAAGTGTCCTTGAGCAGACCTTTAAATCACTTCCAGCTCTGTAAAAGACACTGTCCTCTGACCTTGCTGTGAATGGAGGAACAGTTTCTTTTTTATGGGCTCTTAAAAGATGCAGATTATGATTAACAAATTATTCAAAATACTGTGACAGATGCTGAATATAAATCATACAAATCTCCAGGAAATAGGAAACTGTATACACTAAACTGTACATGCCAAGGCATCCAGGTTGTAGTATCAGTCATCATCTCTTAGTTAAATTAAACTAATTCAGGTTTCTATTGATGTTTTCTGGACCTAGCTTGAATATAGTCTCACAAGTGTCATGGTGGTGTGTGAACTCCTCATTTCAGTTTCACTATAATGACCACGTTTTGCCTCTTGACATCACAGATTGCAGATGACCTACTCAACATCAAAAGGACTGAGGAATCTTCTTTGGGAGTGCTCTTTTCATTTCAGCATCAAACCTGACATGCCCGTTTATGGTCTTCTGCTGCCCTGTGTATTTTACTCCACAAAAACAAACCATGTTGTAATGCACATGCAGCCAACACCCAGGGCTAAAGGGCTGAATCACATCTAGGTCACATCTAGGGACCGGGCCCACACAAATTGTGAAACTTTTTTTCCTTTTTTCCCTCATCTGAAACAAACTGTAACCACGCCTGATACTTGAAAGTGATCTTCTGTCAAGAAGACAGTGTAGCACTCAAATAAGGGTTGAATTAATTTCAGCTGATGCTTAATGAACCCCATTTATGTAGATGAGATATTCACTCCTTTGGATTAGGGGAACTACCTTAAAAGCCACTCAGAAAATTTCAGGTCACTGCCATAAATTTTGCAGAACAAGGATCCTGGTGTGTTATTGCGGCATATTTAAAAAGGTTTCAGACATAATGTTCAGATGTTTATCTCAGCTACTGTCACTCGTTTCATGCCATGAATGAAAAGGGGGGAAGCAAAATTCTGATAACATGAAAAGTCTTAGAGCCAGAAGAAGGGAACTTTTTTCCCCTTGGAAAAAAAAAAAAAGCAGCTAAATGTCTTAATCATGCTCCAGTGGATCTGAGCCTGAAGCAACTGAGGACTTATAACTGTGTGCTTTGGAGCAAGAGATCAGCATCAAGGACGATGACGTCTGTAAAGGCAGTTATATAACCCGAGCTGAACATTTTGTCTGTCATAGTTACAAGGTTGAGGTAAGAGGTTGACATGAATACCAGTCATAGTCTCCAGAGTCATGTGCAACATAGTTCCACTGGGCAAATGAAGCCAACTTCACCCAGGCAGGCATTAGTATATTGCAGTATGGAGAAAAAACAAACATCCATGTTGTGTCTTTAGATAGCTCTCCCCTCTCAAGGCTTCAAAGGCTCCTGCAATAGCACACTATCTCCTTATTGGAGACTGAACAGCTATACACTATTCAAAAAAATATGACAATGCATGTCAAGCCTACAATCCAGACAAATCTAAGGATTCAGTAAAAAATGACACAGCATGAAGCCAACTTCACCCAGGCTGGTATTAGTATGGGAAGTAAGATGTCACTAGCTTTGTAAATTGCACAGGTTTGACTGAACAAAGCAGATCAACATTTCATTACTTCAGAGTATGGTGTAAATGCACAAATGATTGTGTTGTCTCTTTGTATTTAATTTTTTCCCTAGTTACACAGTGTCTTATTTATCTTATTAAGTTGATGGGAAAGTGTTGCTTTGAGCAGAAGCAGAATAAACCCTCCAGCAATAAAGGAAGTAAATACTCATCAACCACTTGTGCAGGCTTTAAATGAATCTCAATATAGCACAGAAAGTGTGAAAGTGAGAAAGATGTCACACACACCTATGTCTACTACACATACATACACAAACACACATACGCACACACTTATATATATATATATATATATATATATATATATATATATATATATATATATATATATATATATATATATTACACTGCTATTATAAAATCATGCCAGCTATAGTCAGCTGAATGCATACCCCAGGGGCAGATATATGTAGGTGATAGAATAACCTCATGATGTCAATGCCACAAAAATGATAACATTATTTGTGTGTGGGTTTTTCTTCTGTCTTCCTCAACATCCAATAGATGTTTGTGTATAATACTGTTCATTACAACTGTAACAAGCTTTCTCACCTTTTCTTGAAAAGGACAGTGTAATCCAGGACTTGCTTTCCTTGGAAAAGGTGAAAATTGTCTGGAAAGGTTGGATAGAGGGCATCGAAAACACTTTAAAAAATCAGGGACTATTGTTACAGGCTGTTAGGGAGACTGGAACTCTAGTCTGGTTCTGATGAAAATCCCAAATACTTAAAATGCCTGTTTAATATAGTCAGAGTGCCTGTTTCCCATCTCTCAGCTTTTATTACTTGCTATAAAATGTTTTCGCTGTTGCTCTGTCTAAGTATTCCTCTGATGTCTAGGTCAGGTATCTCCTGAATATTGGATGACTGATCTTTCTGTAACTAAGTGATAAAAACACAATGACAGAATATGCCACAAGATTAAGTTTGTTATTCCCATGGATAACTATTGTTATAGCCAAGTGTGAAAAACGACAGCAAACATAAAGACTTCATGGTACCATACAGGAAGCAAGAAAGAAGGCAAGTAACATTACAATTTCCATATGCAGTACCAGACAAACTCTTGCACCACGAATCCAAAGGTTTGAAGTGTTTTTAGAGAAACAAACCCCAATAGTCAATTCTAAAACTAAAAAGAAAACACTGATAAATTTAAGGAAGTAAAACGTGAATATTAATACAATGTAAATGCCAACAATGGGCTCAAACACAAAGGGATGTGACCACCGATGTTTAAGGTAAACAGGGCTCAGTAACTTGCAACCTGTGACATTAGTCTACCTGTCGTCAGAATTCACTCCATTTCATGTGTGTTTGAGATGAATCAACATAGGTTGAACATTCAACATTCATCCTATGTGGAGCGCCGCTCTGTTTTCTTAAAGAGACAGAGAGGAGTAATGATCCCTTTGCAGTTGCACAGACATGCACCATTTGTGCATGCCCAGTCACACTAAGCAGCTCTAGCAATATTCAGACTAGCATTCAGTTTAAGCTTGCAGGACATGGCCCACTAACCTACTTTCCCCACAACATGCTCTGTAACATCAGAGACGAGGCTGTGTGTCATCAGTTAACTAACCTTCACCACAGCATAGTTTCAGCAAAGAGGCAAAAAATCCCAGACACAGTACTTCTTAAGCAAAAACAGAATACCAGTGCTTACAGTTGTGTCTCAGAAAAAGAAATCTCCATAAGGCCTCTTGCTCAATTGACTCTTAAAGGTGAAAAATAGTGCTGTTAACTGATATTCTTTGTATACAAATCAGCAGTGGAGTATAGTAAAATTAAAAAGAAGGACGTGAAGAAAGTAAATATCACAAAGAACAAGGAATAAAGGATGAGGAATTGTTGAGGGGACTGTGATACTAGTGAGACATGCTAAGTCTTACAGTAGTACCGAAGTAACTCATCATGATTATGAGATACTAAGCTAAATAGATGACAAACTCAAAACTATGAGAAAGAGTGTTTCTTCCAATGACTTAAAATGTTTAGTAGAACTTCCCACTGAAACATTAACACTTAAAATCTACATTAACTGCCAAGGATTCCTGAGTGGCACCAAGAAAGTGCCTTGGGTTTCCAATATTCTCTTTGCACATCCCATCCCGTCACGGTCCATGTATTAGGTAAACACACGATAAACTGTTAAACCCCACCACCTGATACCCACAAAGCAATCTCCTGCGATTCTAGGTTAACGTAAAACACCGACAGTGACTGCATGGAGAGTGCACTACTGGCACAGGTGCCCGCTCCCTCACCTAAACAAAGATAATAATTTTATGACGCTGATAGAGTGACTACTTAAGAGACTCTGGACTTATGGACTGGACTGTGGGCTGACCAATTGATTGAATTTCTGATTATATGTCACTGGTTGTTGTGGCTGTTGTTGAAAATTGCAAGATGAGTAAACATGGCTTGTTAAACGATTGGTTCAATAAATTTATTGCCAAGGTAGTGGTAAGTAGTGGAAACAGGTGTCCATAAGTTGAATGCGATAGCTGTCAGTAGGGCGCATCCGCAGCAAAGACAAGATTAGGAATTTGACTGACCTCTGGCCTCCGTTTCCACAAAGATTCACCTTATACCAACCATCTTATCTAGGCCAGGATATAAATCCAGACTGCTAGATTTACTGTAGAGACAGGGCTAAAAATCAGCTGAAGGGAGAAGAAGATAGCTTGAGTCATGAGCTTGGCCCAAATGTTTTGTAGCATGATATAAAAAGGAGCATATGGTCCCAGTGAACACGCCAGTTCAGTCAGTCATGGAACAGCCCTTCCTGTCCCAGTCAGCTGTCAGCACACATCCTCATCACTATTCATGTCTACTGGGCCAACCTCAGGACTGACACGGCAAGGCGGCAAAATGGCTCAAGCCACAACATGAGCATGCATAGACTGAGACTCGGGATTATCATTCGGACACTAACATGACTTGCAAAACCCTGGCTCTTTTCAAATACAACGTTTTTTTTTTTTTTGGCATGAGGTCCCTGGACAAAGTGACACAGTTGCCATCTACTTAGTCTCGCACAGCCAGACCGTTCTCCACCGTCCTGTGTGCCATGGACTTGGCATCAGTCTGCCAGACATTAAGACGCGTACGAAACCTGATTTTAATGAAGCAAGAGCTGTGAGTTTGGGGTCTTGCCCTGTCACATAATCCGGCATCTCTTACTGATTTGGAGAAATCCAAGCAGCCTTTATTTTTCCTCTTCCTGCACAGGAGCCCCTTGTGCATCACCCTTTCACGGTCATATTCCACTTTCCTCCTCAAATCATACATTATGTTGGGATTTTTTTTTTTTTTTTAGACGTCCAATGTGCCTGCGCAGACCTCAAACGCAACAGCTGGTCTCCATGCAGATATGTCAACACATACCAAGGCCAACATTACTTCATTAATAGGGTCCAGTTTCAATTACTTACCACACAGCGTCACGCTATATTAATACCAGAGAAAATGTCATCCACTGAAAATACACTCACTAGCACACGGCGGTTCCCTACAGTGGCGTGCGTAACTTAACCCGACGGAGATGTTCTGCACATGTAGCTAACATTTAAATGTTATTTTGATTCGGCTGACTATAAAAGATGAAGCCCTCACTGCCTCCGTGCATTAGCTAGTTACTGTGAAACTAAATGTGTTTTGTCAATCTCTGTACAGCCGCTTTGAATATTGTGCAGCAAAATAAAGCTGAGCGACGACTTCGACTAAACTATTTTTTTTTTCCCCCAGTTGCGACAGTTCACGTTTGCTGATATTATGGACTGAACCTTTAGCTCGGACAACACACAGGTGGAAACTTACCTTATTATTTTCCCCTCGTAGAATAAAGGGTCAGACGGATCCAGGCGGCTTCGCAGGGGCAGAAAAGCCCGACGTCCTACATTCCCCCAAAAAGAAAAGTTGCCCGGAGATGAAACTTACCACACGAGAGTCGCAGATGGTTACCGCCGGTGAACGGAGGGTCTCTGTGGCACCGAACTCTACTACCGACCGCGCAGGTGGTACCCGCCGGTGACGGAGGTCTCTCCTGGGGGGATCCTCGGATCCGGGCCAGCCCGACCCGGCCCACACACTCAGATACACACTCAGATACACACTCACACACTCTCACAAACACACACACACGCCTCGCATGTTACGTGTTCGTAGGACGGAGCGGTGATCGGGAGGCGTCCCCGCCTGTGCCACGGCTGAAGGCTGACTGAGGAGCTGTGGAGCCAGTGCTCGTCCACACTCCGCAGTCCCGCCCACTGGGCTAGATAGGCTGTTGAATCAAGTTATGTGAGCTAGTGTGTGTGTGTGTGTGTGTGAGTGAGTGGTTGAGTTTAAAAATATCTTCTATATTTACATTATTATAAAGTGAATAATGTTTAATGCACTGTCAAGATCTGTTTTTTTTTTTTAAAAAAAAGCCTTTATTCTAACTATACCTGGTTATGCAGAGTTCAACAGGTTATAAAAGCACTGACTATCATTTCATACATGCATAGTAATATTGATGTTTTGTGTGAGTCATGTCATGCCTCGTTGTCTCTGACTCACACACTTTCAAAGGTCACGATATTGCCATCATCAAATGATGGCACAGGTGAGCTCGATAGGAGCGGCTCTGAAAGTGTAAAGGCAAATGCGGTGGTGAGATGCATCGGTCCACTAATCTTCTGGCTGCCTACATGAAAAAGCCCACCTCTCTGATAATAAATGCTTTATGTGATCACTTGCAAAAGGACACAACAAAAGGTTAAATAAATTGTTCCACAGTATACATTTTTTTAACTCATCTTTTACTGGGAGAGTGATGTCTCTCCTTCTTTCTTCAGGATCACATTATAGCCTTTTACAGTAGTTAGAGATGAACACATTTTAATAAAAGCTTAAATGTGCCAAACTAAACAGCAACTGTGACGTGCTGCCATTTAGAAAATGTAGTGAGCTTGGTGGCAAACCACATGCTCTAAAATGTTTGGTTGTGAGTCGAGGCTTTAAGTGAGCTGAAGGATTTCTGAATGCTATTGCATAATGAATATTTTTCTTATGGTGTAGATATCTAAAGTTAAATTTTGCATAAAAGTTTGGAGCTTAAAAACTGTCAGCTAGATAGAAACATAGTAAACTATCTGAAATAGTATAGTATCTATAGTATCTTTCAGTAGAAGACGTGTGACTGGTTCATGCCTGTGTCTTCACTCCTCCCTTCTCTAGAGTTGGGTTTTTTTCATATTTTCCAAGCTCTTCCACAGTCACACAGAACAGTTTTCACAGGCTAAGTAGAACTAACCATGACTAGTTAACTGATTTTGACATGTAAAATCAGTGAAATGCCCCTTTAAGATAAAAAAAAATCCTCTCTCTCAGTCTCTCTGTCGTCATCCTAAAAAAATCTATTACTTACCTCCTAATTTTGTGGGTTCTTTAAATTAAAAGGGCCATTAATAGTTATTTAACACAAAGCCCTTGAGGGAATTTTTCCAATCAAAAAAGTTTCTTTCAGACCCAAATGGTTCTAGATGAATGCTTTGTCTTTGGAGACCAGCCTTTAACAACTGCCTAGAGGGTTGATCGGCACTACTTTCTCCAAATGTGTGTGAACGCTTGTGAGTCGGAAAGTTGTTGCAGTTATTTTCCTTTAAAAAGTGACCACGATTTTCCTTTCCCTCGCCACCACCAATCAAATAATGTATCTACTCTGTGAGTTCATTATCGGGTCGGTGTAACACTATTCAGTAGTGGGAAGACAAAGGAGGGAAGCTAGAAAAATGAAGGTTGAGTCCAATGGCACGTCTGTGGCCCTCAATCAACATTTTTATTAGAGTCCAACTTACCATTTAGTCAGGTATGTGCTCTCCATGACCTTCCTTTGAGTTTCTGCAGAGATACTATTGTAACAGCTTAGACATGACATTATAAGTAAAAACAAATACGATCAAATGAAAATATAAAAATATATTGAAATTAAATGTTTAAAAAATATTTAGAATTCCAAATCATTTGTACTCAATACTGCACAATTTATTTTACATTCCAGTCCCAATTTAATGTCAAGCTTTGTGACCACACAGAATCACTTACACATATACACACACACGCACAAGATATACTGCCTAAGCTCTAAAGCAAAATCAATGAACACTCCATTGTGCATGCTTTTCAAGAAAATTCCCTTTTTATGTCCATTGAAGAGAGTGAGTGAACCTTGCCCAGAGTGTATGCATTTGAATGCATGTCAAACCACCACAAACCAAATAACAAACCACCAACAATCTACCTTAGAGTTGTAATGATGGGTGGTGCAAGTTTAAAACACATTAAAATAAAATAAATCAAGAGAGTCTTTCTTAGTTCCTTTTTGTCAGTGTCAGATAAGTGCAAAAAGCACGAATATTAGGACATTCTTTTTAAGTTTTCCAAATGACTAGTGACATCACCTTGGTTGTTAGTCGAGACATGTTCTCAACATTTCCATGACTGTTTCTGTTTAAGCAAATTAATGTCTGTAAAAAAAAATAGTAAAAAAAAAGAAGCTTATTCAATTGTTTTTTACCTTGTTTTAGATTGAGATTTTCAAGGAATTGATGGATTTTGCAGTATGTAGGCTTTAACTTCAGTGCATTACACTGAGACGGTGTGTGTTTTTTTTTTTAATGAATTATCATCATCATCATAGAGATTGTGGCACTGAAATACATCAGTATGGCTAATATACATGATCTACAGCTGAATTAACTGAAATTTCTAACTTGCCAAAGTGCAGAAATAACATTTGTCAATGGTACAGCAAGAATGACAATGTTTTCTGAAACTGTACGTGCATCTTACGACCAGATTTCAATAAATATTCATCCAGTCTAACAAGACTAAAAACTCTAAAAATATCCCTCTAAGTGTTCTGTTAGATCTTTATTGGAATCATATGGCATGATCGAGATCCATATTGTTCAACCCCCTCATGGCACAAAGTCTCATTCTTATAGATAAAACCTGGATAAAAACTGGATCCTGCTGCTAAGCCTGGATATGTACGTTTTACTACTTTACAATTTAACCTGCACATTTTCTTTGTTACCACTAAGGTCAAGAAGGCCTCTTCCAGAAGTAAACCCAGATGCTAACCCCAGAGTAATAGTCTCCTAATATTACCCTAGTATCATAGTATCAGAGAGGAATGCGTTTTGGGTTTTTTTTTTTTGTAAACTGTCCATGTGTCCAAACATGTACAGATGATCAAGATTGCGCCAACAATGTTGAGTTGATATGTTTGGCTGCAGAATGCTGTAAACTTAAGGATCCAAAAAGGATTTTTTCCCCCCATCCACAAGATCACAGTGGCAACCTAAAAAAAAACAAACAAACAAACAACAAAATCTTTCTGATAAATATGGAAACTTATTCTACCTCTATTTTTCAGGAAACAGCAGCAGTGGAGCGCAGATGTTTATCTGATCGTTAAGTACTGGGAAAATTACAGCTAATTTCTGACTGGCTTTTTTTTTTCGTACTCAAAGCTGTAGAGTTTAATATGTAAATATGTTATATTGTTATCGGTTTTCGACAAAGGAGGCGAACCGTTCAGTATTGCGCTGCTTCACTGGAGGGCGCTAACACAAAGCACCAGGTGGTCTGGAAACAACTTGAGAAAGGAGGAGGCCATTCACTAGCCTGTTTTAGCTACACACACCTAGCTACTGTTAGCTAGCCGGCGGCTAACGAACAGGCTAAAACATCAGTTTGTCTTAATGTCGCCCGTCTTACTAAGTGATGGCAAGAGAACAGTGTTCGCAGACTGAAGCTGGTGAGTGCCGAGCTTTCCCTCGATTCGCGGAAAAAACGTTTTTGCATTCACACAGTTTGCAGTTGTTTGTCAGCTAAAGGAGCTAAGTAACCGAGCGTATCCCGAAGCTAGTTAACGTTAGCTCGGCTCGATAGTAACAGTAGTTGGTACCGAGCTAACACGCCCGTCTTTCTTTTCAGAACTGTATTACCTCATTGCCAGATTTCTGCAGTCTGGGCCGTGTAAAAAAGCAGCAAAGGTAACACCTTTCAGTAAACGAGATATAAAGTCATAGAGGTTATACATCGTCCAAATGAGCAGTTGGTTCTAGCAGCTAATGCTAACCGTGTCTCTGTTGTTAGATCCTGATCGAGGAGCTGGAAGAGTATGAGGTAGGTTCGGCAGCAGCCTTCTGTCTTTATTCTGATGCCTGGTTTCCGTAATGTTTCCTATCTGCTCGCGTTTTGGGGCTGAATTATTTAGCTATCTCGGCTGGTGTTGGATAAAGGAGCTCCGATGCCGAGTCGGGACGATGGTGTCAGTTCGGTGCCGTCTCCTAACAGCCTGTCTTTTAACTTTAGTTGGTCCCTCAGCGATGGAGTTGGGACGGGCAGAAATACAAACGGACCTTCCAAGACTGGGTGAGCGTGGATTGTCACAATTAACTTTTTGATCAAATGAGGCGTAAAGCTTACGCTTTAATCGATAACTGCCTATTAGCAAATGCCAATATATATGTATGTATATGTGTGTGTGTATTTTATCTCAACTAACCGAACAGACGCGGTGGAAACGCGTTTATGTTCATTAGAAGACATTTAAACATTTTATTAGTACAGGCCCGTTGATAAATAGCCGTATAGAGGCTTTGCTATTGTGTTGGACAGTGGGCGGAGAAAGAGACGAAGGACGCTGGCGATAGGCTGAGCCGCGTCCAGAGAGCTGTCGGTCTTCCGTTAGAGCCAATGGGATCACAGCTCCAGTTTCGAGCGAACAGTGAAAGAGTGTTTTGATTGGCTAGGAGCTTCTCTGCCCCTCCCCTTTGTTACCGAGTCCCTCCACTTCTCTCAGGATTGTTTTTCAACTCATTGCATCACGGAGCCATGCTACAAAATCTAATTATGAGCAGATATAAACAAGACAACAACTTTTCAAGTAGTTTATACATATACTGTAGGTATCTATGTATATTATATATAATGAATAATATATATAATATATTATATATTTATATATATATAATCAATTATATATATATATATATATATATATATATATATATATATACATACATACATACATACTGTGTGTCTGCCAATAGATAAGAAATTGCAGTACAGAAGTGCCAAAGTTATGCTTGTTTTAATTTAGAAAGGGTTTCCATTATATAGGTTGTCCACTATAGAGCACTGACAAGTCTTTCAAAGGTAAAATTTCCCCGTAAATACCATGGTCGAAATTAAAAAAAAAGAATAAAATAAATTAAAAAATAATAAATAAATTAAAAAGGGATCATTATCAGAAAGGTTTGTTAATGTTTAGTCTTTACAGTAGATATGTAATATATCTATTGTTATCTACCTCACATATCCAACATTGGTAAGTTTAAATGCTCTCTATAATAAGCAAATTTTTAGAGTGCAACTGAGATTATAACAATTTGCTGTCTGTTCATAAATGCTGTATTATTTTTGTAATGGCTCTCTGTGACTCTTGTAGGTCGTTTTGAACCAGCACATTCCTGCAGACTATCTGCTCCGTGTTTGTCAGCGAATAGGCCCACTTATAGAGAAGGAAATCCCACCCAGTGTTCCAGGAGTCCAAACACTTCTGGGGCTGGGACGACAGTCCTTGCTTCGTACTACCAAAAGTGAGTATTGTCCTCCCAGCCACCATAGTTCTTTTCTCTCTATGTCTATGCATAGTTATTATACCGATACTGTTGTAATTTGAAATGTATTGATTTTTTGGGGTTTGTTGGCATCAGATCTGTCTCCAAATCATTATCAGTCATTTTCAACTCTTCTTTAAACCACTGCCTGTATAACTCAGGTCATTGCCACAAAGTATGCAGTGGCTCAGCTGTTGCTGCACTCCACCGAGGACGTCCACCAGAACCCCCAGTCAGCAATGGAAATGCTCCCAGTGTTGGTGTGTGAAACTTTTTCTTTTGAATTTATACCCAATTAAGAGAATCCAAAGCCCCTAGACCAATTAAGTCAAAACTGTTATCGCAGTCTGTTGCCTCTACTAATCATTTTTGTCTGTCTCTAAATCAAGTGTCCATCATGGGTGCTCGCCAGGCCACAGGCACAGCTCGTTTTGGCCAGGCCCTGCCGTCTTCTTCCTACCAACACATGAAGATACACAAACGTATCCTCGGCCACCTTTCCTCAGTCTACTGTGTAGCATTTGACCGCACCGGTCGTCGTATATTTACGGTGGGCGATGACCATTGAAACACAAATTTATCTAATGTATCTCACTAGTTCTGTTTCCATCTATCAAGTCACAACTATGCAAACTATTGAACTGTTGCAAAAGAGCAGTTAGAGCATATATAAAAATCTCAGGATCATAGGATGAAGTCCTGTCGAAAAATCCATTCATATGACAGATTTGATGAGATTGACAATGGAGGCTCTTCTGTCAAATGTAGTTCCCAAGGTTACTGTCTCATTAATTGTTGCCGATGTCTTATGCTTTTTAGGGTTCAGATGACTGCCTGGTAAAAATCTGGGCGACAGATGATGGCCGGCTCCTGGCAACACTCCGTGGGCACTCAGCAGAGATCTGTGACATGGCCGTCAATCACGAGAATACTCTCATTGCCTCAGCCAGCTGTGACAAAGTCATCAGAGTGTGGTGCCTACGTACCTGTGCACCAATCATTGTCTTGCAGGCCCATGCTGCTTCCATAACATCCATACAGGTTAGACTGATGCACTTTAAAGGAATAGACCAAGCAAAGCAGAGTTAAGTGTCAATATCCATGATTAGGAGCGGTGGGATTTTTTGTTTATTTTTTGTTTTTTTTTGAGGGTTTCTGAAAACAACTGAAGTTGTCAGTTTAAGTGGAAAAATAACCCAGATCATACAGCACAGTGCAAGTTTTGAGAAGAAACATAATTTCACCTTTGGCTCAAAGACTTTAACCTTATTTTATGTTAAATTCTGATCAGTTCTTGGCTGTGACAAACCTATTCTGACTTTCTCTCCTTTAGTTTTGTCCTGCTGTCAAAGGGACAACACGGTACCTGGCTTCCACAGGTGCCGATGGCATGGTGTGTTTCTGGAAGTGGAACTCACTCAGTATGAAATTTAGGTATGTGTTTGAAACTTCTTCTTTTGCTCTTTTCATTGTTTTTTGGTTGCTCTTTTTTCATGGAATTGAAATAAATAGAGTATGCCTGTGCCTCCTCTTTCCTCAGTGATCAACCAGTCAAGTTTGTCGAACGGTCGCGTCCTGGTGTACAGGTCTCAACTTCCTCCTTCAGTAGTGGTAAGTGTATTTCTGTGCCTGTTAACATCTGACATTCAGATGTACTTTTACTAAGGTGACGTAGTATCAACAGTAGTTTTATACAGCAGCATTAACCTACCAAAGCAAATGAACAAGGACTGTGTGTGACAAAGTCATCTGACTGACAGAACAACTGCTGACCATGCTTTAGAGGGATTATACATTATGCAAAAGACATTGGTTCAGATTTGCAGTCATGACAGATGTATTAGGATTATTGTAACTTAACAAAAAGAATATATATATTTTTTTATCCTAAAAAAATGAGAAATGTTTTTGATAAGTATGATAAAACTCACTGGACAGATATAAGTAACTTACATGTGTACTGTATATAAATAGCGACAGAACAACAGGTCATGGATATCTGGATATTCTTGTAGACTGACTGTGTTCTTGTCACTTCCATTTCATTCTGTGTTTAATAGGTGGTATGTTCATGGCTACTGGTGGCACTGATCACATGATCAGGGTTTACTACCTTGGTGCTGAAACTCCTATGAAGGTCTCTGAGATGGATGCTCACACTGTAAGACACAAAACGCAGTAGCCGCATCATTCTAGTTTTTAAATTTGAATTTGAGCAAGGTCTATGTAAATTAAATGCATATCTTCTCTTTCTGCTTTTAGGATAAGGTTGTGGTTGTCCAGTTTAGCAATAACAGTGACAGGTGAGTGTGTGTGCTGAGATCTATATTGACATCAGTCTACTTGTTTTTGTTGTTTTGTGATAAGTTAACTGTGCGTATGTGTGTTCCAGCCTAAGGTTTGTGAGTGGCAGTCGTGATGGCACAGCCAGGATCTGGCATTACCAGCAGCAAGAGTGGAAGAGTGTCACTTTGGACATGACTGCCAGGCTCCCTGGGTAAGGGAGTAGAGAGTATTGCTCAGTTTCATTTTTGTCTCTGTAAATGACTCAGTAGATCATGTCTGACAGGATATTTTCTTCCAGGAGTTCTGTTGCAAATGGGGATGATAAAACCAAGCTGGTGGTGACCATGGTGGCCTGGGACCGTGCAGATAGCACAGTCATCACAGCAGTGTCAAACTACCTGCTCAAAGTTTGGAGCACAACCTCTGGACAGCTGCTGCATATTTTATCTGTGAGTGGCTGAAGTGGACATTTCTAATATGCAACCCCCTCAAGATAAAATAATAATAATAATAAAACAGCTGTTTTTGACTATCTGATTGCCTTTGATGTTTATTCTCTCACCTCAAGGGTCATGACGATGAAGTGTTTGTGCTGGAGGCTCACCCATTTGACTCTCGCATCATGCTATCTGCCGGCCACGATGGCAACATTTACATCTGGGACTTGACCAAAGGAGCCAAGATCCGCAACTTCTTCAACATGGTAACAGATCAACTATGAGGATCACTCAGCAGAAGTGTTTCTTTACACTGTCACAGAGTTCATATTAAGATATCTCTTTCCAGATTGAAGGGCAAGGCCACGGTGCTATTTTTGACTGCAAGTTCTCAGCTGATGGACAGCACTTTGCCTGCACTGACTCACACGGCCATTTGCTCATCTTTGGCTTCGGCTGCAGCAGACCATACGAGAAGGTAAGTGCACAGAGCTGTTTAGTGCCACACATTTAACCTTAATTTATACTTCATAATTTACTCTCCTAAAGGAACCATATTCAGAATTAATACAGTTGGCCCATGTAGTGCATTTGTGGTTACACAAATGTTATATCTTGTAAGGTACCCTTGTTTACCTCATTATCAACACAAATTTACTCTTGATCCACTCTAGATTCCTGACCAGATGTTCTTTCACACCGACTACCGACCTCTTATTCGGGACTCTAATAACTACGTCCTGGACGAGCAAACACAGCAGGCCCCTCACCTTATGCCTCCACCTTTCTTGGTGGATGTTGATGGGAATCCTCACCCTCCTAACTACCAACGCCTGGTGCCAGGAAGAGAGAACTGCAAGGATGATCAGCTAATACCACAGCTAGGATACATGGCTAACAGTAATACCTGCTCCCTCTTCTATTGTATCATTTAGAATGCGTGCAACATTTTAATTTAGGAAATATGATTGACAGAGTTTGACCCAAATCTGCCTCTTTGTGGCTTAGGTGATGGAGAGTTGGTTGAGCAGGTACTTGGCCAGCAAACGGCAGAAAATGGAGAAAGCCTGTTGGATAATCTCATTAGACAGTTGCAGAATGAGCAGGATGGGCGTCAGAACGCAGAACGGCAGGATGAGGAGTCAGTGGGTAGGATTCACTAATTTTACAGGGATTTTTTTTGTGTGTGTGTTATTCACAGTGTGTTTTTGGTTTAACAAGTGTGTTTAGTGTGCCTTAAGTAATGCCTTTAAAATTCTGGGATTTATTGTAGAACTATGAGCACGAGAATTGTGTTGATAAGAGACTCTTATCTTCTAACGCCAGAAATGCCATTGTAGCATATTTTCATAACAAGCAAATTTCTTGTTATTCGTAGCTGGTGATGCAGCAGAAGTGGTGGCCTCCTCCCCAAATGTCGGAGCACGCAGAAGTGGGCAGGTGGATGGGGTGTGGCAGATGCAGCATAATGCCCTGCGTAGTCAAGTGGCCACCGAGAGAGACCTTCTGGCCTGGAGCCGCAGGGTGGTGGTCAATGAAGTGCCGCAAGGGATATTCAGGTGAGGCAGATAGAGGCCAACTTAAGGACACTAGAGAAAGCAGATTAGATTTTTAAACGAATCAATCTTTTTTACAGATTTGTGTTTTTTGGTAGTTTATTGCATTTGATGAAGGAAATGAATGTTTGTTTTTTTGTTTTTTGGTTTTTTTTTTAGATATTTGGAGGAGTGCAGACAAGCCAAAGGTGATATGGAATGTTCTTTATACAGTGCCGAGAGGAGGAAGAAACCAGTAACCTGCGTACCCAAGGTGCACTATCCTTCGCTTCACAGTTGCTTTCCCAAATTAAAAATATTCTATCGCTGCCAGTTAATTCTTGCTTTCCTCATTTCCCACCTTCCTTCTGCACTTTGTAGAGTGATCCGCTGACTACACGCCTCCGCTCCCTGCGGCCAACCAAGAAAAAGCAGCAGCGCCACGCCTATCAGACTCGCTCAGCTCAAGTCCGCCGTCCTGGGAGCAGGAGTCGAAACCCCAGCAACAGACGTAACTCTGACAGCCATGTAGACTCTGACAGTGATGGAGATGTATGTTCTTTCTTTCTACCCTGCATGTTCAAACATGAACCACAGAATTGTTTTGTACCTGCGCAGCATCTAGAAATTTTGGTGGTCAGAAGCGAAAGTCACTGTAACTTTTATCTACAAAAAAACTTTTTAACTGAAAAACCATTTTAACTGGCTAAAAATAAAGCTATGGAATGTCTCAAAAATCAAGAGAGAAAGAAAATGTCAGAGAAAGCACTACCTGTTACATGTCATTCATGATAATAAAGATGTTTTATTGTACTTGTGTTGGCAGGCAGCAGAACAGGTGGAGCAAAGCGATGCCTCCTCCGACGGTGAAGCTCAGTGGCAAAGTGAAAGCAGCTCCAGGTAAATACCTTTTGATGGAGCAGTGTTTTCAAGATGTATTTACACCCAATAACCTAACAAACCCCCCTCTTTAATTCTTAGTGACTCCTCCAGCGAATATTCTGATTGGACAGCCGATGCTGGGATCAACCTCCAGCCACCGAAGCGACCAACCAGGAGGCCCGTACAGCCGCCAGGTTACAGCAGCTCTGAGGAGGAAGAAGGCAATGACAAGGCCAAGGAGCCTAAGAAGAGGGAAAATGAGAAGAGGAAGAAAGCCAAGGAGACCAAACAGGTGAGCTCCTGTACCAACAGAAAACATGTCCCTGTGGAAAGCATTGGTTTTGCTCCAGGTTTTAAATACTGACTCATGGTAGCCTGAACCCACTGTACAGGAGGACTTCTGTTCTCAAACGCTATGTTCTTGCAAACTGTGTACACTCAGAAACCCACATCCTCCCTGGCTGGACTCGATGCAGAGGAGTGGCTGCCACCATCATGGATAATGGAGACCATTCCACGCCGCTCTCCTTTCGTTCCACAAATGGGAGATGAGGTACAGGGCGATACTCTAAAATCAAACAGAAAAATGCATTACATTACATACATCTTAATCCCGAATCTCTTGTCCTCCTCCCAGCTTATCTATTTCAAACAGGGCCATCAGGCCTATGTCCGGGCTGTCCGCAGGGCCAAGGCCTACAGCATCAACCCTCAGAAACAGCCATGGAACAGACTCAACCTCAGGGTGAGACACACTTTTAATTAATAGTCAGTGCTGTGTAAAGGCCGTTACATGCTCTACCAGAGAAGCTGTTATTGTGAAAACAAGTTTTTGTAACTTTCTGGAACTTGCAATCCAATCCATGCCTGCTTTCCATGTGAAAATTGGTAGAACATCTAAGCCCCCACCTAAGCCCCCAGCAAAATATTCTCTCAACAGTGTCCCACAAGTTAGATGCAAGACTTGTGATTCTAAATTCAACCTTAGTGTGTGGAATTTCACCACTAATCTCCATTATCATCGGACTTTGTATCAAATACTACAACAAAAAATTCTCTTAAACTTGTAAAGGGTTTACCTATGGCTGTAGCCATAGTCTTAATCTGTTGTGATTTTTCTTTTTGAGAAGTTCCTGTACATTTTTGCTGAGATTTTCTTCCCCTTCAGGACCAGGAATCTGTAAAGGTGGTCGGAATTAAGTATGAGGTGGGACCTCCCACCCTCTGCTGCCTAAAACTGGCTTTCTTGGACCCATTCTCAGGGAAGATGACCAATGAGTCTTTCTCTTTAAAGTGAGCATTTATATGGTATTTACAAGATTAAAAAAAAAACAAATCAAAAAACAAACACTGAAATCTTTTAGTACATATATTTCACTGCATTTTCATTATCACACACCACAGGTACCATGACATGCCAGATGTCATAGATTTTCTGGTACTGCAGCAGTTTTACAACGAGGCTAAAGAGCACAACTGGCAACCAGGTTAGTCAGTTCCCAGCTCTCTTTTTCATTGTTGTGGACATCGTACTGTCATTCAGTTATGTTCCCTTCCTCACTTTGCTGTCTACAGGTATGAGGTTCCGCAGCATCATTGATGACGCCTGGTGGTTCGGCTCTGTGGAAGACCAGGAGCCTCTGCAGCCAGAGTATCCGGATAGCCTGTTTCAGTGCTATGCAGTAAAGTGCGTCTGTGTGTCTGCAGTGTTTGCAGCTGCTGGTGGAGCATTCTACCCCAGTATACTGTATCAACAGTGCTCTCCGTTAATATCATTTTCTTTCTTGCCGACCCAATGTCACCTTTAATTAAAGTTCAATCAGATAAACGATTTTAATCTTACACAAAGTGTGGTTGAATAACTGGGTTTTGTTTTTTCTTGTTTTTTTAAAATTTTATTTGATATCATCAGGTGGGATAATGGTGAGCGGGAGAAGATGAGTCCCTGGGACATGGAGCCTATTCCTGAGGAAGGTCAGTAGCATCAATATGAGAATTTCACCTGGTAATAAATCTGTGTAATTATTTTTTTTAATCTGTTGGTTTGTTTCATTACAGACAAAATGTGCAAAAAGTCAAAAGATTTTACAAAGTTTTAAACTTATTTTATACCACAACTGCAGATGAATATATATGCAGTATAAAATGCCCTTTATACAATTGGACAATATACATGGTAAAACTAAGTTGTGATAGATTTCCCCTCATTAAATTTCTTTCAGGTAAATTAAAGTTCATTTTAAAGCTCAATCTTTCAAAAATGGAATATTATGGGGCCAACAACAGTGGTTTTGAATCCAGGTTCAGTGCTGTGCTGTGTTTTCCCTAAATTCCCATGTTCATTTTGGACAAAAGGGCTTAATATTTGTCGTATTTAGAGACTTCAACCTGTTCATCATGACGGCCACTTAGATGTTCTTGAACAGTTAACAATTGGAAAGTCTCATAATTTAGACCGTACCCTGGGATTTGAAACCGCTTTGACTTTGTTTCCATTTTTGAAATACAGCCTAGTAGGGCGTTAATATTTGAAATGTAACAGGGTGTCAGTCTTACTAAAATGTGCAAATTCCCGCTTCTGGCATACTTATGTGGTCAGTGCAGACTTGTTCCCCCATTTTATTTCAGTAAGGACGGTGAAAATCAGAAAAACATTTTTACTTAAACATGAATATTTTACATTTAATTACCACCAGATGCTTGAAAACTAAGTAATGAGTGTTGTTCTTATGAAAAGAAAAACCTACTAGCTGCCTATAAAAGTATTTTATCACAACCGTGCTGCTGAGAATTAGCTATAATTCATAGTGTTTTTTCTTTCTGTTAGTGTTGAGAAATCAGCTAAATGCTGCTTCATTTTCTGACACATTCTGTGACTCCATTAGCTGCGTTACCAGAACAAGTTGGCGATGGGGTGGAGGTGGCAGAGGAGGAGCTAAAGGCTCTGCTCTACAGGCCTCAGGAAGGAGAATGGGGGGCTCACACACGGGATGAAGACTGTGAGAGAGTCATCAATGGAATTGATCAGCTTCTTACACTGGGTGGGTCACCATTGGGTTGATAGCAGTGTGTTTGTTATGGTTTGTGAAGTCTGACCTTGTTCACCTTTTGTAATGTGTGATCTTATATCTGTTCATCCACAGATGTAGCCAAGGCATTTGCATTGCCAGTAAATCTACGAGACTACCCTCTGTACTGCACTGCGGTGGCTTACCCCACCGACCTCAGCACTATCCGCAAACGACTGGAGAACCGCTTCTACAGGTGGAGCCGCACGCATAGCCTCACCCACACATTTTTGTCCCCACCGCAAGCTCACAGTTCTGATGTCAAGTGCTTACATTTGAGTTTTCTGTCGTTCCTCTTTGCTGCAGACGGATCTCCGCATTAATGTGGGAGGTGCGCTACATTGAACACAATGCTCGCACTTTCAACGAACCCCAGAGTCCCATTGTAGCATCTGCCAAGGTGGTGACTGATGTTCTCCTGCACTACATTGGGTAAGATTCCACTGAGCCAATGTGACACTACTCACGTTATAGCCACCTGATTGATTCTTTAACACTGGAAGTGACATTTTTCAAATAACAGTGATGAATAGTCCTACACGTGTCTGATTCCTTGGTCTTCTGTCTCCTTTAGGGACCAGAGCTGTACAGACATATTGGATCTCTATCACAGACTGAAGTGTGAGATCAGCAGTGGAGGAGAAGCTGAGGTGAGAGTTGGATTGTGTAAAATATACTTTCCTTTTTTTTTCTGTTTTTTTTTTTTTTAAGCAGGCAATATGGTGCCTACTTTTTCTTTAAATGATTGTTTTAACTGTACAAAATCATTAGGGCTTGTATTTGTTCCACTGCAGGCTGAATTGGATGTTGACTCTGACACTCCGGGGACATCTACAGGACATCGGGTACAAAGGGCCAGAATCTATAGTACCACAGCAATCCATCTCAGATAATCACACAATTAAAATCATCGGTACTAGCTCCAGTGTTGATAAATTTCATTTTCTCTCTGCCAGGGAGCCAATTCAAATTTTAACAAGCGTGGTGTGGTTTTGGATGTGAAAGCATGGCGAAGTCATTGTCGAGACCTCCTGCGTCGAATGATAGTTTCCCCGGACTCAGAGCCATTCAGACAGCCTGTGGATCTCTTTGAGTATCCGGTAAAAAAAATCTTTCACTTGCAGTTTTAAGTACACTGATGCCTGAAAACACCTCAAACAATTTGAAATATAGAGTTAAAAGAGTCAAGTTAAGATGAATCACCTCTGTACATGAATTTTGTTTTTGTTCAGGACTATCGGGACATCATTGACACTCCAATGGATCTGGGTACAGTGTCAGAGACGCTGGTCGCAGGAAATTATGAAAACCCGATGGAGTTTGCCAAAGACATCCGTCTTATTTTCAGCAACTCTAAAGCATACACACCTAACAAGAAATCACAGGTGTGAAGTAGCATCTATTTGATTCGATTACAGTAATATAGCTACGTAAAGTCTGGTGAAGTAGCAGTCTAGTAGTTTCAGTGCACCTTTCTTTTTTTCTGTTTAGATCTACAGCATGACCCTCAGTTTGTCGGCCTTCTTTGAAAAAAACATCATCTCCGTCATCTCCGACTTCAAGTCTGCCCTTCAGAATGAACGGCGGGCTCGTCAGAGGCTCAGTTACAGGAACAGGTTGCATAACGGAGGCAGTTCCCCACCTATTAGTCCATCCCCCAGGTACTGTGTCTCATCCACAAAACTGTCATTTGATACTCCACATTATCAAAATGTCTTTTTCATACCAGTCGACACAGGGTGTCTGCAGCACCTGAAAATATCTCAAATATGCAGCAAATCCTTATTTACAGTTTAGAATGAGTGTTATAATTATTTTTTTAAAAAGCAGTAGTTGTAAAGTAGTAGTGTTGGTAAAGTATCTTTTTTTTTTCTTTTTCTCTTCTATGAAATTTCTGCTAAGAATTAAATCCTAGATCTGGTCTAAAAAGGTATTTCAAAGCCTTAAAATGATCATATCTTGTCGATAATTATTCTGAAATGTTGCTTGTTTTGTCTGTTTCCTAATGTCCAGTCCAAAAGGGAAGCACAAGTCAGGGAAGGTGTCAAAGCCAAAAAAATCCCAGACCTCAACGAAGAATCGTTCTCAGAGACCATATCAGGGTATGACTACAATGTTGCGGATTACTGCATTGAATAGGTCCTTTTTTTTATTGTGCACCGGAGTCGTCGAAGTGAAAAACATTTATTTTCTAAAACTGTAATGGCCTTAATTTAGACATTAAACAAAGATTAATCTGGTTACTTTCTAGTCATACCAGTCCTCACATTTCTATGGTGTTAAAATGTCTGTAACAGACTGTGTGACTTGGGCAGCATTTCCTCTGAAACAAGTCTGATTCTCTCTGTGTTACTGCTACAAAAGCTGATTAGCCTTTTTAGCAACGTTGAGTTATTTCACCGTTGTCCCTAACCAGATGAATGTCTTCTGCTACCAGCTTTACATAGGCACGGGCAGATTGCTTATAGGGTTTTCTTCTAGTCTGAACACAACTTGCATTTTAGCCTTGTTAGCAGTAGTTGGGCAGTCTCCTCTGATTGGTAATGTTTTTAGAATTCTGGTTGTTAATTAGCACTGTGTTCTTGCTTTAGCTCATCAAAGCAGCAGTGTAGCAAAGGAAGAGGACACTCAGCCTTCTTCCCCAAGTTCAGGGACGAGCAGTGAGAGAGGAAACCAAGGGCCACATCGGGTGACCCGCAGCCAAGCAACTCCCGTGAAGAAGTCAGGTATCCCAAGAGATACATTCTAACTAAAGTGTATTAGCATCTTTTGATCTTAATGTGTTGTCAACAGTTACGATGCAGAAATGAACCACCGTCCCCTTGTGTTGCATTAGGGCACTGGAGTAATTTGCATCTGAGCAACGGCTCCAGACAGCGCCCTGGGCGGGAAGCACTGCAGTCTGACAATGACGAGGAGGCGTCCGGATCCAACAGCTCCTCGTCAGAGTCATCCTCCACCTCATCGTCGTCCTCTTCCTCGTCATCATCAGACAGTGAGAACAGCTCGGATTCTGAAGGAGAGAAGTATGTGGAAGGGGGAGATCATGACTACAGCAAAGCCCCTTGCCTCTCAATACGCTTATCAGCTAAAGGTAAGGTGGCGGCCTCAGGGAAAAGGAGACACAAAGGAGGGGAGGACATAGCACAGGGACCTAAAAGAGCACGAATGCAGCTGCCAGTAGAGGAGGAGGATGAGGAGGATGAGGAAGATGAGGAGGATGAAGATGAAGAAGAAGAAGAAGAAGAAGAAGAGGAGGAAGAGGAGGAGGAGCAGGAGCAGAGGCAACATGTGGATGTGAGACATGAAGAGGATGAGGGAGATGAGGAGGAGGAGGAGGAGGAGGAGGAGCCTGAGGAAGAGGAGCCTGAGGAGGAGGAGGAGGAGGAGGAGGAGGAGGATGATGATGAAGACAACTCTGATGAGGCGCAGAGTGGGGCGGCCGCGGCAGCAGCCACGGCTGCCATTAGCAGTCCGCGAGGCAACCAGTGCAAGTCTCGGCGGGTCAACACGCGCAACCAGGGACGCAGGACAGTTCTGTACAGGGACGACTCAGAGGATGATGGCCATGGGTCGAAGGAGGACCCCCTCAACCTGGGCATGTCCCGCTCAGGACGGGTACGGCGCATGACTGAGAAAGCCCGCGTCAGCCACCTCATGGGCTGGAGTCACTGACATGTCACCCTTTTTCAGACCTCAAAACAAAACATGAGTAATACTTCAGGGATTTTTTTCTTTCTTTTTGTACAAGTGTCTGTATATATATAATATAAAATATATATATATATACATATATATATATATATATATGATTTCTTTTTATCTGAGACTGCTTATGACTCTCAAACTAAAAGCTGGTGCTCATTAAATGTTACCAAGGAGTTTTCAACCCTGGTGGACAGAGCTACTGTTCAACACAGACCCTCTCCAACTGGACTAACTCACCTCAGCCTTACTGCTCGCTGGAGGAGCCTTTAAGACACGTCATTGCTCTTCTCCTTCTCGTCCCTGTGCGTTTCATGTCCAGTATAAAACACTATCTTCTCCTCTTCATCCCTGCCACAACTTTTACTCCTGGTCACCAAAGAAGGATGGGGTGATGCCAAAAAATGGTGCTCATATTTAATTTCTATGTCTTTTGATTTCTCTCAATGAGTAATTCAGCAAAACTCTCATGCTAGTGGTCATTAGTTCACTCAAGACCACAGTGAGAGACATGCATATCACTCAAGGTCACTGATGTCAATGCTTTTGGTACTTGGTCTTTCTTCACTACCATAGGCCTTAGTTTTGAGAGCTCACATCTTTCAGTTTTTGTTCAATCTGTAGCTGGAGGCAAAAACCATTGTAGTTTCAGGACTAGCAATACTGGGAATCAGTGACTTTGGTCAGTAGAATATAGTCCCATAGTAATATCTCTCATGACCTCCTTGGCCTGTGAATGTTGAATGTTTTTCCTGCTTCCTTTTACTGGTTTTGACTGCTTTTTAGCTCTTGGATTCACTTTAGTTAGAATTGGGTGCTTTTTAAAGTGATTTTTCTTTTCTTTCCTAGGTTAAAAAAATGCCACGGCATCCTGTTTGTATTTGTACTATTGTGCTCCCTGATGGATTAGACCTGCTTCCATTCATGGTTGCTTCCACGCCACCCTCTCCACCCAGCATGTGCAAAAGCAAAAAGGGTCCCTGGCCAACTCACTTCTACAGAAATATTTATTTTTCCATTGTATTATACTTGGGTTACGTAAACAATTTCTAAAAGGAAGTATTTGCACCTTTATCTACTCCACATGGCAGCTGAGTAATAGATATTAGAAAAAGAGAAATGAGACAAAACCTCATGATTTTTGTGTAAAAATATTTTGAATTGTGCCAGCACACTTTCAATTTAGTCTTTTTTCTTTTTAGTTTGAACAAGTAAAGCAGGATATGACTTGGAGCCTACTTCAACCTGTGTACAATGAGGCTGAAGGTCTCATCTGATTGCATTCTTAATCTTGTTTTCTTTTGGGCTAAAGCAAAGGTAGCAACCACAGATCAGCCCTTTGTTAGTTGTGCCATTTTTCTTCTCCCCTTGTCTCAAGCCATCTATGGACTGATGGGTTCCTAGCTTTGGGAAAATGAACTGCACACACGATGGCTTTTTCCATGATCTTATACAATCAGGTGTTTAGTTGGTGTCAGAATCACTGTGTCTAGTTTTTCTGCCTAGTTTTATAATCATGGTCCCTCACAGATCAGTTCATGTTTCTGAAATCTCCTATTAGAATTACACCAAAATGGATGCATTTTGTTGTACCAATAATGTTTACTTTAAAGCTTGTGCTGTTGTTGGTTGGTAAATTCGAGAAGAAACTAGAAAAGCTGACTCACAAATCATCATTTCAACACTGGGTACTATAGTCTAAACACACTTCCTCACCACTCTGCCTCTGTGTGGTCACTGACGGGAGAAAGGGCCCTTGGAGGTTAGTTTTTTTGGGAGGCTAGAGAGTTAGTGGTTAGTGTCAGGTGCTCAGAAATAAAACACATAAATAAGCACCTAAGGTGCTTCAAGTAGCAGCATTAACTGGCATCTTGAAATTTATTCTGGCTGAGTGTGAGAAGACTGATGATTCACATTTTGGGATCTTATTTTCATATAGTAGATGGCTCTTAGTCTTGCCTCGAAGCATCAGATAGTTGATGACAAATACAATGATAACATTCTACTGTAGGTGGAATAAGCTTGTGTGGCTGTCTTTTATACAATGTTTTGATTGTATGTTTTTTTTTTTTTAATAAAACAAATTTCTCAAAGTATTTGTTAATGTTGAAATTTTATTGTAAAACATTTTCCATGCCTGACCACGATTTATGTGAATGTAAAGCCAGCAAAAGCTTTAAGGGCTGTTCCCCAGCACTGAGTCATCTGTAGTGTTAATGATGGGTCATAACCATGCACTGAAGGCGAGGAATCTGAGGGTTCAGAATACTGGGACTGTCTTTCAGTCGTGATAGACATTTGTAAACCTGAATGTGCCATTTGCAACTGCATTAATGCACTGGAAGCTGGGGTGAGTCAGACGAGGAACAAACAAGGTTGAGCTGTGACGCACCATGCTCTGCCACACCTAGAAACTGCAGAGACACTGGAGAATCGTTGGAATCAAAATGGGTCAATAGAAAAAGAGGGAAAGATAACTTTAAAGGATGCTTAGTGGGTCAAAGCAGAGTCTATTACATGTGTGCATATTGATAATCAGAACAAATTAAGAAGAAGCAATGAGTGTTTTTTTTTTTTTACTTGTCACTTCATAAAACACCATGATTGTAAATACTGTGTGTTTTATGTGAATGCTGAAAATCAGCCCTACTTTGTTTGGATATTCCAGTGCTAATAATATCAAAGGACTGAAATGTGACACTGAAAAGGCAAACTTCCACAGTAGTGGGAAATAACAGTTTGAGGATTTTCTCGGTTGGGGGAGGAAATATGGCGATGCAAAAAGATTGTGTCAGCCGAATAATTATGTTTCTTCAGGATTAACACTATGGTCAGGATTAGGATTACGTATTCTGTATGCATGTACAAGTGAACGAGAACAGGATTTTCATAGTGTCAGTGTCAGCACTGAGGAGAACCAGAAGTTCTACAATGATTTTGTTTTTTTCAGGTCAAACTCAAACTAATATACAACAGATAATTTCTGTAACTCCTTCTCATTTACTTTGAGTGGATATAAGTGAAAATTATTTTAAGTATAATTAAAATCTTAATATTCAATTCAATCACACTCAATTGGCTGAAAACAGCATGTCCTCAAATACTAAATACTGGATTAACTAAAAGTCAACTTGTGATGCAATTACAGATGTCAGTATATAAGGACTTAAAATGTAAAAAGATCTCAACAGTGCCTTATTTAACATCTTTTGTAATGTATGTGTATAAAGAGATTCATATGAATTCCCAATTTATCTCTGACCACTGCAAAGGAGCCTGTAAAAAGGTTTTTGTACTTTGCATGCAAATAATGTTGCCATGGCTCGAAGAAACTAACATTTGTTCAGGAGATACAATCTAGTAAAACGTGTTGATCAAGGTAACCCTGAGGATGTGATTATCCACCATCATTTAATCAAAAATGTGCATAAAGACAGTTATACAAATGGCTGGCCTTGCAGCGTAATGAAAAATAAACTGTTAAACTGTACACTGTTAACAGTGTAGCTCAGACCAGCAAGAGAAGACCCCAGACAAAAAACAGTTGTGTTATATTTATTATCACAATAACACAACAATCTGAGCAACTAGATAACACAGGAATTATCTAACATTCTCTATGGGTGAAACAGTTCCTTAACAATACATAACATACCCAAAATCTCAAGATAGATACATCACTTTAAAGCTACAGAGGCCACTAATGCACACAGTGTTCTAGATGTCTTTAATATTTAACCGGAGATTCACAAGTATGTCTGAAATACCATATTTACTCAACAACAGCTAGGTGCATTTACATTGTGCTTCAATCTCAAAATTCAGTGTGAACAGCCCACATATCCAAACCTGTGCTTAATTATTTTTTTTAATACTGAGTACATGTACTGTATCTATGCATACACAATAAACAAACGTACAGGGACAGGGTGCAATAACTGCTGGCTGCATTGTAGACTGCTTAAATAACTGAAATGTGCAGTAACATTTTTGCACACAATGGCAGGCAAAATCCCAACAGAAGTGAAACCCACTAAGTCCACTACAAGAAATGACAGTCACCATGTAATGCAGAAAGACTATTCATCCTGTTGGAAATGGAAATGGCCTGTGTGTGTGTGTGTGGGGGGGGGGGTGTCAGATTTTCAGCTGTTCACTCTATATTTGTGAATTCATTTCATTCAAAATTTAAGACAAGACAGCCAAGGATTTCTTCAATATGCCATCAGGAGGCAAATCCTTGTGATGTTTCTCTGATGAGGAATACGAGAAATTATTTGACAAAATGCAGGATAAATTTGGGGAGATACGAACACAGTTCCAAGCACATAACTTCTACGTTGAAATGATTATTATTCAAAAACATGACTAAACATGTCTTAAACATTTATTATTATTATTATTATTATTATTATGTTTCTGATTTTCTTTACTTTATAGTTAATGGTTAATCAATCTTTTTTTAAATGTTCAAAGAAAATATTAAAGGCCCCGAAAACACATTTTCTCTATCAGCCTTTAATGTGCAATGGGTTCCTACATGCAGCCCCGTTTTTGCAGCTAGGTTTGAACTGTTCCATTTTTTTTCACAAGAGATTTATGTATCCCTGTTTTCTCACTGGTTTGAAGTGGCCAGTGTGGTTTTGGAAAAGAAGTTGTCATATTTATGTGAACCAATCAGAATTTCACGACATCTGAATAAAAATATGGTAAGTGCTGTTTTTTTTTCTATGTAGCCAATTAATAAACAATAAATAAAGATGATTTTCCAAAAAGTTTTGTTTTGTCATAAATATTTAATGTTTGGACCAATAGTGTAAATAAGTTTTCAAGGACCTTTTTTTTTTTTTTTTACAAACTGACAAAAGGGATTCAGCCCTCTTCACCATCACAAAAATGTTCATATAGTCCCTAAAGGTACTGAACCTGGAATCTCACTTCTACCTCTGAAATGAGGTGTTTATATTGATAAATGAAGAAGTATTGACATAATGGAAATACCACTGCAAATTTTGCTCATCTGTGTCTGGTGTCCTATTTCTACACCGTGAATACACAGGTAGTAAAATGATTTACAAAAAATGATTCACAAAACAGCTATATGTGGTTTTAACCCCTCCGAAATGTTAACGATTTATCATTGTTCAAAAATGATCCAAACTAAGATTTTTGTTGCCAACAGGTGTTTCTGAGATTAGGTTTTATATAAGTTTATCTTGTAGGTATACAGAATTAATACACTACGACGTCCTCTTCAACGGGAGAATGGGATCGGTACAGAGCCCCGCCCAAAATGAGCTGAAACGGCAGTAAACGAAGTCCCTCCACTTCGATGAAATCCTATTGCCGAGCTTTCTGAAAAGTTGGCCCTCAGTGCATCGTTCCTTTTCAAAAGTCTTCATCTTAAAAGGGTGAAATTCTTTGCCTCGAGACCCCTTTCAATCCTGAACTTCCATGATCTTTCATGTCATAAGCAGGAAGGATTTCAAATTATTAAACAACACTTCACCATTGGTTGCCTGTTGTTGTAAAACTTCCATTTCTGCCTCTGTGTGCAGAGCACCATGCTGAAAGCCTACATGCCTCCCTGTGGGCATGTCACTGCAGCTACACTAGGCCAGTCTGCATGTGGACATGTAGAGGGTAGGGGTGGTAGACCAGTGGGGGCTGGGCCTGGGTGATGAAGTAGCTGCTGTAAATTGGTTCTGTCATGTACGGAGCCGGCTGATAGAAGCAAGTAACGTTGGCCGTGTTGGGGATTGCGTTCTGCTCGCCCAGCACCCTCAGAGCCAGGACAGTGATCATATTGAGCGTCTGTCTCCTCTCATGTCCCATCAAACACACCGTGCTTTCATCTATCACACGTCGCAGGGTCATCAGGTAGTCATACTTGCTCATCTCCTCGTTGCCAATGAAATGGCACTGCAGGTAGGCCTCGATCTTCCGCTGCTGCTCGCATACGTCGGGAAAGTCGATGAAGAATCGGGAGCACATGTATCGCTCCAAGGACTTGATCTCTGTCTCGCTGGCTGGCCTGAAGTTTCTTACCAGCAGGTCACTGTACTTTAGCAGGCCCCCTCCCCGGATCTCCTCTGGGTTGTGTGTGGCGATGAGGCGGTGGCGAAGGTGGTCCATCGCCTGATCAAAGTCTCCGTATGTGCACTCTGCTTCTACGGTGATGGTGGGATCCCCTGCTGCCCCGGCCCATGAGCTTGACCCACAGCTGTTTGGGATAGTGTTTGGCAGCTCTGGTTTCTGCTCATCAAGCTGAGGCTGTGTGACTGTATTTGCTGCACATGTGTTGCTTGGAGTCTCTGAATCAGGGGGCTTCTTTGAGTGTTTTGGCTTAACAGTTTGTTCCACAGTTTTATTTGAGCCACTCTCATCCTGAAGTGTATTGTCATGACTGTATGTGGGAACTGTAAGAGCATCTGTAACCTCAAAGTTCTCAGACTTCGAGCCTGTTACTTCAGGGCAATGAACTTGAGCACTATCCAGTAGAGGAGGCTTTGGCTGAAGTGGTTTTGGTATTTCTATGGGTGGAAACAGCTGTGTCGTAAGATCTGACAAATCATTCAGCAGAGACCATTTTTCAGGCTTACTGATCATCTTTCGTGACATTTTTCTTTGTAATTTGGGTGAGGGGCAATAGTCCGGTACAATGTCCTGTGATGTGCTGCAAGTTTTCTTAGCTGGAGGAGGGAAGGAGAATTCAAGACGTGTATCTTGTATTGCTGAGGGATTTTCAGTCTGAGAGATTACAGAGTCTACTTTGAACTGAGCAAATTCCTCACAATGGACTGCTTCCTTTGGAGCCAACTTTTCTCTATGCATCATAGAAACTGGCTGGGAAGCTTGTGACTCACATGGCTCTTCATTACTCTGTAGCTTCAAACATGCATGTGTCATCAGCGGATCCCCCACTTCTGTAAATAAAGTTTTAGCTGATGAAACTAAAGGACAGTCACCGTGAAACTGTTCTTTCTCTGCGGTTTCTTCACATAGCTCAAACACGATGTCCTCCTCTGAACGAACATCCTCGATGCCATCCACTTCCTCCTCCTCCTGCTCTAAGTTACGGCTCTCAGGTTCTAACACCTGCTGCGACTCACTCTTACCGTCTAAATGCTCGATCTTTGCACTTGGCAGCTCTTTCTCAATCACAGAAACTACTTCGTCTGGAGACAGATTTTCGCCGTTGGTTGCTGTTATTGATTCTTTTTCAATATCCTCTTCAATATCTCGAGCAATGTTTGATTGCGCTTGCTCTTTGTTTTTGTCCTCATTGTCTCTTTTAGCCAAATTCCCAGCATTCAATGCCAACTTTCCTCCTTGTTTCCTTTCAATCTCCCAGTAGGACTCCAGCATACGGTCTAATATAATCTGGAAAGAGTCCACACTGAACTCAAACTGTCTTCGAAGGGAACTAACAAACCTGAGCCCCACAGTCTTCGCTCTGTTGTTAGACAGCGAGATGAGGCTCCATCTGTCATGCTCATTGAACACTTTCACCATCTTTTGCACATAGGCTTCCTTCATTGTCAGGCAAGTAATCTTCCGTCTGTTCACGCCACAAGGGAGGAGGTCTCGTAGGCTTCCCAGCACCACCTCCTTAATCACCTGGAAGTCCTCCTGCCTGGGCAGCTCCACTCCAAAAATGATGTCCAAATCTCTATAGCCCAGGCCGTTATCTCTCACAAGGACATGGCTAGCAGTTGCGCCATTAAGACGTATGTCTTTCACCTGGATGTCTCTTTCGACCAGCCGATCCTTCACCACACGAATGATGTCTTTTGCTCTCACCTGCAGTGTGGGAAAATTTCCTCGTCCATGGATGGGGATTACCTCTGTCAAGACCTTATCCAGTGCTTGGACTTGCTCAAGGGTCAAGTTGTGGAATCTCTTCTCTGTTTGAAGCTCCATCATCCTTACCTGCGAAATAGAGATCTGACATATGTATCACATTATGGCTAATGTCTGTTGTAATAAAAAAACAAAAAACAAAACTGTGTCGTTTCTTAGAGTAACATATACCACCAGCCTTGCCCTTTTGTCTTCTGTGCAAGATGCCCTTTACAAAAGGCAATGTGTACTGACAACACTTTTTTTCTTTACATGTTTTCTGTATCATCCCAGCACCTTGTCTGCATCCTTATACTTGAGAATATTTTCACTCATTTGTTTACATGAAACTCTAGTCCTGTCAAGATCTGGCATTTGCCCTTTTGTTTTCCTCTTGTCCTGAAAGTCACAAATCTACAAATGCATTCAAACAAATACGGGTAACTGTGCTTTTATCTAGGATGTTTTCAACCGTTTTCTTCTCCTATTGCAATATTTTCTAAGCTCTGTGAAATGTTTATCAGCTACATTTGAAATTCAGCAATAACCATAAATGGTAGCAACAATCCCAGTGTGAGCTCTGAGGACTGAGGGTCTCAGTGATTAAGTTGTCTGGCATTCTGCCACTAGGTGGCAACAGCATCATAACTAGGGCGAAGTCAACTCAATGGCATAATAAAGGCTCAAACATAAGCCACTGGGGATGCACCTGACCAAATTCTATTTTTCCATATTGAACTTACACAGAAAAATTCAACAAACAACACGTTTATCTGGAAACATGCAAAAAAAAAGTACTTTGAGATATTTTTCTTAAACAGATCATGACTGAATATTCTACATATCATTGGCAACATGGCTGTGATTTGAATGTCTACTTTGCAACTCCTCTCAGAATGATTTGTAGGTTTTGAAAGGATATTTTTTTCTCTGAGTGATACAATACTTTCCAGTAGCACCGTTAATGTCAAAAGCTGTTTCTCATGGTATTTCACGTGCTGGTCATGCTACAGAAACATATAAAAGTAAACATGTTGAAATTTTTCCATGATCAGGCACCCATCTCCGAGTTACAGGTGACTCATCTGTGTGTCATCCATTTGCTGTCGGCTACAAGGACAACCTGGTTGATCGATTTATAAGAGACACGCTGGACAGGTCTATTTAAACTGCACCTGTATTTATAAACACTCTTTCTCTGAAATAGGAGCACTAAAGCTTGTTGTGCCAAACTAGGCATATAATGCTGATGTTATACACTAAACTACATAATGTTGCTCCAGAACAGCATATAGTTGATTGATTATGTGTTTATTCCTGCTGTTATAATGTGACAACACAGTATTTATAAGAGGGAGAGGAGTACACCATTAATGATGTTCACTGTTATAGGATTTAAAGGGACCCTAAGCCTCTCAAAAGCATTTATGAAAAAAAGTTGAGCTGAGGGATCAGTTAAGGATCCTCAGGGTGTCTTGAAAGATAAATGCTCTCATCCTCCTTGAACTCATTATGAAGGACTTTTAATTAACTTTTTTTTCGTTTGCCTTTATGCTTTAGCCAACACTAGCCCATCATGCTAAATATATATATACACATTTCTAAAAAGAAGAAGGGGATTAAACTTTACTAATTTCTCAGTTGATTTTTCTGATGAGACAACTAAAATTAGAGAAAAGAATCTCCCAACCCAAAACACTACGGAGAGCTGCTTTAGTGTGTAAATTTAAGCTTATATAATTTACACTGTGAAGTCAAGTTACTTTTTTGGAACTGGTTGCACTGCTATTTCTCTTCCTGCTGCTCCACCATAACAATACTCGCAAATATTCACAGAGGTATATAGGTCAGTGCAGTTGTGTAAAAGCTTGAAATACGAGGATGCACCAACTTTCGGGTCATCAGATCTATGGTGCTTTAAGTATTGCCTAAGATGATGATGATGATGATGATGATGATGATGATGATGATGATGATTATTGTTATTATTATTATACTGGCTTATTTTGTGTATAGAGTAAAAGGGGATTAAGCATTTGAGTAACGACGGAAAATTATTTAACTGCTTCAAAAGATGCATTGCTGCATTTTAATAAATTAAACAAAACACAGCGAAAGTTACAGGAGCTTTATGTAAATAGTTTAAATACATGTGATGTGTCACTTCCCTCGTTGATTTTACTTGTGCTGTTATCATACTGACCTGGCCATATGATGCCCTGTACCGAGGAGCACCTGATCATCTGCTGAGTACGTGAGGAGCCTACTGCTCCCCCGGCCTGTGTCAGTATTTCTGCGGTCATCGGAGCAAACGCATTCAGCGGCAGTAACTCGGGGCAGAGGGAAGCGCGGCCCACAGCAGCCTCTAGTGAATCTGACGGGTTATATCAGCTCAGTCCTGCAGCAGGACTGCTCTTCTGCCTCTTGGCTTCTTTATAGATAAAGACTATATGAGTCATACAGCCGCCGAGCCAAGCGTCGCTCGTTGGCTCCCCTCGATTCTTTCCCTGTGCGCAAAAAAGAACGACACAAAAATGCACCACTTCAGGTGGCGTTCAGGGTCGTGACATTCACCACTGAGCCCGGTGAAGGAAAAATAGCACATAACAGACTATATTGTGCAGCCTGTATATCACCGTCATCTGGAGACATACATGTATTTTTTTGTTTTTTAAAAATCTGCTACCACCAACATTTTGCACAGGCCGTTTGTTCTTTTAATGTTTCACTACGGACATTACACGATGTCCCCTGAACTCAAAATGTTGGCAACTAACCAAAATCACTTGTTAGTTCAAAATGAGCCCGCGATCTGTATTTTTATGGTAAATTCACACTCGTCGCAAGACGTGAATGCGGCTCACAAGTTGACAGCCTGCCTAAGTAAACGGACGGACTGATGTGACCCAAACCGCTTGAGGGGGAAACGGGGAGGTTAACTGCGTTTTGTCGGAACGACACACAATAACACAACAGACGCGCAATAAAAAAAAATAAAATAATAAAAAAAAACTCACCTGGTTTTTGGCCAAAATAAAATGGAAAGTAAAGCCTGAGCAGCGACGCGAGAGAAAGAAATGAAAGAGCGAGATACCCAACAGGTTTTATCCGACTCCGTTGGACAGGTGTGATGCCCAAGTTAACGCGGACAGTTGCCTCTCAGCGCAGGGGCACTGTTTCCATGGCGATCAGGCGTCACCGGATTTACGGTAAATCACGACGCCCGGGTTCCCTCCGCCCGCCGAGCGGCGCCGACTCGGGTCCGACGCGGGCCGCGTGTCCCGGCGGCCTCCGGGCGGTTCGGTTAAAGTTTGGCTTCTGTCGGCGGAGCTCGGCGTCGCGTCGGGCTGGACCTCGGGCTGGACCTCGGGCTGGACCTCCGGCTGGACCTCCGGCGTGCCGCCGCACTGCCGAGGAGCTGCGGCGGGGTGAACATCGCATCGGGCGGAGTGAGTCATCCTCTCTCCGCGCCGTGATTCACACCGTAAATCTAATCATCAATCAGCCGCTCTCGCCGCCCACGACTCCGCCGCCACGACACGATGCTTTTATCCGACCGTGTTCACACAGAGACACACGCACAAGCAACGAGCGGACGCGCCGGTAGAAGCATTAAAAGCGTCGAGTTTAAATGTTAAATGTTTGTTGTTGTTGTTGTTGTTGTTTTGTTTTTTCCCTCTTCATTCACATTTCGCGAGGGGGGGAGGGGCTAGCTCCCCGTGACGTCAGACGGAACGCCGCCACCACGTGACGGTGACGTCGGTCGTATTTTGGTAAAGACACCAGGAAGTGGGAGAGGAGGCGAAGACGGAAACCCGAAAGGCTGAAGTCTCGCAGGCAACTTTCGCCTTGTTTACCGACTGGTTTTCCCGGACTGGCCCGTAAGGTTTCGACCGTGTAGCTGTCGGACTCCAGAAGAGCCGCCTCAAGATGCCGAGCATGGAGAGTATCCTTTTAAAAACAGCGGCGAGAGAGGGAGGCGAGACCGCGGTGGTAACGTCAGTACGAGGGATCGGAGGGCGAACGCAACACCGTGGTTTACGGCGAGGTTGCGGAGATTTATGTGTGACAGACGTGAGGAACATGGCGAAATATATCACATATCCACCGAAGCCACAAGTGCCGCCTTACCTACTAAATGTGACATTTCCTGGTCGGTCCCAGGCGTCGTTAAACGGGAGAGAACCGGGCTAAAGGCCTGGGACGCTTCTTTGCTAATGGCTGGAAATGCACAACAACTGACACAACTAACCGTTTAACCGTGTGGTACTTACCGCTGGAAATAACTAAGTAAGGATCTGATGTGTTTTTTTTACTTGGTTATCTTATTATGACTTTCTTTAATTCAACAAAGCACCATGAAGGTTTCTTGGGAACTACACAAACAGAGGTAAACCAAATGGAATTTATAGTAATGCCAGTTACATAACCTGTATGTGTCAGTGCATAGTCAAGAGGTATTTCAAACTGTAGCTTGACATACTGGATAGCACTGAAATTAATATTTGGGAGTTTAAAAAAAAAAATCCAAAACCAATATATTGTGCAGTGATTTTTTTTTCTTTAGCTAAACAACAGGCCCTGATACTGATCGCTTATATATTTTTTTTTTTGACATTTTTCTCACATTTCCTCTTAGTTGTCGGCAAACATATACACTGATCCCGATAAATCAGCATGGCAGATTTAGCAGTCTAGCTCTACTTCAAACCTGTTAGAGTAAGAAAGTAGGAACATATTCCCAAGGTTGTATTACTAACTGAGCAAAGTAGGCAACTGTCCTGGACCCCAAGACTTTTAGGGAGCCCACAAAGATCCAGGTTTAATATGTTGCAGATATTTTTTGGTAATTTGATTAATTGCAAATTTGTAGGGATGTGCCAAATTCTTCTCAGCCAAAACTGCTTCAGATACCTTAACTTAAGGTATAACTAACTGATACCAGTGCTCACTCTAGCCAAATTTACAATCTGTAGACCTCATTATTGAATATATGGAAATGTTTTTTATTCAAGTGAAGTATGAGGCCAGGAAATGCTCAGTGGCACAATGTGACATGATGTAATGGATAGCAGTAACATAGAATTTTATAGTGACATTACCAGAGAAACTACATTTAATTTTAATTGTTCACATCAACATATCCACTTAATTTGGTCAGCATTACTGCCAAATCCAGTCTTTTGGATTGGAGCATCCCGACAAATTTGTGTGGTATTACTGGATACACCACTCAAGCCCCATATAAACTCAAATGATAGGGCATTAAGGCAACTTAATACTAAATGAAATTCTCTGCATACCCAATTACCACAAATTGATCACTTAATAATGCATACACAGTGTGGGCCTCTGTAGGGGCCCAGGGCACATTTTCGCCTAAAAAAGGGGTAAAAAGTAGCACAGTATTAATCAAACACATTTCCAACAGTTATAGGATTTTTGTAGAGATGATCACCATCGCCATCTCCTCAAGCATCACTCACACAAAACAGAGCTTTTTAAGTTATCCACAGTAATAAAAGTATCCAAGCTTGCTTGTAGTTTTTGTGTGGATTTTTTTCTTTAACCTCGCATTTCAGAGCATCTCTTCAATTTAAAGTTTGCTGCCAAAGAACTCCAGAGAAATTCCAAGAAATGTGACAAAGAGGAGAAAATAGAGAAGGCTAAGGTCAAGAAAGTAAGTCGCACTTCTGAAGCCAGTCATCAAAATAAGCCATTGTGGAAGCCCGCTGACTGGTGTCGGCTGCATAAGATTTTACTGAAACACTTTATTGTTGTGTCATCTCTAGGCTATCCAGAAGGGGAATATGGAAGTGGCAAGGATCCATGCAGAGAACGCCATCAGACAGAAGAACCAGTCTGTGAACTTTCTGAGGATGAGCGCTCGCGTGGATGCGGTGGCAGCAAGGGTCCAAACTGCAGTTACAATGAACCAGGTACGTTGAAAACAGGGTCACTGCATACTGCTGTAGGCCTGAGCGAGTCAGTCACAGGCCTGAAGATTTGCATTTCAGACTTGAGAAAGCTTGTTTGTAGTCATTTTGGTTTAAGGTGTAGTGGTATTTCAGTGGTATTTATTTAGGTATTTCATTTCACAGGTAACAAAATCTATGGCTGGAGTAGTGAAAGGCATGGATGCCACTCTGAAGAGCATGAATTTGGAAAAGGTAGGGTGTCATTTACACATGAAAATGATATTGTCATTTGTCTTTGCGTTATCAAACAAGTCAAAACCTCTTTTTTTCAGATTTCAGCTCTCATGGACAAATTTGAACACCAGTTTGAAACTCTGGATGTTCAGACAGCTCAAATGGAGGACACCATGAGCAGTACAACAACACTCACAACACCTCAGGTACGTTTTCCCTGTTCTACTCCTATATAATCTTTCTTGCTGTCTGACTGCGTTTTGAAGATGAACACATTTATTGTATATGTAATGTTCTTAATGTCTAATTTCTGTCTCAGAATCAAGTGGAGTCATTGCTGCATGAAATGGCTGATGAAGCAGGGTAACCTTTTCATTTTTGATCCCAATATTCTATGTTAAATAATATTAGTTCATATATATAGGTGTATGCATTCATAGAGTACAGGCATAGATTGAAGAATATAAATAGTGGATGTTATTTCATAGAAGTTGATAGGCATTTGAGGAGTGTTGTAGACGGCATTATTTAAGATATAGAGTAAGCAAAGAAACTCTGTCTTTAATCTAAAGGTGAGTTTTAAATGTTGGTGCTCGCATTATGTTTAGATTGGACCTGAACATGGAGCTCCCTCAGGGACAGACGGGATCAGTGGGTACCAGTGTGGCCTCTGCAGAACAGGTACATTCTTTTCACAACATCCTTGTTTTACAGTCAGGTCCCATCTGGCACAGAAAACCTTAAATATACATCAGAACCTCACTAATGTTAAAGCTACATGAACCTGATTATTAAAAAAAACAAAACAACAACAACAAATTGTCATATAAATCAAGTGAAAAGACCCAGGTAATGTGGTAACAGCAAAGAAATTTAAGCTGTATTTATCAAAGATAGACTTAAATAATGCAGTACTTGCAGAAAGCCTAATGGAATGTATTCTCCAAATAACCCCGATTCTTCTGTCATCTTCATCTTCCTTGCTCATGCCTGTCTTTGCTCTCTCTTGTCCAAAGGATGAACTCTCTCAAAGGCTTGCCAAACTCAGAGATCAGATGTGAAGGAAGACTTCAGTGGGCTAGCACTGTAAAGCGGAGCTCTAAAAATGCCTGTACACTACCTGAATATTACTCCCAAACACCTTTTATTCACATCATGGCATCTGTCCTCTTTACGTCTTGTCTGTCTCTCTAGAGGAGCTACTGTATCTTCTTCTTTACTTTCTTTCTTTTTTTTTTAACTCAGATAATGGCCCTTGTTGGTTCTGTGTTGATGATAACCTCATAGTGATTAGCACTATTCTTTGGAAAACTTAAACTAGCAGAACTGCTGGATATGGTAAAATGTTTTTATTTCTTAAATATACATAATTACCAATCGAGAAGTTATCATTAAACTTCATTGTTAAATATGTATACTTAAGAGCTTGGTACATTAAAATAATTTGGATTGCAGCTTTCATTACCCTGCATATTATTTATAGGCAAATTTCATGTGTTTATGGTGTATAAGCCTAAGGTTTTGGATAATAGAATTTTTTTTTGTGGTCACATGTGCATGATTGCAGAAAATGTTCATGCATTTTTTTCTTCATGGTATCAGAATGTGAAATACCTTCCCCCTTACTGGTGAGCAGACTTCTTGTGTTGATTTGTTGTATTTTACTTCTGACAAATATTTTAAGAAGATACTGGATTTTTTTGTTTGTATGTTTGCCTGGCTATCTTTAGAGTTTTCACTGATTTTTTTTTTTTTTGGGAAGGGCTCACAGTTTGGAGATTACATACAGTAAGTAAAAAATAAAGTTTTATAATACTTTTATTGCTTTTCAATAAATTTCAATCAATTTATCAGTTTCAGTAATTTCATATAAATCTCTCCTCCGTCTGTGGTGAAATGGCCATTCTGAAAATGAACTCATACTGTATTCCTTGTCTCTATGACATCTCAGAAATTGCTGTGTTTTTCTGTTGAAGTATGAGCACTTAAACTGTTAGGCTGAACAGGAAGTGAAAGGTGTCATCATTCAACTTTATGCAGGTACAAATATTTCTAAGTAGAGTCACCGTTGAGAACTATGTGTGTCTACATTAGCACTAGCTGATCCGATGGAAAAGAAATGCTATATAATTAGTAATCGTCCTCAGAACCAGAGATACTTGACATAGAATACTCTGACCTCAACAGCCTAGATTAAAAGTACAGTCCGTATTAACCACTCATATTTTGTCAGTAATTTGACACTAAGAGTTAAATGCTTTATTTTTATTTCCGACCACATCATTGCCATGATGTCTTTGATTCAAAAGTGGTCCAAATTAGCTGCTCGCTCACTCTCTCTCCCTCTTGCCCCTCGGTCTGTTGCTTTTGTACACTATTGGTGATCATAGTTCCCTTCTAGGGGAAATACTTTCTTTAAAACAGTTTTTGAATTTTTTTGCTCCACTGCATGCAGTTGAAATCGGAGCTAATCCATGACCATGGGTTTAAAAAAACGTACAAACACATGACACGTGACCTTTCATTTGAACGATGTTTACTGAGAGAGATGGCTTTGGCGTTGCCTGCAGAGCAATGGAAAGCTCATTATCAAATCTGATTATTCAAGTGTTTTATGGTTTAAGGGGCCTCTTCATTAATATTCAATTTTTATGAGTCAATGACAGCCCTAGTATAGATAACAGTATAAATAAAGAAGTTAACATTCGTGCAAATATGTGAAATCTTGCGATGTTGGCCAACTATACATATCATTTATCCCTCAGGCCTCATCCTTTGACAGAGTATAGGTCCAACAGCATATTTTGCTCCTAAAATGTAGCCATACTGTATACCAGACCCATGCATACCATCCCTGTGTACTGTGTGTACACAGTATTGTATGTAAATAAAAGTCCATGACTAGTGTATGTGCTAACTGTTTTAATGCAAGAGAGGTCTGGGTGTACAGTGAAACAATGCTGCTGCTGAGCTGATGATATACTACAAACACTTTTTATTTTATGAATTTACACTTAAATTAGGTGTTCATTGCCTTCTAGTGGTCACAGTAGGAAAATAAAACTCACTATTCTATAGTAGGAGTAAAGGCATTCTATCACAACAGCCTTGCAATTAAAACCTCGGTGTAGTATCCACCACATTCAAACGCATTTCGTGGGGTGGACAGATTATTTTTATTTATTTTGATAGTGTTTCTGGACGTGGCAGTACTCTAATGTTCTGCCAGGACACAGGTATTGGATGGATGTAATGAGTATGTGGAATCATGACTGTTCACTGCCCCCTGGCAGCCACAGCAGGAACTACAAGACTATGTTCATTTCTGTCTATTTAACAATATCGATATGTAAATGGCATTAGTGTGGTTATTGTAAATAACGGCTGTATTTGAGATAATTATCAATCACTAGTTAGTTTAATTGCAGATTTCTGTTGTTTGGATAGATTGTCATACCAACGAGTGTGTATATATATATATATATATATATATATATATATATAAGCATCCACAGAGACAAAGAAAGGAGTGTTTCTTGCCCACCGTGGATGATATGAGCTAGCAGTTTTGCTTATCAGCAGATCATTAAGCAAAATATGAAAAAGTAAAATACAACTTTAGGGCCTCACAGTCAGCATCCTCAAGAAGGAGCATAGTAACCCCTCTTGTGAGATCTGTGAATTGAATATGTGGATTTTTGTGATTTTATGTCTTTCTTTTGTTACACAGGTGCTCTCTTGAACCGGTGTCTGTGCCCTTTACACAGACATATTTGCACAAACATAATTGAAATACATATAGAAAAGGTCTGATTTTTCAAATTCACAAACTCTTTAACAAATGCTCTGACACAGCTCAGTCACTGATGCTTTTATATGAGAGTATGTCATTTCTCTTCTTCTTTTTTTCTGTATCTGTTCCTTTTAGCAAACTTACTTTGACTGTTGTGTTTTCCCTGCTGCTCTATTTTTGTGTGTAAGGTTTTTGGTACTTGTATTTCTATTTAAAGCATTTTTGAGTGCCTTTAAAAGCACTGTATAAATAAAAGTTACTTTAAAAATTAATGTTTATAAAATAATATTAATAAATCATTATCATTTTATTTTTTATTTTTCATCCTGGCCTGTTTTTCATCATGCCAATAATTAAATTTGAATCTCCAGAAAGACATTCAGCTACACTATGTATTTATATTGCTCAGAATCTGTTCTTTTTCTCTGTTGGCCAAAAATAACTTGTATTATTTGATTACTGTGAACAAAAATGAAAGTTGAAGCTGGCATAACTCTGTCTATTTCCAAGATTCATTTAGAAGAAGGAAAGGAAGACAGGAAAGGAAGGAAGACATTTGAGGAGGTAAAAACTCCAGCAACAATTTTATTTTCAAACCATCAGGTTACAGCTCATGCTCCTAATCCAGCTCCTGATTTGTCTTAGAAAAATTAAAGTTAAATCAGGTGAATTTCATATTCTTAAATGAAAAAAAGTTAGACAACATAATCAGTTATAACATTATGGTGAACACAACTACCTATGCTGTGTTGGTCTACTATCCTGTATGCAGTATACTGGCATTTGTTCAGTGTTTCCATCATCACTTCCTAATTTAAATGTTCTGGTATTTACTAAAACTAGAACCACTTTACATAACAAAGAGGAAGATGGAAAAGAAACCACTATGTTTTTCTTTCTCTCTGTGTAATTTACATTTAACTCTGCTTCCAAAAACGCTCATATGGGAGGACTTATCAAAATCCCTAACCCTTATTTAAATTTTTGTATATAACCTGAACTCAACATAAATATTTCATCAGTGAATTACCTGGGGAAAATGAACCTGGCAGCTGTGAGACAAAACTCAGGGCACAAATCCAAACATACCATCATGTGACTTTTTGCGTAAACAGGAAGCAGCTGATCTTGACTTCACTGCCTCCAACAAGTAATGTGCACGACTGTATTTATAAAAACGAGTGAACACCGTGGTCTCAAACTGCTTGAATACAAGTGAGGGGGTAAGTGGACGACACAACTTGAATTTTAACGTAGCTAGCTAGACGTTTAGCCTGCTAAGCCACTTGTCATATATCTGGACTGTCAGTCGTGCTTGCTAAGTTAGCATTAGCTCAGGTTTTTATCCTGAACGGAGAAAAGAGTTTCATTAGCATTAGTTTAGATGTTTATCTATTCTTCCGTGTCTGCTAAGCTAAGGACTGGATTCACATTTGGACTCGTCCGTGGTCTGAGCTTTGAAACGTGTTTCTGTTCGTGGCACGGTCGATCTGCCTCCGTGGAGCTAAGTGGCACAGAGGTGAAAACATTTGTGTTTGCTCCGCGACTGTAGGAAAGAAAGAGAAGAGCAGCTGCGTCCGCGGACCGAAGTCATCTGACCTGCAGCTCACAGAAATACTCACACCGTGTCTGCTGAGGGGGATGTCAAGCACAGCAATGAAGAAAAAGGTGACACCACTGGCTCTGTGTAACATCGCAAACGGTGGTGAAGTATATTTACCCAAGTGATGTACTTCAGCATGGTCTCGAGTTGTTTTGCTTCAGTATTTCAAGCATCTGCCCGGTCTTTCAAATTTTAAGCACTTAGCTGTTTTTCCAGTTCCCTTAATGATTATTGAAGCCGTACTCGTACTTAGGATAGCAATTTTAAAAATGTACATAAGTATATGTTTTAGTATATCAGAACTGTCCTCCAGTAAACATGAATCATGAGACAAAAGGATTGTTCTACCTCATCAGCGTCGTAGGAAAGTTCTCACTTGTACTCTATTCTCACTTCCCACTTCCACTTCCAGCACAAATTATCATTCCTTAGTTTTAGGTGTCTGAATGCATTTGGTGATTTTTAACAGCCTGAAGAGAAGTTCACATACTATAATCACTGAAGTGCTAGACATGATTCTGGCATTCCCGGATTTATAATCATGGGAGCATGGAGAATTCTTTGAAGCAACATTTTTACAGTGTTATTTAGGAAGATAGATTTTAAAGAGAATAAACAGGAAAAAAAAACACAAGAAAATTCATGTTTGTTATCAAATATTAATCTGACAGGTATGATTCCATGACTGAAACACATAATCAGCAAATAAAATGAGACAAATTGATTTGAATTTGAATTGATCTGTTTATAAAGCAGTTAGAATTAGCTCCCTCTCCGCTAGCTACAACATTAAAATGCTGCATTCTAATGGAGTATTTTTACATGGTGGAATGCCTGTTTTTATTTAAGTAAAGAGTCTGAATATTTCTTTGACTATGAGTCACACAAGTGAGAGTATAGACAGCTTGGCTGATGGTCTAATCTGTTGCTTTAAGGTGCTACTGATGGGAAAAAGTGGGTCTGGAAAGACCAGTATGAGATCAATCATCTTTGCAAATTACATAGCTCGAGACACACGCCGCCTTGGAGCTACAAGTAAGAGCATCTAAAAGAAACATGTTAGAAGAAGACATATTTTTGACTTTAGGGTGTATCTTTAATTTCATCTAAATAAAAAATCTTGTCATTCTTTGTTTGATGTAGTTGACGTAGAGCACTCTCATGTACGGTTTCTCGGAAATCTGGTTCTAAACCTGTGGGACTGTGGAGGGTAAAGTACATTTCTGTTACTTGTCATCTTCGACCAGATTTGACAGTTCACAATGTTTCACCTTATCTGAAATCTACTGTTAAACACTGCTATATGCTTCTCCATTCATCAGACAAGACACATTCATGGAGAACTACTTCACCAGCCAGCGGGACAACATTTTCAGAAATGTAGAGGTGCTTATTTATGTGTTTGATGTTGAGAGTCGTGAGCTGGAGAAAGACATGCATTACTACCAGTCGTGTCTGGAAGCCATCCTGCAGAACTCCCCTGATGCCAAAGTGTTCTGCCTCGTGCACAAAATGGACCTGGTGCAGGAAGACCAGAGAGATCTGGTGAGCCTTATCTGCATTTTATACATCATTAATATATAATGCTGTTCCTCTGCTGCATGCGCATTGTTGCTGTCTTTGTCATGTCATCTTCACACTGCCACCAGAAACCTTGCTATTTTCCTTGTTGTGGGACGTGTGGTGCCTGTAATGCTAAAAGTATATCCAGGTAATCTTAACTAAACCAATGCATGTCCCTGTGAAAATAAGCATAAATAAATACAACTGATTTTTCAACTGCATGAAAATAATGTGATGAGGCTCACAAAAGTAATTCTTTGCTACATACAGTCATGACACCATGATCAAAAATCAGTATCACATTACCTATTCTATAATAAGTATCCCATAAAATTATTGCTTAATATAACAGTTGTCAAAACTACTGACAAATGCATGTGTGCATCAGATAATGATAATGACGCTGTTTTAAATATAAATTATTTTAGCATCAGTGATCATTAAGTGGCTCTTTGTCTTTAAGGGAAGATGCAGAATGAGTGTTACCTGGCACAAAGAAGTAAAAGTAATCTAGATAGATAATTAGATTTTAAGATACAATAATTTGTAAGGTGACAGTAGAAGATAAGGTTAATATTAATGCATAATACAAGTAATGTTAAATATAGTTATAGTTATAGTTAGTTAGTCATTATTATTTTCAAATAAAATACACTTTTATAGACATTTATAGAAATTTCTCGATAGTTTATTTATGTATTCATGTGTATTTAATATGGGACTGTCTGAATACAGAAAACTAACTGCCTCACTACCCTGATTTCCACTGGCCTACTGATTTTACTGTTTAACTGTCTTTATAGATCTTTAAGGAGCGTGAAGAAGATCTGAAGAGACTGTCCAGACCCTTGGCTTGCACATGCTTCAGGACATCCATCTGGGATGAAACCCTGTACAAGGTTGTGAATCTGGCTGTCTGTATATTAAATTGTCAGTTGACAAAGTTGGAAGTCTAAGAAAAATTTTTCAATGTCTTTGCAGGCCTGGTCTAGCATAGTGTACCAGCTGATCCCAAACGTCCAGCAGCTGGAGACAAACCTGAGAAATTTTGCACAGATCATTGAGGCAGATGAAGTTCTTCTGTTTGAGAGAGCCACCTTCCTCGTAAGAGCAGCCACTTCCACTGGCACAACAGTGTCAGGGCAGAAAATCTGAATCTAAAAATGAAAGTCTTTTTTTTTCTTTTTTTCTTTCCGTTTATTCTTGTATGGTGTTTTGTAAAATGCAGGTGATTTCCCACTATCAGTGCAAAGAACAGCGTGATGCTCATCGGTTTGAGAAGATCAGTAACATTATCAAACAGTTCAAACTCAGCTGTAGGTAGGTTCACTCTCAAAAACATCGCCTTCACTGGCCACATCACCTGCTCTATTTTTATGATGTTTCTGATTTTTTTTAAAATTCTTTTTATTCCAGTAAACTTGCAGCGTCTTTCCAAAGTATGGAAGTGAGGAACTCCAACTTTGCAGCCTTCATCGATGTCTTCACCTCCAACACATATGTCATGGTCATCATGTCCGACCCGTCCATTCGTAAGTATTGAAGATAGACTTTCTCTGCTTTGAGTGTATAATTAAGAAATAAAATTGATGATGATGATGATGATGATGATGAGGATGAGGATGAACCATTTCTTTATTTTCTAGCATCTGCAGCCACTCTCATCAATATCCGGAATGCTAGGAAACACTTTGAGAAGTTGGAGCGGGTGGATGGACCCAAGCACAGCCTGCATATGCGAATGCGCTAACCGGCGCATTTGTCCCGGTGGACACTCTAAGCCAATCAGTCCACAGACCACAGACGGCATGATGTGGTCTTCCAGCTCCCCAATACATCTGAGCAGCCCTGCACCGTTTCATCTATGTCTTTACATTCAATCACAGTTATTAGGGGAGAAATTATATTTTCTTCTCATTTCTACAGTATCTTGAACAGTGATGCATTCTGTTGAAATATTTGTCCTAAATTGACACATTAAAGAGAAGTGAATAGTTGTGTTCAGTATGGAGGTTGCTACCTGTGCTGTCACGCTTTGTCATACACAGTAGACACAATGCAATGCAAGAATCCCTAGAGTCGGGAGATGGTAGCTCCAAATTTGATATTCAGGTGCAGTTTGCATGTGTTTTTTTCTGCTTTTATATTTTTGAAAATGGTGAGCACTCAATCTACAATTACAAAAACTACATATTTATGGTACACATTTTATAAACAGATATACATATTGATAGATATATATGTACTTCCTGTAAAAACGATCCTGCAGTGTTATTCACTGTAGTGTCCAAGCACATAAGGCCCCATTGACACTGCAACAGTTGTCCTGTACAAATGACGTATGGTAGCAAAAGTTTGATGTGTTGGATGCACCTGTTTCGTGAGCTGAATGGAGTAGACAACTGTATGTGCAGAAGGAGCAGCATGTTCTTTTTCTGTGAATTTAACACGACAAGGGGCTGCATGTAATGCAAAAGTGAATTTGAACTTCCTATGTTGGTTTATATGAACTGGCTCTTAAATCCCTTGAAAACTTTGTTTCAAGATGTAAATGTTTGTCCATAACATTTGATAATTATAATACACAAGCAGTAATTAGGGTTTTAAAAACTGTAAGGTGGTATTAAGAGTTTAACTGATGATGATGATGAGGATGAGGATGATGATGAACCATTTCTTTATTTTCTAGCATCTGCAGCCACTCTCATCAATATCCGGAATGCTAGGAAACACTTTGAGAAGTTGGAGCGGGTGGATGGACCCAAGCACAGCCTGCATATGCGAATGCGCTAACCGGCGCATTTGTCCCGGTGGACACTCTAAGCCAATCAGTCCACAGACCACAGACGGCATGATGTGGTCTTCCAGCTCCCCAATACATCTGAGCAGCCCTGCACCGTTTCATCTATGTCTTTACATTCAATCACAGTTATTAGGGGAGAAATTATATTTTCTTCTCATTTCTACAGTATCTTGAACAGTGATGCATTCTGTTGAAATATTTGTCCTAAATTGACACATTAAAGAGAAGTGAATAGTTGTGTTCAGTATGGAGGTTGCTACCTGTGCTGTCACGCTTTGTCATACACAGTAGACACAATGCAATGCAAGAATCCCTAGAGTCGGGAGATGGTAGCTCCAAATTTGATATTCAGGTGCAGTTTGCATGTGTTTTTTTTCTGCTTTTATATTTTTGAAAATGGTGAGCACTCAATCTACAATTACAAAAACTACATATTTATGGTACACATTTTATAAACAGATATACATATTGATAGATATATATGTACTTCCTGTAAAAACGATCCTGCAGTGTTATTCACTGTAGTGTCCAAGCACATAAGGGCCCCATTGACACTGCAACAGTTGTCCTGTACAAATGACGTATGGTAGCAAAAGTTTGATGTGTTGGATGCACCTGTTTCGTGAGCTGAATGGAGTAGACAACTGTATGTGCAGAAGGAGCAGCATGTTCTTTTTCTGTGAATTTAACACGACAAGGGGCTGCATGTAATGCAAAAGTGAATTTGAACTTCCTATGTTGGTTTATATGAACTGGCTCTTAAATCCCTTGAAAACTTTGTTTCAAGATGTAAATGTCCATAACATTTGATAATTATAATACACAAGCAGTAATTAGGGTTTTAAAAACTGTAAGGTGGTATTAAGAGTTTAACACCCAAAAATTCAGCTAATCTGTTTCATCAGGACTATGTGGGATTTACTGGATCACATTTGACAGACAGTGAGCAAACAGCTGGACACCTGTCATCAAGAGTCTGATACAAATGTTGTTAAACTCTGATTGGTTCACAGAAATACATGACACTTCTGCCTACCAAATCTCATTGGACTGCTATTAAAGGACTTCTTCTCAACATAAAGTATGCAACTCCAACATGACATGGATTTCTGTTGAATCCATTGTTTAAAAATGCTGAAATTGTGTATCACATTGGATTAACAGTGAACCACTCACACCGAGCTCTAACTGTGCTTCTTAAATTACTGTGGGCTGCTTTTCTTTGGCTTTTAGGCAAAGTGAGCAATAGCTGTAAATCACAAATTCACTGCTATGACTGGTGGAAAGTATTTTGTTATCCATCTATTTGACAGATTATTACAAGTTAATCCTTTTATATCAAGATATCTAAAAACATTTATTTTAAATTACCCCATATACATTTTGATTTGCAAATAATCATCGTTTACTGGGCATATTTCAAGTTGAATCTCATGAAGGTTATATATGGGCCAAGAACAAAGTCTTCATGTACTATTTACAAAACATTTAATATCTGAGTCTTGAGTTATATGCACACTCTTTGACCAGTCTATGCAAGATAACTAAAGATTAGTCCAAAGCACTTCATCCCACCCACTCCTTCAGGGGCTACAGAGGGATACACACTCATTGCCTCCCACCTTTTTATTATAGCCAGCTCTGCTGCAGAGGCATTGTTCCAGCTGCTCTTATCGTCGCTGCTCATGTGGATGACTTGTATCCTGGAATGTAGAAACTGAGTAACTGGAAAATCCCCAGTCCCTCAATTCGGAGAGTCAGCAGCATAGTCATTTTAATAGTATAAGACTGGCAAAGAAAAGTTTAAAGCAAATATTTAAATCTCATAAATAAAGCCCATTTGCAGCACAGCTGAAAAATTCAAACAATTTCAATGCAAGAACTCTCCTTAAATGTCCCACAAAAGCTAAATTGGAGTTGAAAATGTCAAAAGATTGTTAAGATAATTTTCATATTATGTCTGTGTGTGTATGTGAACCCAGCAAATCACTTTCTACCATCTCTCCTTGTACTTTTTTTCCCAAGAGGGGTGGCAAGAGACAAAGTGTACAGGGCTAGAGCACCATATATGTCAAGAGAACTGAATCCCTAATCATCAGTAATGTGTTCACCATACGTTGATTTAGCACATCCCGGGAAGTTCCTTTAAAGCCACCATTTAAACACATTCAACTCACTGGTTTTGGCACAGTCAAGAACTCAAAGACTGCATGGGAATTGCAGTGTTATCAGTTTTCTTTTCATATTTATTTACATGCAGACGTCTCTTTACAATGAGCTAAACTGATTTTAAAAAAATGCTCAGTTAAAAAGGGAAGTTAAAGAGGGTGTCGTGAGGAAGATATCTCCGGAAATCTAAAATCTCCTTGGTGAGATTGTTAATGTTTTGATGTTGGGCGCTCCTTGTCCTCTGTTAGCACGGTATTGTGGTGCAGAGAGCCATCTGCATGGGCAACGGGCACAGGGTCTGTTTCACTGGCCCTCTCTGCATGTGCATCGAGGTCATTGTTGGCATCTGCGCCGCAGTCCATTTGATTCAGCTGCCGCTCCAGTAGAGTGATTCGCTGCTTCAGCCGTTGTTGAGTGTGCGTGTATTCGCTGAGTAGACGGGCAAAGCGAGTCTGAAGGGTGTCCAGAGAGGACTCCAGCCTCTCCACCTTCTCCTCTGTGTCCTCTTTTTGCAGCCCGCCGCTCTCTACGTTCTCATCCAACAGACCCTCCTTCATCAGGATCTCCCGGCCCCTCTCCTCTAGCACGGTCTTAGCATCTGGATACTCAGTCACAGCCTCCATTAAGTCGTCCTTAGAGAGGCAGAACAGGTCAGAGTACCCCAGGCTGCGAATGTTGGCTGTCCGACGATTGCCCATTTTACTACCCTTTATGTTCAGGATGCTGATTTCCCCGAAGCAGCTGCCAGCGGTGAGGAGAGCGTACTGTGTGACCCCGTCATCAGCCACCACAGCCAGCTTCCCTTCCTTAATGATATACATCTCCTTACCTATGTCCCCTTTCCTGCAGATGTAGTCCCCAGGACTGAAGACCTGTGGTCGTAGTTTGAGCACAAGCTCCACCAGCAGTCCCGCCTCACAGTCTTGAAAAATTCGCACCTTTTTCAGGGTCTCTAGGTGTACATTAATTGCAATCTCCGCCCGTAGTTTGTTTGGCAAGTTCTTTAGCACCTCCTGCTCGTCTACTGCTTTCTTGTTGGTCCAAAGGTAGTCAAACCATTTGATGACACGCGTCTCCAGTTCTTTGCTGACTTTGCGGAAGTGCATGTAGTGTTTGATGGCATCGATTCGGGCTTGAAACTCAGCACGGGTAGCATTCATGTTGGCAATCATAGACCCAACATTTCCCACAATTGTGGCAAAGATCAGCACCCCAACAAGAAAATCAAAGACCACAAACAGGTACTCTTCATCTCGCACAGGTGCAGGCATCTCCCCAATGGTGGTCAGAGTAAGAGTCGACCAGTACAGACAGTAGACATAACTCCGAGTCAGGGAAGAATACTCAGGTTTGGAGATGTTTGGGAACACCCAAGTGTCTGATCCAAGTCCCAAAGACTTGGATATAGCGTAGTAGATGCAGGCATTCCAGTGAATGATGACCAGGATGTAACAAAAGGTGAATAGAGGGTAAATTCAGTTGAACAGTGATGCCTCATCTAAGCTCATTGCCTTGCTTTTATCTCTGAAGATCAGTTGACGTCATGAGACGAAGCTGAACTGTGGATGAATAAAACTGAAGGTTGCTTTAATCAAAATCTAAATAATAACAATGAATCAGATTATAATGTTTAATATAAAGAGTGTGTTACTCATAGTGACAAATTTTCAGATATTGAACACCCGACTCTTTAAGGAACATTTTTGCAACTTTCAGCTCATTGTGTCGGTTTTCCATCCTGCAACTTCACTGTTCGGTTTAGATTTACTGCTCTTACTCTCCCTGTTTCCACAAGCAGCAGGCATCTGATTTCACTACTTTTCAAGCGGCAGACAGCAGACAGAGAAGAATGGCGACTAGCTGGCGAGTGGAGCATGTAGTAGCTAAAGATCCAGCTAGTCCCTAAAAAGTTAGTGGCAACTGAAATAGCACTAGAGTGAATATCAGACATACAATCGTCATGTGGCCCAATACACAACTCAAAATAAATGCAAATGTTGCTCTGTGCCTGCCGGATGTGAAAATGGGCAACTATTTGCTAACACTTTAAAGGTGATATGTCAGTGATGTGTTTACAGTCTGCTCTACTCTCTCCACAAAAAAGAATCGGCTAATGCAGCTTTAAACATTGTTTTTGCTCGCTCTGATGCTCCGTTGTCCTTAATAAAAGACCTAAATGACAAAGAAGTAGTTTAAGTACAGACTCACCTCACCTGCCTTAATTAATAATGCAAATGTAATAACTAGCGTTGGTGCATCTAGATATCCTTTGACGTGGATGACCAAGAAAGCTTTGCAAACATAAATCATGCTAGTTGTATAACGCTGAGAGGAATCGTTCTGCATTGTGTTATCATAACATTTCAACTGTTGCCAAACACTAATTCTTGAAAGTGGCATAAACTATGTCAACTCTGACACCATTGAAATTTAGAAAGATAAATAAATGCATTACATGTTAACACATAGGGCCTTTAAGGCTTAGTTAAGCTGATAATGACACTGCATTGTGTCTTGATTCAACAAGCTATATTTTAAAATAGGTTACCTGTGCGAAGTCGGACGCAAGTGTCCATAATGTATACAGCGTCAGCGAGGTAATCCAACACCAGCCAGCAGATGTAATTGCCCACCTGTAACCTGTCAAAGCATGCCCTATGAAAAAGAAAAAAGAAAAAAAAAGATTTCAGGCTACGGCCTAAGAAGTGAAAATTTCATCCGTTCACTACATCCATCACCAGCCTCTGGAGGCTGCAGGGCACAAGCAGATAATGACTCTACTGTTATTACCTTGCGACAACAAGGAACCAGTTGTACAGCACCGCTGTGGCGATAACAAATAACCAACGGTAGTAGGCATTATCAGATGGGGACACCACAAACAAATCCCACTTTTTCCTGAAAACATAGAGAGAATAATATAAATAACAGAGTCTGGTACAACTGTGGCTTATGTTTCTGTGAAGTAGTACATATTACTGCAAAGACATAAGTAGAAAAATAGAAGCAGCTGCAATATATAAAGCAATGCAATACAATAGCTCTGCAATAAATACTATTATTTAAATAGTTTTGTTTGTGGTCAGTTTTGAAGGCTTTGTGATGCTGTATTGTGTTGTATTATACTGGGGGGGTCTTTGTACTTTTGTCCAGCTTCTTTTCCTGATATAGAAAAACAAATAGTATATTTATTACACTAAGACAACAACATAAACTCCAGCCGTAAAACTATCGCAGAGTTGATCAACACCTGAGTGCTGAAGTGGCCCTTTTTTTCCTGAAACCTTTTATTTATAAAGGACCCGACTATGAACTCAGGGGAACCTTGGAGGCTTCCTTTTTTTCCCTGAGGCCCCAGGTGTCCGTCTGATTTGCTCTGTAGTGACTTCTTGGATAAATGAGCCCCAAATCCAAACATGCTCTAACCTACTGTGTCGGCGAGGTGCCCTATAACCCTTAAAAACGTGGTTTAATGATTTTTTAAAAATATGCTCGCAGCGGTTGTATTATTACAGGACTGTTGTACTGGATTGCATTACAGGGTTGTGTTTTCTCTATTTTTCTGGTGTTGTTCATACTGTGGTGTTCATCAGTGTACATAGTAATGGTTAAGTTGGGTGGGTTTGCATACCTAAAGATCCCTTTGGCATTGTCGACACCGGCATCTGGTTGTGTGTTGCTGATGCGGCTGGGGGCCGTTCTCAGCTCAGGGCCACGGAAGCGCTCCAGGAAAGAGTCTGGCCGCTCTTCCTCCTCCAGCAGACTCCTGTGTGCCCATTCCCTCAGTCTCACCACCAAGCTCACCAGTCTGACACACACACACACACAAAGGAAAACACACCCTCTTTAAAAATGAAACATCACGTCTGAATCGAAGCTTCAGTCAAAATTCTGGGAATCTACTTTGGCAACAACTTGTAACAGTTCCTTTAAAGTACCTTGCCAGTATACACAAAAACAATGACAGCGAAACAAAAGGAACACACTGAGGAACACAAGATATATCTGCAACATCCTATTATTGACTGGAAGCAATCAGGTTTATTGAAAATATTAAGAAACAAATACTATTTATCTCAACTACAGTCTCACTGGGTTAAATGATTCTGCCAAGGAATCACATGTTATGTTTAAAGTGATGTAAGCTTTAATACATCAAACTGTTAGGGAAAAACATCCTTAAAGAAAAGATCTTTTATCTTTTATTTGTATCCAGAAATTTCTCAGTGTGTAAAATTTTATATATGGTTCCAATATGCCTTTGCTATAAAATATTTAAATTCCTACAGGTGGAGTTTTTAACTATTTCTATAAACAAATGAAGAATTTCTTTTTTTTTTTTTCAAGAGAAATTTGGTCCAAACTTAAAACTTTTTTTTCATCTCACTGTTGTACTTTTCTTGCCAAGATTCTGGGAAACGAGAAACTTAAGGCCAAATCAAGAAGTTTCACACAATGACAGAATGAGATGGAAAATATTTTCTCTGGTATTATTGTCGACATATTTGCTCATCACGGTCTCAGCGGCCTTGGATCCAGTTGGTACATTATGTTTCCTTTTGTCGACCTTAAAAAGAATTTGAAACAGTTGTGGGCTATTATCCAATATTCACACAATATTTGCTTGAAATAATAACAACGCACCACCAGGGTAATTTTCTGAAATAACGTTTCAGCTTCTCCGATCAGTCGGCTCATTGACAGCCCTTGGAAAGGAGGCTGGCGCGCCATCGCCCTCCTGCCGGGCATTTACCTTGAGATGGCTCCGCTCCTTTGAAAGGGATCTGCAGAAATGCCTCCGTGAGGGTCGAGAGCAGCGACTCTTTGCAGCTCCGAGGACGTGTCATCACAGGCCGAGGGAACTCTGCGAGGAAGAAACCGGGAAACACATGGGGAGCTTGCGCGGATTTTGCAAATCGCACGGTTTGCTCCTCTCAAACAGACCTCGGAGAAAAGCGCACGGCGCAACGCGTGATCGCCCTGTTGTCCTCACCTGCTGAAGATACTCTCGGCCCTCTCGATCTCCTCCTCCAAGGCCGTCTTGGTTGACAGGTTGTGGGGTGACCGACCTCTCTCCGTCGCCTGGCCCGTCATGCGGAGATCTGTCAGCGGGGACAAACACTGGTGTTAAAGCCGCCTTCCCCGGCGCTTCTCCCTCTGCGAGGCCCGGAGCGTCTGACATGTTTGCGGCCGGGTTTTCCCGCGGTGACACTGTGGCAGGGGAGGGAAGCGCGTCTGGTTGACGGGTTGTAGCCAGGGGACCGGGGGAGGAGGAGGAGGAGGAGGAGGAGGAGGAGGAGGACGGGGCATCAGGGACGGTCCGCCACAGTCCCTCACCTGGCCCCTCACCTGGTTGCCGTGGTGACCGGGAGGAGACGCTCGGTGCGCCGACGCGCAGCCGCTGCGGCGTTTGAGGGAAGTTCGGGCAAAAGTCCAGCTCCGGCTGCCGAGAGCAGCATCCTCCGTCACCCGAGGCTACGAGGGCCGCGGCTGCACCCCCGCCACCCCCGCCGCCCCCGCCGCCGCCACCGCAGACAGGTGACGGGGTGTTTAGACGACTGTTTCCTTTGTGTGACTAATTGGTGGATCATTAACGAAAACACACAGACACTCGGCCCGGAGCGCTGCGGCTCACTGAGCCAATCCGCTGCGTCCCCGAGGAGCCGCATCACTTTGGAAACCGGGGCGAAGGAGCTGGAGCTGCCCGCTGCTGCCGGGTTAGATAAACGGAGGCTGCCAATTCAGCCTCCAAGTGATTCCTCCGCAAAGTGACAAACTATTGGGTCGTTTGTTTACGCTGCTTGTTTCTGTAACGCTGGACTGAAGAAGCGGTTGGACTTTAGTTTTGGTAACACTTTATTTCAAGGGCCCGTATTCCCCGGGTTCCCTGGAAAGAACATTAATGCCAATTAACTGCTTGTGTAATCTTGATATTTGTCTGCAGGCAAACAAACAATTTAACATGCCCGCAGAATAAAGCTGTAAATTATAAATGAAAAATTAATGCATATTTGTTTGGGTTAAATGCTGACCCCCCCATTCCTATTTTCCCTATAATTAATACCAATACATTTATTTTGAGGAGTCCCTTTTTTTGTATTTTTTTGATGAAAATCCGGTAACTTGGTGCAAAGACATTTTTCTTTACAATGACAAATGAATATTGATTTGACTTACGTGATAGATTTTAAGACAAGGCTTCTATTAACTTCACGTGCAACACACAGTACTGCAAATATCAAATGAAACTTAGTTTTACATACCCAGACAATAGGGAGATATATCTCTGCATTACTTTTAATTGAATTTCATTCTTAGCAAATGTGGATTATTAGCATTAAAAAAGTGAATCATAGAAAAGTACAACAGATCACACGTATCTTAATTCTTACCTTTAGTTTCCTTCAGTTTCTCCTATAAAATCCTTATGGCGACTTCACGCAGACACACCCAGAGCAGCTCTTTCCCAGCCAATCCATCCTCATTGCCCACAGTGGATGTACATAGATTAAAAATCAAACTGAATCCAGCACTCTTAAAAAAAAAAAGAAAAGAAAAAAAGAAAAGCAATTACCAACTCCCATTCTTGGGACATTTTCTGTGAGCAGCCTCTTGAAGCCTGTTCCCCTCTCCTCCCCAGGTGTGTAAACACCTGTTGCTCATATGGACAGAGCAGGAAGGAGGCAGGCAGGATAGGGGATGATGCAGGGCGGGGAAATCTTTGAATGGTTAAGAGCCCAGATGTCAGCCTTAGACTGAGGAGTCTTCTGAGACAACATCTTAGCGATGCCTGTCCTCTGCTTGTCACTTATATTGGAGAATAGCTACTACATAGATAGTGGTTACTTCAGTTTAAATGTCTTGAGGGGCAAAGCAGTGAAATGATACGATGTTTCATAAAAGAACAATGATTAGAGAAAAGCAAAAAAAAACAAAACAAAACAAAACCTGAATGCAAATCTGTGTAGCAGAATTTTTTTTTCTGACCTGTTGATCATCACGAAGGCCTTTGGAAGGGGCCAGACCCCCAGGTTGGAATCCACTGTAATAAAAAGCCTTGCTGTTGATGAAGTAGTTAATCAAAACCCTTTACCTGCTGCAATATTTACATAATTTTACTCAGGTAGGAAATTGAAGGCAGGAATTTTAATTTTCATGGAGTATTTATACATTGTTGTATTGGTAGTTTGATTGAAGTGAAGGATCTGAATACTTCTCCCTCCACTATTAGCTATTTACATATTATTTCCTCAATAGTAACTTCCTATTGTCCTGGTGTTTATTCAGAGATTTTTAATCAATAATTTTTTTTCTTAAAGGAGATTATTTATAATTTGGATCTTAGACTCCGTCCTTCCTCTCCCTCTCTACTCTGTTTAAACTTCCTTTGATGAAAAATTCCTTATTTTCGGGATGTATTTAAGTTTTTGAATCAATTGTAAGTTGTGATTGAACACTATCCTTACGAATCCAACCTGTTTCTCCTGCACTCTCTCTGATGTAAATGGAGCTTAAAAATCCACATGATGAAGGCCTCAGGAGACAGGCTCTTCATCATCCAGCACTCTGACAGAGCCTGGCAGTCTCGCCTTTAATCAGATCCTTGGAAATCTGGAGGACTTGAGACTTGCTTAGAAACTCTTTAGGGAGCAGAGCACAGAGGACTTTAAATCTGACTGAGATTCAGGCCAGTGAACAGTAAACTACAATCTGCCACCACTATCCCCTGATGTACTACAAGACTGTTGATGGACTGTAAAGAAAATCACAAATGTTAAAATGATGAAAAGCCAACAACACACAGCTTAGATCAAATATAATATCTTATAATTATGGAAAACAAGAACTCAGATTCTCCTCAGTACCCCCCCCCCAGTTAAATACAAACCTCAATTTTATTTGTTTCTAACATTTTTTTTTTTGGTACTGTAAAATCAAATTTTAAAGGTAATTTAAGTGTTTGTAGATGTCTTTCATTGGCACATTTCATCTTGGGTAGACTTAACAGTCATGCATCAAAAGCAGCAGGGAGGGGAAATGCAAACAGCAATAAATATATATATATTTATGAGTTGGTATTCAATGCAGCTAAAGTGTTTTACAACGAGAAGGAGGGAAGAATATAAAAGCACCAGAGCAGTAACAGAAAGTGAGATGAGAGAGAGGGGAAGCAGGGGCAGCAGTAAAAAAAAAAAAAAAAAAAAAAAGGTAAAAGCTGGGATCATAAAAGTCATCGTACTTGCTGTTCCTCTGGCTGGTTGATCCACATTCATGTCACCACAAGGTCCATTTAGTTGCCTCTCTGGAGCTTTCTATCATATCACAAAATAATGACACTACATGGATACTGCAACGTATTTAAGTTAATTATGTAATGTTATTGTAATGACCATGTTTTATCTAACTATTGGTGTTGTTTGGCAGATAGAAAAGGGAACTTTACCCCACAGATGCATTTGAAATTATTTCCAAACTTTAATATGAACTTTAATATGAACTTTAATATGAACTTTAATATACACCTTTAGATGTAGGAAAAAGGAAGTTTCTTAAAAGTCTCATTCTCATTCTTTCTCAACAACAATTTGTTGATTAGATATTACTTTAATGATATTCGTTATAATATTAATATAATTGGTAATATAGAAGTCGCTTTATTTGTAACTTCCTAGTTGAGCAATTTTTTTGTATTTAACCTATGATGGATTATCATGTAGTTTATCTGTCACTTGTGAGCACCACTGTTTCTTCATGTATTTTTATTGTTAATAAATCCAGACTGCTATATAAAATATATTTACTAGCTACATCACTGTATTCAGATGTGTCTTTCAGGTAATTAAGCATTTCATTGCACTCCAGTTAATATCAAATTGAATGAGTTTTAAGTTTCAAATATTGTAAATAACTTGATGTGTACATATTAATGTATCTTGTATTTGTAATGAAATTGTAATGCTAATTTTGTCCGTTTTCCCTTTGACAGTAAGAATAATTTTTTTGCTAATCTGTGTCAAAAAGCCATATTATCTCCACTTTGATCCAGTAGTATTACAAAAAAAAACTTTCAAGGGGATGAATATTTTATAAGCACTGTAGAAAAAAAAAAAAAAGATGAACCCCTAATTATGATATGATGTACTATGTGGTTTAAAACAACCAGCTCATTATATTTGGACATACAGTCACGCTTAGTCAGGATAACAGATTAACGGTTTAATCTTCTAGGGACAACGCCTTTTTTCAGAAACTATTAAGATGGAACACACCAGCAGCTTTCAAAGTCATATTTATTGTTACATGTAAAGCACTTAAGAGTAGATATGAACATAAGACCAAATAAAATTTGGCCATTGTCATAGAGTATCATGAAACTACCTGGAATGAAGTTACGGTTTCCTGTATATTTGGTAATGTTGAATACAAAAGTAAAAGGAAAAACCTCGAAAAGGCAAGTACAAGTCATTTTAACACAAGAAGAAGGCACAGCAGAAGCCAGGAGAGTCTAGCGAGCCTGCTCCTATTCCAACGTAACAGACAAAAAAAGACCAGACACCAGACACCTCAAAAACAGCATTTACCTCATGTAATAATCCCATTAAACAAACAAATGACAAGAACAAGCATACAGACAGCACACCAGGCTGGTCACTAGTATAGTTTGACCTTATGGCTTCTGTATGCAGATATGTAGAAGTTTATGGTGCCAGTTATTAAGACATGCTTGTACTTTATTAAGTGAGAGGGAAGGTCTGTTTTTCTTCTGACATGTGCTGCACCCAAACACTGGACCTCTCTGCCAAGCATTTGTGCTATAAGTATGGTATTTGGGAATGTGTGTTGCTTAGTCAAGGGTATAATTTACTTATCACTCTGAGTAAAAATATGTAAACAACCTTGCAGCTGGAAATATGAATACTCGCTTCAAAAAACAGCATTCTGTTGCATCAATTAAGAGCTCTGGATATTGAAAGTTGACATTGGTAACAGAAATTGTAGTGTTTTTGACCTACTTTAAATAAGATGACAGTACACTATTCTTCAGTAAACACCTCTGTTAATCAAAAGAGGCAGGGATACATGCAATTTTATGATTCCGACTCCATTATTCTCCTTCAAGATAAACAAAACAAAAAAATATCATTCTTCATTCCTTCAGTTGGGGGCACTCTTTCAAAATGCTAATGGCTTGTGGGTACAAGTTTAGTAAGTGTCAATGATCCCAGCCAGTCTCTTAGACCCGCTTCATCCCCCGACCCATCAAGCAGGCAAAGACTGTCATCACCAATTTGGGTTTGACTTCCACAAGGTCTTCTGGGAGTGCGTAGACACGGGCTCCGATCTTCCTTGCCATAGAGACAGCATATCTAGGAAGGACAGAGAGGTGGTCTCGAATAAAACCGATTACACAGTCACCAAAATAATGGCAGAGGTGGTGTCTTTCTTTTTTAATCACAGAAAATCTTACTTGGCGTTCTCCAGCTTGTCGTCTTCAGAGAGGCTGCCGGTTTTTACCAGCTCGTAGTTGATGCTGCCGGGCTGGATGGCGTCTATCAGTTCCAATACTGCCAAACTGCTGCTGATCTCCTTGTCCTGATCACCACAACACACACAGATTAAGGATCTGACACAAACTCACCTGACCATTGAAAAAGAGTGCCTCTTCATTTAGGTTAGTCGGCTTTGATAATTCCAATCTTGGACTTTTCACCGGCTGTAGTATTGGTTTTATTTGATAGGTAGATATTTGTACTATGTTGACTTCAAGGTTTTCCATCTCTGTGTGTTGCCTATTGAGCCGGTTTTTCACTAGGTGCAGGAAATTGTGAAGTCACAGCTTGGAGTGGTTTGTTGCACACAAGATGATGTCATCTTGTTCCATGTGTCTGGACAAGATATTAATCTTAGTTCTGATCCAGTGAAAAAAGCCTGATAGGTGAGATTCACAAAGAATCAGAGAAATGGCGAAATTTAGCTCCTGGGGCCAATCTTCAAAAATTTGTGACTAAGAAACTATTTGAAGTTGAGCTGTAGGATTTTGCAAGATCCCATGAATTTAATTCAAATGGAAATTTTCAAGAAAATGGAATGACTCATACATAAAAATTACAATGAACTGCCAGATATTTCTGATTGTGAAATCACCTTTCCTGTTTTGCACATGGGGGTTTATTCCTAACTTTGGGAGCAGTAAAAAAAAAAATAAATCTATGGTCAAAAGGTCCACTTACTAGCTTTCTCTGAGCCATCAACCACAACTCACAGTCCATCAACAAATGTGTCTCACTCAGGGAAATGATATGTCAATGCCCACCCCACACATACACATGCACACAATATGGGACCATATTATCACGTGACATTGCAAACTTGTCATGTGGTGACACCTGAGCTAGCTCCATTCGCTGATGAAGACCATGAAAGGTGGTTGAAAGTTCATAAAGGACTCAAAAAAAAGATTTATTTCATAACACATAGTTTACTGTATTTTACATTATATATTAAAATATTTTAATCTGATCTATGCATGTAAGTCTTTTCAAAGCAATGTCAGCAAAACGAGGAAAAACTGCTTTACCTTAAAGCTTGAAATCTTGGTTGATTTTCCCGCCTCTGCCAATGTTTTGTTCACCCAGTTAACAATGATGTCATCATTTACTTTCTGTCCATCTCCCAGCTCCTCCAGTACATTCAATGTATATCTGAAAGAGTGGAGAGGCAACTTGTTTATTATCTATGGGAACCAAACACTCTACATAACTTTTCTTTTCTTTTCTTTTTTGTAATAAACACAAAGAATGTGGAAATGTGGGGACAAGACTAAAAAACAAAACTGTAGGGAGGAAACTTGAATTCTGGACTGATTTTTTTGTTTTGAAACACATGCATTTCTCATTTTAAGAACCATATGGTCATGTCGAGCAGCATGGACTTCTGTATTGTCGTTATATTTAGGTCACTCAATCCTTGGAAAGTCTGACACAAAGAATACATAATATGAGGAACTACTAAATATGTCAAAACGTACTTTGTGACAAGAGCCAACTGAGTTCATGGAAATGTGGTTTTGATTTGGAGCAACACACATACCAACAACACCACTGGCATGAAATGGAGGTTTCTAAATACCAACTCCCTAGGAAATTGCTTACAGTAAATATACAGTTATTAAAGTGAATCTGACAATTAAGAATGATGGTGATTGTATTTAAAAATACCACACAGATATACTGACTGGAAAACAAAATGTTATTTGGAAGCATCCCTGTGCACCCAAACATCCGAAGAATTTTGATGCCTTTGTTCTTTTTCCCCAGAAAAGCTGAGTAATGCCTCGACTTTCATTTGTCATGTTTAGTTTTGTATACATTTTGGTACCTTAAAACACTTTAGTCTTACTTGTTTTCATTAACTTAAGTATTGTGTTTCACCTTCTCATCAGCTGCCACACTAGTGCCAGAGTCAGGGTAGCATTGCCATCGTTTAGGTCCTGCCCACCAATGCCAACGAGGGAGAACTTGGCCGTTTTTCCAAGTTCTACTGCATAGTTACAATTTTCCAACTAGGGGAACAAAACAGAATAGTTGGAAAAACACAAACAAAAAGATGGTTTTTTTTTCTTGCCTATCAAAGATTGAAGGAAATCTTATTTACCTTTTTCATGTTGGTTCCCAGCTTGGGGTAAGGTGGCTTGTTGACCTTGTTGTTCCAGTCAACAGCTACTTTAATCCTCTCATAGAGTTGAAGGATGACCATGGCATCCTGTAGGTCTCTGGAAGACAGGAAGGTGTTTGAGTATTATTAACCTTAAACTCAGATAGGATCCCACCAGCTGCTCTTTTGTCGTGTGTGGTACGTACCCATACAGATGATTGACATGTGGGTTCACTCCCAGAGAGTTCATCCAGTTTCGGAATGTCCTCTCTTCTCTTGTCTCACCTAGACAGCAAAGGATCATGGGATTCAGGGGAATTCCAAGTGATCTCATTGTGGTTCTAAATGTGTAGAGCTCAATAGGCCTGGTACATATTGCTTGATATTGCTGATGATATGCAGACTAACTAATGTATTTTAAGGAAACCTAAGTTAGAATGAAACAACAAGCCAGTCCTAATAATTAAATGAGTTTCTATCTTCAAATAAGCCTGCAGGCTGGTTAGTTGACTAACCAAACCAGAGGTTTGTTCCAAACTGGTTCTTGTCAAGTTGTAGCTTTGTTGCTCTGGAGCCTAAGGCCCTGAAAACCTGCCATGTCAGTCGGCTTCTTATTAGTGGTTATGGGATCGTACATGAGTTTACAATTTTTTTGAACATTTCTGGATATATTCATGTGTGAGATTTCTGTATGTGTTTTTGTCTGTGCCTTTCCTCTATGGTTAACAGTGAGCTGGTCTCCTTTGGTAAAAATGTGCTGACACATAATTCTGTGCACCAATGAGAATTTAGCAACCATTAACTCAAAAGCTGATGACAGTTGTGGTGTTGTTTGTTTGATTCCTCATATAGCAGATTATCTGAGTTTGTGACTGTTAAGATCTTAATAAATAATTCCTATTGTGAGGATTTTTTTTCAAGTTTACCAATTATCCTAATCCTTGTCCTTTAAGATTTGGACTGGTGGGGCAAGAACTTAAGAGAACACAGTTTCTTGTGACCAATGACTGAGGCTAGATTTGAAAACAACTTTACATAATTTCAGTAACAGATCAATCAGTGGCTTATGAAAAGCACCACAAAGCTCTAATAACAGAAGTTATCTATCCTGTCACAGTTCTTCTGCTCTCCATACCTTCCAGCAGTCCCCAGTCAATGTCCTCATTCTCAGGCTTGATCAGCGCTGGATATTTGTTGAACAGATTGGCCACAAAGGCGAGGTTGAGTTTGGGGTTTCCACTGACGACGTCAGCAGGGGTAACAAACTGTCGACAGCCGAGCCTGTCGGCCTGCTGCAGCATGGCTTCTGCCCTCTTCATGTCATCTTTGTCCTGAAAAACACAGGCCACACACTCCATCAGAGCTGTTAACATGTGGTGAAGATACTCAACTATGAGCGCTGACTGTCAAAGTGCTTACACTGAAGCCTGCCATGTTGATGTCTATGCGAGGCTGGTCTTCATCGGTGCCTTTTGGAGAGATTTGATTCAGGAGGTGGAAATAGGCTCTTGAATCCTGGAAAATAATGTGAACAACCAAAAACAATCAGACTTCTGCTGACAGATGAACATAACTCTGTAACACAATTGTAACTTTCTGTCTCATGAAGACAGCTGCATTGATAAACTTAATATTGTTTGGATGCACTTTTCGTGTGCACCATGTTTTGTATTTTGTCTTAAACACTGCGTTATTTAGATGATGTCGGTATGTCAAACTGTTTCAGGCTTTTGCCAGAGAAACAAAAGCACCATTTAACTTTTTAAGATGTCCTTGTACAGAATATTTTAAATCCCTTCTTAAACACTTGACAGCTTTTAGTGTTTACCAGAGAAATTACCCATTTCAGCAATGGAGGTGTTATATTTGAGTTAACTGATAGATGCCTGTGTTGGTGTGTCAAATTGGTAAAAGAAATTTGAAAAAGCAAAAAAAACAGCAACAAAAAAAAACCCAAACAAAAAAACAAAAAAAACAAAAAAAACCCAAAACCAAACCTACAGAAACTTCCTTCAAGAACCTTGGAACCAAAGGTTTAAAAAAAAAACAACCCAAAACAAAACAAAAACACTTAATCTTTAAGTATTATCATCACTTTCTTTGAGTGTTTTCCCTTCCTGCCTCTAGGCCCACCTTGATGTCAGAGCTGAAGTTGTTGATCTTCTGCCAACCAGAATTCTCCAGGTGGAAGTTTGCCCAGCGTAACAGCAGTTCTTCTGGAGACAGCTTCATCAGGTCCTCCAGTGTTTCCCCATCCCTCAGCAAAGCTGCCAGCGCTGCAGAGAGGTGTTAACAATCAGTTTAACTACATGACCACAGACCAGGAAATGCTAGTGATAGGAATAAAGAGTCAAATACATGTAATAGACAACCTAAACTATGGCCCTTACCTTCATTTCGACTGAGCTCAATGTCAGCAAACAGACCAATCTTGATGATCTGCCACAGCAGGCCCAACACCAGATGAGGCTTCCCCTCCTTCAGATCTAAAGCACCGATGTTTACCACATGGCAGCCAATGGCAGAAGCGGAGTTCAGTGCCAGATTCAGATTCTCCTGTAAAGGTACAAAGTATCAGCAATTGAAAGATTTGCATAAAAAGTGCTCGTGAAAAAAACAGTACCACCATAAACTGATTTTAACTGACCTGTATTGTAAATGGCGTGAGCTTCTTCTTGTTTATGGTTCTTTCATCAATAGTGTCTGGCACTGACAGGTTGATCATTTTGCTATGCAAATGAGGAAAACCACACATGACATTTGATGCAATGTCCATGTTGCTAAACATGACAGAGTTAGCAACCAAAATGTTCATTGTTTGCAAAAAATTTTGAAAGATTTCTGATGGCATAAAGCATAAAGCAACTCGATGTCAATAATGTAATTTTCATGGACAAGGGGTTTAACATACTTTAATTGCACATTATTGCAAATCTCTCTTTCTCCACTCATTTCCCATTTATAACGAAAACCAATTAAGGCAAAAATGCTTAAATAATAAAATAGAGAATTGAACTTCTCAAATGTTGCTTCCTTTTGTGGTGGTAACCGCATCATAAAGTGTATGCCTGTTTAATAATTAGACAGAATGGCAATACTGTAACAAACATGTCTCATATTAGGTTGCCTCTTAATTAGTATGTGTCGGCCTGATTGCTTTACACAAGTCTTCAATATCTCAGTTAGGTCACCTTCATCTCATGAGCGGTGTTTCTCTTTGTCATTCAGTTTATATGTTTGGAATATGTTCGCACTCAGATAATTTCTCTGCAGCTCTGCAATCTGTTTTATGCTAATCTAAATAGTCACATTGATTACTTGCAAGGCTGATATTTTAGCTGTCAAATGCTAACTGGCATTCAGCCTGTTATGAACTACGTTTACAGCAGTATTTCCAATTTTGATGATGCTACTTTAGTGTTCAAGTAAAAATTAATGAAAATGGAAAGGAAAATGGAAAAGGAAAATGTATCTATTAATTTCTGAATTTTCTTTTTGAATGTACCAGTATTGTGTTAGTATCTTCTCTGCAATGTAAGGCAGGATATTGTCATAGTTGACTGACATCTCCGAATACAGGCTCATATTTGTCCTTATCAGCTTGAATGTGACCACAACATTAAGTGCAGGGAGATGGAGGTATTTGACATTTATGTTAGAAGGGCAGCCACGTGATGGAGGGGAGAGCCGTGTGGCTTTCTTAAAGTGAAAACAGGATCTCTCACCAGAGTACTATTCCATCCCCGACAGATGTGAAGAGGGAGTCTGTGTTGGGATCCATGGGTAGTACGTGTTGACAGTCAGGATCTTTTTCCAGAGCAGTGTTGATCCAGTTCACAAAGGCATATCTCTCCTCCTCTGTGAGTGTGTAAATATTCAAACATCAGTTAAAAGCAGAACAATATAATGCGACAGTATTGCTCATTGTACATTATGGGATTCTCCATGGGTAGATGAAGCATCTATATCTGAAATGTAGAGGGCACAACATCAACACTTTATGACGGACATTAGCAACCACTGGAGAGAAGAAGGAGACGATGTCCATGACGTTAGGACTCTCGGTGTGACTTACCAGAGAACGAGTGTTGTGTGCCTTCGCTTGACAGCTCAGATGTCCCTCCGATAGCCAGGATACCTTCTTTTCTGTTGATGACCTTGCGGAAGGTTTTTGCTATTTCACTGCCCCTCAGCTCCTGCACAATCTAAAACAAGAGCAAAGAATACTTAGAGACAAACTACTACTACACCATGGAAATCCTATGGTATTGCTTCAGGCTGAAACTTGTAAGACTATAGTCTCAAGGTCAACTAGCCAATTGGTTGGTCAATATGCTATCATCCGACCAAATTCTCATTGGTTGCTGGTGTTACTTTCATAAAGGAAAAAGTGCTACTTCAATAGCTTTTCAGGATTAATCCATTATTTACCGCAAAAGGGGGAGGGACAGACTATCTATGAAAACATAACTTTGAGCTTGTCCAACCTAATGGAGATTGCTAGGTCTAACTTATTTCATTTTTACTGAATGTTTACTTAACATTTACTCAGAGCTGGCTCCCAACCAAATAAGTCTAAAATGTCCAAAAGTATAAACTTTGCAAACAACAGTTTGCATATCACAACATGGTATATAATCCAAAAATTGTGGGCTAACTCCTCAGCGCTAGGAAGCTTCATAAACCCTTGTGTTTAACACTTTAGGCCATGAGTGAATATTCCTCAGTAGTTTTTCCGCTGGTATCACCAGGTGATATAGTTCTATTTGCGAAAATCTTATAATTATGGGCAGGCGATCACTGGTCAAATTTGAGTGTGCTGTTATCATTTCAGCATAAAATGATTACGTAAAAATTAATGGGCTGCAAATTCTAGCTTTTTGTGTTTATTTATAATTCAGAAACTCATCCTTTTCTGACATATACATTCATGGGCCACTTGATTACGTATGCCTATCCAGTCAAATGCAATACAACAGCTCAACTGTGAATCACAACCAGATCAATCACATTATGGTAGGTTCTCATCATAATTCGAACTGTAACACACCTTAACACACATAATTTCTAATTTCACAAATCACACATGATGGGTATTTGTCAGTCATTTTAAAAATGTATGAATATGAAACAAATCTTAAATCAAAAAAGTAATAATTAGATTCATCAAAAGGAAAACAATAATTTAGTTGAAGTAATACATCTGTGCAAAAGCTTTAATCATCTTCTCCATGTTTACTGTTGTTTGGATCTTTTGCTGTCTTATCAAACCCTTGTTAGTCATCATTAGACCCAAGGACACTTGGCAGACACAGCTGGGCTGCTGGAAATTCTCCTCACTGCCACCACAACACAAAGCCAACCTGCAAGCTAAAGGGCTGAGAAAATATGGTAAATGTGGCTGCGGTTAAGATTATATTGAGGGATATACATGTGGGCTCAAAACAGCATCTATTACTATGAGAAGTCCGGGAAGATGTCAGGTCAATGGGTTCACAAAAGCAGCTGATGTTGCATGATGCTTTTGATGTACTCTGTAGTGATATAAAGTGAGACTGTGCTTTCACTACACATCTAATCTAAGAATTACAGTGCTGAGTATGTGAGTGCCAGTATGTCATTAGTGTTATCTACAGTAACAGTAAACCGGCAGAGCAACAGCCGTTATTATCCTTCGCCACACCAACACAACTCTCAGGCTTGTCCCTACATTCCAACATTAAATAATTACCTCTAAACATTGAATAGATTCAACAACTACTAATGAGACCACAGAAAGTTCTGTGGTGTGAGTATGTACCTTATCAGTAATGTACAACATGTGAGTGGCCTCAGTCAAAGCTGCTTTGACAAAAAGTTTTTTTTGTTTTTTCTTTTTAATTGTAATATGTGCGATACTTCCTGAAGCTGAAGTTATCGCTGCTTCATCAGTGACCACAGCCCCACAGGCGCTGGTACGACCACAATGAGCTATTCAGCCTGCTAGTGGGAGATTTGTTTAAAAAGCATAGCACACTTTACCCAAAACATACACAAGGTCACAGGGTGCCAGCTTTCATTGTATGTGAACCATAGATAAAACAGCTAACCACAAAAGGAGACAGTCATAACCTTGAATGAATGTTAAAGATCTCCACTTAATTCTCCAAGTTTAGTAAACAGTTATTTTTTTTAGCCTAACATCTTTATGTATGGGCTGTGACGAGGATATTCGCATTCATCCCACATATATTTAATCTGAATTGTCATCATTCATGAGAACATATTTTGTACAGTGGTATTTTGTCAGCCCCGGGTTGTAAGCACAAACCTTTCCAAGACAATGGCACAATACTGTTTTTCAGCCAACTGGGAAGTCCTGGACTCTTCCCGCCAGCACTTGCACAGTGCTTGTGCCTAAAAATCAAATCTCAGTTTTTGCAGTAATTAAATAAATAAATAACTAAATAAACACATCAGCTGATCAATCAGGTGATACTTGGGCCAAGAGTGGTTATCCAACAACTAACAAACACAAAGGGGCTGTTATTTTTTGACATATTTTGCCAGAATTTTACTTTTGTTTACACTTTCATAATTAGTAAAATATTTCCGTTTTTATTTTTTCCGGTTATGATATATATGTTTATAACCACATTTTCACAAATCATATAGTATGTTGGTATACCTTATTCTATTTTATTCAAATTATTGTCCTGAAATGCATCGATGCCCTGATTTTCCCCTGTAATGAACCATGTAACTTTATTTTGAAAGGTGCAGTATAAAAAAGCTTATTATTACCATTATTATAATATCATACATAACTTTGGCTAAACCTACAAAAGAACACAGATGAACTCTGGGAAGCTGTCATCATGAAATCATAAAGTATCCCAAACTGTAAGATTAAAAATGAGCCCAAGACACTCCTCCAGATCTCGAGACTAAAACATGGTCCAGTCAGAGGCAGTAGAAGGTACATTCGGTACAGTTCGGTACTGTCATTATGACAGTCAGGGTTAAGCTAAGTAACAGCCACCTGAAAATAAGATATCTAAACTATTATCGAGCGACAAAACACAGCTCCACCCTCCTGATCCTAAGATTTTGAATCCTGCTGTGCTCCCACACCAGAGGGGCAGCCTGAGAATGACTGCTCCCTCATCGCTGCTCAAACAAAATACTGGAACCGACACCACTTTGCTGACCTTACTTCCGCATTGTCTTAGGGCTGGATGCAAGTGTGTGTGGTTTTAGATGCCTTTAATCTCTTTTTGTTTATTTAGCTGCTAAAGGGTTGCATAGTGTTGCTGCTCAGGTGGACAATGTGTTTTTAGGCAGAGCCAAAAACAAAGCTCCGAACAGAATGTGAAAACTTGTCACACTTGACACTATGAGCAATCTTGAGCTTAACATACCGACAAAAACTCTTCAAAGCTGATTTTATTATCCTTGTTGCGGTCCAGTTTCTGAATGATCTCTCGAACCATGTATCCCGGTAGGGCATGGCCGGCTTCTTTAAGGAGCTCATTGAGTTCATAATCACAGATATATCCATCGTTGTCCAGATCTACAGAAACAAAGAAAAGACCATTAGATGCCAGGAGACATTTAGTAGCAATTTACACTGTCAGTTATCTAGTTTTTATAAAATCATTTGGTCTTCAAAGAAATAATAAAAAAAAAAATCCAAATCAGAAGTCACTCCTATTGTTTGGTTTTAAATTTACAAAAAATTAAATAGTCTGCACTCCTAACAAGCTGCAACCAGCAAATATTTGGCTCACATAAATATTAAACATTCTAATGAATATATTGTCATTATAAAATTCCTTTTACTCACCAATTTTCCCAAAGATCTCCCTCATCTCCTCCATCTCTTCTTTTGTTATCTTTCCAGACATTTTTCTATGATTGACCTGAGGTGGTCAGTCAGAGAAAGGTGGGACTGCAAAGAGAAAAAGTGCACGGTCATCAGCAGGGTCTTCAAATGAGAGGAGGGAGGACTTGAGGGGAACCCCATCCTCATAGGCCTCCCATAGACCTCCTTTCAAACCTTTCAACTTTTCCAGACTGCTGCAACCCTATGAATGTTCAACCAGCAAAGGTATTTGCACTCCCCCAAACTCATGTCTCACTGTTACTTAAGATCGCTTACATCACATAGCAGACTCAACTTTTCTGCTTTCTTGCCAACGGAGAAGTGACCTTGCCACTCCAAAGCAGCAGAGAAAAAGTCACTCACCATCTACTGTCAGGACTGAAAACTCTTAAAGTAGAGCCTCATGTACTGGTCTCCTCACTGATCCCCACTGATCCCTACCTCTGCTGTTCATATCTAATGCTCCCTTTAGTTTCTCTCTTTAGCTCATTTCCTTTTCCAAGCATGTCTCTCTCCCATAATCAAAGTAATTTCCTGTTAGTTCAATTGAATAGCAATGAGCCTGTTTTGTAGGAAAATTACCAGAGATGCTGGGACTACTTCTTTCTTTAAGTGATTTGATAATTTTATACAAACCTCTCTTAAATCTGCTTACTGCAAACGCATGTCCTACAAATCCCCTAAGACGCACCATTTTTTCTGCATTCCCTTGCTTTTCTTTGATTCTGTCTGTTTATCTTCTCTACAAATAGAATGTAATCATTTTATTCTAGTGTTCGAATAATCTTTCATGAAAACTGAGCTAGAGATTTTATGTGACAACATAACATCTGGATTATTTGTGTAGGCCTTCTGCGAGAGCCGCCTCTCTGAAATCTAAAGACCTTGAAGCCAGGTCATCATGAAGCCTTTTAGGCTATATTTGTTGAATTACAGCTAAGAAAAGTGTCCCCACTTGGGAGAGAATTTCATTTAAAAGTGTAAAGACTTAAGTAAAAAAACAAGACCAGTGAGTCTCTGGGTTATTTTGCTTCAACCAGAAACACTGTGTTCCCAAACTCGTCTGAGGAAAAGTAACCATCTGAAAGTCACTGAAAATAAGGAATTCCTCTGAGTAACTCCTTCCCGTTCTCTAGTGGCAGAGGAATGCATGAGGCCTGGATAGATCAAGCTTCACTTACAGAGAGGTGAGCGGGGTGTGCGCTCTCTCTCTCCCTCTCCCTCCCCCTCTCTCTCTCTTTTTCTCTCCCCCCTCTCTGCCTCTCTCTCTCTCTGCCTCTCTCTCTCTGCCTCTCTCCCTCTCCCTCTCCCTCCCTCCCTCCCTCCCTCCTGCCTCTCTCTCTCTCTCTCTACAAGGTTAGTTAAACTGGTACGATGGCATTCCTCTTCAACGCAAGTGTTCAGAAAACAAAAGATGAAGTTTATTTCTGGGGTAAAATGAGGATCAAAGATCTTTTTACAGGCAAAAAAATGTTCCTGTTTCCTGATTTCACGTAGAGATTGTTGATTTTCATAGTGTATTAGTCAGACATCCTGGGCAAGGCCAATACAACGTGAGTAAAACCATATTAGGGAATAGTTGAATGTCCACTTAGTCAAATGGATCATGTCCTACCTGACTGAGAAATTAAAAGTAATCTACATCTGAATTAAGGGATTTCAAGCATCTAGCCTGTCCCTTGCCACAGCAGCCTCATATGCACACATTCAAGCAGATAACAATGAACAAAAGTCAAGTAACAGTGCATCCTCTTTCATGAAAGAAACTATTAATAGTATTCATGACAGATGCTTCAACAGTAGCGATGTGTTCTCCGAGTCTTGACTCATTTCCTATCATGCTATTCTTACAAACAAAAACAAACTGATGACATAATGGCACTTTGTCCTGTAAAAATCAAGAATGAGTTTCCTGCCCAAGTAATTCAGATAAAATCATGTTTATTCTGATTTCATTTACGATAAAAAAAGAAGCCAAATATAGTAGAAAACTTGCACTAGTTAATTACAACAAGGCCAGATTAGTCATTTCAATCTGCGTCAGCACTAACAGAAACTTTTAAATGCCACTGCATGAATCATAAAGAAAAGTTTTTTTCTTCTACAAAGTAACACTAAATCAGGGAAGGCACAAACTCCTGACTATACGATTAGGAAAATGACAATGCCAGTTGCTATAATTAACTTTTCTTCAGAAGGATGTGAAATGTGGCGCTGAAGTCAGCCCGGCTACAATGAGCGCCGACAAACATTACCTCATTTGCCAGCCCCCGTCACACCCTCGACAGAGGCAGAGTAGAAACAGAAGCAGGGTTAAGTACATGTATAGCAAGGGCACAAATGGCAGGGGGACAAATGTGAGACGTATCACTGATGGTACAGAAGAATAGAGGGTTTGTAATAACCATAACAAGCCACGGCAATAAATCTTGTGTAATGCTAGAAAATGAGTCCGGAGTGTCAGGCTACGATAACAGTTGCTTCCTTTGACAGCTGGTCTGTGTGCTTGAGGAGAGGAGAAAATTCCTGCGCTCTTCTAAACGCAGCACAAAACCTCCTAAACAGAGTCGCACATGTTTGCCCTAAAGAATATCAATACAATATATTGGCAGAGTTTAAACACATTACTTAAATGTCAGTACTTGGCCAAAGTGCAAGTTGACTAGATGAGAATGATGCTGCCATACTTTTGACTAATCTATAGAAACACAAATAATATAGTTAAAAGATTTCCCATATGCAGATTTCGCTTTTTGAGCTGAAATGAGGAAGAGTTCAAATGACCCCTGCAGAGTCCCATAGGGATGCAGTCCTCAGCACACGTCCCTGTGTAGGTTGTCAGTCATCTAAGTCACTTGATATCAAGCAGCAGCAAAACAAGAACAACTGGACTTGCTTTTAGTCTATAAGCCATTCACATCTCATTCAAGAAGCTCCAGCAGTTCCCTTGCTCTTGTTTTACCCCTGGATATCATCCATACACAAGTATTTCTCTCAATGCACCAGCTTTGATTAGCGAGCCAAAAAAAACACATTGACGCTGTTTACTATCACCTTTGATGGAACTTTCAGTCAATTTAAAGAGGAGGGCTGTTCCCAGATGGCTGGGTTAAATGCGTACAGCTAACACACCCTACCCTGTGTTTCGTCCACACAGTTACATGAGAAATGTGCGGCACACAAATAGATTGGGCACCCTTCCAAACTGTGGTCAAGTTCATATGCGAACACACCCAACTTTTTCAGCAAGAACATCGACATTTTTTCTCAGTCCCAATCGCCTGCAGATGGGAAGCAAACTAACTCGTAAACACTAAGAAGTCTGGAACACCAGCCCTTTATTTCCCTTTCAGGCTGCGTGCATGAGATAAGCAAAGCCATACTGACAGGTAGAGAGGAGGTGATGACAGCTATATACTTTGCGTGTACATCATTTGACACCATGTACAGCTATAAGCACAGCAACCTGGGCTGGGTTTGGAATTAATATACAACAAAGATCTTACAATGCTTGACTATATAGTGAATCATCATTGAAGTATTCATATGAAATGGCCCCTTGACATTATCTTTTGAAGGAGCTCTCTACAGTAGTCTACTTTTCAAAAAATGGAAAGACAGAGCTGTAGTAAATGATGCAGCAGGTTTAAAAGGCTATTGCTAGCGAAGGTGTTACCACAGGAATCCCCACCAACCATCTTGAGAATGTCATCAGACATGTTACTAAGTTGCTGCTGAATCAAGTTAGGTTGTTACTGCTGCAGGTTAACAGCCACACCTACAAGCGTTTGCCATTACACAACAAAAAGCACTGTAAAGTATTTCCCTTTAAATACTGTATATACACAAGGTACAAAAAAATAACTGTTAACATACCTCCCTTTACTCATGCAAGCATTTTGCTGATGCCCCAAGGCAAGACACTGCAATCCTCCTGCTAGAGAATTGCTCTACAGAGATTAATAACTTATCACACTATTGTTTTTTTGTTTTATGCATTGTAGAACAGATTTTTAAAAAAGCAGTCACTATAATCCACTTTAGTTTTCACCCAAATTGGATGTCAATGTTGTATTTGCACAGAAGTTTAGGTTTATACACTAATCCTAAAAAATGTATTTAATTTGAAAATTTAAATGTTCACCACATTTGGTACAAAGTTGGATGACCACATGGATAGGTGGTGCTACAGCAACATGATAAAGTTAACAGGTTACAACTCAGCGATCATGTTTTACTCCCCACAGCACTTGAGAGAGTCCTCCAGTTACTGGATCCCAATTATTGATAGGACTTAAATTTTTAAAAACAAAACATCTATCACTATGTGTATTTTTGTGCAGTTTGAGATTAAAAACTACTTAACATTTTCTCCTCACAAAGTAACAAATTTATAGGATTGTACTGCCTTCTTCTTAAAATGAGATTTATGCTTAATGAAGCTTAAGAGTACAGGAACAGGTGCAGATCATAAGTAACTTGATCACTTTCACTGCGCTGGACAACAAGTGAAGGCACCTGTTTAAAATCCTCACAACACAGAAAGTTGGACAACCTGTTCATTTGCACAGGTGTGAGCGTGTGCAAGGGCGGAAACAAAACATAAGCACACTCCCTCCTCCTCCTTGACTGTCTGGTTTCTCTTTACAGTGATAGCATCAGACAGCTAATGTCTGTATTTAACCCACCTACATTAGGCGTTCTCATGTTCTGCAGCATGAGCAAGAGAAACACAAAGGAAGTGCAAACAACACTTTTTCCAGTGCTGACACTATGGACAAACTTGGTTCCCTGAGACCCGATGCCAATGATGGATTTATTACTTTTTTCTTTGTGAATTAATCATGTGTAACAATCTCTCTATCGAAATATGCCTGCGTACAAGCTGAACAACATTTTAACCGAGGACAGACGGTAAAAAATGCTAAATAGGAAATACTGACCATTGATGAGCAACTGTATTCACAACACACTTCTTGTTCCAAGACAAAACATTAACTGAGTTACCATATTTTTCTGATACTATCAGACAACCTTGTTGTTCACTGCTGTTCCAACAGTGATCCGCAATTGGGATCCCAGATGTGTGTGTGGTGCACGTGCTGCAGCCCGAGGAAAAATCTGGTAAATCATTCAGAGCAGTAAACAACACAGACCTCCGTTTTGCTTGGGCGAAAAAAAAAAAAAACCCACTGAGTAACTAACTGGGCAGATTCATTTCAGCTCTATAACAATAACCGACCAACCTTTCCAAACGTACTGTAAAAGCAACTTAAACAAAGACCATATAAGAAGGATCTCTTTTGGAGAACCAGTTATACCAAGTCAAGCAAAGAGTGAAATTCCACTTTGCAAATACCATATCTCATACCATATCAAAGAAATACTGCACCCCGGGGAGGGAGGGGGTGGTTAGGTCTATTTAACTGAGAGTAAAACATTTACTCGAACTGTTCTAACATCATATAAATGTGTCAACAAGAGTAAAAAAAAAAAAAAAAAAAGAAAACCCCCCCTGATCTGTCATCACATCAGCAGACTGAAGGTAACACACGCCGCACGAAGCCCATCAGACTGGGCTTCGGCTTGTGAACGGACTGCCTGTGTGAGCGTCTCCAAGTGCGGGTCATTCATTGCGCCAGGCTTGTGTACGAGGGGATATTTTAGAAAACCGAGGCAGGCTCCACCTATTCGGCTGCCCGATGAGCGGCGGTGCCGAAATGAACGAGCGGACGCGGTCGCGGTCGCGTCCTGCTCGCTCCCCGCCGGAGCATCTGACCAGTCCCCGAACGCACCGCGACGTTCCCCTTAAACGCGTAAAGGAAAACACGCACCTCGTCCGCGGCTCCCGGACCGCGTCCTGAAATAAGCACCCGTGGGTTTCAGCTCGCCTTCCATGTTACCTCAGTTGTGTCTTTTTTAATAAGCGGCCGCGGCTCTGCTCCCACCGGGAGTTGTCTGGTCCGAGGGGAGGGGGGGGGGGGTCGGAGACTACTTTTATTTCAGCGTTTTCGGGACCTTTTGCGGCTCCGTGAGGATGAGCAGGCTACGGCGGAGCCGCGGCTAAAGCTAGCAGGCTAGCGACAGACATGCAAGTTTAATAGACAGGAAACTATTTGTGTTTACCCTGTTGAGCCTCCCCTCCGGACGCGGGACGCCTGCTATCACAGCGCGGCGGTGGTGGTGGTGGTGGTGGGGGGTTAAGACGAGGGTGTTATTATATTAAATAAAGAACGAAGAGACAAAAAGTCCGGCTGTAAGTAAGATGTTGGTCCAGAAGTTGCCAGGAAATCGGTACTCACCGTCGGTGCGCCTGAAATTCCAGACAGCTTCCAGTCTCGAGTCCTGCCTCCTCCACGTAGGGACAAAAGTAGACCGCAGCCGGAATGTGGCCCCGCCCGCCGCCGCCGCCGCCGCCGCCCGCAGACGTCACCGCCCGGCGCCCGGGTCCGAGGCGTGGAGGCTCCTCGGCGCACAGACGGCGAGTACGCTGGTACGTCAGGAATACGCTTTATGGTCTTTGTTTTTTGTTTTTTAAAAATAAAATCATTCATGTTGAGTCCTTGAGAAGCTTTTGCAAAAAAAAAAAAAAAAGAAATCGTTGCTTTGTACTTATTATACATGTGTTTATGTGTGTATGCGCTCAGGTGGTCTCGTCCAGCGGTTCTGCATAATCACCGCATCCGTGAAGGTTGTAATGTTCGGGGGTTTCTTTTTCATAAAACTGTGCCGGTTCAACTGCGAGATCATCCCGGAGGTTGTTGTTTGTCGTGCGGTTAGATGGATGGGGGAGTGTTTCTGTTGTTTGGCCTGCCGTCGCTGATATAAATGGGGTAGGCAAAAAGATAGAAACATCGCTGTGACACGACGCAGTTCAACGAGCATCGGAGACTACGTGATCGTACAGAATCAACACGTCTCTGAAACAGTTTCATCAGAACATTAAAGCTGTCATTATAATATATACATCAGAGCTACGCAGGTTCCTGCTCTCCATGGCCCCTCTCATGATAATCAGGTGTTTGTCATCATTAAAGGGGTTATCATTTATACATTTTCTACATTCATTCTAATATTCTACATAGGGATCTTTGGAAGGAAAGAATGACAATGCAAAGCCTTCTCAAGCTAAGGAAAGGTATCTATAAGGATTTTTTTTTTCATACACACTTTATCTTCAGAAATATACAGGTGTAATTGAGGGCAGCTCAGTATCTCTGTCCCTTAAGTTTAAAATGAATTATTTTCCTATTATAAATCATGCTATCAGCAGGGTCTGCAGGAAGTCACTAGTGAGGACCAGGGGGCATATGATGGTGGTTTCAGATACCCCCCTGAACAAAAACCTCATCATGAAAATAATCAAGGATTTCAGCTGGTATATAGAGGGGAAATAACAGTAGTCAAACCTTTAAGCGCGAGTATAGCAGCATATGAAGTATAAGCCATTTTAAAGAGGGAAACAGAGAAGAAAAAGCAAATCTGACTCCCCCTCCTGGACGGCGGGGGGCGCCAATGAGTGGCGGCTCAAGCGCGTCAACAGTACTGGAAGAAGACGGGGATCGTTGACTGGTTGTCATTTCTGCCCCTTCACAGTTTCACCAGCGATGGGAAGCGGAGTCCGGACCAAGCATCACGTTTTTACCAGATTATCTCGGTATCATGAGACGATAAAGACTTGAGCGGCCCCGCGGTTCACCTGCTTCGCGATATGTCTACAGCGATGCTAAGGTAAAAACACCGTGCGCCGAAGCGCGGTTGTCTATCAGCGGATATAACAGTATAACGGATATAACGAGCTAGCTTAGCGGCTAGCTAGCCGTTTCAGCTAACTGCTAACGAGAGTGAAAACATAAATAAAGAGGGATTTAGTTTAGTTAGCTACTAAATCAAATGAAGTATTGCAAAGGGGAATATACAGCATGCGAAGTCATGTGAATTCGACAAACATGTTTATTTGGTTTCTCGGGGGTGTGTAATTGAATTCTTCGTAGCCTTTGCTGCATTAAAAATAACCTGCAACCAAGACATTACAGACGTGCTCATCACACACACTCAGTCGGGTTGGTAAAACTGATGAGCTAAACCTAATGCAGTCTAAAGTCCTACCTTAGTGAGGGCTGCAGTGTCCAACTTTTTTGGGACTTCTTAAATGTTGTCGTGTATTTGTGCTGTTGAGCCGAATTCGTTTTTGATTGGTGTTACCAATAATTCTTGCACAATGTTTATATTGGTTAAGGTACAGGAAAAACTGCAAATACTACAGTGTAACTTACAGATCGCCATGAACATAAATAATCTAAACACGAGTCTACGCTTCAACGTAAAACGGAACCAAACGTTGCCTTTGTAGAGGGATTATTTATTGCAGGGCTGCTGATATAGACTGCGTTAGTTTAGGCTGGGCCTACCGAGTGAACTGGCAACTGAGTGTAAAGCTGAAGTTTTTTTTTGTTTTTTTTTTTATTAATCCTAAATTAGTTTCCATGCATGCTGAAAGCAGTCAGCTAGATATTCATACTTAAATCCCAAATATCTTTTAGCTGAAAGAAAGTTAGAGGAAAGAAGCAAAGAATATTAAATACTTCATTTAGCTCCAGCATTGCTGCAGTAAAGGCTTGGATGAGTAAAACCCATCTAAGCCCTACTAAAGTCCCTGGCCAGGTAACCAGTTGAAACAAAATACTTTTGAAACCTGGTATTTTCTTTCCATATTTCAAGGTAAACTGGTGCCTGCTACAGTATTGGATGGTAAAAGTTGAGATGTAGATGGGATTTAACTTAATGTAATTAATGATTAATGATTTCTCAGATGATAAACAATTGGTTTCACCAAGTCACGTCACGTGAACACGGATAATAAAGTATATAAAGTGGGCTTTTAACCAGGTTTACCATAACATACTTTTTTTTCTTGACTGTAGCACCACTACCAACAAGCTGAATGTATTGGTCAACAAGCTGCATGAGTACTTGGCTCATTCGACTGTTGAGGACAGCAATGGAACACAAACCTCAGAGGATGCTGATGGTACAGCTTTTGATCAATCTACTAAGGAGTGTTGGAAAAATCTTCATCATGTTCATGAGTGTTACAAACATTTTAATTGATCTTCTGATTATAGGTCTAACAAACCGGAGTTGCTCAGTGGGAAATGCAACCAGTCATACAGCAGCAGAGGTAACCGAACATTCTTGGTGTTTTTGTCATATCCTTTATCGTGGTTTGTAAATCGGTGGTAGTAATGGTGCCAGTAACCCTTTAACTGGGTCCAGCTCAAAATCTGGTCACATTTAGAAATTTACAACAATGCCACACTAAACCATATTAAATCAGGGCTGAATCAAAGTGAATAACTTTAGTCAAAAATAGGATCAAACAGTTTATGTGGGCAGTCCCCATGCAAAACTTGCATAACAGTGTCCATGGTTTATGTTTATAAATGATCCAATGGCTAATTTACATACCATTGCCAACAAAGCAGTGAATAGCACTTTTTTCCCCCCACTTGCCTCTGTTTTAATACGTTGACGACAAGACTAAAAGTATATAGCCACTGTTAGAGGCCATGTGAAGCTGTAATCCTCATTTCTCACATAAAGTCAAATTACTGCTTCAAGTGTTTAAAAAAAACCCATCCTGATCAGGTTATTTAATATAAATCTTTCTTTAAAGTTTAAAGTTTAAAGTTTTCTTTATTTTACGATAAAAGTAAGTAAAATCCCACAGCTTCCTAAAGCATTTTCTTCTGATTTTCATTTTGTTCTTAACGCTGGTCTTTAGGGAGCCATGGTTGTTTTGTTGATACAATAGTTGCACAGGCCCACATTTACAGTCATTAAATTGAAACTGAATTATAAATACAATGCTATTTAGAGTATGTTGCAGTTTGATTGGCATTTGAATTCTTCTCAAAAAAGTTTCAAACCTCTTTCCTACACTAAAAAGAGTGAAGTCAACCTTACAAAGACACGTAAAACCCAGATGCCAGTGGTAATGTAGAAAAAACATTTGAGATACTTTTTCAGGTTCAAGATTACGTCAAGGGAAAGGGAAATAAAACAGGATAAAATTTAATATATAAAACCAGGGATGGGTCATAATTTTCAAATGTTTTTTTAATAGTTATTAGATTATGAAAAATTGTATAATTTATGTGACTATTGTTTAAAAGAAATACATTTTCTCTTGTTTTCCTTACTCCTTGTCTTACTACCAACAGAGGGTGGCAGTAATGCTACTAATATCTGTCTGCCAACTGCCATTAAACATATTTAGAGAAAGAAGAACAACAATGCATTACTACCAGGTGCCGGTAAAACATTTGTGGCACTCTGAGATTAGATGCTACTATATAAACAGAAAAACATACAAAGCCAAACACTACCACTTGTATGCAGAAGGATGGTCCATTTCAGCTGACTAGGTGTTTTTACAGACATTTAAAGGCAGTGGCTTTGTTTGCTATCTGCAGTGTCCAGTTTGAACAACGCGCATTGTCAAAGTGCAGTAATGCAGGCTATCAGCACTGTGCACCACACTGTTTCAATATATTGCTCTTTCACACATTACACAGGTTGGTTTGTATGATGATATGTACACAGCAGTGCAATTCGTGCAGTGGAAAGCAGCAGGAGTGTAGAAAAACATTCAACGTTTTGCTAGCCTTTTTATCCCACCCCATTCCCATATGTTCAATGCAACTCTATCCACAAAATGCTGAAAGTGCATTGGCATTACCTGTAATCATGTTCCCACCCTAGCCTCATTTTTATGCTTCTAATTTACAAAGTAATTCAATATGGTTATTTGAAGCTGCAGCCCACTGTTTAAAGATTCAACCACATGTTTACTTCAAGATCTCCATCTGTAATCTGACCGACTTGCCAGTCTCCCATTGTCTCTCACAGCTACTCAGTGAGTAGTCTATGCTCTTCGAACAGTAGCTTAAATCCTGTTAGGTGTGTAACTTCCTGTTCATTCTAACATGACTCATAGTCTGCATAGTTTGCATAACAAATTAAGTACCTGCTACTGAGTGAGCTTTCCCTATCAGGACATTACTGCAGTAGTTTTGACAACAAAAGTGCCACTGATCACAACAGTAAAAACAAAACTAATAAATTGTTTTGCTTTGCAGGCAGGAGTGGATAACAAATACTCAAGGAGGTGAGTTGGCATTTCATTTATACCCTGTAAAAATAGATGAATCATCACTGCATCATGCAGTCATCACATTGATTCTCATTTAATGCCAATAATTGGAGGACAGCCTAGATGTATTTTCACCCTACCATGTAGAGTCATATTTATTGCACTAATGTATGGAAGGAAGTTAATGCAATTGCAGCGTTATCCAGACAGTCCAGATTCAATGTACAAATACAGTAAATAATGGAGACAGTTGGTGGAAAAAATGTTGATCTCCTGTGATTTTGGACTTCAGATGCAACCAGTTTTCACTGATTAGAGGTGTAGTGTGCCTATTCTGACAAAAAACTAGAAAAAGCTTGAAACAAAAGTCTCAGTATTCAGATAAAATGGTTTTTACTATGGGGTTAGCTTACACTAGATTTGTGTTCTAGGTTTGTATTGCAAAAACTGTGTAATCTTCTGTATAAGGCTGTCTTTGACTGAACAAAAAGAGTGTTGATGTCTTTTGAGTTGCACTGTATTGCGAAATAGGAGGGAAAAAGCAACAACATAGGACCCCCCCCATAACATTGCTGTATCCCTCTCAAGGGAGAAAAAGATTGAGTTTCAGAAACAAACTGCTCATAAAGTTACACAACTGAAGTTCTCCATACATGATAAATGACAACATACAAAGTAGTTCAAAAGTAAATAATCACAACATTCAGGATTATCCTACCAACTGGTAACCACTTGCCGCCTCTTTTAAGTAAACTGACAGACTTTGGGAAATGTTACATGATATCCATGACTTATAGTTTTCTGTTTCACTGGTATTACAGAAAACCTTCTGTTGTCATAAAACACTCTGGGCTGGATGAATCTGGGGACTCAAATGCTAGTGAGGACTTAGATTCACCAGTCAACGCAAATGGTCATCTTGATATCACTAGACTGCCTAAAGGTAAGTCTTAAAGTTTCCCACTTCACACTACTACTTTGACACTAAATTGGATTATTTACTCTGCCTGATTTCTTTTTTACACAATATGAGGAGTAAATGATGTCAGTTGTCGATTGGTGTCCTTTGTGTTTCGGTACAGTGTTGCCTAAGAATGTGTGAGGCTATAGAAATTTTGGGGGGCTGCCTCAGTCTAGAATAAGTATTGTCTACTTGTTGCTAAGTTTGTTGCTGTTATTTTTCTTTGTTTAGATCTTTAATAGCTGTATATACTTCTTTCCAACTGCAAGACTTAAAAGGGGTAGATGCAGTTTGGTCATTGTTAGTGTGGTGATTTGTGTCTTATTATCTGTAGGGTATGAGAACTCTATAGGTCAGTCTCCAGCTTTAGGTCATAATTATGTATTTGATAATAATGAATTATTTTTGATTTAATGTGATGATGTTGTTTTTTTTTTGTCTTTCTTTGTTGTTGTTGTTTTTTAATCAAAGGCACTGTATTGGTCAGGCCTGAGCCTGTTGACAATGGAAGAGATGACTTCAGGGGTCCTGAGTTTCGTAGCCGGAAATCCAGTGTACTTCGGAAAGAGTTCTCGAGAAGACGTGGAGGTGAGTCACTGATGGCTTTTCATAAAATTGCACATTTCTTCCATATATTAGGACCAGCGCCGGTCAGTTTTGTGACAAATGAAACCAAAAGAGGACACTTGTCGGTTTACTCATCCTTTGCTTGAAATACACTCCAGTGGTCAAAGCAAGATGAGAATGCACATCACTTTGTCTAAATGCAGCTTGGTCATTATTTTCTTGTGAGAGAGATCACTGATACACTAACTCTGAGATAAAGCTGCTTCAAGGGTGTCACTTCCATTCAACATTACCTAAGAGGAGTTTTTGAACTCTAACCAGCTGTCTTGCTCATGGACATCTTATTAGGAGACTGAGGTGGATTTAAGTAGAGATTGAACAGAGCAGTCCCAGACCTTTTTGAAGAAACCCATCAAGCTCAAATTATGAGCATTTTGTTGTTAATGATAGTGGTGTGCTTTTATAGGAGTTGAACACGTGGGAATTGTCAGTTGCACCGCATGTGGCCGACAAGTTAACCACTTCCAGAGAGATTCCTTCTACCGGCATCCAGTTCTGAAAGTACTTATTTGCAAGGTGAGTCTGTTTATTGATATGTCCAAAACAAATCCTCTGTTTTCAGAGCATCAGTCAGATTACTTTTAATATTATCTGTGATGTTTAAATTGAAACTTAGGAACATGTACAACTTCAAAAGTCAGAAACCTTGGAAAACAAACTTGTTATCAAGATTGCAAGTGTGGAGGGGTCCATGAATTGGTCATGATTAAAATGACAGTGTTGAGAAGGGATACTTCAGAGCGTTGTTTCCACATATTTTCTTTTGGGGTTGTGCAACAATTTGGCACTCGAATGATATCACCAGTTTTGCTCACTTTTGTGTCTTCATTGGGAGGATGTCATTCATTTTGACATGTAATGCTATGAACCATTGGTTAGACTGGAGAAACATGAGACATACAACTGTATAAAATAGTTAAAACATGCAAAAACCTAGTCTTGTCCAGTTTTCTGAATTGAAATGTACTGTGACTCAGATGCTCAGTTTTTTTTCGACCCAGTGAAAAATAGTTTAGAAGAATTTTATCTACTTTTTTTGTTTTAATTGCCATGATCCTTCAGCCTGAAAATGCAGAGGAATCTGACTGAAAACTAAAGTCAGTGTGCCCTTCATCCATCAATTCACTGTCAATTCATATTCAGATGGATAATACTTATCAAGCAAAATCTGTCAAAACATAAATGTTTTACTATTTTCAGTCAGATTGATATTAAATGCTTGGGTTGAAGAAATGCATTTTTCTTAAAATATTACTGTATTTGTGGTTAATCATTTAAAAGAGCCATTAGAGATATTTGATCAAGTTTTGCTAACAAGCATTTACAATGCAATTAAGAAGCTTGTGATACTTTCTATGGAATTTAAGAGTACTAATGTAGTGTTTTTATAAAAAAAAAAAACAACAACCTTTGCATGTTACTGATGCAGTTCTTTTTCCAAGCTGTCTGTAACTTGTACATAAAATGTTTTGTTTTTTTCAGTCTTGCTACAAATATTACTTAAGTGACGACATCAGCAAGGACGGAGATGGAATGGATGAGCAATGCAGGTAGGATTTATTGTACATAATGTTTTATCTTGAATATAAACGTTTTCCTTAACTTACTTTGTTCCAAGCTTTTGGCAACTGTCTTTATTATCTCCTGTTTTTCTCATCTAGATGGTGTGCTGAAGGAGGCAACTTGATCTGTTGTGACTTCTGTAGTAATGCTTTCTGCAAAAAGTGTATTCAAAGAAATTTGGGAAGGAAGGAGCTGTCTGGTATCCTGGAGAGCAAGTGGTACTGCTATGTGTGTAGCCCAGAGCCCCTTTTCGACCTGGTGATGTCCTGTGACAGAGTCCTTGAGAACATGGCGCGGCTGTGGCATCAGCAGCGCAGGAGGAACCGGGCGGAGCCGGAGAAGTCTTTACTCTATGACGATATGTTGCCACACTTACAACAAAACATTCCTTTAGATAAGTGGGATCACACTGGTATGGATGGTAATGTGGTGTTCAACTATAACACACTACAGACTTCCAAGGACATGACCAAGAAGGTGAAACATTTAGTGGACTCAACAAACACCTTAAACCGAACATTTATCAATTTCATTCATACGGTGACAACAAACAAATCAACATCTGGTGTTCGCCATCTGTATCTGAAATCTTTTTTATCAGTAGTTAAAGGTTTGCGAAAATCACTGACAGTACTTGAGGAAAGCCTTAAGGAAGAATTCAGTGACTTGGATGTATTTAGCTGTTGGGAAAAGTTCCTTAGTGATGACTTTGATACCCAACCTTTAACAGACACTGAGCTGGATATCCCTGATGAAAGATGTTTGAGTGACTTGCAGAAATTGGCAGCTGAACATTTGGATGATGATGATTCTGACTCCAAGGGCTTCATAGATGGGAGGAATACACATAACTGCCCTGGGGAGGACATGTATTCCGATTCACATGAAGCCAGCCAGAGGACACAAAAGACTGGCCCGAAGGCCTCTGAAACAGGGGTCAGCATGACTAAAAAACTAGTGGTAAAACTTACACCTGTAGCTATGGAGCAGGAGCCCTCCCCTCATGTTTCAAAGATGGAGGAGGACCTCCACATGAAGGATAAAAAGTCAAAGGGAAAAGATGTATCAGAAGATAAAGAGATAAGTGTTGTATGTGCTAAGCCTGAAAGCAAGATGAACAATGACAACTCTAGTGCATCTCTACACCTAGAAGAGGAACAAGGTAATAGGCGGTCTCCTCGCGTCAAGACGACACCTCTGCGTAGACCTAGTGATGTCAAGGCCAAAACTTCTCTTTCAGCAGCAGACAGCGACAGTGATTCTGATGCTGAGGAGGCCCCGAGTGCAGCACCAGCCAAAAACATTGAAGAGCAGAGTCTAAGCAGAGCAAGAGATGACTCTGACTCAGATGAAGTCCCTCCAGCTCTGCTTGAGCGAGCAGCTATGACTCAAAGCTCAGATGAACCCCAGAGTGATGAGGATGGTGGAAAAACATCAACTAAGGTGGCCAAGAAGTGTCTCTTTTGGCTCACTAAGAACACCCCCATCTCACCAGAGAAGATGCGCCACAAACGCAAGATGCTGGACCGCTCTCCCGAGTCTGACTCAAGTGACAGAAGAGTCAAAGTTCGGAGGGAAAGTGGGACAGATTCCTCTAGTGATGATCAAGACTCGCAGAAGAAAATACAACATTTGAATACTCTGAGGTCAATAGGAAAGCCACACCTCATCAAAAGAGAGGAGGAAGGTGTTGCTAGAAAGCAGGGTAGGATACAGACTGGGAAGTCTAAGACTAAAGCTTCTCAGGAAGCAATGGAGTCATCATCCTCATCAAGTGAAGATGAACCTGACGATGACTCTGTGAGTGACGGAAGTGATCAGAAGATGAAGCCGATCACTGAAGATGTGGCCTTATTGGGGGCAGCGGCATTCCACCAATCATCGGGTGAGTCTTATATTTATTATTATACATCAAGATCTATGCTTACTTGTCAATTACTTCCATCTTGTCAGTTTTGTTTTTTTTTTAAGGTTGTAGAATGAAACTTACTGAAACTAAATAGATCTTTTTTCATAGCATGAAATTGTTAAAGCAGCTATAATTGATTTTTTTCTTTCTACCAAATGACAATGTTCAGAAGACAGAGGCAGCTAGTGGGTACGTGGTTGAAGACATGGAAGCATTTAGCAGCTAAAGAGCCAGATTTTTCCTCTGGATATAGGTAGACCCCAAACAGAGTGAAAAGACAGAGATCATTGGGCTTATATTCATCAGGTGGACGTAAACTCTATTCCTAATGAATGCTAATGTTTCTACTTAACTGCTGGATGTGAAAATAAGCAACCGTTTACTATCAAGTTCATCATATCAAGTCAAAAGGTGACAATATGTCAATGTTGTATTTGTAACTTGTTACTGCTGCCCCGTAGTGGCCAAAAAGTCAGTTACTGTAGGTTTAAACATGTTTGGGACTAATGATTTTCTTAATTAAAGTATTGTATTATAGTATTGGCTTTTAGGGAACCACCACTTAATGTTATTAGTTCCACCTGTGAATGAAAGAAGAAAAGTGCTTTGATGCTAGCGAACGCATCAAGATTAGTCTTGGCAAGATTTATTTAGACAGCAGAGTAAGCTGTAAAGTCCCAGATGGACAGACTCACAGAGAAGAGGAGAAAAACAGGTGATAGAAATTAGGAAAGCACAGGCTGACTGAGCAGAATTTGTCAGTATCATGTTGTACTTATGAGCTGCACGGGATGATTCTGTGACCTAGCATTATGTGTACTTCTTCTCATGGTATTGTTTTTTTGATAACGGATGTTGTTTCTCTGTTTATGCAACACGACTAGCATAAATCCACAATTTTATTTTTTGTTTTTTTGTTTTTCTTTTTTTTTGTTTTTTTTGTCCTCGTAGGAGATGAGGAGCAATCTGGGCCCTCGTGGGCAGCAGAAGATGATGATGATCCAGAAAATAGGTATGGTTCAAAAAGCCCAGATGTAGAATTTGTAAAACACCCTAGGTGTGGAAGAAAAGCTGCAACGTTGAACCCTGACCTCTGTGCAAAATCTAGCAACACCCACGTCATTAAGACTCAGTTGCAGTCCATTCAAACACGACCAAAACGTAGCTGCAGTAGAACCCCATCAATCAAATACATATTTTAGAGGTGCACTGTGAAGCACGGGCCCACATTGTGATGTCGTGAGACTGAACCTTGATTAGGAAGAGGCTTGTGAATGAGGAGCAACATACTCTGTTTGCTTGCTGTTTAGCATGCAACTAGTATACATGTAAATGCAGTTTTATTAATTTTAATTAAAAATTGTATTAATTTTGCTTCTTACACCATACTTGTATCCTCACCCTGGTATATTAAGCAGATACAAAAGGGGAAGCCCAGCAGTAGAGTCACTTTGCCCTTGAAGAGGTCAGTACATAAATCTGAACGGTGAATGAAACTGATTTTGCCTTACAGCTCAGCCTGTCAATGTGTTACAGGTTTGGTTTCAGTGACGGCATTCTAACTTATTTAGAAAGTTTCGAACCTCTGCGTACTTTTCTGTATTGTAACAGAATAGATAGAGAACTGTTGCTCTCCACTTAGAAGCACTGGTAATTTAAGTAAAAGGAATATTGTTTTTTACAGGTGAAGTATAAAGTTTAAAACATACCTGCTGCATTATTTGCAGAAATTTAAATTTCAAAAACCAAAATAAAATTGTGAAGTATTTTTTTTTTCTCCAGTCTCTCTAAATTATTAAAAATTGCAAGCAATATTTTGTTTTCGCTTAATGTAGGAAAGATTTGCAAAGTTTTAAGCATGTATAAAACTTTTATGCTTCACCTTGAAAATTTTTTTGATATTCTGCTCTAAAAGTAACACTGCATGGGTCACAGATAGAGTGTGACTATTTAATTGTGCCCAATTTTGACAAATTGACAAACGGATTGCTTGTTTTAAAAAAAAAAAAAAAAGATGCAATGTACACAGCTCTGTATTCATTTTAGCTTTAACTTACACCGCTTTTGAGTTCCTCCCTGTTGCAGCCCCTATTAATTCTTGCCAAAAATATATTTGGTAATTCTTCTACCAAACAAGACCTGAGCAAAACTTAGGGCTTCGCTTTCAGTAATTGGCCTCTATTTGATACCAGTGTTGATGGATTATTTCAGAGTCTGATTTCCTACTTTATTTTGAAGAAGACTAAAATATTGGCATCATGAACAATCTATGAACAATATATAAGGATTTGAGATATGGCTACTCTCCCCGTCCGACAACCAAAAAAATTGGTAATTTTTGTAAGTCTAGAGAATATTTTCTGGTAATTAACAGCCAAAGCCCCCCCAAAACATCATAAACAGTTACTCAGATTTTTTTCCATCAATGTCAAGTTTTATGCAAATCATGGTTGACAAAGATTATAGCCAATTGCAGTAGATGCAATTTGTGGTGCACGTCAGTTGACATTGCTCATTTAACTGTTAAAATCGTGCTTTGCTGTCGTATATTTGAGGCATCAACATCAAGGCTCTGGTATTTGCTCTTGGCCACAATGATGAAAAATAAATTTTATTATGACCTAACTCTATAACCTGGTACGTAGTCTCTCTTTTTTAAAGACTAGTTGACGCGTAGGTTTTATTACTCCTCCAGAAACTACAAATACCAGCTGGTCCACTTAGACTCCCACAATCACACCTAATGTAGTTCACAGCAGACATCATGCTAGACTAACCTTTGTTGAATAGCTTGCATGCTCATTTTTATCAATCATTGTCAGAGCATGTGAGCATGCATGTGTTACACATTCTGTGTATTACTGGGATCATTCAGGATTTCAAGAATCTCAAGCAAAAAACACAGCACAACAACCGGCTGTTGTCTCCAAAGTTTATCTCGATGCGAAGATAATATTTATCCCATTTTACGTATTTTGGCTACAATTGGTGGAGCTGTTGTTTAGCTTTCCTGTCATCAGTAGTATTTATTGATATTATCGTATTGCTATTACTGTTCCCTTTAAACACAGTTGCAATACTGTCCTTAGGTCTTGGCTGTATCTTGTAGAGTTCTAATTTTTTAATTGAATTTGTATTGATAAACCTGGTCAAAGTGCCGTTGGCACTTGGGAACATGTCCTCTTGTATATAGGTAATATGCCTGAGGCCTGAGATGTCTTTTCAGCTTTTCATGGTTTTTGTCTACTACCAAAAAAGTTTTATTTGTGTAGATTTCAGAGACACTGTCATTTTGTCTCTCTGTCAGTGGTTCCTTTGATGTGGAAGATTTCTTAGAAGGGACTCTGAACACAATTAAACACATAAAACACTGATAGGGTTAAAGGGAAATATATTGTAAGTTACTATGTAGGAGACAAACAAACCTTATCACACAAAGCCAAGGCGACTCTCAGTAGAAAGAGTATTACAAACATCTTTTACTTTACTCTTTACTTTTGCCCAAACACATGATCCAGTAGGATAAAAACCCATATGTTGTTGACGCTCTCTACATGCACTTGCTAAAAATTAAACTTAAGACACAACATAGTTAGGCTCAATTCCATTTATGATAAGGCGCCAGGCTGCTCCCTATGTAGGCTCCCTTGTATTCATAAAAAAATATGTCTAAGGCCCCTTAGAGAGACCTTGAAACTTCTGTAGGAGCATCACCAAGAGTGAATAAATGATAAACCAACTTTTCAAGGGTGGCTAACTCAATTTATTAAGGCTTTTTTTTCTTCTTCTTGACTACTAGCTGTGTGCACACACTCGGTTTTTGCTGCCGAGGTTTTGAGATATCAGTATGAGATATCTGACACCACCCCAGTACAATGGAGTGGAATTAATTTTTGTCATTGCTGCTAAAGACTAGTGCAAGGTTTGGATTAGTGTTGTGACACACTCTCACACAGAAAGACTTTCCCCTCTACTAAATGTTAGAGGATGCAGCTGAAAAAACAATGAAGAAGATCCAATGTCACCAGCATTTAGAAATCGCTCTGTGTATTACAATTTGGCAGCTAGTGCCCAAAAAATCAAATTAATTCAGTATAATTTACAGACCTCGCTGTCAGTGGTGTTGATCAGAACCATGCCAGTGTCTTTGTATGTTTTACCCCACTTTCTGTACACAGTATACATTACTGCTGACCATTTTCTAAAGCATATTGTAACTTTTGAAACTTGGAGAGATTTAAAACCGGCTTGCGAGATGAACCAGCAGAGACCAAGCTGTTGCTTTTTTTCTGAAATAGATTAAAACAATTTGTGTTAAAAAGCCTTCCAGGTGAGTGCTTTCGAGTGTTTTTGGGAACATGGTATATCTGACAATTGAGTGGGCTTTGAAACAACAACCTTTATAATGCAAGAAGCGACCAAATTCTGATTATGATTATAATTATATACATGTTTGTTTCTCATGTTTTTCCAGGTCGGATTTTCTGACAGTACAGCAGTGAATGCAGTGTGTGCCGTTAGGCAACAATCACTTAAATCTTGGATATTGTAGACTTCTATCGGCAGCCCCCCCCCCAAAAGTCTGTTTTTAGCTGTAGTGATAGAAAAGAAAAATGGTCAGCAGAAATGTAAAGTTTACATTGTTTGTAGTTAGTGGGCTAAAACAAAGTTCTGTTGCTTTGCTTTGAAATCCACACAGCATGTTGTCACCCTTGGCAATTATACCAAATTCCTGTGTGGCAGTATGTTAATATTCTTCAGTTTTTCTGCTTTTTCTGTTTCGTCTTTTTGCCCAGTTGAAACTTTTCAGATGAGATCCAAAGCTCTGGTCCTTTAGTGCTGCTTTCCTCTGGCATTGCTGTACTGTACTTTATTACAGTACAGCTACGTCTTTTACAAATAAACTTTCATTGGATGTTGAATTTGCTTTCAGTGAAAATGGCAGTTATCCTTCATCCGATGACCTGTATTGACAACTCATTTTTTAGATCAGGATCAGATATGTGCGCAAAATACATGTTGAGAAAGCAGTGGTGTGTAATGGACAATTGACCAGTGAGTAGATATACTCTAACCCAGAACAAAAGATCCCGTGTAAGCTCTTGGTCTCACGGTTATTATGTGTAATACAGGTCAGCCCTGTGTTTGGAAAAGGTAGATATAGAAGGGGTTTTAAGAGGGTAAAAGATTGTTTGTACTAAAGAGTGGTCAAAACCCAGTATGGTATTAAACCATAAAGTTTTAAATATTTACCCTTTTTTTGCTTCAGTACTCCACTGGAGTATAAAGGGGCTAAAACCTGTTGAAATCACGTTTACTCTGAGCAAATATTTATGTACATATTTCATAGTAATTAGCTGTTTTTATGTCCCACATTTTTCTCCCTTTTAAGACCCGAGGACTATAATGCCTTTCAGTCAGCTCTGTTAGTGTTCAAAAAGCCCTGCAGCCCTTTAAGTGCAAGCTGCCATGATTGGATGGAATACAGATCAATGTAATTTTTATTTTCACATGAAAGCAATTGACAAATGTCTGTGTCAGACTGAAGCAAGCAAAAAACTTTTGTAGTGGGGGGGAGGGGAGAGAGTCCCTCCCAAATCCCCAAAGCAGAATATACTAAGAAGGTGTCTGTTCTTTTCTGTGAAGACTATTTGTTGAAATAAATTCTTACTCTTAAAAATGTCTCCGTCTCATTTTTTCCTTATTTAATATACTATCATTTTTAATTATGTCTTCCAGTGTTGTGGCAGTTCACTTTAATTGGTCTGTGACCTGACTAGCAGAGCCTTACATTGGCACATCAGTTCAGTACCTCAGAATTGAAAAATAATGTAGATTGACTAGAGTAAGATATATGATGTGATTAATAATTCATTCCTTTTCAAGACCAACAGCTAAAGGGATGTTAGCAACAAAAGCCATTCTTTAAATCTAACTGTTACTATACTTGCTTGTGAATTTGCCTTAAAGTATATCAATGTCCAGCTGAAGACGATTTTACTGATCATGAACTGAACTTCAGGTACCTTTTCCTTCTCTTCTACTTTTGAAAGAATCGCTAAGAAAATGCTATTGGCCCAAATCAAAGCCAGCTACTCCTCGGGTGATGATATCTCTTCAGATGAGGAAACACAGGAGGATGATTCTGAGTCAGAGGGTGAAAAGGAAGTCAAACAAGGCAAAGAGGATAATGGAACAAATGAAAATGGTAAGTTTTTTTTAGTTTTGTTTTTTTTTTATATAAAGTAGCACATTTTCAGCTTTCCTCTTGTGCATCATTAATAAGCACAAGAATTCTTTTCTAATTTTATTCCCATTAATCAGTAGTTGAATTTACAGCTGAAGTTTTGACTAGAGAGATTCCAAACTGTCAGTTGCCTTATGTGTGATTCTGGGTTACAAAAGGGGCAAAATTATCTTAGATGATACCATGTCTCTGCTACAGGGGAGGACCTGGCTTCACAGTCATCTGACACCACATCTGATGGGCCCATCTCCAGGCACCATCTGCTCCACCACAAACTCACCTTAGATGAGGGAACATCAGGTGACAAGGTCACAGCAGTGAATGAAGTAGGAAAAAAGAAGTGCAAGAAAAGAGCCAGAAGAATATCCCTGAGCTGTAAGGACATATCTATGAATAGAAACTGATCTGGCTGAAAGGGAATGCCTATGTTGCTCTAATGTCTGATTTTGGTTTCTGTCAAGCTGATAGCAAAAGTGATGAGAGTATAGAGTTGGAGCTGGAAGAACTTGGGCTCAGTGAGGACCTGAGTCCTTCAGAGGATGAGCCTAATGAAGAAAAGCTCAGCAGGTATCAACAGCATCAAAAACAAAAAACCTTTTCAAAAAAATGTCTTTGCTCTGATTTTAAGTTTAAATTTGTGTTATATCTAAAATTAACTCAGTTTTAATCTGCCTTTACCAGATACACTGAGAAATGTGCTTGAGTCCTTCACTTAAGTAAATGTTGCAATACCAAGACAGAAAAATATCCTCATTAAATATAAAAACCTTGCATTCATGATTTTACTCGAGTAGGAGTTTGGCTCTGTTGCAGACTGACTCAGCAAGTTCGGTGCATGTTCCTCCAAACAGAAGCCAAGAGTACTGACAACCTGGAAATTATAAAACCAGCAGGACAACTCAAGCACAGCTCAAGATTTAATGTAGAAAACAGACCACGTTTTTTTATAAAAATAAATCTCTGAAGAAAATACATTCCTCTTTGTCACACTGGCAAGCTAAAACTACGATGCATGTAGTGGAATAAAAAACGCTATGTTTACTTCTAAAATACTGAAGAACATTACTGCAGTACTTTAGTATTCACTCTTAAATAAATACCATTTAGATGTACTACATTCATTTTCATTTTTCATTTCCATTTCTTTTTAGCTCCAGATTATCCACAAAAGTGAAAGCAGGGAAGAAACCAGTGCCCTGCATTTGGTTGTCTGACTCCAGTCGGGAAACGGTAGCAGCTGACTTATTTATCATTTTTGTCTGTATTTGCTCATCTCCAATATCTTAAACTTATATTTCATATTTCTTGTTGGATCTTTCTGTAACCATGCAGAGTGATCAAGAGGATGAGAAGATTGAAATTAAAAGTACTCCCAAAAGGCGCAAGAAGATCCACAAAATTATTGAAGATGTGAATCTCCGTGCTGAGACCCAGGAAGCACTGAGAGAGGAGGAGGAAAGATGTGAACGGTTGGCAAATAGAGATTCACAGATGGAGGACAGAAGAGAGGTACTGTATGCACAGCAAGTCAAACAGGCCATTAAAGTTCACTGTGTTCATGATCATTGGATATTTACAGTAGTTTGACATTCAGACCTCTGCAGCTAGACTTGAATCAAACGCCAAGCTTATAAGAGGCTATATTCCTTAGTACTTTTTAGAAAGTGCTATGTCTTTTGGGGTTTACTGAGAGGAGGAGTAAACACAAAAAAATTCTGGCTGTCATTGTCTGGCCTTGCTTTCCAGGTATATGTTATAGAGGATGAGCTGTCTCAAGTGGTGTGCCCCATCACCACCAAGCTGGTCCTGGATCAGGATGAGGAGACCAAGGAGCCTCTGGTTCAGGTGCACAGCAACCTGGTGATGAGACTGAAGCCTCACCAGGTGGACGGTTAGTTTGTGCCTTAGTTTCACTTACAATGTGGAGGATGTTCCTTTATTTTTATTACTACTATTCCTGTTATTTGTAATGACAGCATTAGTTAATACCATCCCTGGTTACATTTGTAATACATTTGGATTGTGCTTCTTCAAAGAGCTTCAAAAAGGTCTGAATAGTAAAATGTCTTCAAGAACTGTTGGAGATAATGAACTTAACTAGTTACCGATCAGTCCAACCCCAAAAAAGTGAGGTATTCTGTTTGATTTCACTGAGAAAATCATGACGCGCCTGGCGTTTTTTTTATTGGAATGAAACTCAGCTATTGATGCTAATTAATAGGGTAATGCTATTTTTTAACGCTATTGATTAGCTGTGCATTTTCTCTTCATTCTCCAACAGGTGTCCAGTTTATTTGGGACAGTTGTTGTGAGTCTGTGAAGAAGGCAAACTCTTCTCCAGGATCAGGCTGTATTCTTGCACACTGCATGGGCCTGGGGAAGACCCTGCAGGTGAATTCATACACATATCCACCTCTGGTATTCTTTATTTGCTCAGATTTAACCTAGGCAAAGGAACACATTAGATGTTTTCAAGTCACATTAGATATTGCTAGTTGTACTAATTAAAAGTGCACCCTTAAACTCTATGTTTTCATGATCATAATTGCGTTATGTTCCAGGTGGTAACGTTCCTCCACACGGTGCTGCTGTCAAAAAACCTGAAATTCAGAACAGCCCTGGTTGTGTGTCCACTTAATACTATCCTCAACTGGGTCAGCGAGTTCAAGAAATGGCAAGACCATATGGGAGCGGATAAAGTCAAGGTTTCAAATCAATTAAAATGTTTTAAATCATAAATGAGTAGCACTGAAGTTTATGCTTCAGATGCTTTATGTCTCATTTTTTTCTTAATGTGTATAAAAACACGTCGATATATAGTTGTTGTTCAAATACAAATATGTTACAGGTCACAGATCTCGCTACAGTAAAGCATCATCCAGAACGACTGAGAGCTCTACAGAGGTGGCAAAGAGTTGGAGGTGTTATGATTATAGGATATGAGATGTACCGCATCCTGTCACAAGCCAAGAAAATCAATAGTCAGGAGTGGAAGCGAGAGTTGAGGAGCATACTGGTGGATCCAGGTACAGTAATGTTGGAACCGCATGATGTAATTAAAATGTTTCCTGTTTTATGTGTCGTTGCTTTGTTCATCGATGCTGTTGTGATCTGTAAAAGTGTTCTCCCATGCGTCTTTTATTTTCAGGCCCAGACTTCGTTGTTTGTGACGAGGGGCACATTCTGCGCAATGATGCGTCCAGTATCTCCAAAGCTCTGAATGGCGTCAAGACCCGTCGAAGAGTGGTGCTAACTGGCACGCCACTGCAAAACAACCTGGTTGAGTGTAAGTTTGCAACACCATGCCATATTAAATATAGGAGGTCACACGTTGCTTGGAAGTGATGTACAGTTCTGGGAGTTTCTGCCACACTTCCAATACTGTTCAAGCTTTATTAGGTTTGCTCCTTAGGTTTGTCCTTTTTGCAATGGCAGATTTCAGCTCTCTCCAAAGGTTCCAATGCGATATAGGTCAGGACTCACTGCTGGCCACTTTTAAACGGTCCATCTTTTCCTTCTCAACCATTCTTTTGTGCTGTTGTGAGGCTTGCTCTGGGTCCTTGTGCTGCTGAAAGCCCTAAGACCTAAGACCTTCGCCTGAAACCTGGTTTTCTGACACTGGGTAACACATTTCACTCTCAATGCATTGGTAATCTTCTGATTTCACCATTCATTTAATTGGCGGTTTTGCTGCCTCCAGGACCAGAGGCAGCAAGTGTATGGTATGAGCTGAAACCACCACTCCAGAATGCTTCAGTTCAGCCTGAAGTTGTTTAGATGTCTTGTTTGGTATTTTTCCCACAATGCACATCAACCTTTGCAGACTACTCTCATTGCATTTTTTCTTAGCACCAAGTCCTGGAGGAGTCTTAACAGCTTTGTGACTGTGGAACTTCTTGATAACATTAGGAACTATTGAAACAGGAATTTCAGGATATTTTGCCATTGTCTTGTAGCCTGTGGACTTACTGTGTTTTCTGATAATGGCATTTCTGGTGCTCTTTTGTCTTCCGCATTGTGAAAAAGAAAATGGAAACAATCAGCCCCTGTTTCTACTTTTGGTCAATTCAGGTCATGCAAACACTGAATATTAAGCACAGGTGCGTTTTATTTGTTTTTTATTTGATTCGAGGAACTAATTGAAATATATTGTATGTCTGTATCTTTTATTTCATTATAGGAAAGCATTTTTTGTGTCATCGTTCAATAACTCTGGAAAATTTATTAAATAATATGACTATACATAACTGGTTAGTTAGCATTCATATCTAAAGATATTCTAAATTTTGTAGCCAAAACTCAGGGCTGGCAATAATTTCAACTAGGACTGTAGAATATACAGGAGGTGCCGCATTCATCTTTCAGAACACATTGAGCCCCATTATACATTTAAATTTCACCACCTCACTGGTTATTTCCTTGGCTGACTCTTACTGCACTGTCGGTGCCTTTTAAACGACCTATTGAAAGCTAATGTTGTTTTTGAATTCCAGAGTTTGGATAAATTTGTTTTAGTTCAAGATGTAAGACTGGGGAGTTTCCTCAGGGAATTGGGTTGATAAAGTCCAAACAACTTATAAACAGGTATACTGGCACGCCTAAAAAAATTTGTTTGGATTTGTTTTAAGTAGGTGGATAACCATAAAGTAATATAGGACCAACAAGGCTACTTTACATACTCTCAGTATTTCTTAATATTAAAAAAAACTATACCAGATATTACTGATGACCCAGAACTGAAGAAGTAGAAAAAAAAGTGTGCTTCACTTTTAGATTTAAGTGAGTAAATATGGCGAAGGCACAGTTTTTGACTTTGAAATTAAACTATGCATATTGATACAGCATATTTTGTTCCCACAGACCACTGTATGGTCAGTTTCATCAAGAAGAATCTTCTGGGCTCATTGGGTGAATTCCGAAACCGCTTTATCAACCCCATACAGAATGGCCAGTGTGCTGACTCCACGCCAAAAGACGTCCGAATTATGAAGAAGCGAGCACATGTACTTCATGCAATGTTGGCTGGTTGTGTGCAGGTAAAAAAAAACAAAACAAAAGACCCCCACAGCGAATAGCACACTGTCTGTAAAACATGGTTTGGTTTCATATTCTCGCTCTCACAACACTGTTTTCATCTTTCTCCTAGAGAAGAGATTACTCTGAATTGACTCAGTTTCTACCTCCCAAACATGAGTACGTCCTGTCAGTGAGGGTCTCCCCGCTTCAGTATACGTTGTACCGCTACTACCTTGACCATGTGGCTGGTGAGAATGCATCAACACATTTTCTCTGTGAGGAATGCAGATCTACAGTTAAAGAAGAATCTAAATCTTAACAAGAAAATTAAACTTGCTACACGAAAATTGCACTAATTAAACTTGGTTGCAGTTTACCCTTAATAGAATTTAAGTTTTTTGTTGGTCTGTGATGTGAATATCTGACTGAAAACAATATATTTATTTCTCAAGACTGTTGCCATGATATAAATATGTGTTTTTGTGTGTGTGTATTTATATATATATATATATATATATATATATATATATGAGAGAGAGAAGAAAAGTCAGTAATGGTGTCATAACCTTTTCACTGTCTGAAGTAGACGTGTTTGATTTTCCAGGTGTGGGTTCCATAACTGACAGAGCAAAGATGAGGGCTGGAGCAAACCTGTTCAAGGACTTCCAGGTGCTCAGCCGAATTTGGACTCATCCCTGGTGCCTTCAGCTAAGCCACATCCGCAAAGAAAGGAAGGTATCATGAACACATGTTGATTCATTATTACTTAACATATATTATATATTTTTAAATGTTAATGAATACTTAACAGGTTTTTTCTAACAGGGATATTTTGACAAGAGAACTGAAGGTGGAGTAGCATCTCTGCTAAGAAATAAAGAATCCACTATGGTGCAGAGGTAAGGCTATCATGTTCAAAATCAAAAAATTAATTTCACCCTTTATTTCACCCTTTACATTTCACCCTTTTTTCACCTGGTCTAGCGGACTGAGAGAGAATGAAGGAACAGAAGAGAAAGACCCAAACAACAGTACAATGGCTACTGCTGATAAGTCCAAAGGAGCTCCAGCGGTGGAAGGTACTAAAGCTCCACGTGTCACTAAATTCCAACCCTGTAGCTTAAACACTAATATAGTTTCCCTTGTGTTATATTCTGTGTAGGAGTGAACCAAGCAGCCATTAGCTCAACGTCTCAGAGTTCTGTTGAATGCTGGTACAAGAATTTACTGTCTGAAAGGGACTCCAAAATCCTGGAGCACTCAGGGAAGATGATACTGTTGTTTGAGATTCTCAGACTGGCTGAAGACCTGGATGATAAAGTGTACGTTTCTTTCCTGAACTGAAGAAAAATTTAAACACACAAACACTGTAAGTGGTCTTTCAAGAGTTGACTGGTCATGACATCTTACCATTGTTCATTTTTGCATTTCAAGGCTTGTGTTCAGTCAGTCCTTGATCTCTTTAGACCTAATTGAGGATTTCCTTGAGGCTTCTCACCATGCCAGAGAACCATCATCATTCAAAGGTATAACTCTTTTTATGGCAAATAAAGTATTAATACATCTAGAAAATGTTTACTTGATGGCACTTAATTTTTGTGCTTTATTGTTCTAACAGCCGGAAGCTGGATTAAAAACGTTGATTACTATCGTCTTGATGGCTCCACAACTGCTCCATTCAGGAAAAAATGGGCAGAGCAGTTCAACAATACCGCCAATGTCCGGTACAGATTATACTGGAATAATAGGGCAGAATGCTTGACAGCATCATGACAAAGTCTCTTTTCTGATTTTATTTTGTGAATCTTTACGTCAGCGGACGACTTCTTCTCATCTCAACGAGAGCAGGCTGCCTCGGCATCAACCTTGTGGCTGCCAACAGGGTCATCATCTTTGACGCCTCATGGAATCCGTCGTATGACATCCAGAGCATATACAGGGTGTACCGCTTCGGTCAGACGAAGCAAGTGTTTGTGTACCGGTTCTTGGCTCAGGTAAGCTGCTGATCTTCATTAAAATTGCCTAGAATGTGAGTGTTTTGATAAACATAAGAGGAAACGTGTCTGTTGGGGTAAATAACTGATGTGGCTATTAAACAAACTCTTTGTAACTTACAGTTGATCTGTCTCAATACAAATTGAAGTTCACTGGCTGTACAATGCCAGGCAAAGTCATTTATTTATTTGTTTTAAATAAGTATTTTTCGATGATTATCCAAATCACTGATTAAGGAAACTTTGTTGTAGCAATGTGAGTCTTTTGGAAAAAAATGTAAGCTACACTGCATCATGCACATTAATGTCTGAACAGTAAAAGAGTATAAAGATGAGATGGATGACTGCTGAGAGACTCCCTTTTTAAATGAAATGAAATGAATGATAAATTGACTGAAAATTCAAAATCATGAACACTAAACTTTTCCGGAAAAATAAAATAAGAGCGTTGCACATGAATTTCCTGGAGCTGCTGTGAAAACCTCTCAGCTCTGTTTATTATTGCTATTATTTTTATCTCCAGGGCACCATGGAGGAGAAGATCTATGATCGTCAGGTGACCAAACAGTCTCTGTCCTATCGAGTGGTGGATCAGCAGCAGATTGAGAGGCACTTCACCCTTTTTGAACTGACTGAACTTTACATATTTGAGCCAGACCTGCTGAATGACCCAAACTCTAAGAAAAGCAAGAGAACCAACTCTGTTTTGCCCAAGGTGATCACAGTCCTTATTGTCAGGTTGACACACAGATGTCCGATAAAGCCTCACATGACAAGCTTGCAGAATGGAGTGACTTTTTGTTTCTGATTCCTAGGATAAGGTCCTGGCACAAGTACTACAAAGCTGTAAAAACCAGATAGTGTCGTACCATGAGCATGAATCTCTGCTGGACCATAAACAAGAAGAGGAGCTCAGTGAAGCAGAACGTAAAGCTGCCTGGGACGAGTATGAGGCTGAGGTAAAAAGCTGGATACTGAAAAGCTTAAATTATCTTGATATATCATCAGAGTGTGGGGCTAGACTTCATACACTGTGTTTTCCATTATAACTATATGTTTACTGTACGTAATTGTATGTTTTTGTGTTTTTTCTTCAGTCAAACAAAGCCAGCATTTCAGTCAGCATGAACCAGGAGACCTTGCATACGAAGACCAACGAACAGCTATTGGTATAAATATAAGATTATCTAAAACCCTTTCTTAGAAATACTGTTGTGACATTTGTGTCTTCTACACATCATATCACCCAAAAATGTCTTTGCAGGAATTGCTTAACAAGTGCAGAGCAGATGTATCAGTGGCCTTCCTGTCACTGCAGAGGATGAGGCTTCAGACTGTTGAGGAATACATGTTACGAATGGTGAGTGACCTTAAGTTCTCATGGGTTATGAAAGTATTTAAAATTAGTGTGAATTTTTAAAAGTAATAAGAACAACTTGGAAAAAAGAAAAGGACGTCTGATACCTACAGCATCTTTTTTTCAAATACAGTACTGCTGTAGTGTAGATGGTATTTTTCTGCCTCCAGGTAGCATTATGGTTTCATTTTGTAACACTGACTTTGTGATAAAGAGTAGCAACAGTAGCATCAAGTTACTGATCAGATTACCAGCTTTTCTCTGTTGTTGGGACGGGATGGCATTTTTCACTATTTATAGACAAACCAATTAATTCAGAGAACACTGAGATGTTAGTTAATCATCAAAATCATTAGATGTGGCCCTAACACAACAAACATTACCACAAGTCTCAATCTATCCCATATGAAAATACCCTTTAAATTTTGTTTCTGTTCTGAATGGAAAACTGGTTGAGCAGGCTTCTGCTGTTCAGGTTGGGGATGTGCTGTTATCTGCTCAGACCAGCCTTTACAACTGTTTTCATAGTTTTGAGGAAGTACATTTAATATGATCATCTGCTGACTGATGCACTACGTTGAATTCTAAATATTTTATCAATTTTATCAATGACAACATGACATATTAATTTTTTTCTGTGCAGTTGGTAACATGCATCGGTACGTTACCTTGCAGAGGATGCAAATGGCTCATTACATCAACCTCTGTGCGTTACAGTTGAGGTTCAGATTATTTTTTCTACCTTGTGGGTAAACACTGATTTATGTTACGTTACAGCGGCAACAGTATCCTCACCTGCCTGAAGACGATGTTAAAAGCAAGGCTACGATATGGAGACTGCATTATGAGAAGGAGCTGGAACGTAGACAGGCCTTTTATAAAGACATTCTTGCACAGCAACAATCAGTAAGTCAGTTTTACATGTACTCGTGTGTGTGTGTTTGTTTGTCTGTGCACAAATGGCCATGCTAATGTTTCACTTATATTCCTCCATAGCTCACACTCTGCATTCAGGCCATACTGAACGGTCGAAGAAATCAAGCGATGCCAACGACTGTGACCACTTTGAACAAGCCCAACCAGACTTGATCACATGAACCATCTTATAGTGAGAAAAGAAAACGAAGCCTTTGTTCATCACATTATATGGACCTTATTTCATCACTCTTGTACCAATGACTTGAGTGTATTATTTACTAATATAGTAGGACAAGAGCACACTGAGCTTCCAAAGCAGCATAACATTACAGCATCATGTTATCTTGTAGTATAGAATTATATCTCTGTTCCTTTGGATTTCAAGTGCCACATTATAGCAATGTTCAGGCACAATAACAGTTTTGTTTTATAACACCCTGAGTGCTTTAACTTGGACAGAATATGCAGTTAACATGTACAAATGTACCTTTCGGCAAAAACTGGGTAGTTTTTCAGTCGCTTCATACCAAAAATATCGCATGAATCAGAACATAACTTTGATGGTTTCGGCACAAAGTTAAGCATAGGTTCCTTATGATTTAAACTTACTTTCCTCCTTTTGAATTAATTTTTACATTTTAAATGTTTGTTAACGGTTGTTAAAAATTCTGTAATAAAATAGAAAAATAACTGAAATTGGTTCTTGTATTGTTATTTTTGCCCATGATTGTGAACAATCAACCAGTCAGGCCAGTTAGCAAATGTACAAACCATTTTTCACTGTAGAGCAACGATGTTTAGAGTCTGGTACTTTAAAAAGCAGAGTGAAGAGAGCAGTTTTAAAATACGATGGGAATCTCTCTTCAGTTTTTTACAGAAATAATTTCCTCATCTTAAGAATATCATTACTTTAAATATTACACATACTTGTATATGCATATGCAGTTATAATGTTGTGAAACAGCAGTTTTGAAGTTGGTTAATTTTGAGTTACTTTCCTCATGACACAAACCCACAGAAGGGGGTGAGGTCTCCCAAGTATCCCAGCGGAAACACAGCAGCTGTTCCGACACCAAGTTCTTCCCCTGAGAGGAACACTCCATGCTCAGAAGTTTATTTGTTAATTAATGAATCCAAGCCAGCTGCAGTGGTGGAAACCCTTCAAGATTTCCCCCAGGCTCCACCTCAGCTGGCGCCAGTGCAAAGGAGAGCAGTGTGTACAAAACTGTACAGGCCTGGAAAGGATCATACATTTTTAAAAAATGTCTTTACATAGGTTTTTCTTATAACCTCTTTCGTATAAATTACATTTTTAGTGGTATAAAAGGCATTAGACATGGGAATAAATTTGAGAGACAGTCTTTTTGCACATACATCTATAGCAGTTTCTTACAAAATTTGGCAGTTTCAATATCATAGAAAAGGAGTCAATGTTCCTACGCTTGCATGCACAATCACCATGAAATTAATTATCTTTGACGCGTATATCCCCCTTACACGAGTCTTATCCAAGCTTAAAGAAAGTTATGTTTTAGTTTGGGATATAACCTCAAAAGGAAAATCACTCATAATCTACTTGTTTACTGTGTCTCAGGTTAGAGGAGCTGGAGTTGTGTCCCAGCATGAACTGGGCGGAAGAAACAACAGTTGATCATAGGTTCAACAGTCTGTGGTTGACGTGTTAATCTGCTATCATACGGTCACATTCACAACCGTATCCATTTTACTTTAAAATAATGGACTTAAATGTTTTCTGAAAGGTAGAGATTCAGCAAACAGGCTCACACATGGAGGAAATTAGGGGTCAAAAAATTAGAAAAAATGAATTGCCAACAATTTGGAAATCGACGATCCTTTTAGCTTTTCAAATGTTAGAACTAGTTGCTTTCCTTGTTTAATATCAAATCAAACATGTTTGGGTTTTTGACAATTTGACAGACAGAACAAGCAATCTTAAGTTGTCACCATGGGATCTGGGAAATTTGGATAACTTGATTTTTTTCTGTTGCTTGAGTCCAAGTAATTAATGAAGTCATAACCAAAAATAAACATGTTTTAAACCAATAATGAAGTATTAGTTGCACATCGGAAAATGTCACTAAACATGTATATAGACGTGCAAATAGATGACAAACAAATGATCCACTTTACTTGCAGCATGTTGAAAAATGTTTTACAAGAAAAAAAGATGGGAAAACATTTTAAATAATCACGGACTGAGAGACTTCCAAATTTTATGGATATAAAATTCGGTTGGTTTGTTGGCAGCTTCAAACTAAAGGATAAAACTACACTCGGACACAGTCATATTTTAAGTTAATGAATAAAAACTTTAAAAAAAACAAAAACAAAACCCAAATTCAGTCCACAAAAAAATAGTCCTTCACAGTGATGGCTTTAGTTCCCTAAAGTCGTGGAAGTCTGACCCTCTGGAAGGAAGTTTAGTGTCTTACATGAACACAAATACACTGGAAAACTCTTTGCTCATGTTTGAAGCTGGACGTGTTTGTCAGCCTGAGCTCCAAGCTGTGTTAGTGTCCAGTATCCAGGTCCCTCATGTATTCCTGAAGCGCCTGCAGCCTTGCATCAATCTCTGACAGCTCAGCACCTGTATCTATGCTGCTCTCTGGAGATGAGGATGGAGAAATGATAATTAGATGGTGTTTGGTGGCCAGATATTTTTTCCAGTTAAAATCCTTTTATTTTAACAAAAATGTAAAAAAAAAAAAAAAAAAAAAAAAAGGAAAAAAAGACTTTCATGAATCACCTTTGTCTCTCGTTCTGTGTGTTGGAGTACTGCACAATGGCTTCCTGGTTAACAGGCCTGCTCTTGACTAAAAACAAGATCAAATGCATAGTAAAGCAAGAGGCCGGCGATATCCCGTTTCCCTACTGTCAACAAATCCCATGAAAAGACCAGAACCATCACTGAGTTACTAGCAAGTCCTGCTTATTTAGCCGTAGCTTGATATACAGTGGCTTATTCCTCTGTAGTGTTGTCAAAAACAATTAAAAACAATTCAGTGAGTTGCACTGGGTGACATGTACCTTTATTACAATCAAGATTGGGCACTGTATTTTTAGACTCAATCACACATACACCCCTGCTGTACATATTAACTAATGCACAAATTATGTATTTATCCACAACTGAAAATAGTCCCCACCAAATGCAACATCGACTCCTCTTTGAATAAATTTAGCTAAAAAAATACAGTTCCTAAATGTTTTAGGAAATCAATTAACCTTTTGAAAAAAATGAGAAGAGTCAGAAAGTCAGGCAGTATTGAGCGATGAACTAAAAACAATTTGTCAGTCTTTTCATGGGATTGGTCTGCAGTAAGAAATGTAAATGAAAAATAACACTGACCTTATCCTTAATTATACAAATGAGAGCACAACAATGCACAGTGTACCAGAGTTACATTAATTACCATGTCACTCACCACGTTGGGTCCATTGTAAGTCTGTTTTCTTCCTCTGCAAACACAGAAAAAACGGCAAAAATTATCAGCTAAAACAACAGAGACTACACAAAACTTATGCAAGGTAATCCCATCACCTGAAGAGAGTTTTGGCCATTTCATCCATGTCCACTAATGAGCTTCCAGAGGAGTTCCTGCTCCCTCTCCGCTCCACGGATAAACTCCTGCCTCTGCTGCCAGACCGGGTCATCTGAGGATAGGTCTCTCTGGAACGTGAACGCCCCCGCTCAGGTACAATGGGTGATGCCAGCATATCCCTCCGCACCTTCCTCTGTCTGACACAGAAAAGAGGAGCTACAACTAATTCAAGCAGCAACAGCAATAAATGCAGATGGAATCCAAAAGGAAAAATAACAGAAACCAACTTTTTGAGTTCTGCCTCTTTTTGTCTGTGTTGTCTGTCCTGGATGTATGCTGTGGGGTCAAAGCGTGGTACCCGTGACCCTGTAAGGGAACAGGTGGGAATAAAACACATTATCACGCTTTTATTAATGTGGTTCATAACTGACAAATTCTCTTAAAAGTATTATAATCTACAAAAGCATCTTTGACGTTTATGAATTAACAAAAGAGCTAAAAGTATGAATAAATAAGTAACACAACAAACAAACAAACAAAATAAAACAGAGCCAGTACCAGTGGGAGAGGGTGATGGCCTGGGTATTCGAGCACGTGGTCCTGAGGAATCTGCTCTTCTTCCTCTTTCATCTGACCTTTGCACTCTGTCCTGTATCCGTTCTCTGGATCCTGAGCGAGCCCTGACCGTCCCGTACCCAGACCTCCTCTCGCGGGAGAGAGAGCGATAGATTTCCCCATCCACTCGAGAAGTGATATGACCGGACACAGGAGTCACTCTGCTGCATATACACAAAGAGGGTGTGCATTAGGCAGGTAAATAGATAAGTCTCAAATATTCAGTCCACATTGTAAGTAAATGAATGAAAGAGAGAGAAAGTAAAGATTTAGTACACGCTTAGATTGTCTAACCCTCTCCGTAGTAACGCCAATTCACTGGTGAGACTCTTGACACGAACACGGAGAGCACACTCTGATGCTCTCAGCTCCTCCAACTTGCCAGAACAGAGGGGAAAAAAAGAAAAAGGTTAGAAGCAGCTGAGTAACAAAGAAAACAACATAAATCTTCCTCAGCTGACTGTTAAGAAGCAGAGGAGATCCACCTGCTCCATTAGGAGTCGTTGCTCCTGGCATCTCTTGCTTGCCGAGCGCTGACTTTTGGCCCTCTCCTTGACAAGCTGTTCCTCAAGCGTCCTCACCACATCTCTAGCCCTCCAGTCTTCTCGTCCAGGTGTAGGACCACTTGCAGTCATCTGCATTCGCTCCAGAACTTTGGCCATGGCCTCCTTCTCTTCTTTCACCAGAGCCAGCCTTGAAAACAGCAGAAGACATCAAAAAAAGTCCCACATCCCTTCATATTGGGTCACAGTCCATGAAAAAAGATTAAATACAACCTACTCTGCTCGTAGCCGCTGTATTTCTAGTTCTGCAGATTTGTTAACTCCTTGAGAGGTGAGAGCTCTGAGCTCAGCCCTGAGGGCTCTGATTTCCTTCTGCAGGGCAGCTGGGTCCGGCTTACCCACAAAGGGAAGGGGTAAAGGGTAATGTATCCTACGTATACAAAACAGTCAGCAAATCAAGACGGTCACTACCACTGACACAACCAAAATACTCAGAAATAAAATCTGTGCATAATCCAACAAAATGATCTGACATGAATATGCAAAAGTTTCTACAGAGATACACAAACCTGTCAAACTCCACAGTGTATATGAGGATTAGATATCTTTTGGCAGTGAGAGCAGATGACTGCTGATGGCCACGAGGACGACTAACCACTCCTGCTTTTCTGTTACGTAGCAGCTCCAGGTCAGCGTAGGTCAACAGGTCAAGAGTAACAGAATCACTCGTCTGCAGAAAGATCTTAAGTTAACTATGGTACATTAGAAAGTGGGGTGAAATAAATAAAAAAAATAGGGGGAAAAAATCATGGACATAAAAACCCCCAAAACAAACAAACATCCAAAAAACATGACACTGTAAAACCTTTTTATATACCTACCCTAATAAAATACACAAATATGTTACATATTATGTATATTACTCTTCTGAGAATAATGCATCTAATGTGATATTAAATTAGTTTTATTCAGATAAAAGAGGTGGGAAATTTCTGTCTCTGCACAAAATCTGCTGCTTGATTTTGTCTTAGTACTGATGTTTGCTGGTACACCAGACACAAAGGTTTTGTGCTTGTGTGTGTGTATGTATGTGTTTGTTTTGTATGTGACAGTGCAGCTGAAATTGAGTTCACATTGTATCAAAAATTCCAATTGTAACTCTTATTTTTGTCCAGACCCTCTCCTTTTAGCCCCTGTTCTTGGACATTAATGAAAAGGAGCAAGGGAATAAGAGCTCTGGATAACTGCACATTTTTCGCCCGGGTGGAAATGCTGAAATCATATCTCGCCTCAGCTCACACAGCCTAGAGCGAGTGAGTGTGAGTGTGTGTGTGTGTGTGTGTGTGTGTGTGTGTGTGTGTGTGTGTGTGTGTGTGTGTTCACATCTTTCAATTGGATTTGTGTGTATTTGTGCCACGTCTACATTTTTTTTACTCTCTCTCTCTCTTAGTGCAACATCAAACATACCTTTCTGACAGCTGATTCCAGCATGCTACAGAAAATGGGAAACTGCTTGAAGTTGCCAGTTTTCCGAGTGAGGTCCTCAATGTCTGGAGGAGGTAATAAACACTTTGATTGGGATTATTTGTGCCTGTGATGACATTTAGTCAATAATAAATGTATTCTTCTTACATGCTGGATCAAAATCCCCCCTCCACTGATCCGCTGTCATCGAGTCAGAGATTTCGACCACCAGCAAACCCTTGTCCACCTCTATCTTCACAGAAAACTCCACCCCTCGAAATACAATATCCTCCATCACCTCACAGCCCTCCTCCATTGCTCTTTGACTGTGCAGAAGAAAGAAACATTTTCTATGAATTACAAGCAAATTGAATCAAAGAAGTCCTCTACTGTCAAAAAATACAGCAGGGTAATGTTAGTGGACATTTTACAAGCTTTTGTATGGTTGCCATGTCATAAAGCTACATACAACTGCCAGGAACAAATTATAAGACCTAAAGCCCGATCATAATGCAGCTCGGAATACGAAAAATTGATTTCAGCAGCTTTTCCGATCTGTAAAAAACAGGGGAGCTCACTGTTAAGAGTCTTTACATATTGACCTTTAGGGTGGCGGGGCTTTGGGATCTGACGCCTTTTTCTGTCAGTATCATAAGAACCTACTTGCAAAAACATAAAACATGGGGGTGCAGCAGCTACTATAAGATGGATGTGGGTTATCATTAATCTAGCTGCAGATATTCTTTCTCACCGCGTAAAGGGGCCTCCAGTAGTGAGCTAATTTAAAATTTTCCATTTCATTATCCTGCCCCTCTCCCCCCTTTTTAACCTGGCTCAGCTGACACAGCCCGTCTCTGACTCGACACACCGCTAGGAGCGACGGCGAGCGGGCTGAGAACATTTTAAGAGGCGCAGTTATTTATTTTTGTTTTTACCGAAATAGATTCTGGTCGATGTGTATCGTCACATGTGGACGACCCGGAAAACGCCTTAAGTTGTGCTTTGCGAGGTAAGTTATCAGCGACTGTCTGAGCCGCGACGCTCTTAGGATTTCGCGCTTGGCTTCACTTTCTCCCGTGCGGAGCGACAGGAAATCTGTGTATTGCATCTTTCACTGCAACTACAAAAAAAAAGCATTAGATGTTGGGGCTGTTGCTTGTTTAGGTCCAGTTGGGTTAAATTTGAGGGTTGACTCTAATGGAAAAATATTTTTTTTCTGTAATTCGTTTTCCTTCACTCTTCTATCAATAGGTCAGCTAACGAGAGTGACGCCCTCGCTCCGGTAACGTTGATGTTAGCTAAGGTTAGCTAGCGTGGACTTTATCTATAGTTAACGCTTGGTAAAGTTAATAAAAATGCGATTCTCGGGTAGGAGACTACACCGACTGTGTCCGGTCATTCGGAGTTTGAACAATCCCCCTACAGAAAACACGGTAACGCTACCTTCGGCCGCAGCAGCGATCCCGGCGAGCTGAGTCGTTAGCACGTAGCTGTCGGTCAGAAACGCATCGCGATGGCTTAGCCGGGCCCAGTGAATGAAACCGCCGGTGGTTTTAACGGAGCCGCGTCCGAGTCCGGGCCGGTTCGGTTCGGGGGCCGCCGGCACCGCGGAGGCTGCAGCGGGTCGACAACCGGGAACCGTTAAATTCTTCTTCGCCTCCTTCGCTCCGGCGCTTGCGGCTTCTTCTCCCGCACGAATTTGACGGAGCCTCGCGGCCTCTCGGGAGCATCGCTGCCCCCTGCAGGTTGCAGACGCACACTGCCTCCACTGTAAGGCTACTGCGGGAGCGGGGAGATGCTGCAATATGTATCTGAAATGCCGCCAAATTATTGATGTTCAAAACAATACTTATCAATACTTTAAATTATTTGAAGCAACCACCCGTAGAGGAAGTGCGAGATACTTTGATTAAGTAAAAAATAGCAATATAACAATGTAAATGATTCATTGTAAGTAAAAGTCCTGCACTTCAAATTGACTAAAAGAAGTATCATCTCTGATACTACTGCAAAATAAAGGTGGTCATCTAGTTGAAAAACTGAGTCTGTGTAAATTAATGGATGATTATGGCTCTTGGATTATTTTGTAAGGAGCTTTTTACTGTTGTATTTGGTCAAACAAGCACTAATGTAAACTTGTTTTTTGGATAGTTTAATTTCTAAATGTGGTGTTAATGTTAAAATCTTATCATAAAATGTGAACACATGTTTTATGAAAAACATTTAATCGCGCAAAAACGCAAGTATGGTAGCTTGAGCTGTAAAATTAATGCTGGAGAGTAAAAATGTAGAGTAGAAGTATAGAGTAGCATTAAAATGCTTAAAGTGCAAACGATTTAAAATTGCAGCATAGTGCTAGTTACTTTACATCACTTCAACTTTCATGGTATGTAATGGTAGGAGATTCTAACTCACCCTGAATAATGCTCTTTTATATGATCTGCCACCACTTAGAAAGATACCAAACTTTGCTGCATTATCCTTATTTCAACTTGGTTTTTTTATGTCTTTGTCATTTGATATTCTTCATGCTAATTTTTAAAGTCCTAGTTTTTTAATGTTGTCCATGTGCACTGATGGACCTGACAGACTAGCAACTGCTCTCTTATAAACAATAAATCATATGATTCCTTTAATCACTGTTGCACATTGTATTCAGCAGGTTTTCACGTAATATGGTACTATACCTTTTACAGTTGCAAATAATTATATCTTTATTTTCATTTAATCTATCTTCTATTTTTCCTGTTAATTGGTTAATCATTTGCTCCATAAAATGTCAAAAATTGTGACAAAGGGATTTAGTTTTTCACTCTGACCCTACCAAATATTTAATCTATAACAATGTGATGAACATCAAGAATCAAGCAACTATTTATACTTATGAAGCTGTGTTTCTTTTTCCTGACAGAACTGACACAATTTCAATGTAATGCTGAAACTTGGAATCAACTTCCAAGTTGATAATTGTCAAAACCTTCCACTGCTTGGTTAAGTGGTTAATAGCAGTTTTTGGTAGAAAACAAGTGCTTCCTGTAAATGTTTGATTAACCTGTTGTGTAACACCTGAGCTGACGTTGTCCTCTGTATATCTTCACAATGGCTTAGTGAAGGACTGTTTCCATGGAGTCGTTAGTCACCTATAAGGCTAAAAGTTGAGCGACTGAGTCTGAAGTCTGAGGTCCTTGGAACCTGTCCATAAAGACACACAAAAAAAGCACAAGCAGCACGGTACTGTGACCTGGAGTGTGTGTGTACTGAAGAAAGCTTGACTGGAGTTTTTTTTGTCTTCCCATGTAGAGGTCTGCATGGAAGAAACACAAAAGCTGCGGGACTTTGTCTCTCTTTCCCATGACTCCCAAGAAACCTCAACAGTGGCTGCAAGTGGTCGGACATGCAGGTTCGTTTATTTAGCCTCTCTTAGACTCTAATAACTCTAGACTATCTAATGAGTTAGACTCGGTGAGTCTGTAAGTAATGGCACATGTCTTGTGTGTCCATACCTCTGAGTGCTCTTCTCTTCTGTTCATTTTCCTTGTCTTCACAGGGAGCTTTCATGTTGGGGATTGTGGTAGACTGCTGAAGAGGTTCTGTAAGAGGGAGCAACAGTGCTACCTGAGGCTGATGAAGGACACTTTGAGGCCCTTTGTTCCAGTCTACCATGGTCTGGTGCAGCGAAACAAGCTTGATTACAATATGATGGATAACTTGCTGACTAATTTCAACAGACCTGCCATCATGGACTGCAAGATGGGTAGCCGGTAAGTTTTAACAGGCCAGTTTTTGTCATTGAGAGTAGTTGATTGAATTTTTAATTCATGCAACTTTTTATAGTGCAGCGCTTATCCTCAAAAATGCTTTGTAGTTTTTGATACAACCTGAATATCAAAAACTACACCAAGGGTACGTAATCATTTAATATTAAATATGCAAAAAAAAGAATAAAACTTGTTTAAATAGCCCAACAACTTATTCACAAAGACTCAAACTTTTTTTAGCGACTGGAAAACACTATAAATACCTGTAAAATCAATTGTAGCTTAATTTACTTGCATTTTTCAGACAGGAAAAAAGATTATTATTATCATTTCTAAATACTTGATATTTTAGCATATTTTATGTTATAACCGTAAAACTTGTTCCCATGTGAATCTTTGTTATTTAACAGTTATAATAAGTCTTTGATACAATTAATATGCTCTGGTCACATTAAAGAATGAGGCACTTTCCTTCACAGCACATACCTCGAGGAGGAGCTGCACCTGGCTCGAGAACGGCCTAAGCCTCGTAACGACATGTATGAGAAGATGGTGGCTGTGGACCCAGAGGCCCCAACGGTGCAAGAACGAGACCAGCAGGCAGTGCTGAAAAGTAGATACATGCAGTGGAGGGAGACACTGAGCTCCACAACAAGTCTGGGGTTCCGCATCGAAGGATTCAGGGTAGGCTTATCAAAGATGGTTGCAACAATCAATTGTCATTGAATCATCTTACTATATAGGGCTAATGCTGCTTGGCTGATAGTCTTTGAAAAATGCAGTTTGTAGGCTGTTGGCTATCAGCTTCAAATGTTGCATTCCACTGCTGTAATCTGTACATTTCGTTTGCAGAAGGCAAATGAAGAATGTCACACAAACTTCAAAAGGACCAAAAGCAGAGAGCAAGTGATGGAAGCACTTGACAACTTTGTTGGATCCAGTAAACACATTGTGGTGAGTGTGACTACTGACTTTTGTTTACTACTACTGCTACTTCCTCTTTTGTAACCCTTTTATCTTCCCTCTCAGTGGGGTTATCTGAGACAGCTGAAACAGTTGCGGAAAGTCTTGGAGGCATCCACTTTCTTCAGGACACATGAGGTTAGTTATGTGATAGTTCTGTTGAACACTTTACTAGATGTTTGAATAAGATTTTGAAAATGTAAAGGATAAAATAAACAAATCTTGTTCCAAAGAGCTATATTGGAGAGGTGTGATTTGTTTTTGAGCCCATTTTCATTGGCTGGTATAGACAGGTGTAGGCTGACTATGTAGTACTTTTGTCATTTTTCTTAATAGCTGTTTCCCTGCAGGTTGTGGGCAGTTCCTTACTGTTTGTGCATGACTGGACAGGCAGAACAGGAGTTTGGATGATTGACTTTGGAAAGACAGTGTCCATGCCGCCACACCTCACCTTGGATCACCGCACTCCCTGGGTAGAGGGCAATCGAGAAGATGGCTACCTGTGGGGTCTGGACAACCTCATTGATATACTAGCCAACATGCTGCCAATGACCTGAATACCACTCAGAAATTTGTGGAAATGTAATCTCAATTGTCCCTCATCACTCAGAATTGAAATACCTGGCTTCTGAAAAAAATGTTGTAAGAGGTGTTTTAATGAACACTCTAGGAAAATACAGTAATTAACAAAACTAGGAGGATGTATATGGTTGATTAAATTAGCAATAAATATTGCAAAAACGGACTGTTACCTGGCATTTGTATTATCAAGTATACTTTCCAGAACTGATTTTCTTTTACAGCAAATTAGGTATGGTCAATGGATCGGTGTACTGTATGTACAGTAGACCCACTTCTACCTGCACTGCACCAGAGCACAACACAGTCTCAGTTTCCAGCCTCAGCAGGAGATGTCCGACCCTACAGTCTTGAAGTGACTTCCTAATTATTTGAGGAAACACACGGAACTAGCAGTTATAATGACCAACTCTGACTGAAAGGATCAGTTAAAATGTCACGCGTCACTAAAATAAAGCTCAACTATAATGCTATGACATAGGCGGTTATTTTCTGCATTTCTTTATTTTGTTTATTTGTTTGCTCCTTAATTCAATTTCAATTTATTTATATAACATCAAATAATAACAGAGGTTATTTATTTATTTATGATTAAAATGATTATTATATATAATTATTATTTACAGAGACCTACAATTCCACCATGACCACTAGATGAAAACACAAAACTACAGGAGAGTCAAGTTAGTAACAGGCACTTATGAGGTATGAATGTGTAGACATGGAGAGAGAGAGAGGAGCTCGGTGCATCATGGGAAGTCCCCCAGCAGTCTAGGCCTATAGCGGCATAACTAGGGGACGCTTCAAGCCAAGCCTGAGCCAGCCCCAACCATAAGCCTTATCAAAAGGAATGTTTTAGGGTTACTCTTAAATGTGGAGAGTGTGTCTGCCTCTGTGGCCCAAACAGGAAGAAGGTTCCACAGTAGAGGAGCCCGATAACTGAAAGCTCTACCCCCCATTCTACTTTTGGAGACTCTGGGAACCAGACGTAGACCTGCATTCTGGGAGTGCAATGTTCTACTGGGGCAATTAGGTACAATGAGCTCCTTAAGATATGATGGTGCCTAATTGTAAAGGGCTTTGTAGTTGAGGAGGAAGATTTTAAATGCTATTCTGGATTTTACAGGGAGCCAATCCAGACAAGCTAACACAGGAGAAATAAGATTTCTTTTCCTAGTTCTTGTCAGTACTTGCGCTGCAAGCTGCGCTGGGACAGCCTGATAATAAGGAGTTGCAATAATCGAAACTAGAAGGAACAAAAGCATGTATTAGTTTTTCTGCATCATTTTGAGACAGAATATGCTTGATTTTTACAATGTTACGTGGGTGAAAAAGGCAGCCCTGGAAGTTAGTTTTATCTAATGTTGTTTTGTTTCATGTATGTAATGTTACGTGTTTATTTAAAAGACATATCCTGATCAAAGAGAACTCCAAGATTCCTAACAGTGGTGCTAGAGAGCAGGGTAATGCCATCCAGGATAAGTATGCCATTAGTTAATGTGTCTCTGAGGTGTTGCAGGCTAAGTACAATAAGTTCAGTTTTGTCTGAATTTAACAGTAGGAAGTTGCTGGTCATTCAGGTCTTTATGTCCTCAAGACATTTTTTAAAGTTTAGCTACCTGATTAGTTTCATCAGGCTTCATTGACAAGTACAATTGGGTATCATCTGCATAACAATGGAAGTTTATGGAGTCCTCAATCCTCCTTAATCATCGTTTTATTCAATATGTTTCATTTAAATAAATAAATAGATATGATATTTTGGTGGGCAGGAATAAGAACAGTATCATGGCTTTATATATGTTATAATATAATATGACATACTAGATATGAAATGATATCACGATTTTTGGACCAGCGGTAGGACTACACTGAAGTGAAGATCAAGAAATTTGTCAGAATCTTAGTTGCCAGACATACAGTAGATAGTGAGATCTTTCCAGCACTTGTTTACATTAATGCTTTAGCATTTAACTCAAAGCATAGTTGCGTCTACAAGTACAGCTTCGCACAGTCACTAGCATGCTGTAGATTTCTGGTTTATCTGTAAATCAAACTAGGCATAAAAAAGCAGTAGCAGAGAAGATAAGCTAAACATTATTCATTGCATTGTTTATCAGCACAATAACAAGTAATATTACAACAAAGTATTTCTACTATTATCTACTGAAAGATCAGTGACCAGAGTTTATGCCATTATGAGCTGTTAGCCAAATTTCCTAAACAGTTTGTTGTCAGTGACAAATTGAGCTTTTAAAATTTGAATGAACTCTCCTTGTTATCCTCTCTGCAGCTGGCACCTTGACAGGAACTCCATTTGCCCCGTGATTGATCAGAAACCTCATTAATACCAGCTGTTTTTCTTCCCCTCTGTGGTATGATGGTTGATGGTGTTTGGTGTATTCACTCTGTTATGGATCACTGAAAAAATCAACTTCAAGCGAATTGTATAACTGTCAATTTTGTGCCAATATCATCTGTAAATCCTGGATTATATATATAGATAATTTTGGGTGGTACATTAAACAAAATATTAAGCTCATGATCTTAAACCTCTTTTACAAAGAAATATTATATTCTATTTTTTAGTCACTGATAATTGCTAAATCCACTGTAAAGTGAGTCTGTTGAGAAAGTATTGCATAAATGAATTCATGCAGATATAAGTATACTGATATATCTAAATACATTTTCAGTCATTAAAATATTTAAAACATATTGATAAGCATTACTTGAAATCTGAAAGGATAAGACAATGAATCAAACTCTAAAGTTCAGCACCTGATGCTAGTGAGATGAAGGTTGATATGCTCTCTTACACACCTGTCGTCTCCTGTCATTCAGCCATCAGACGGAAGGCAGAGGAAACCCCTGCCCCTGCCTGTGGCATCAGACAAGATTAAAGGGCTGAACCGACAGAGGTACTGAAAGTCATGGCCAACGAATCCTCCCACACAGTCTGCAGCAACAACAAAAAGCCCTCTCAGAGGGGCTGGAAACTGCACTGTACAAATACAGTCTGGTGTGTTGGTTATTGTGCAAACCCTGTAGTTTTGTGTTCAGTGGCTTGCTTAAGGGCAGCCCAGTGGCGGAAAAAGAGAGGGGCAGAATCCGATCTACCCCTTCATCATAATTATTCAGCTGACGAGCTTATGGTCAAATGATGCTTCTCTACTGTTTGTGGCACTGCTAAACATTAATTTCAGTTGATCGTCTAATTCAGTCAGGAGCTGAAATTCCTCTGTACAGGCTTGGTTGGTGTCACTGAGAGATTAAGGGACCGACTAGTTAAAGAAAACCTTTTTTTCACTTGTGGTTCTGGCAGGGGAAGTTCATTTTTTGGTGCAATGAACGCTTGAATAGTGGTTTTAAGACGAGGAGATGACTGTACCAATCAGGGTGTGCTGGAAGACAGAGGGTGTGGGCAAGGGAATGATGATGTCAGTGTTTGACAGATGAAACATCAGACAGCCTCTCAGTTTGAAAAAAATCAAGAGGCTTCCTCTCGCTGGTCATTGTTCACCAGATCCATGAAACGAGCCAAGCAGACCAGATACACTCAGACAACGGACGCTGCTGTCAATGACACCAGGTACCAATTTTTTTTTTTTTCCACTAAACTTTGATTATTTGATCTATGTCTGGATTAGATATCATGCTACTGACTAATGATTTAATGTTTTGCATTATGAATATCTTTATGATTTACTGATTTAACCGAGCATGTTTTCAGTCAGATTTTTGAGGTTGAAATAATTTTGCATTAAATAGGGGGGAAGTAAAGCAGATACAGTTGTGCAAAATAAAATCATAATAAAATGTTTAAATTTTTGTAAACATACTGCTGATATATGTCTTTTTTTTGTTTTGCTACAGGCAATTATCTTCAGATACATCAATTTTTCTTCTACATAATCAAAGCAGCTCCTCCAGAGGTGTTTTTTTTTCTAACCCTTATGTAATTCTAAAGCCAAATGTATTACTGTGTATATAAACCCAGTGTTTCTTTTGTGTGGCACCTGATGCATGTAACTGTGAGTGTGTGACCTGGCAGTGCTGGCAGAAGTGGTGCATGTTTTTGCAGCAGTGTATCTGCGCTACTGCTGTGCTCATGGCTCAGAGGCGGGCTGCCGGTGGCTGCTGCTGCTGCCCTAGGGCACCCATGAATGAAGACAATGCCCGTTTCTGCCTGTTGGCTGGGCTCATCCTGCTCTACTTATTATGTGGGGCGGCCATCTTCTCAGCCCTGGAGCATCCCTTTGAGCTGCGCGCACGCCGCCTCTGGAAACAGCAGCTGGACAACTTCACCCAACGATATGGGGTCAACCTTGGGGCTCTGCACACTTTGCTGCGGCAATACGAGGAGGCAAATGGAGCTGGGATCAGAGTGGACACATTAAGGCCCCGATGGGACTTTTCTGGCGCTTTCTATTTTGTGGGCACCGTGGTCTCTACTATTGGTAAGTCTTCACTTTTACAAAGTTTGCTACAACTTAATTCTTCTCAGATGCTTCTCCAGAAGTTCTTCCATGTTGCTTATGAGATACCCAAAAAAAGGACTGTATGTGAACCATGACCTTTGAACCTTTTATTTTGTATTGGTCTTCTTTAGGCTTTGGCATGACTACACCAGCCACCATAGCCGGAAAAATATTCTTAATCTTCTATGGTCTCATTGGCTGTGCTGCCACCATCCTCTTCTTTAACCTCTTTCTGGAAAGGATCATCACGATGCTAGCCTACATCATGCGCTGGTGTCACGAGCGTCGGCTGCGGTGTGGCGGGGTTGGGGTGATGTCAAGCAGGGAAGCGGCAACCGGTGAGGAGGACAGCCTGGAGGGCTGGAAACCGTCAGTCTATTACGTTATGCTGATCCTGGGAGCAGCATCGATTGTGATCGCATGCAGTGCCTCTACCCTGTACAGCTCCATGGAGAACTGGAGCTATGTGGATTCCCTCTACTTCTGCTTTGTGGCCTTCAGCACCATTGGCTTTGGGGACCTGGTGAGCAGTCAAAGACAACAATATGAGTCTCAGGAAGCCTACCGGCTTGGGAACTGCCTTTTCATCTTAATGGGAGTATGTTGTATCTACTCACTTTTTAATGTCATTTCCATTGTGATCAAGCAAACTCTGAACTGGATTCTGGGTAAGCTGGTCTGCTCGGGACAGCAACAGCTCTGCTCGTGCTCTACACCTGGTTGTTGGGGGCTCTGCTGTCCCTGCCTCCAAAACAAAAATCACAACCGGAGGCGCCTGCCAGCACATGTTAGGCAAAAACGCTTAAAGCTCAACACCGTGCAGCCCGTCTCATCCCACTGCCCTGCAGGAAGACACCGCTACACAGACGGCTCGGTGGAGACGGTTTGTGACAGTGAGACTGAGGCAGATGGAGTGGCTGATGGGGTATACGTCAGGCGTCGCCTGTCAGGAGAGATGATCTCTGTAAATGAGTTCATGGTCTCCAACAAGGTGTCTCTGGCACTGCTGCAGAAGCAGTTGAGCGAAACAGCTCATCAGGGCCCACGGCAGAGCTATGGCCATCAAAATGGATTCTCTGGTGGCGTGGGGGCCTTGGCCATTATGAATAATCGCCTACAAGAAACCAGTGTGGATAGGTAGCAACACATTGTATGACAAACTACGATGTTATTATTGTGTACATTGCTCTTGGGTCTCAATATCACAGCCCTAAACCAAACTATTTCCTTACTGAGTGACTTCGAGAAATAATGTGTCCTCTCAGTAAGAATAACCTAAATTCTGAGTATACAATATTTTGCTCTGTTCAGAGTCTCGCTGAGCAAGTTCTGTGGAAGTCTATGCAGAGAATAGCAGAGCTCCAGCATGGATTCTGGACAGCAAAAAAATTGTTCACATTTTTTTCTATGAGGAAAGAGATAGCAAAAAGACCAACACAATTTATGGAATTCAACATCACTGCGGAGAGGGGTCTGACGTACTGAAGTGATTGTCTCATACAAGAGCAATCAGGTGAAAGAAGCTGTGAAGGACCACTTAAAGGGGATTGCTGATTTAAGAGTGCTGCACATGTCCGCTGTCCTTCTCAAGAAATATGGTTGAATGTGAGGTAGGTAGTCAGTATTAGTGAACATACAGACATAAACCAATATCTACAGTCTCCTCTTAGGTTACAGGTAGCTGCATATGTAAAACAATTGAATTTTAATTGATGTTTAAATAGAGCCTCTCAAAGCACTGAGAAAGAGACATTTTAATTTGTTGATTGCTCATAAGTCGCCCATCTTGACTCATCAGTGCATGTCATTGAAATTCATAGTAATCATGAAAGAGCACAGAGATCCAGAGTTTTCAATAGACCACATCTAATCAAATGTGGCCTGTAGAGGATGTCCTTATGTCATAAGTGCAGCACAGATAGTTGTAGGATCATATTAACATAGCAGAATGCAATAGTCAGGCTCTCCCTGGCTAGCAGGAGGAGATCCTTTACTATGCAAGACAACCTGTTTAATCCATTCTGTGTCATCCTGTATCACCTATTTGGCAGATTTTCATCAGTGCTTGGGATTATGAGTATGTGGAGAAGAGCTTCCTCCTTAGAGATCTAACAGAAAACAGTATTCTCCATTTTTCTGTAGTGGTCATGCCTGATGAATTATCTTTACTGTTACTAATTTCAAAGCAATGAGAAAAATTGTTTTTTAGTCGGTTGATATGGGTAAAAATACTACAAGTTTTCCGTCAAATATTCTTTATTTAGGTTTAAAACAATCATGAATCTTAACATGTAATGTCTATACACAGAATTACTCACTGAAGTAAAATAATAATGAAGTATGATGCAGATACAATGACCCATCTTGAAACTAATGCTTTCTTACGCTATTTGTTCTATCAACTATTTAAAAGATGAATAAGGCAGCACATTACATATCAACCAACTTATAGAAAAAATACATTTCACATAAACTGTTTGGAAGAATTTGTTTAGAAATATTGTTGATACATATATATACAAAGAAATGCACAAAATGTGTACATGTAGAATTTTTTGTTTTACTGCTTTTTTTTGATTTGTCAGTAAATATAGATCTTATGGTATTTGGATACTGTCATTCCATTTTTGGTCAAAAAAAATGCATATTGCATATTTCTCTTTTTTATATATTTTTTTAAAATAATTAACAAATTTTCCAAACAACACCCCAGCTATGAGAAAAAATAATTGTATCTTATTCTATTTATCTTATTCTACATGTTTCAAAAAAATGCAAAAACAAAAGCCTCCTCAAAAAGATTTGAGATCTGTGAGATGTATTTTTTCTTGATGTGTGTGTATGTGTTGAGACTTACTAACATAATAAAATACCTAAATGCGTTTATTTGCCTGTCACTTCCAACCATGAGGGGAAAAGATGCATTTGTGCACCCAGATCAGCTGCCAAGCTGTTAGCATTCCCTGTTGTAACAAATGGATTAATTTCAGCTGCACGCTAGCTTTTGGCTGGCACTGATAATGTGTCACAATTTTCTGTTTTGGAGATAAAAGGCAAACTGAAATTCTTTAAATGATCCTTTAAAAAAAAAATCACTTTACAAAATATCATCTTTAAATTACAACCCTACACGTACTGACACTTCTTATCTTATCCAATGAAAATGGACTATTTCACTGTTGCTTATGATTCAGTTTTACAGGACGCCATTTGGATTATAATCTGTACTTTCTGTTCACTGAATATGAGGCAGAGGTTTGTTGCTGGGTCACTGTCTCTGAGTAAGTTTTACAAAATGTCTTTCTTTTATAAATATAAATATATCAGGCTTCATCAGATCTTTTTTTGCATTGTATTTTCTATGACAAGATGCTACTTGTTAGCATGATGTAAACAAACACCCCTGTCTGTTCATCATCTCCCTTTTTGTGAAATTACACACATGAAGAAAACAGTTTTAATATCGACATTGATTACAGTCCTTCCATGGAGCTCTGGGGACAAAATCCAGCAGTGCTTCTCAGGAGCCTCCCAAACCCTGGGCAGAAAGATAACGTCGGAAATAATAGTGAATTTACCCAATTTTAACATTTGCATAGTGAAGGGAAAGTCATGTCCTCTAATTGTTAGAACTGGACAGATGTATAGTTTGTACTCACATTTGGTACTGTGGGCTTGTGTGTCTCTCTTTGTTGATAGTAAGCAGAAATAATGCAGTTCCTTCTAGAACACATAGAATTAACTTGGTGTCACTTTCCTAGTACAGTGTATAGATGCACATACATGTACATATTAAGATATATTTTGTGTCTCTTACTTGCTCTGTATGCCTCCACCTGGTGGTAATCCAGGGATGTCGGTGGATGCAAGGATGGTGAGGACAGACAGCAGGTCAGGCTCCTCCCCCCTGACACACAGCTCATCATAAATTTCTGTCAGATATCAAAAGGCACAAACATAGAAATGGACATACAAATAAATTAAGAGGGTTTCTGGCATTTTCCTAAGGTTTACATGCAGGTTGCAAACAATAAGGTTGACATTGTTCTGTTTTTTTCCTATTGGTCAACAAATTGTCAGCCACGAAAAGTCCAAAACCAACAATGTTTTAGTTTGTCCCAGTAATTTCTGACTTCTATACTTTCTCTGCGGCACTCAACCTCAAGAACATTTGTACCTACTACACATACATTTGTAGAAAAAAATAGTAACATTAGTTTTTGTAAAAAGAATTCTGAATAATATCTCTGAACAGTTAAGCACTGCAGATTTTAGCAGACATGACTCAAACAGTAGTAAATTGTGCATTTAAAAAAAAAAAAAATCCTTTTTTTTTCTTTAATTCAATCTGTGGATTAAGGCACATTTGATGTACTAGTGAGAACAATGTTTACAACAGAGCAACAGTTTGACTGACTGAAGAGATTTTTATTTTTTTTTTCTTTGTACATCAATGGAGCTCTATGTCACACAGGAATGGAATAGCCTATGTCAGGCATTGGCTCCACAGCCAGTAATACTTGTTATTCTCAGTAGGATAACTTCATTGTTGATTTTGGTCCTTTCATGGAATTTATTGACAGAAAAAAAATGGGGAACTGGTAAAGAAAAAGAGGCGTTGAAGAATTTCATCTTGATGTGTTTCCAGCACAAACCATAAACCTCAAGAAAATAGAAAAGAAAAACGGAATTTGAGGATTAAACAATGACTAAAAACAAGGTCTAATATATCGAATGCCTAATATTATTTATACTCACACACCTGCTACTTTGGACTCCAGCAGGTCCTCCAGCTCGGCCTCATGGTGTAGTGCCTCCGCTGACAGCTGGGGGGCTGAGGGGAAGCAAAGGAGGATGATGCTGATGTTGTCCAAGCTGCCCTGTGGAGTGAAGCAACGTCAGCAGAGATGAGTAACGACTGCTGACTTTACAAATGTCAACACATGACACATGACTTCATCCTCGGTGAACTGTTTTAGAAATAGATCATTTTTACCTGATGGGTTTGCACACCAGTGTTACACAATTGCAGAGGAGCAGGAGAACGTAAATGGAATGTGAAAGAAGCTGTGACATTTTGAGGTCATTGTGCAAATCCAAGCTGGATTCCTGGTACATTACAGAGTAACATGATGAACAAACAGATTGCAAATGTGGCCCCTGTTTATCCTGATATGATTCTTTGACTAAACAGAATTCAACATTAACAATAAGCCCAATTTCTTTGATCAATTGCCTTCGTTTCTTTTATTAATTGGGCTTAATGAGAGAATTTACTTGCTTAGGTAGAAGTTATGCATCAAAAAAATTATGGAGACCATATAACATGAAAGACTTTTCTGCTGAAAAGTGTAAGCCTTCTTTACAAGCTACTTCCCTTATTCTACAGATTAGTTACTCTATGGTGAAAAATATCCCTAACTAACCACCATTAAAGCTAGTAGCTATGATATGAGTGGACCTGGCTGCAGTGGTATAATTGTTCTCCCTCACTGGTCTGAAACAATTTGTAATGTATGCTATTCATTGCTCTTGAACATCAACCTTCAACCGTCTGACTCTCTCAGAGTGTGGCTGAAACGAGGCCTCATAGGAACCTAGAAAAATCCCCTGTAACCTAGTCTGACACTTCTGGAGTCTATTTTAGGGTGGACTGTCAGACTATTGTACCAACAGCAGCCACAGCCAAAGTGAGACTGAACCAAAGCTTTACGATAAATCAGTTCTGCTTTTCCAGTCTAAATTCATGCTATTAGAGCCAAAGACATTCACTTGTAGATATTCTCTATATGAACATGATTTTTTTTGCCTAAAATAATTAATTGTTAAAATTTTCTATTCATAATTAATTACTTGACTACTATGTATGTGAAAGGAGCTGCTCATATTGATGAACCCACAAAAAATGATCACCAGACTCTGCAGTTCCCTTTAGCTCTGTGGAGATTAAGGTTTAATTTATACCCAACCATCTTATTAATTCAGTTATTGCTCAACACTCTCATAATGCTGTTTTCATCAACAACAGGCAGTTGTTTGCATTTAAACCTAATGTGGTGGCAGAAACTTGGAATTTTTTCTCAAGAGTTGTCAGAGAGCTAAACTGAACTAAAAGGAGAGTTCCATGCTGCATAAATCTATAGCCTGTCATGGCCACTTAATTCTTAATAGCCTCCATATACCACTGCTCATAGCTGTGGAAAGGCAACAACTGAGATTTTGCTTTGCACAGATTTCCCCAATTATACAACCTCTCTAATCACATCCCATGTTTTGAGAAAAAACATGGGATGACCCATGGCAGTCTAGACCAAGCCAAACCAACTCATCGGAGTCACAGTGACAGTTTAAAGGATTATGTTATTACATAAAATCAACATAAAAATTATGTAATTCAGTTTTAAACTGAAATTGCATTTTGTGTTTATAGTTAGATAAACAGATTTGGCATTTAAACTGCTGTATAACATGTGGAAATGCATAAAGTGCTGTAATACTTTGTATTTCAAAAGGACTAAGATAAAATGGGCAGAAGAAGCAGGTTTTCACCTTATAGAGACAGAGGTCAATGACTTGAGTGCAGACATCCCTCAGGTCATTGCAGACACGCAGCCGGTTGTGGATGAAGGTGCACAGGTCCTCGTTGCTGATGGTGTCCCACACCCCGTCGCATGCGATCACCAGGAACTCATCCGCCGGTGAGCGCTCTACCACACACACCTCTGGCTCTGGTGAAACCATCTGCTCGCTGGGCGTTCGGTTCTCTGCCCCCTTGTAGCTGAAGTCCCCCAGAGAACGGGAGACTGCCAGGGAACCGTTGATCCTTTGGAGGGACACGGAGCCACCTGCGCTTTCAATACGCTCTTTCTCCAGAGGGCTGTAAGGCTTGTGGTCCTCAGTGGAGAAGCAAACATGGCCAGACCTACATAGCACAGCCCTTGAGTCACCACAGTTAGCGAAGTAAATGTAATATGGTGAGATCAGAGTGGCAACCACAGTGGTGCCACCTCTTTCCCAGCCTTCTCGACGTGCCACAGAGTGCAAGTGCTTGTCTGTTTGCAGGAAGCCCTCGGTGATGGCACTTTTCACCTTTTCAGGATCATCCCCTGGTCTTATTCCACCTGTGTGCACAGAGAGTTGCAATGTTGGAATATTTTGTGTTGCAAGCATCCCATTAAAACACATAGCTTCATAGAATGAAACAAATATTTGCAGAATACAATGAGAAATGATCATTCATGATGTTAACGACTGATAACAGGTACAGTTGTCTTTCTTCGACTGTCAGAAAAAACCTTTCTCATCAGAATTTCTTAAAAGGCTTCGAATCATTTCATTAAATCAATAATGTGTAATTCATTATAAAAGACAGCAATTAATAATTTTAATGAAATGGCTTATTTATTTATTTAATTAGTGCATTTTTAAGTCTATATATTTCACCTGTGGCTAGTATGTGACCCAGAAGGTGCTGGGAGCAGTGCTGTGCCACTGTACTGCCTGCATGACCATCGAACACTGCGAAGAAGCTCCAGTCGGCCAGCTGTCCACCCAGCTGTGGCACACAGTTGTGGAAGTCTTCCATGTTGGCCCTCCAGCCCTGCATGCTCCCTAGGGCGTAGGTGAGGCCCCAGCGGGCACAGCCCTCCTCTGTCAGTTTGTCCAGGACCGGCCGGTCCAGGTAAGGGCTGGGAATGACCTCCTCCTTCTCCCCCTCCCCTGGCTGCTCACCCTCTCCTGCTCCTCCACGGCTTCCCTTAAAGAAAGAGCTGACCCTCTTCTCTGTCTCTTTCACCAGCTGCCGCACAAATGCAGGCATCTCCACGCTGCCCTTTCTAGCTGTCTTCATGTCTCTCGTGCACAGCTGATGTGTTGGGAATCTTCTTTTGTCCCTGCCCTGGTGTTTGTGGCTGGGACGGAGGGCTGAGTTAGGCCTGATGCTGGGCCTGTGCAGTGTCTGTGTAGCCCTGCTGCTCCAGGGCTCAGAGCATGGCTGCCTGAGCTGATGGATGTTCTCTCTGCTGGCTGCTCACCCCCTCTCTCTGTTCATCTCCTTCCTCTTCTCTCTCCTTTTCCTCTCTGGAGACCTCAGTGATCAGCGCGCTCCCCTCCAGACATCTTTCTTCTCCTTCTTGTTTTGTTTCTTCTCTGTGCTGTGATTTTACCTTCTCCCTCGCTTTTTCATAGCTCTTCCTTCTTTCACCAGCGCTCCCCTTTCCTTGTTATTTTCCCTGCCTCTGCTGTGATTGGCTGGCTATTTGTGTACACCAATCCCTGCCTGGCTTGCATCCCCACTGTCGTGTTTGAGCTCACGCACTCTTACCATCCTCCTATCTGCAGCTCTACTCCTCCCACATCTTTGGTAATCTCAACCTTTGATCGGTTGGGATTATGGGTTTCCACTGCTGTGGATTACAGGACTATCAGCCATTTAGCACACTGTGTGTGACTGAGGGCGGGAAGAAGAGACACAGGAAAAGGAGGCTTCTTTTCATTATGCATGCACCACTGCAGAGATCAATGACTGATCATCCAACCATACTGACAGACAATATAAACCTGAAATCAGAGCTGCATTTCTACTCTAATTTTGAATAAAATTGGTGTAAACATTAAGGTTTGGGACTAAGCAACTGGAAAAGTTTTCAAGAGATAACTTTTTACTAATTCTTAATGCAGCAGGAAATTAAAATTTGATATAGCCTGGATGCAGTTATTAATCATGTGTTCAAAATTGTCCGTATTCTTCTGAGGTGCAGTCTAAGATAAAAACCAAGACTGTTGGTCACAAAATATAATGTTTCTATCTTTATAGAAATTTGGAAAATTACAAGTGATTCAGTAGTGATAAAGGGGCAAAGATTTATTTTGAACAAGCAGAAACCCAATTTTTGTTTTGCATGATTGTGCATGTCATCACAACATGATTAACGGTGGTTTTGTTTGGCACCATTCCCTGAGTCAACCAGGATCACTTTCCACATACTTTGATTTCAGGGTGGACACTGTTAGTAATGCTACAGGGACCAGGCAGAATTGAATGGATCAACTATTTGTTATATTTTAAAGCTCAGTCAATCCAACTCACATGTCATGAAGGTATAAAAACAGCTTGTTATGGATACGTATAATAGAAACAAACCTTTGAGTCCTTGTTTGCTCCAAATACACAGAAGGAACTTTTAAATGATACATCCTTGCACAAAATAAATCAATTAACATTTCTATTTGTTGCTCCAAAAAGAGTTTTTGTAATACTTATATTGTATATAGGTCATTGATCTAATTCCTTTAATCTCATATTATAGTTTTCATGTATTTCACTCAAAAATGTCTTTATCTGTTTTCTTCTGTCTCAGAGATGAATAAAATTTTATGTTACACCATGTCATCTTATCCTACCAATACATTTCATTTTGGTCTGACTACTGAAAAGCTACTTAATTCACAGACAGTGAATCCTGCATAGAAAAACGTCAGCCCATCTGTCTTGCATGCAATTAAAATTAGATAAGTGAAGCACCTCAATCCTTTCTCTATTAATGTCTGCTGTGTTTCCAGTTATAATTCAAGCTTTATTATGAATTCATTAGTTTGTGATGAATACTGCAGTAGTAGAGATAGCAGCCTATTAACACTGATTGTGTTCTTATTAATCCTGCATGTTGATGAGCGTTACATGAAAATCTGTTCCTCACTAACGTGGCTGCCTGTGAAGGCCTCTTGGTGCAGATTGCCTGCCAACTGGCTAAGAAACCACTAGAGTCTCTGAAAGCTGAGGGACGTGTACATGCTAAAGTCTCAGGTTCCCAACTTGAGTGTGTGTGTGTGTATGTGTGTCTGTGAATCCAAACAGGGGGTATCCAATACAGGATAAAATTAGGCCAGCCAGACCTTATATTGCCGACAGAGCTCATGTGGCCAAAAAAAGCCTGAAGTGCAAGCCAACATAGGAAGCGCAAGGAAGAGACGAGAGCAAGCAGGATCGCCGCTGAAATGGCCACCAAACGTAAGGAAATAAGAGCTTTGGTGACAGCTTTAAGTAAAGTGAATCAGAGCAGACAGGGAACTGGTCAGAGTTTGTGAGGAGGAAGAGAAAGAGAGAATTTATTTTTGGGCAAGTGTGATTACAGAAGGGATGGCAAGTCAGATATTGAGTCCAGCATGTCTTTCATTCAGTGGACAGATGGGCAGAGCAGGACTCAACTAAATGAGAGCCTGTTGCTGACTGAATGTTGTTTTTTTCATTCTTAAAGACCAAACTATCCCATTAGAAAAGAAGATTGATAAGTGTTTTCTCGTCAGGGCTGCTTTTAAGTCCTTATTTTACTTTTGTTATTATAGTTATAATTAAACTCAGGTTATGGATGTGCCAATCTTGGAAAATGACTTCATTGGTGTGACAGCTTAAGTATGAGTGTCCCTGTTTCTGACTCACCAGTTTCCTGTCTAAATATGCCATTCAATGTGAAAACCTGAAATGTGTTCACGAATATATTTCCCTGGAGACCTGATTATGAAAATGGGGCTGCTGCTTTAATTGTGTGTGTATGAGTGTATGTGCGTGTGCGTGTAAATACATGACTCTGTTGCTTGTTGTGCGTTTGCGTGTATATGTTTATGTGTAAGATTCTCGAGAATTTTGTTTTAATCACCTTGACATCAACACTGGAGTTAGGAGGCTTATCTGATTTTTTGGTGTTTGAATATCTAATATCTGTGAGCATGACTCATAGTATAATTATTCATTTATTTAGTGTTCATACAGGGATGTGCAAAATGCAGTATTAAAAACAATGCATTCTTTTTTACACTTTTTTTAAAATCTAAAATATCTTCTCTTTTGGCAAGAAGAAATTACTCTAAAGAATACTAATTGTTAATTTTTTTAATGTTTTCTGTACATAATGGACTGAGCTTTATTTCTGTATTTTTTTCTGTTTCATCCTTTTTCTAGCCTCTTTCTTACTTACTTACTTCGTGTTTTTCAATAAGTAACTTCCTATTTTGCCTCTCATATAACTAAAACGTCTCTGGCAAAGAGGCTTGCTGGGAAGATACTTGTCACATTTCTGTCAACAACAGCAGGTTTGTTTTTAATGAAAAAGAAGAAGATGACCTGGGTTTTTAGTTTGAAAAGTGAATGTTGCCAGCCGACCAGCATTCACTGCATTTTGAAGTGACGCCCCTTTTATAAAACTTTAGAAAACTGATATGAAATCATGTCAAACGAAGTCTGACTGATTTATTTGTCCCTGGAGTTCTATAATCCAAAATGAGCACAGATTTTTTTCACTGATATGCCCGAATGTACTTTACTCACTTTGAGGCATCTTTATTGTCACTTTTCCAATCTTCTGCCATTTGATTAGGTTCTCTTCACCCTTCTGTCATCTATTGAAATGCTACCACAAGTTGTTATCAAGCAAACGTTTTTCCTACAGCGTAAAAAAGCTGCTTCAGAGGCAGGTGATGCATTTTAAAACCTTAAAATGATTTCTTTTCACAAAAGTTGTCACCAAAATCAAAAGTGGAGGTGTCTGTTGGATTAACATATCTATGAAAAATAAAAAAAACCCCATAATTTTAAAGAACCTTAATGTCTCCACTGTGTTTTGCAGTTATGGATCTGGTGTATTGGCGGAACATAAGTAAGACTGGTGTGGTGTTCACGGGGCTGGTGATCGGTCTGGCCAGCCTGTTCCAGCTCAGTGCCATCACCGTGCTCTCTCACATATGTCTGGGTGTCATGTGTGTGACCTTCCCCCTTCGTCTCTACTATAAGCTGCTGGAGCTGTTTCGCTGGAACCCAGGGCTGCACCCCTTCCAGTGAGTCTGTTGATTTCAGAAAAATGCTGCAACACTACTCTCTATGGGTTACAAGTTCCAAATATATTTTTTCCAAAAGTTGACTTGTTTCGCTTAAGCATTTCACGGTGGTAAATGTAATGTTGATTGTTTTTCCAATTGTGTGTGTCCCCCAGGTCGTACCTGGATTATGACAGCTCTCTGACAAATAAGGACACGGTGATGCTGGTAGAGGAGGTGGTGCTGCTGATTGCATTTGCAGTTACAGAGCTCAAACGCCTCCTTTTCATTGACAGCTTGATCGACTCTATTAAGGTCTGAGCGTGATGATAAAATGATGATTGAAATTGCCATGTGAGCCAAGTCAATGTATGAACAGCAGCTGATTCATAAAACCTCAAGGCTGAAACCTGAATGCTGAGTATATGAATGAATGGTGTGGTAGAAAACCGAGACTGATGGTGCTGATGGTTTCATTGTTAGAGTCCCTTATGGAGGATTTGAAAATCTTTGACTTTTCTCTCATTGTCTGAAGAGACACCAGAGCAGAAAGGAATTCATGCTGGCATCCTAGTATAATCAAACCTTTCACAATGGAGGCAATAACAGTTGAATATCAAGTTGCATTCTTTCTCTGCTGTCTCTCTCAGTTTGTTGTGCTGCTGTACCTGATGACCTACGTCGGTGTCCAAGCCAATGGACTGACTTTGGTCATAGCTGGTGAGTTGAAACGATTCCATCCCGAATTCTCACATCTACTCAGGCCCCAGATTGGTCACAGTCCTTTTGTGGCCAAAGTCAAATGCTTTGTGCTCCCATCCATCCACTCCTACCTCATCCTGCAGAGCCTTTTCACACAGACACAGTGAGTGAATGTGCAACAGCCTACATCCTACATCCAACGCCTCCTAGTGCTTTAACAGTGTCCTGGGCATTCCAGTATATCTTAACTGAGTAGCTAATGATTTCAGTTAGGTTTTGTGCTTGTCATCTAAATAATATTTTAAAGATTAGGCTAACCATGTAAATCCGTGTTCTCTTCTTTGTCCTTGTTTTATAGCTGTGATTGCTGTTTTCTCCCTTCCTCTGATGTACAAAAAGCAGCAGGTGAGACTAAAAAAATGGCTAAATTCCACAACACTTTTCTATAACATCACAAAACTGAATATATTTTTTCAAACATAAAGGGGGTGGCACGTATGTACAGTATGGGAATTTTAAAAAAGTCTCAAAGCCATTAAATGTATGAGGATAGCATATAGCAGCTCATGAGACACAATAATCGATTTACCACGGGAGAATAATAGAAATGTCTTTCAGTAAATCCATTTACCAGAGATGTTTCAATTTAGCTGACACATCTGTCATTTTGGTGACAGGTGCGGATAAGGAGGACGGTTAGAGCGGTAAAAGCTTTTGTAAAGAGAATCAAAAACCTGTAAGTAACCTGTTCTTTATTTGATGTTCTTTTATGCGCTCTTAATATCATGCTAACAAAATATAAACAGTTTTCTGTTCTTTTTTTTTGTCTTTTTACATTGTGTCATGTAACCCGATACCCCGGTTTCATTGCAGGTTCTTCAGTCTGTTTAATTTAGTGAGACCCTCTTCTGTCCCAAAAGCTGCACCTGCAGCCGGACCTGTCCCCAAACAGAAAGCCAAGTCAAAGTAACCCGTTTTGTGGCACGTTGAAAGCACCAAGAATTTGGGATTTGGAAAATGTTGGAATGTTACATCCTCTGTGGGGCCGCTGGAGGGGCAACTCATTTCCATTTCTGCACCGCAATGTTATTTTACGGGAGCAAGATTTAATCGATGCTGACAGCTGAAACAAAGCTGCCATTCACTCAAAGACAGGGAGGGGAAGTGTATGGGGAGAGGAATTTTATTTACAGAGATGCTTTGTTGGCAGCATTTAGTATAACCAGTTCACACAGTCATCTAATCCAAGCAGGGACATCACAGAATATCTTTTTTTTACCCTTTGATAAGGTGTCTCTATTTACATAACTAGTGAGCACTGTATTCCTTTTGAGCTGCAGGATTATTCGTAATGAATCAAAAAAGCATTACTTATCATTAGTTGAAAATAATAAAACTGACATGAACATCACATGCCATTAATTAACAATAACAGATTTATGCTTGCTATGTTGAAGTAGTAGCAAAGCTTTCTAAGCAGTCACTGATGACAACTTTCATGAGACCTGCTGTTCTCTTGCCTTCGTGCAAATTGCATTTAATCAGGTACATACAGAGATTTCGTAATGCTCTTGGGGCAGTTTAGAAATTAAAGACACAGTGTGGCAACAAAACATGTCATAATCAGGAAGAGGAACCTCAACTATCCTGAAGTAACTCCAACTGAATTTGAATTCATTAATGGCACAAAACAGCAGGAGCTGTTTACTTTGCAGGTAAAATGTTTTTTGTTTTTTTTTTTAAATAGCTGATTTGTGTTTAGAAAACCGAAACAATAAGCTGAACGATGCTAAAATGCTCAATAGAGCTAAAGGGGAACTGCAGAGCCGAGTGAAAACTCTCTGTGGGTTTTTTCACTATGAGTGAACCCTTAAAAAAAAAAAAAAACCTTGATTATATATTGAGTGCTTTAAGATGAGTGTATTTCTCTCATATTTCTCAAGTTCTCTCTCTTGGAGTAATGGGACACAATGCTACTAGTTTATTGTTATGTTCCCCTACATTTGTTCTCACCTTTTCCCCTTTAGTTTGTCTTATTTCTTACATAACTGTAACAACATAATTATTACTGTCTTAATGAGGACACCCCAGCTGCACTGTTTCAGTTCCATGATTGTGTGAACAAGTTGCACATAAACTGCCATCGGAGGACATTTTAATAGATTAAACTATAACTTACAGATTTTATACCATTTGCAAAACAGTTATCTGTATCATTAGACAAACAAGCCAGTTAATCAAATGAAGGATTGAGACACAAAAATGGTTCAATAGATTCAACATTCAAGGCCATGTGTCACTTTCAAAAGAAAAATAACAAATTAAGCAATGTCACAACATGCCGCTGACAGCTTGACAAGGGAAAAGTGCTTCAGGGGCAGTTTGAAAAAGAGATGAAGGTCAGCAGGAAGCACAAAAATATCCACTTTAGAAAGCCATTAAATTTCACTCAGACCTCCTCTAATGTAGTTTCACTTATTTCAAGAATTTCCTTAACATCCTGAAAAATAAAAATGCAGATCACTGCTGTAGCATCAAGAAAATTACATTTGACTCAAAAAGTTTCTTTTTGATATTTTTGTCAGTCCACAATATAAAAATATAACACGTCCAATACGGCTGATTGCTTGCATTACTCCAATTTAGCGTTTTCTCAATCAACCAAATGATATGAGAATGTGTTCATTAGTTAACTGAACTAAGCTTAATGTCACTCAGGACACTTCAGCTTTGACTTAGCATCGAGCATTGCACTTGGTTTCTGTAAGTTGCTGTTGGCGATGTGGACATTTACGTGTGACCTGATTTCTCTCAACCCTGATAAATTATAACCTCTACAAACTGCAACATCAGCTTAAAGACCAACAAATGGTTTTAGATAAAAGGGGGGTCAGAGGTTTACCAGCTTGGGCATAGATTAAAAAGTTGCCAAAAATCCAGTGCTTAACTGCCATGATGGAGAATAGATAACAAACAAAGTTTCAATTTTGGTTGAACTTTTCCTTTCTGAACTTTTCTGACAACTGTATTGTTTTGGCTGCCAAACCTGAGCCAGTAAACTGTAAGCAGTTATTTCAGTACAGCTATTTAGCCAGCGAGCTAGTGTTAGCGTGTCGGATTGATGTTGGTGACCATATAGTGCTCTGTAGTGGTCCGTGTGTCAGAACTTATAATGAAGCTGCACTAATACTAACATGTCTTAATGAGCTTATTTACTGTAATTTCTTATTATGATCCTGAGTTTAAGCAGCATGAAAAAAATAAAAGGGTCAGTGAACCCAAATTATGGCAAAAAAACCACATTGTCCTATTCAAGTGGTACCTACATCTGCAGATGGTTTTGGTTTAATTTGTCCAGAGACACTTCATAGGGATTCTTTTCTGGTGGAAAGTTGTCCCTTTGAAAAAAGCAAGTCCTGTAATATATCCGGAGCAACTGTTACTGATAAGAGACATTTCTATTTAATTGTTTAAATGTCATTTTTTATGGTGCTGTGAGCACCACAAACAAAATCCCATTAATTTCCATTGTATAGGGCTGGCAGCAGATGCAACATCAAAAACAGTAAGATAAACCAAAACTATCTGCACTGCTACTACGAGAAGTGAAAGTGAAACTATGTCTGTGTGCAATTTGGGTGAGCTGACCATTTAACGGTGCACCATGCCACAGCTTATTGTAGTACCAGCTCAACTTTTAAAAGTGGCATTTTTGGGATCTTGTTTTCTAGAAGTATGTCATTTAATACAACTGTCAAATGTACACCAAAATAAAAATGTACTTGTGGTCTTCAAAAAAAAAAAAAAAACCCAACTGCTTTTGAAGCTAGGCATCGTCTGTTATAGTTATCACTGTTATCTTTTGTTTTAGGTTTACTCATTTCTATAGGTATTTATTGTTTTTTTTAATTGTTTTTTTCCTATTCTTATGTCGCTCCCCAATAAAAAAAAAAAAAAAAAAAGTTATTTATAAAATAATGGTGGGTTTGCTTAGCACATCAAAGCTATTCACGTCACATCCTGGTAGTGAACAGACATGCACATTACCAGGACCCTGAAACTGAACCAGATTAATGGAAGTCAGACATGATTCATTTTATGATTTACATCTCTGGTTTTTATACCCGGACTTGTCAAAATGTCCTCTTTGAAAAAGGCCTATTACTCTTGGGTTGTGTAAATCACTTTATGCAAGCTAATCATTAAAGTTCATGAGCTAAATACACCCCAGGCTAAAATGTTAACATTTGGAAAAACAGGATGGGGTCATTTGAGGAGAAAAATATGATAAAACGGGAAAATGTCAGGTTATATTTATTCATTTATTCTATATTCAGTGATGGTGATACTTAGTATGCCACTAGTGGCTGCATTGACACATTTGACCACTGGGTGTTGCTGTAAGACAGTGTCAGCTACACTCCTTCTAAAGCAAGTGGAGAAACCCAGAGCACTGAATGATCTTAAGAAACAAATGAATCCTGACAAACATGTTCACTGTTGCTGTGGTGGCAATACAACGTCAGCCTCAGCTCCTCCAACACAATGCTTCACCTACACAAAATTTTCCTGGGAAATAGAAACAGCTTTTTCTCCCTGTTTGGAGAATCACAGTAGATGCAATGTGACTGTGACCTTGAGATTCGTTTTTCTCAAAAAACATCCACACTTCAATTCAAACTCTCTCTCAGATCTTTGAGGGCATCTTCTCTTGTTTCCATATGTGGTGACTCACAGCTTCTCTCCGTCTGTTTACTTTTGGAAGGGTTTTGAACAGCCTCATTTAGAGCTATCTGATTTCACACAGTAGTTTAGGAGAATGGTTACTCTGAGTTTCTTTCTTTCTTTCAGTCTCTTTTCTTATCCTTTGTATGTGATTTTTTTGATGTTTTAGAGTGAGGACAGATGATGGCTTGTCATTGTAAGGCCATACAGTTATATATACTTAAAGTTTAATGCATAAACAAGTCAATGGGTCATGGCTACCTAATCACATTGGAGAAATGTGAGCACTACAACATACTATATGTTTAAAGGGAATATCCTCAAAATGTAAATATGGCACTTAAAACAGTTAGTTCTCTGGATTTTCACTATAAAAATCAGTAAGTATATTTTACAGAAGCCACAATTCTCTCAGTTTCCACAACAAGTCCATTTTCTACAGTATATAACTGTATAAAAAAGAAAAAAAAAAACACCGACAACAATAATGTCTGACATTACTGTTTCCCTGATTAGTAGATAATGTCTCTAAATAATTATACTGACACAGGGGCTACATTTATGCATTTACAAATCTAAAGCTTCTGCTGCCAAAAAGTATAGTGTCAAAACATTAAAACAGCAATTCACAGACCTGAGACAGAAATACCTTAATTAATCCCTTCATGGTCTGTGTTGCATTTAGTACATTTGGTCCCAGTGGACCTCAACAGTTCGGATCTGGCGTGGTTTGGTCTAGGGATATGCCTGAGAATACAGAGTCTCAGATATATGCTTCATTGGACCCTTTCAGACAGGGGAAAAAAGAAAATAGTGGTTAGATTGTAGTAGATGACTACGACCCTCAGCTGTTTTCTATCTGCATCTAGAATCCAGTATACAACACAAACTGATTAGGGAGCAGATGATGGTAGATTTGCTCTCCGGGTCGAGTGATTTCTATGTCTCATATTTGTATCTTAAGAAATATCAAACACTGAATACTGATAAATACAGAATATTTCCCAAAAAATAGGAAAGGAAAAGAGCATTAAAGGAATATTTCACTTATTTGCTTTATTGCAAAGAGTCCGATGAGAGGGTTGTGCTCTAAATACCAAGCTGCAACTAGAAGCTAGTAATCTTGGCTTTGCATACAGTGGGAAATTATTATAAAGTGGGAAATTATACAGGAGGAAATTATTATAAAGAGTTATGGTCTAGACCTGCTCTATATGAAAAGTGCCCTGAAATAACTTCTGTTATGTTGTGGCGCTATATAGATAAAAGTGACTGAAATTAATTGAAATGAATTGAATTGAAACAGCTAGGGTGGCTCTGTTGGCAGTTAAAGGTCACTAATTGACATTTTTCATGTTATATTTAATTTGTTTAATCTGTACAAAAACAGAAGAGTCAAAAACAACAATTTGTGGTTCCTGGACTCTTTCTTGGTTTTGAGGTTGCCAGGTAACCAGCAGAGACCTTAGATGTCCTGGAAAGGCAGGGTTCCTTTCCCCCTGTTTCCAGTCTATGTGCTAAGATAAGCTAACCAGCAGATCAATCTTCTCATCTAACTCTCAGCACGAAAGCAAATAAATCAATACCCAAGAAAATGTTTTACTATTCCTTTAAGAAATAACATTTCTACAGTACAGAGTAAAAAGTAATGACAATGTGTAAAAGCTGCCTGCAAAGATGTCTCAGTCAGTCGATGTTGCTCAGACAGAGTGAATAACTGTGTTCAGGATATCCTTCACACATAGTGTTCGCGGTGGTTGATGTACACACGGTCCGTCCCACTCTGATGACACACCCACTCCAGGTGGGGCAGCTGCTTGGTGAGGCTCTGTGCTCCCGGCGGTCCTGGCCTTGTTTTGGGTGGGTGCTGCCTGTCAGTCAGCTCGTAACTGCGCTCTGCCGTGCGGGTCTGCAGGTTGGAAAGAGAAAAAAGAAAAAAGAAAAATCAAAGTGAAAACATCCCCATCCGGCTGCTTGCTCTTAATGTCACAAAACACAAAACAGTTTTATCTTCTCATGTGATTTCCTGTGTCAGGGCGTCAGAAAGTCGTGTCGAGTATGAGAAGAAAAAGCGATAGTTTTTTTTTTTCCTTTAGGCATCTTTCCAGGTGAGACTAAAAATAAAGTACTGGCTTATAAAAACTTGGGCTCTGCTGACAACACAAATTAAAATTTAAGAGACCGTACATACTAAATGAGTACAGCTGTAAGGTCTCCTACTTAATAAAAACAGGTGACCTCGCCAGTGAATTATTACTTTCTTTGTGACTCAGTGTCCATTGTTAGCTTCCCAGGTGTTTATATTAGTGTTGTCAAGACAAGTATGTGATGATACTCCTAGAAATACTGATACTGGTGTGGGGGGGGGGGGGGGTTACCTGACAGAGCCAGGCCACTTGTGATGCGTGGACACCCAGAGGAACGGCTGGTGCTCGCTCAGAGTAGGGAGGCGGCGGCTTGTGTGTGGGAGGAAGGTCAATCCTTCAGAGAAAGAGAGAGGAAAAAAGAAATGGCAGTGAGCAGAGTTCCTATTTTTCACAGAATTTTTTTTGTTTATTTGTTCTTTTTTATTATCAAAGAGAGGTGGAATAAAATGATGAATTTAGTGACAGTTTCTGCTGGGTACAGAACAAAATACTGGATTACAATTAAAGAGGAGCTGCTTAGAGGAACACATTTTAGAAAGCTCTGCTTTCTAAAGACTAAGAAAATAATCCTGATGATGTCATAGTGATGTCAGGTGAATTGGTCTTTGAGATTACAAATTGCAACATAAAAGTCAGTATATTTCAGCCTCTGCTGCATTGATTTTGACCATTATTTTTTAAATCTGTCTCGTGCAATCAACCAACTTTTATGGAAATACTATACTAAATCAGTAAGGTGTGGTAGCCAGTGATACTAATGGCATCATCCCTAAATCAACAGATATTTGACAACATGGATATAAGGGTGATGGACTTTCATATTTAATCGTAAATTGGAACATTTTCGACAGCTGTTCCTGTAAAACCCACCGAGATGCTTAAGTCAGAGTCATTCTCTTATTTGTTGAAATCCCCATCCAATACTGAACTGAAACCTAGAAACTGACCTTGGCCATTCATAAAACGATGTCATGACAGGCATCGATTTTCTAATACAGTATATCACTTGATGTGCTGCTTCTCTTTCATACTTCAGACGAGAAGTGGTAAGAGATTACAGTTAGCGCTCTGAGTGACCTGCTGTCCTACACTCACGCCTGAGTGTGATGAAGGAGAGGGATGAGGCCTGCGACCATCTGCACCCCCCCCGAAGTTTGTCATGGCATTGACCACAGACCAACACATGGCTAAATACATTGCCCTGTAGTGTCAGTACTGTGATGCAGTGCAAATTCCCATATACAAATGCTGTATTTTACTCTCAGTTCATGCTGTTTACAACCAGTGTCCAGACAGTCAGCAGCAATGACTGTGTGGCTATTTTCACCAGTGCTGTTACATAATCAGTCAGTTTGAAACTCAGTCTGAGGAAGGACTGTAAATGTCTTAAAACATTTCCCTGGAGAGGGCACTGTCACTGAAATTAGGATGGAAAATTTAAAAAGGTGAAAATCTTTTAAATAATGAAACAAATGGCATTGTTCACAAGTTGGCTGACTTTTTATTTAGTTGGCTGAATTTTTATTTTGGACAATGAGGAAACGTACAGTAACATTAATGCATTTATGAAAACTCATCCACTCTTTGCTTTGTACTTCTCAATTTTAAGACTGTATGTCTCACACACAAACTTATATATATATATATATATGCGCATGCACAATGACACACTAACAAGGATGGATGAGCGGATAAACATGCAACTGTGTAGATATAGTCTACAGGTTCATAAAATAATGATTTGTATGTAAGGGGTTGTAGATTGATCAGCAGTATTGTATATACAAAGTACACAGTTGTGTTGCTGTGTGGACGTTAATGTTAAGTAGAGGCAGATTTAATGAAAATAAACCCTCCAGTTTTCATACATGTGCAAAAGAACACATGAAAGAACCTGTTCAGTCCTGTAATTTACCATCTGTCACAAATATTTAGAACAGACACATCAGAGATCGACAAAAAAGGGGAAAATTCATTCAGATACTCTCTTCCACTCTCTCCCTCTTACAAACAAACACACACACACATACACAAAAACATGCACACACAAACATGACATTTAGTGTCAGTCACAGGACTCTGGCAGAGTGTGACCCAGCTTCTTTTGTAAATAATTTAACCTCAAAGTTCTTCTTCTTTGCTCCAACATTAACATGAGTGCTGGCGAACTATAGGAACAGACGCAACAAAATAGGACAAGGGCTTGCTGCCAAGACAGCAATTATGTACCACCCCTTAACCTTGTCCCGCAGCCTCCCTGCTCCAGGGCACGCACTGCTGCAGCTCTCTCCACAGGAGTAAGGAGCTACTCCCTGTACCCACCGACTGGCTTCAGTCAACCTTGCAAGGTATCCTGTCATTAATTAACCAGCCGAGCATGTTCAGCAGCATGAATTATTTGTCAGACTTACACTTTGTCAGTGAGTGATGGTGGTGGGGCCTTGCGAGCAGTGAGGATCACAATGACGAAGACGGTGATGAGGAAAAGAGCGAAGACTGCGCCCATCACGGCCCCGACCACGGTGATGGAGTGTGTCCTTTCCGCATGAGACTGGTCTGAGACAGAGCAAAGAGAAGCTTCTGGTTTACCACAGGCACAAAAACATCAACATATGAAACAAGGGACAGACTAAACACAGTCAAAGACCTGTTGTAAAGGAGAGAAAGCCCCATATATTTAGGTTCTATGTCAACATAGTTGCAGATTCGGTCGTATTAGAACACGACATATTTGCTTAACAAGGACACACAATGTCGTCTGTGTACAACCAGTTCATGACCAACAGTTTCAATTCAACATTTGCCCCCTGGAGGCAAAGAGAGAGACAGCGACAGCACTCTACGTCCACAGATGTCACCATCTACTGGAAAGGAGTATAAGCAACTGCAATTTGAAACTTGCACTATAATCGGGGAATGAGTGTTACACATTAAGTTTTGGGTTTTTTTTGTGAATCTATGTATGTAAGAGTTTGTGCATTTGTGAAGTTTGATGTTTTACATTTTAATCGATAATATGTAAGAGCTTTGTTAAGGTTTGAGACATCCACAGAAAAAAAGGTAATGTGGGGCTAAAAATAAAAAAGGTATCAATAAAAGCTTCTGAATATTTGAAAAAGGATTTGGGTTTTATTCAAATCATTTACATAGCTTCTGTTGTTTATGAAAATAGCACCAAATAAGTAACTGTTTTACAAGACAACTGATAAAATGAGCAAACATGCCTGATTAAGTGCCTCGAAAATGTTATCTAGTATGTTGTAAAAAAAAAAAAAAAAACCTGCAAGGAAGGAAATATATTGTACTTTTCTATTTTATTTAAAAAATATGAAACATATAAATTGAGATTAGTGTGACGCATTGTTATCATGTGGTTCTCACACAATAAAATGCGTAAAAAAACATTTATTAATTGTTTTCCTCCTAAACTGAACTTATTAACAAGATATAACTTGTTAATAAGGTGGATTTGTTACTTTCGGACTGAGCCAGGCTGGTTGATTCCCTCTGCTTATAATCTTTATGCTAAACTAAGCTGAACTAAGATGTCCTCTTGCTGTTGCTTCATGTTTAACAGACAGATAATAGACAAGTGTCAAGTTTCTCATTCAACTCTTGGCAAGAAACAAAACAGCACATCACCAACTATCCTTTTTAAATGAGTCCACTTTAAAAACACATCAAACTACTGCCTAAAAACAACCATTGAGTGGAGTCAACATCTCCAGCAGTCTTAACAAAGATCAGTATGAACCCTGTATCATATATATATTTTTATTTATTTATTTATTTTTTAAAGGGGCAGGGAAGCCGCAGTTTAACTAAATTCAGATGGAGGTCCTGCATATTGAAAGTAATTCTCTTCCATCGCACATCTTCCCTTCATGTCTATTTTTTCTTCTTTGTGTTCCGTGTGTGTGGAGTTGTGGATGGTTGTTATGTCTGGTGAATTAGCTTTGTTAGACCATATGCTTGCATATGCTCCATGTTGTCCTCTGAGGGGATAAGGATTAATCATGATTAAAATGAATTAAACTCACAGAACAGTGAGCTTTGGCCAATCAGCAGTAAAGTGTATAACTGCGATTGTGGGACACTGAAGGAACTGTAGGACAAAAGGTGACAGGAAAAAAAAAATAAAAGCAAAGTGCTTAATGGTCAATTCCATTTGATTTAGCAGTTGAGGTGGAGAAAAAAATCAATAATGTGCTGAGATGAGAATCCTAAATAACAGCCCAATTATGATGCAGATTGAACAAGCTGGGACTTCTTCCTCTTCTTTACCCCTCCCCCTCCCCTCTCTTTTTTCATGCTGTCCTTTTGCAGTTAATAACTGTCTGATTACCTTTGATGGCTGCTGAACTATGACAAGAGTCTCTTGTGTTCATCAAAATGGCTTTTAAAAATGCAGTTCATTCAGCTGCCGGCTTTAATGCCTGGTGACAGACAATTTGTCAGACATTCATGATGTGAAAAGTAATAAAAAGTGCTTTAAACATAATATTCAAGGAGCACCCTCATGAGTTCATAAAGTTTAATCATACAGGAATGTAGCTTGTGAGTGGACATGGAGTGTAACTTGTGAGATGTGAAAATAAGATTATTTGAAGCAATTTTTTTACATAAACATATTTATGAATGAACTGTTTTGACATTTTTCTCCCATTTGAACATATCAGTGGTTTAAATACAATCCATTCTGGAGGGGCTTGGATTAGTGGTGGATCAACTGTCCCTGCACTGGGATCTGGCTCCAGTGCAATGCCCTCACTGTCTCTTCTACTTCAGCACTTTACCACACACCCACATCATCTCTGTGTTGCCTGGAAAAAAGTGCATGCTGACGCTCGAGGTCGGCATAGCAGACGTAGTCATCATGAATTAAACACAGCGCACCTTGGTCACCTGAAGAGAAGTGAGGCAGCATGTAATGGTTTACCCTAACTCCCCCCAAACCTCAGACTGGGACAGCAGGGTCAAGGGTCATACTACTGCCCAGACAACAGGCCCCAGAGGGAGCAGATGCCACTGTGGTAGCAGAGGGAGGAGGAAGATTAGAGCTGCAGGTGGTGTGTCATTTTGCTCTCAGACATCTATTTCAAGATTTTCAGCTCAATGATGATAACGATTTGATCCCACCTCTGCTGGGGAGGTATTATCAAAGTCTCTCTCATAAACAGGCGTCAGCACTGCATCCCTCTATGCTGCCTGAGACGTTTGCTCATTCCTTTGTGTGTTGTGAAAAGTATCCTTGGAAACTGTTGTGTTGCAGGCAAAAAAGCAAATCCACTGATCTTCTTCACAAGTGTCTCAAACAAATTTAAGCATTGCTGGCTGACATCATTGCTGCTACTGAGCATACCATATTTCAAGGTCAGAATGAAAATTACTGTAACCAAGATAAGATCTACAGAAGACAAGAGAGTTCAGATAAAATAAAGACTTTCAGAGGGGAGGTTGTCTGCTATGAGGACCTGGGGTCCATGCTTAAGCGTGTCAAGGTCACATTGGTGTGATATGTCCTTATAGCTAGAGCTCTCTCTGCAGTGCAGCAGGACATAATGGGCCATTGTCAATTCCAGTGGCTAATTCTCTCTTTCTGTTCTTGCCTTTCACAGCAGAGGGAGAGAAATGCATGGGGTTACGTGAAGCAAAGAGGTTAACTTTGCTCCACGGAACCCCATGCATTTCTCTCCCTCTGCTTTCTCTGGACAGGTAGAGCTTGTAGGAAGAGAGCCTCCATCAGCAGCTCCAGATGAGCTTGTTGCTATGGGGACAGTCAATGGGCTGGAGAGTGGGGACTTTAGGCCAGACATAAACACTCAGCATTTAATTTTACCAGCTGGTAGACAGTGGGAGAAAGACACAGGGGGTTGAAGTCACAAAGGAGAGGAGCAGTGGGGAGAGCGAGGGCCTTTCTGCCCTGAAACAAAGCAAACTAGAACTGGTGAAGAGGGCAAAGAAAGAGCACAGGAGGTGCTGGATCTCCTGTAATTATAAAAATACCATTGGAGAGAAATTCCAGCTCAGCATTCCAGTATTGTATATAATAAAATGGCAAAAGCAATAAATTAACCCCCTAAAAAATTATTATTATTGGATATTGAAGGGTAATTAGGATGAAGCAAGGAAACACGATTTTGAATTACATCATTTGTGGCGTCCCACATGTGCATACTGAATGTGTGTGTGTGTGTGTGTGTGTGTGTGGGGGGGGGGGGCGTTATGCAGCATTATGCGTGAGGGAGCTAGAGATGATGTCATTTATCGAAGCACAAAGAGGCTGAGACTGAACAGTCTGAGTAATGGCAAGCTAAAAAACCTCCAGAGAAAACAACTCACAGGTGCTAAGGTGCTTTATTGAACTAATGTATCTTAAAAAGATTGACAAAACAATTCTCCACTGTTGTCAGTGACATAAATATCTTTTTTTTTTCCTTCCAGAAACTTACAATTCCCTCTGTATATACAAAAACAAACATGACCACACAAGGTGCATTTCATTGACAATGCAAGACTGAAGTTAATTCTTCAGTTCTTTGAACAGTGATTCTACAAAAACTAAAACCCCTGACAAATATCTATGAAGTAGAGATTTAACTTATTTTACATCAAAATTAATTCAAGATTTGTCTTCTTGTGTATGTTTTAATGCCTCTAGGTTTGCAAATATACTGCATCATTAATAACAAGGGCAGAGAAGTGATTGTGGAACTACAGAGTCCTATCACACAGTATGCAGTGAAAATCCCAATATAAAGGTAACAAATAAAACTCAGAGCAATAAATCAGGCTGTCACATCCAAGTAAACAATAATAAGAAAACACTTAAACTTCTTCTTCTAAATATCTAAGGCACTAGTTGTATTTCTCAACCGAAACCGAAGGACATTTCCTCAAGGTAGATATTGATGCCTGATCTCTATACAAAATATCACAGTACAAAAGAACTTCAGTAATCCAGGTGCAGGGTTGCAAACTGACGGGACAAGTAAAAATAGTATATTCTTAGTATGTTTTCATGCATAGGGGTAAACAGAAGAAGGGGTTAGGCTGCTGTGCTTCCTGTTAATCTCTGCATTTATGTGAAAATCACCAGAAATACAGAAAGGTATCAGGAGCACACCCACCCCAAAAACATAACATTTACTTCAACTATCTAAATGAGGTTTTGTGGTTCACAAACTGCCAACTTTACACTTCATTTTAGAATCTCCCATCGAAAAGGTCAGTTCACCCAAATTACAAAGAAAAACATTATCTCATTTGCGTGTAGTGCTATCTAAGAGTGCAGACAGTTTGGGATTTATTAATCCGGGTTTTTAGACATTAGTCTCTGAGGTTTCAACCTCCACCCAAATATAATTAAGGTGGATGGAATTTTGCTTTTAGTGCTCTTAGTTGTGGAATATTACATAAGAGGAAATTTGACAGCAACATCTCTTTACAAAAATATTGTTCTGGTTACACTGGGTGATCCAAACCTAAGGTTTTTTTTCACGGAACTACATTCTACCAAAGAAATAGTCCATGAGAAAACTTTCAAAATCATGTTATGTAGATTATCCGGAGTGTTTCAGGAAAGAGATGATGTAAAAAAATCTCAAAACCTAGGCACATTAAACCAAAACTTTCTGTACAGCACCAGAGGTAAGTGAGGAATTACTGTATGATAATGTAACTGGAGTGAACTGAAACTCAAGGTATTTATTGGAATAAGAGACTTGGAGTCTATGGAGATCATTTAGTCACACTATACTGCACAGAATCTGAAACAAAACTTGAAACAAAATGACTGCAGGATAGGAGTCATATTGTCTGATTTGGAAGTTACAATGGCACATTAATCAATCTCACTATGAGATCCACAGCCTATTCACTCCAAAAAATTCACCCCTGACAAAAAATTAGTGCGGGTTCATAAGAATTCCCATTTTGACAACTTGTACTCTAATATTAAAGTGGCCTAAAGCATCTTTTCATTTTTATTTCAGGCTACAAGACCCTGTACACAACAGTGATACGTTAGTCATTTATGTAATCTAATAACTAGTTGCTAACTAGTCAGTAATACTTATGTGAGACACTGTCATCTTCATATTTATACATACAAGCTTAACAAATATTTGGCATCTGGCAAATATTGTAAAGGTGAACATATCACTAAAGATGGCATGTATTAACAAACACTAGTGTACATGAAATGTAGTCTGGTGAACACGTGCATGTGTTGAAATACTTTAGATTTTATTTGAATGTTTCTGATCACATACCAAAACTGAAATTTAACTTTGAATCCATAATAGTTTAATCTAAGTTTGACTCCTGAACTACTGGTGCTCTATAGCAAAGTGAAACTAACATGTAAAACACTTTTGCCTCAATTCAATCACAGTCCTGCAATGTTTGAGCCTCTTGAATGGCAATAAAGTAGGGCTGGTTACAAAGAAATACAGATTTAATTGTAAGTTCAGCATGAAAGCCTTTATAGAGAAAAGATCAGGGATTATTATCTTATAGCTACTCAAATGATAAATACACGTGAAAGATTTAATGAGTGAAACAAAATACTGTCAGTCCCTCCTGACAAGTTAGCACTGTATGTGGATAAATAGCTGAGTGACAGCAAATCCATCATAAAGACCTGTTTTGTCTACATAATGTATCTTTTATTGTGATAGTACAGTTAATAACTCTCAATGCTCAAGTTAAAAACAATCGGTTAGCATGATATGAGTGTGCAGTTGCACACATGGATAAGCCACAATAAGCCTATTAATGCCTCAGATTGCAACGGTTTCTTGTTTGTTTACAGATTACTCTGAGTAGTGAAATCGGTCGACGGGGGGTCATTCTAATATTGTACTGGCTGCAGTTGTAAATGATTTCTTTGTGTGACAAAATACTTTTTGACTATGAGGCCAGTGAATGGTGGCTGCCATACTGTAGCCCATTTAAACAATGCCCCTGCTAATAGCACTCTTGAATTTCAAAGAGCCCTGATTTGGTGCTAGATTGCAAATTCTCATACACATCCATTGTCAATCATCTGACATACGGCAAGACAATGTGTTTGTGGCTCTCTGAAAAATACATAACCTGAAGCTCTTCGCAAAAATCGCTTATTTTAACTTGAAGTTGATGTGGACAGAATATTCAGGCTCCCCTGCTTATGCTCTCTCCATCCCTCCCCTCAGGGGATAAAGTTCAATTGAGGACATGAACGCATTTTAACCTTAAGTTTTCCACACTAGGCCATCAGATTTAAAGGACATTTCTGGGACATCAGTGGTCAAGTCCCCAAACTCACAACTCTCCGATCACAGTAATTTACATAAAGGCAGACATTTTAGAAGAAAAAAAGATGGTCAGGTTGCCCATTATTAAGTTTCACAAAAGGCAGTGCAATACTTTGTATGATGAGGAGTGTGGAGGGGATCACTAATCTTGATTTATCATGGAAACAACTCCTTTTTTAAAATCGGCCTATATACCTTATGCCTCTGCTGTGTCCTACTGAGGTTTTGGAAAAGGACCTGTGACCATCTGATTTTCATGGATTTATTTCCAATCGAGGTTCTGCACCATTCTTGAATGGCCAGTCACATTCAGAGGTCCTTTGTATATATTGATATTGATAACACTGATTAGTTCAAATACAAATAAGCGAGTCTCACACAGCCTAGGAAGGCTAAGTTTGTAGAAACAAGCAAAAAAACTTTCTTCTAAGACAACCATATGTGATCTAGACGCCCCCTGGGCCTCCACTCAACTGAAAGACATTAGTAATGCTGAATAAATTGGCAGTCCATATAGTAAGGCAGAGACAGCACATACATCATGATCTTTTGTTAGTTTTCTACACACAAACTACTGACATGCCCCCTTCTGTAGGTATGTAGGTGTTGACTGTCAAAGTGGCTGTGCAGTCCACAGTCTGTCCCTATGAAGAAGATATACACTACATCAAGTGTCAACCAGGATGCTTGAAAATCAAGGGACTGTCAGTCCCTTGATTGAGATTAGTAGAAGTGTGCATATGCATACAGGACAGAATTAATGTGTTTTTTTTCCCTAATTAATAAATGAAACCCCCGATTACTGTTGTATTTCTGCTCCATCAGACCAGGTGGCTTGTCAAACATACCACTCCCTACGCGAGATGACTGAGCCGTCTGTGTGAGAGACATAGTCACCCTCGGGCCCACTATCGTAGCAGTCATCTGGCAGGTAGGGGGAGCCATTTCCCTGTAGTTTTGGAGAACGAGCGTATCTGGCCTGCTGCGGACTAGAATACTGTGTGTGTTCCCGGTGGTGATTTTGCTGGTGGCTGTGGAGACTGCTCTCCCTCATTGCCCTAGTGTATCCATTAGAGGGATACTCTTCTCCATTATAGTTGCTATGGTGACGGCGGTCACGCTCCTGTTTGAGCTGGCGATCGCCCCACTCTTCTCGGTCGTGGTCCCGCTGGTAGGAGCCGCTGCCTGTTTTGGTAGGCTGGAGCTCATGCTGTGTAGGGGCTTTCTGGAGGTCACTTGGGCCCAGGTACTGCTTGGTGTAGTAGTTCTCATGGAAGGTCTGCTGTTTCCGTAGGTAACACACACCAACCAGAGACAGCAGCAGTAGAAGGAACAGGGCCCCGCCCACTGCCCCACCCACTATGGAACCAAGATTACTCTCAGGTAGGGCTTCAAGTGTGGGGGAGCTGAGGAGAACATGGCCCTTATCATCCACTAAGGTGGAGGAGGCAGAGCCAGTTAGGACAGGAGCAGTAATGGTGGAAGGCATGGTGGGAGGATCTAATGGAGGGAAGGAGGGTGAGAGGGGAGTAGAGGGTGGAGAGATGAACAGACAGAAGCAGAGAATGTCAATGCCAACTACATCAGCATTTTACTAAGGGATAGGTTGACGAAAACATCAACTACACTACTGGTCAAAAGCTTTATAGCACAGTTTTATAGCAGCAGTTTTTACTGAAATGTACAGTGTAATGTCTCAAGTGTACCCTGATATTAAAGCGAAGAAAAAGAGAGTTTTAAAAAAAGGGATCATGGAAAACTGGAAAAATGGGAGTGTTCTAAAACGTTTGACCTGTAGTGTAAACTACCACACATACTAAACTATTCAGTACATGCTGCAGCAGCAGCCTCAGGTTTGCACCATCAATTCTTCAGAATTAAAGTCTTTGGTTTTTAAACAATGATTGTAAAGTAAAAATAAAGATCTAGAATTTGGTAAAACGGGTTGACCTAATGGATATATTAGATGACGGACTAATGAGGGACCATTGTTTGTTACAAGGGTCTGAGCAGCAGTCTTTCCATTAAAATAAACAGCACCATATTACTGGCAAGGTATTTTTTAAATTCACTAAAACAGAGTAGTTTCCATATTCTTTTAAGATGCTAACCACCAGTCACAGTAATCTAAAATGATTCAAACAAGTATTCACTACCCCCTTAAATCTTTAAAATCAAATTCTTTGGTAGAGCAGGCCATGTTGTCGCCTGTTTACGAATTCACAATTTACATGTAAGAAATCTTTACAAATCTTTTATAGACTGTCGTTTCTTACACACGACATCTTATTTCTTTGGCAAGAATACACATTAAGACAAATATACCACTGGAGATTTTGAGGCAAAGGGAAAGCAAACGGAGGGCCACAGAAGAAATCAAAGACTGAACAGACTATGTTGTTCACAAAATGAAAACATTAAAGAGCTTCAGTAAATGGATTTGGGTGCACCTACAACAGAAACCTAACATGGAGGGCACAACAAAATCAGTCTTTAAATACTTTAATTCAAATTCTCTTGCATTTCTTCTGGCTGCTGAAGGCAGTGCTTTGCACCTGGTTATCCAATCAATTGCTCAAGCAGGTCATACCTCCAGGACAGTAACAGCCCTGTGAAGCTGTGCATTTACTGTTGGCTTCACTTATAGTCTCAAGCATAACGGAACCTGGCTAAAAGTGAACAATTTTTGGTTTCTTGTTTGTTTTCATCTGTTAGATAAGGAGAGTATTCCCCTTAGTGGAATACAATATTTTAGGATTACTTGGCTCAGTAGGTGACTTTGCCTCACCCAGTTAATTTTATGTCCTTCTGTTTCATAGAATGTATTGTAGTGATGGCCAGGGGTGTTTCTGACCACTGCCTGTAACGCTTACTTAGTTTTAGAGATGTATTACTCACCTGTTACTTAGCTTTATAAGGGGTGAGTAATTAATTTCATTATTAATCACTGATTAATAAAACAAATAAAAAGAAGAGTGAATTAAAATATAACTCATATATATGCTCATTAGCCAACAGGAAGACTAGAAACCCCTGCACACTGTAATACAATCCATCACAACAACCTCAAGTAAAATACCTTTGTAATTTCAGTGCAGTTTTATTTTTATGTCGACACTGACTCAGAGAGGTATTGATTCAACTGTATTTAAATTTTGTGTGTGTGTGTTTTTTTTTAGGACTGAAAACATACAACAGCCTCAAATAGTGCCAATGGGTTGAATGAAAAGTGTAAACTATAATAACATAGTATTATTATTACAAGTTATTTTGTATATGTTATTATTTATTATTCACTATGCCACTATTAGAACACCAACCTTAATGTGAGTTGTATTAGGGATGATTCCTGAAAACTGAAAAGCTAAAAGCCATAATCAGAGGAAGCTAAAGTAGTGGAAAGAATCGAAGTCTAAAAGCTTTAATGGTGCTATTAAATTGCTCTGCCAATTAAACCTCAGGCCAGATGTGAGGAAAGATTCACATCCGAGGGATGAGAAACATGAAGCCAATGGTTTGTAGCTTTTAAGTATATCAATCATCTGACTCCATGCAGAGGCAGTGAACTGACATATGTGAGCACACCCACAGCAACACACACAACCAAAGATACACCAACACGTGCAAGCTTATGCACACCCGTACAGGTCCTATCCAAAGAAAATGAAATATGGACGATAAATAATAAATAGGAGTTGAAAAGAACTAGTTAATGTTTTATGAATCTGGGACATCATCTCACAGTCAGGCTGCAGGGTTTTGCCTCTTACTGCATGACACATGCAGAAATAGAAGAAACACAGAAAGGAAGCGAGAGAGATGTAAAAAAAAAAAAAAAAAAAAAAATCACATCATAATCAGAACATCATTCAGAGAGGGAGCTCCCAAAGACAAGGCCGATTTTATGAAACCAGAGGAACATGCCTGTAACTTACAACGGAGAGACAGGACACACTTAGATGCTAAGCCAAGAGGAAAGAGCAAAGGCAGCGTGCTGTGGTCTGAAGAGGCCTTAAATATTTACAGCTGTTCAGCCCAGGAACTTTGCTTTTGAACATCTGGAGACCTAATGTTAATCAAGGCTAAGCAGCATGCAATTAAGACTAAATCTAATATTATCAGTCCCAACACACTGCATCATGGGTGACTGTTATTTGGAATGTCAGTATGTGCAGAATGGGCGAGAGTGATACAGTGTCACATTTCAGCTTGAAGGACAATGTCATAGGCAGTGATACCCTTCATGACGTGCATACACGCACAGTGCTTCCTAAGGGAAGAGAAGACAATAGGAGTCAGCTGTCTTCTGGTGTGTATACTCCACTCACCTTGTATGAGAATACGCACATCCCGACTGCGGAGGTTGATGTCATTGGCAACCTCACACCTGTAAACTCCAGAGTCATTCCGCTGGAGGGGACGCAGGAAGAGCAAAGTGCTGTTCATTACTTCCACCCCTTCTGGCATTTCACTGTCCAATCTGTGATTTACAAGAGACACAAACATTTAGACACACTAAGACACACCTACAACAAATGATACTATGCAAATGATTTTCTTTTTTTAATTTATGATAAATGATAACCCAAAACAATGACTTGAGGGTTTTGAAGTGAAGCTAAAATAACTCTTCATTTGCTAATCCTCCACCTAGCTTTAGTTGCTGGTAAAATCTCATTAGAGAAAAGGAAAAGGTCATACAAGCAGATATACATACCTGATCCATCTGAAATGATGAGCTGGTGGGTTTGCGTTGGCTTTGCACGTCATTTGAACATTTTCCCGACCCACATACCAGTCTCCATCATAGCCCACAACTGAGATATCAGGAGCAACTACAAAACGACCAAAAACAAAATCAAATACTGAGAAATTACTACAACTTGACCAGAAACCTGAGAAACAACCTTGGAAAAAAATTCAACTGTGCAGACTGACCAAGTAATTCTGCTCTGTGTTTACCACAGTATTTTACTATAACAAGGTCATCACCTGGTATATCAAGGTGAATTTTCACACTTTAAAAATATTTCTGCTGTGACACAGTATTGATAGTTCTGGATGAAACTCTGTGCTTTACATCAACAAACAAAAAAGATGATTAGTTCCCCTGTTTTGGTGCAGCATTATATGGCTTCTGAGGTCAGTCATGGCCTAGAGACGTGAGCCTGTGTCATCCAAATATGATCTAAGGTGTCTGGTAATCTATAAAATCAAAAGCACAGTAAAATCTACAGAGAAGCAAACAGTCATCATTTGCACCTTATGATGGTTTGAACGATTTCAAAGCCTGTCAACAATACTGTTCACCTGTACTCTTCAGTGCCAAGTTATATTGGGTTTTCACAACCTCCTATATAAAACTAGCCCATCTTCAGTTAATCTTTAGTTAGTTACCTTTGTTTATAGAAAACTGCTACTACAAAATGCGGGATATTGTTCTTTGCTATATGTTATGCCTTGAGCTATGCCACACATTGAATGAGTATAAAATCCCATTGTTGCCATCAAAACTGTAAGTCTGACTAAAGTTAAATGTATCAGTCAAACAATGAGATTTTCAAAGAAGTCATTTTACCCCTTTTACTCGTCTATTTGTAGCTCATACAAAGAGACCATTGCGTCCCATAAAGTACAGATACGTACTCTAACATCTATGGGGGCTTACTGACAGAAAGCATTTTCACTTTTGACAGTTTAGGGGCACAAATAACCCTATAATGACACAGAAAAGTCACTATAAGCCTATAAAACAAAAACAAACAAAATAAATAAATAAATACCCCCCCAAAAAAAACAAAACAAAACAAAACAAGAAAAACACGGAGAACAGCCTTTCTCAACCCAAATTAACACCTGTAAGGAGCCTATGTGGCTAGTCCTTTTCATCTAGCCACATTTCATCTCTGTCGATTCAGCTGTTTCTAAAGTGAATTGTTGTTGACATATATCACATAAATCAAATCATTGAAAAGACCAAGGATGATAAGTTGCCTGCTGTTGGAAATCAAATACCTTTACTTTCAGAGTTCTTCCTGTTCTTTCTGCTAAATGCGATGTTTAAAAAGGAAAGAACAGAAAGGGATCAAGGAAATAGCTGCTGTGTTTGCCCTCATAAAATGACAGCTAGGCTTAGACCCCAGTCCCCTCCATTTTAGAGTGTAGACTCTACTGCACTCCAATCTTCTAAACTTAAGCCTGCATGTTTATTCCCAACCAATATGTCTAATAAATTATCAACATTTTTTTTAAAACTGACCTTCTTGTTGACAGAATCAACATTAATCACAATATTAACTATAAGGATCTCTTTCAACTGTTAATATATTACCCCATATTATTATTCATGAGACACCTACACTGAACATTGAGCTTGTAGGGGATCCTGAAGTCACTCTGCAGAGCTGGGTGTCGGACTACACAGGTGAGCGTGTGGCCCTGGACGTGACGTGTGGGGTGCCAGAGGTAGCGCACTTGTGTGCTGGTGGTGCCATTAACTTCGTCAAATAGCTGCACTTCTGACTGGCCAAAAAGGTTGGATTCCCAGGACACCTCAGCAGGAGGCCGAGCCCGCTCAGCAATACAGGTGGCCACCACAGTTTCATTGCCACCATCGATCAGGGCAGTTGAACCTGCAGACACATAGACCTTCGGCTCCACTGTGATTCAGAGAGTGAGTAAACATGTGGAGGGAAAAAAATAAATAAATCAGGTATTTTAACCGAGTTATCTGGAGTCTTTGTAAGGCTTACATGACATTGACATTTAATTGATAGTGTTAAATCTTTAACTACAGCTTCTTCACCTCTGTCATTCCATCATTAGCAGCTCTAGCCACCCCTGTGGTCTGTTCTGTGAACAGACTGATTGAGGACACACACGCACTGTGTTTGTGAGCCTGCAGTAATTAACTTATGATCCAAATGAACACAAAAAGGGTAGTCCCTTCAGCAAAAGTGAACTCAGAATTGGAACCTGCTATTGCTCCCAAATTGATCAACAGGTCCATTAAAACTAGGGTTAATACTAAACACTCCTTAAACAATGTTTACTGATTCTGTAAAACTCATGGTTCTCCCTCCACTTGCTCTGGAATTTTTTTAAAAAGCAAGCAAATAAAAGCAAACACTGTCTGACCCAGATGGGCTTTAATACTTTTACAAGAATAAAATGAAAGTGTCAGTAACCACAGCTTGGCATTATTGGCTTTATTATCAATTAATCTATTACTTATTCTATTGATTAATATCAGAAAAGATTAAAACAGGCAGATCACAATTTTCCAGAGTCAAGATGATGTCAAAGTATCACATCATATTGGAAGACATCTTGTTTTATCCACCAGTCCAAACACTTAAGATAATCAATTTTCTATATAGTATATTAAGATTTGATAAATAGTTTGATTAATATTTTATACATAAATATACATACTTACCAAGCACACTGACAGTGGTAGAGGCTTGAGTGTTTCCCAGAGGAAATGTAGCAACCTTACAGGTATAGATCCCTACGTCAGCAAAGCCCACATTCTCCAGTACAATGGTGGCATCATAAGAGGAGGGTGAGCGAAAATACAAGCGGTGGCCAAACTCTGGAGGGATTGAGATGCCAAACCGTGGGTTGTATACAGCTACTGTGACGGAGCCTGAAGGAAGACGACGCTCCCAGGAACTCTGAGTTAGGGTAAGGTTTGCGCCCACCTCTACCCTACACTCCAATGTCACATTCTTCCCCAGCACAGCACTCACCCTCTGAGGTACCACCACCTGACTGCCCCACACACCTGCAGGAGACAAACAAAAACAAGACTATAGCCACATGTAATCATGTTCATTTGCAAAAGTGGATAACTTAACACTTGTAATCGAAACAATTGGTAATTAAGGCACTAACACTGCACCTTTTATTATTTAAACATCTTTAAAATTTACTATGCCCAATTCTTGTGAAACACAATCCCTTCAGCCAAATTAGCTCTGCCATTGTTCCAGAGCCCATCCTTCAGTTTTAAAATTCATTGATGGAAAAAACATAAAAGTTGCTACTGAATGTTTCTAACATTATTAGCTGTATTGAGACCTTAGAAATTGATGGGTCTAAATAATTGCAACCCTTTCATTAATTACTGAGAAAAAAAGGAACACATCGATTCTTGAAAATTGAAAGGCTTTCAAAACCAAAACCAATTTTTGAAATGACACAAGCAAATAAATTCCAACCTGTAGCGATATTGGAGCCAAAAGGTGATAAAAACCTAATCTGTAATAGTTTTTCAATTAATGGTCACAGTTGTTTAAACAAGCAAAAATGGTAAATGCATTCTGATTCATGCTAGTGCTGTAAAATAACAATCATTTTCATTTCTGATAACTAATATATGTAAAGAGGTCACAATCGCCTCCTAGAATGTCTGACTGAATTTTTTTTTTCTGATTATCTGATTAATCTAAAAATAACTGACTTACTAATCTATGATCAAAAAACATTTCTTAGTAGCAGGCCTAATTGATAAAACAACCAATTGACTTTTCTAGTTGAAAAGAAGTGTACTGCTTTTTCTACTCAATGGCACAGACTTCATTTTCTGTTAAAAAAAAATGTCAGTTGGGACTGACATGAGTTAAATATCAAGAATACCATAAAGCATCAGTAAGTTAAGAGTTTTCCCAGTGTTCCCTCAGATGTTCAACATTTCACATATAAACAAATTCAGTAGCATCCCTGCACATCAGACTAGAAACAGCTGGATACCACCGCAGCAGTTGCTGGGCTTTTTGAACAAATAACACACAATTGACTGTGTGTTTGATTTTTCCATTGACAAATTTTTTTGTCTCTATAGCTTTCCTTCTCCTGTCCTAAATTCAGGAATCAAAAGCAGGCTGTCTGCATGTCCTTTGTCCAAATATAACTAACCCATGCACTCTGTCACCTGCAGTTGTCAGAAATGTGGCATGTCTTAAAGCAGGAGCTCAGCATCGTGTTGAGGAAAGTCAAAGGGATATGAAGAGAACAGACTGCGACCAGCAAAAAAAAAAAAAAAAAAAAGGGATGAGATATGCTAACATAACAATGACATCATTGCTGAGAAGAGAAAGAGGCTGAGCGAGGAGAGGCGGGGGCTAAGTCACGTATGAAACACAAGAAAAGGGAAATGCATCACCAGAATTCCTGCAAACAAAAAAAATTACATTACTGATTTAGAAAAGAAAATTTAACACTGATAGACTGCCAAAGCCTTCAACCATATCACTAATTGCAACAAGCTGCCAGCAGGAAGACATCATCATAAATCAAAACCTGCTGCGCTGCTTGGCAACTGACTCCAAATATTCTATTGTTGTTTGCCAAAAGCAGCTCCGTCTCTGGCCAGTCACCCACTAAAATGCCATGCCCTCAAATATTAATACTGTAGAGGGAGATTTCCCTATCCCTACAGTATGAAGAACAATTTTTTTTTTAATCTTTTTTTATTCATTTAATTGTACTGGAGTTGGAGTAAAGTTTAAATTTGTGAGAGCACTGTACTTATTTGATAGTGCTTCTAGTTTTAACCAGTTTTCACCAATGTTAGGCTCAAAGGTTAATTACAAGGTTAGGTATTAAAGCTTCCCAATAACGACCAAATAAAAAGAAAAAAAAATTCCACATTGGTGTGACACCTTAAACAAAAATAGTGTGCCTCATTCGATGAATTTGGGAATAAATATGTAGATTAAATTATATTCAAAATATTTGCCAATCAAATTGATAAAGTCAATGATTGACATAGCAAATGATAAATCACTTTTTATATGTTGGCGAAGATCAGGTTGTAAATAAATATGAAATACAAACCAAATGTTTAATTGTGGGTATTAAATCTTGATAGCATATTTTTTGGCAGAGTAGACATCCTGAGTCATCACGTTGCTCATGCAGGGAAAAGGAAGCAGATAGTACAAAAGTGAGGACATGTTCAGCAGTGGAGGCTGTGGATACACTAATCCTGAGGCAATACATTGGTTTAAATTCACCCTAAAATACATGTATGCACACACACACACAGTTCTGTATATCAACTGAAATAATTAACTGGTAACAAAAACTAAGCACCAAAATAAGCATTTTCTCATAACCCATAGAGGTACTCTGCATCAATAATGTTTCAGTGACAATATGTACACTGAAACATTTTTCTTGCTGTAATCATTCGTCCTTTTCATACTGGCCATTAAGAGATCAGTTCTTATTGCACTTTCAATGTTAAATGATGGGGACTTAATCGACTATCCTTTTTTGTTTAAAAATGCAGTCCAAAAGTTAAGCTGAAACTTGAGAGTTTAACGGTCTGAGTTAGACAAATCGAGTGATTATCTTCCAGAGTTACATTCTTTTCCGTTGGAAATTTCCACTTGTGGTATCTTCTCAGCACAGCAAAGCACAGAAAAACACACTGTGCTAAGAAGACTGTAATTTTGGATGATATCCACTTAATTTTACTGCTAAAGCACCATATTAGCTTCTTATAAACTTTAAAGTGTTACACAGAACAAGGACTGTGGATCCCCCCCCCATCACTTCCATTAGAAAAATTAAAGGAAGAAAAACTGGATGCTCTATTACCTTTGGCATCCTCCTCTGTTGGCAAATTATGTTTAACTCTTGCATTTCTTCAATACATTTTTTAAGTATTTGTTGACATAAATTATTTCATGTCTAAACTACAAACAACATTTTCATGAACATATTATGGGGAATGTATCATTGCACAACATAAAAGAGCTAACATATCAGGTCAGAACTCAATAGTTTTGAGCCACTTTTAGTTCTAATAATCGAAAAATGTAAATCCTTGACAGAATAGATGGTTTGAACGAACCACTAGTTGAAGAGCTATGCTGTAACATAGGGAGGCCTTGCTCCCTGATTACTTCCATATATCAAAGTTCACACTAGGCACATTCACAACTTCCTTCAAGGAGAAGTGAAGCTGTTAAACACAAGTGAAGCTGATAAACACAATGCATATAAAGGAATAGCCCCAAGCCAATGTTTGCTATTGGTTCAGTTGCCAAAGTTAATTACCAGGTCAGCCCCAAAGTGTATCCTCCATACAAGGCATTAAGTCAGGTGATCAAAATGCCGAGAATATATTAAAATAAACTTGTACTTAATTGCATAGACTGTGCATGTCAGCACAAATGCCCCCAGGCAAAGTATTTAACAGTCATTCCTTAAAATATTATTTGGAATTCTTTGAATAAATAATCCACACATGTTGAAACACAGACCCAGTAAATGATTCACACTTACTATATGAATAAACACAATGCATACTATTTCTCAGTCTATCGAAAACAAAAATTCCAGTGGTTTGTAGAAAATGCGCAAAATTTCAGACCCTGATCCAGATGGTAACCGCCATACAATTACACTGTGAGTGTAAGAAACAGATTTTATGACTTACTGTATTTCTCAAGTACAATGATAAGTCTAGATATTTAGAGTAAAAGCAAGATTAAGGGGAAAGAAAGCAACATTTCCCCTGTGATGTATATGAAGAGGTATAGTGCCTGTATTACATTTTTTCTGGTGACATGACGACAAACTTACATAAGCGTGTCCTCATTTTTCCAACTCAGAATAAGAAAAAGTGACGAGAATAAGGGCAAAGTCTATCTGATCTTATATGCAGCCCATCTTGACATAGCAATGACAATGTTCTTGCTCTTCATCTTGTGCTTTCAGAGACAAAGGAAAGAAACTGATTTAAGTTTTTTCTATCCTTAAATCCTCAAAGAGATTGTCTGTTGTAGACACTTTCAGTTTGGTTTGGTTTCCAAATGTAACACAATGTGTATCATTCTATTTCTCACACGCACGCACGCACACAACGAACAGAAAACAGATTATACTGTAGATATCCTGACATCAAGGACACATTGCTCCCTGGGGACACCCTACTGCTCGTTCTCACTTCAGTCAATATTACCTTCACATGCACTACTTATGTGGCAGCTAGCGTATTAATGTGTGTGTCTTGCCAGAGGGCAGCATGTCTTGTTAAAAGTGGAAATCAGAACATAAATGGTGACGGTGATAGGATGGTGGTGGCAGTGGCAGAGCCAGCTGTGCAGAGCCAGACTGGGAAGGATTGAATGGTCATTTGATGGACCGATTTTATCTGTCCCTCAAATCAACTTTTTGCACTGGAATAATTCATATACACATTCTTAGCAGGTCTGTTTTATTTGCCTCGTTATCGACTTAAACCTTTACAAAGCTGTACAATCGCAAGGAATACACGATACACATTTCTGGCTGCCTGCAGAGATGCAGTCATGTATAATGTCTCATAGTGTCACACAGTTCCAAAGAAAAAGAAAACAACCTGCAACAGGAGGAAAGTTCATAGCCTGTTGTAAAACATCACAACAATAAAAGAATGAAAATATCCTAATCAAACTGACTTTGCTAGTGTTTTATGGGACTATATTCACTGGGTTTCTTAATCAATTAGTTTATAAATAAAACTGCATAAAACTGTTTAGAAAAGGAGAATAAACTTTAAACTCTGTAGGTCTGTAAAGCCTGTATTAAATAATTTCTTTGTTTTGCGGCAGGTATGTTTTCTTAATATTTGCATAGGACTTGTTCGAATTAATGCCTATGAGACACGACTCCCAATGATTGCCAACATTGCGTCGTGTCTAGATGTGAAAGCAGGCAATAGTTTGCCAACATGTTAGCTATACTAAATTCAAAAGCATGTCATGTCTCTGTATAGTCTGTCAGTTCATTATGGTGTTTTTCTGCCCCCTCCTGGTCAGAAATATGATTAATGCAGCTTTAACGAATCATACAGTGTTTTTGGTGGGGAAAAAAAAAATTGCATATAAAGGAACCCGGTGTTTGTTCCCCTTTAAGGCCTAGACATAATTAGCTGTAAGGACGTGCATCTACTCTGCATTCAACAAAGGCACAAGGTCATCCCCTCATTGAAATGTACAGCAGACTTAAACTGAGGCTATTCAAATGGGCACCTGCCTCTACTCCTTAACTCGAACTCTGTGAAGGACATAAATGGTCTGTTTATGAGTGGATTTTGAAATTCTGGTAAAAACACGACACAATGACACAATATGAAGTACATTAATAATGTAGTAGAGCGTCTCAGTCATTTCGCTCATTTCTCAAGTAAACAAAAGAGTTATGAACCCTCTAGGAGTTCCATCCTAGCACAGAAGCCAAGACATTTTCTTGCACACTGTCCAGCTCTAGGAGCACTGGTCTACTGCAAAGGAGACTCTCTGGAACATAAAACAGTTGTATAATGCTGGGTCATGCACACAAGTACCCTGTCATGTGCAGTACAACACTTTCTTTTTCAGGTGGCAGTGGATAAAGCTACTGATGGGACACTGATATGCACACCCGTTTTAGAAGGTAAGACACATAATTCCTACCCTCTGTATTATAACCATGTCAGTTTTATGGCTAAAATACAGCCACTTTTAAGTTAGAAAACAGCCGTCGGGTTGGTTCTCTCCAAAATCCCTCCTAGTTATGAGGAAAAACAGAGAGCTGACGGCAATGCAATTAAATCAAACAGAACAACCCAGCAAGAAACACTAACTTTGTTAAATTTAGTGAAAGTTTGGGGATGGCAGTTCTCTAGTCTACAGTGATTTTTGGATGCAGTTTGTGATGGTGTTGCATTGAACTGTATTACACAGGAAATGTTCAGTCGGCATATTAGGGGTCCCTTTCCTACCTGCAGATTTGGTGAGAGGAAAAAACTGGGGGAGAAACAGATAACGTCTGTCCTGATTCACCCATAGCTCAGCCGGGGTTACGCCTGGCTGCAAAGGCAGGACAATAAACTACAGCTTATCCTTTGTATTTTGTTTTGGGAACCGGGTTTTGTGAGTCACACTTGATAAAATCTTGTCATTATCCGTACATATCAAACAAGTGTCTCAATAACTGATCTCAATCATTTACTTTTGAGTCTCGTAGAGGAGTTTGCACAAAGCAGCAGCCTGTGGGCAACGCATCCTATCACAGTTTCCAATATTGACCCACGCATTTTGACTGGCTTCTTTTTTCATAGAAGCTAACTTGAGACTGAGTTAAAGCTAACACCAGTATTGTCCCTTATCGAGTTTTTAACACAACAACCCTCAGCACAAAGTTTTTTGCGTGTTTCAAAGTGGAACCGGTGAACAGGCCACCCCTTGATTTAACCACAAGGAGCCCAGGCTCCTCCGCAGGCGCAGGCACATGGTGGCTGACCCTCATCCCGACCCGGTGGAGGAGGGCCGACATTTAGCATCGTCACACAAATCTAAGTTCCTCCAGACTTTTGCGACGCCGCGACACAGCTCAGCATCATCTTACTTTAACGGAAAAAGAAAACAAACAAAAAAAATGTTTCACGTCGCTAACATGGCTGCCGCCGAATCTGCAATGACCCGAGTGTAGGTTGGGCATAAACAGCCGAGCGGCGGTTTCTACGGACTGTTTCTATGGCAGCGTCGGGTCGCGCTGTCATCCGCGGCGGCTGCGGCGGCGGCGGCGGCGCCGGCTAGCTGCCTCCTCCGAGTCAACTTGTCGCCAAGTTTCCCTCGGTCTCCAAACGACAGCTGCTAAAACTTGCTAAACTTGCAACTTTGAAACATCCCCGGTCACGGCCGCGCGTTGTTGGCCGGGTTTTTTTCCTTTTTTTTTTATTGTTTGTTTGTTTGTTTGTTTTTATTTACAGATCCCCGCACGGCGTGCGACGCGGTCGGCTTCCTCTCAAAACTTCTGCGCGACGCTGGCGGAACAGATTTAAAAAAAACTACCGTCTTCACAGTTCGGGACTCACCTGCGATGCCGCACAGGAGCTGGAGCAACGCCGCCCTGCCCCGCGGTCCGCGGTAACTCGGCTGAGAAGGCGGTGACATTGTTTTTCTCTTTTATTTTATCTTTTTCCGCGGAGCGGCGCAGCCTCCTGCCTCGGGACGCGGGACCAGGCGCGGGCCGCCTGCCAGTCGGACGCCGTGTGGCGAGCGGAGCGTCCTCGGCGACGACTCCGGGGCTGCGTGCCGGACCGTACCATCTGCGCGGCGCGGAGCGGGGGGAGGGGGGGGGAGGCGGCGGCTCACCTGACAAAGGAGGCGAAGGAGGGTTCGTCGAGGTTCTACCGCAGCTCCCCCCCCTCTCCCCCCCTCCCGGAGGACGGATCCATTGCTATACGCATTACGTCATCTCTGTTGATAGCCCGACATCAATCGATTCGTCTAATAATTTTATTCCTCGTTGTCTTTCTCTGATCGACGGAAGCACGTTCAATGCGACCGTAGTATCGTGTTTTCTTCCAGGGAGAATATCTACGCGTTTCCTTTTCTTTTTAAACCAGCGGGATATTCTGAGATTAGAGACCAGATTGCAATAATAATAATAAAAAAATTTTGGTGGAATGTTAGACCAGTTAATCTTGAGGGAAACTGATCAGTTCGGGTGCAGATGAGACCACTACGTGGACATTTAAGAAACAGCGTCTTCTCTTACAACTCCTGAACTTTGAAGTGTAGAAAACAGTTTCCGTCTTCGTGCAGCTCTCACTGGTCCGATCAACAAGACTGTCATGTATGTGATGGGAAAAAAGCGCCACGACGCTTGCACCATGCTGCAGTCGAACTGGAGTCATACTTAGATAAAATGTCTTTTTACAGGTGACGTGTCATGGCCGGGAAACAACAGGTGTAATTGCTGCTTCCCATTCAGCTTTGCCAGCTCCGTGGCCCATCGCATGATGGATTACTTGTATGGCCTCCTGGGACACTTAATTTGAACCGGGCCATTGTTATGTCATTACTCCAACCAGTGTTTGGTCATGCATCCTGATGGGGGTGGGTCCCTTGTAAAAAATCGTGACATTTAAAACCCTGTGGTTATTGAGTCTGCGGTATTCAGGAGTTTATGGTGATGGTATTTAGAATCTAGAATGGTATCACAAGATTGCACGCAAATGTGGTCTTTGAACTTCCAAAAACGTATAATATAATCTGATTTTCTGACTGGAGTCACAGCTGAATGGTGATGGATACCAAACACTGTAGTTTTGAATTGACACTTCAAGGTTGTTGAAAATTGCAGTATTTTCTCTGGGTGGTTTGTTACAGATTCGTGGGTCTGTCCTGGGCAGACATATGTAGCTTGAGTTGCAGCCCACAGTTCAGTTAGTCAACAAGTTAATCTCTGCAAAGAAAATGTGGGTGGGAATGGGTGGGGGTTGTGGGATAGCACCCCCTCCTGCGGACAGAAAGCTAACCAGGTCATTGCTTTAATTTGGTTCTCAGTGCTGTCCTCTGGAGAGCCACAAGGGATACAATTACTCTCCCACCATCCCATTCATCCGCAACTCGACGTTGCATAAGTTTATACACGTGGGTGTGTACGCAGGCATGACAGCATGTATTTTTTTTTTAAATCTGTCTTGAAGTGGGTAAAATGAGTGCATCAAATATTCCCATTGTTCTGAGGTTCAGTCAGAAGATTTTGCCTCGAGTGCTAAGCATCAAATTGAAAGCTATATGTTGCTGTGAACAAAGAATATGTAATGAGCGAGAGAGAAGAGAGAAGCAGACATAAGGACCATATAGTTCAATTTAGGGGTTTCTGCAAAAATCACATCCGTATTAAATTTGTACATTATATCCCAAACCCCTTCTCATGGAGCAGTAGACATTATTCTACTTATTTTTTTGCTCTTTTCTTTCATCAGCAGCCTTTTTTTTGTAGTTTAATTTCCATTTCATTATGATATCTTGCAAATATTTCTAGAAATTGACAAATCAATAAACACAATCTATTGAATTTAGATGGACACAATAACAGGGAAATATGTGCAATCCGATAGAGTAGCCCAGTAATGAATATAGCATTTGTTGACCATAGTATTTACTTTTTTTGAAAATCAGTGAGGTGCTCATTTGAGGGGTTTCTTCAGCTATGGCATAATTGTGTAGGAATGCATTATATTGTAAGTTGTTTAGATCTATCCTCTGTGCTGGATGAGCAAACTAACAGAAACTACCACTGGCTTATCTCATTTCCTCTCAGATTCAGTATCATCCAAACATAACAGTGCAAAACATATTTCTTTCACAAAGAAGAAAGGTATTCATTTCAGGCTAATGTACTAATTTGCATCACTTTGTTAAGGGCTCTCATTATTTTATTCCTTTCCACTGGGTAAAGTTTCTACTTCTATGTCTTTTTTATTTTCTAAAACTCCTGCTTCTAAAAGCTGGTCTTCTCAGTGCCACTATTCTCAGGTGACAACAGTTGAGTTGTTGATGTTTTTCTTACTTGCATTTAGCCCAAAAGGAAAAAAACACACACTGCTTAAAATGTTATTAAAAAGTCTTCTAATCTTTCCCTCAAATCACATCTATTTGATTGGGAAACACAGAAATCAGCTGTGCTTTTCCTAGTTCATGTTTGCCTCGGATGTAATTCTCTGTTCTGGAGCGCTCCCTGTGAACACTGTAGCCTATGGAAACTTCACAACACAGTGGAAAGAGTGACACATAACCAGTGAGACCACAAGTAAAACTGATGCTGTGATGCTGTCATAAAACAAGCCCTTATTAAACGAAAACCACAGAATCCATTTGCTTGGTTGAGGATGTGAAAAATTTTGTGATTATGATAGCAACCTTTCCTCTCTGCTCTTGCTCTAAACTAAAGCCCCTCTCTGTCACCAGGTGCTTTCTCTCTCTGGAATGTTTTTCAACCCTTCAAGTGCTCTTTCCTGAAGGCCAGAGAGGTATTGAGAGGGCTTCAGGATTGTGGCGGAGTAAAGATCGGTTAAATTAGTTCACCTCCTGCTCAGACACTCCTTTTATTCTGTGGGTCAGTACCTCCCTCCCTGTTTACCCACATAAATTCGTCCATCTCTGCGCTCCGTCTCTATCCTCTCTCCTACTCAAGTATCCAACTGGAATGTTAGAAAGAGGAGGGAGCAGTAATTCCATCAGTTCCTGTTAACATCCAAATTTTTCATAACCTCAAAGAAGTTCCTTCATGTGTACTTTCATATTACAGACTAAAATGAAATGGCTGCAATTGGAGCTACAGTGTTTGCTGTAGAATTATTACAAAAAGCAAAGGTGACATCTGCTGGCTAAAAGGAGAAACTCTTTACATGCAGATTCAGAACTTAACTGATGCATTTTACAAATTTTAAAATGTGTCTTACCATATTGTAACATCATTCTCATTTTGGTGTCACCTTCGGCTATAGCTGTATGATTTAAACCCCATCAGTAGAAAACAAGTTACGTATCATATTTTTACAATATTTGAGGGAATGGAAATTAGCCAAACAGTATGTCAAGACACAACTACTTTACAAACAGTGACTTGTCCTATCATATTTAATGTCATCTGTTGTACTCCAGTGATAATTTTAATTAAAAAAAATGTATCCTAACCGAGGAATATAAAAATTTTAAAGAATTCCTAGATAAAATATAATTACAACGAAACTCCAACACCCGGTAAGTTCTTTCCACAATACTGACAAGCCATATTAAATGTGGAATTTGAACATTTTATATTATTAAAGCATTCTCTGTATTAGTCTGTAAATCTGTTTTGGTCACCTTGTGCCATATTAACAAGCAAAATGTGGATGAAACATCAAGAAAACTGTCAATTAGGGATTTCCAAACCATTTATCACAAACATTTTGTTTTAAAATTGTTGAATGATGTTCCCTCTAATGTCACATTTATAAAGAAAGTTATGAGAAACACATTTTCTGTTTATTTCCCACAGGGCTATCACTGATATTATTTAAACAACATTAGATCATATATCTATCATCATATTTTATGCTATGATACAGATTTCTGCATTTTTTTTGTATAGAGAATTGTGTCTTTTTGTGTATAATATAAAAAAACATATAACTATGTATGAAAACAAACCTATTGTGGCGTAAAACAATTAACCTTTTTATTTCCTCCTCCAACTACTCAGTAATCTTAATTCCGTCCCTTACCCTGTGCAAAAAATGTCACATTATAAAACAGTATCTGTATTCTATTAACAGAAACAAGCAAAAAAATAATAATGTGTAAAAAAAAAAAGGAATAACATTATTATTATATTTGAAATCAAGTCTTAGTAACTGGCCTAACAGTGGTTTTGTTTTTGCATAAACTAACTACAGTGAGGAAATACTGCAAGGCTTTTTATCCTACAGTGTCTGGGAACATATTTTCACACAAAAATAATAAATTATTTACATTAAATTGCTTTGCAAAAGAATCATATATATTATTTCTGTTTCTGTAATGCTTTTAATGTTCAATTTAATGTAACTCTTACTTATTAAAGGGATCATTCTGTTTTTTTTAATGATCTCCATAAACAGTTTATGATATAAAGTGGTCGAAGAGGAGAATCAAACACTGGAGATACGCTTAATATATTGGTATAGGTTCATATGAACACAGTGGCTATTTTAGCACATTGTCAACTTGTCAGACTAAGCCCTACTCTCTGAGTCTTGGCCTACATACATTAATGTATGGTGTGCTAACCTCAGCATGTGCCTTAAATGGTTACATATGCCATGTTTAAGTGTCCATTTAAACAATCCACTGATATGGTATTTACCACTTTGTACATACAGCTTGCATTATCAAGCTGTTTGTTATTAAAAATAGAACTCAGTGTCCAAGTTGCTTCTTCCTTTATGCACTACTTTGTCATCAACCATTTCTTCATTTTCTTGTTCCTAGCATGACACACAGAACAGGCCAGTCCACCTGCTGGGCATTACTGCCTGACACACCTCCAATGAAGCCATCGTGATGGCTGAAGGGTAATCAGCTGGGAGCCATCCTGCACTGATGTTTCCTTCCTTTAATCCTGGGACATTCGGAGGTGGTGGAGCAGTCACAGTGATATGCTAGCATTTAGCAAATCAGTGTCACACTCAGTGTTTAGCATATTAGCGTACTATGTTAGCATTAAACTCAAAGTGGAACTGATGCTGAGAGGATTTTTCTCATTAGGTATGGTACCATAAACTTAAGTATTGGACTAGTGCTGTTGATAGTGCTGGATGAAGCCTCACCAGAGTTAGCAAGTTTCATCCCCTGAGGACGATGAATGTCTGTTTCGAATTTCATGCAATCCATGTTGTGATGATACAGTATTTTACAAATATGTTTGACAGTGATGGACACTATTCTGATAAAAATGCCAGCTGTACCTATAACCACTGTTATTTGTGGAGACAAACCCATAGCTCTTAAATTGTATATTCTGACCAGCTCCTCTTACTGTTTCAGTCAACATGTCTGTCATGTCTGTGGAGTATTTCAGCACCACAGCATCATGGAAAGCTCCTACGTGTTCATGGGACTAGAGGTGTGTGATTGACAGAGACTGATAAGTAAAAATAAATGGCAGATTTTGTACTTCCTGCAATAAAAACAAGATAAAAATGATCAAATGTAAGTAAATGCTAGAGTATTTATATTGAACCTATTAAGTTGAAGTCACAAGGTGACTTACAAAGATTTAGTTACTGTACAGAATTATTAATAATTAATTGTTGACATCTGTAGCAAGTTATTGCTGTTATCTTATCCTAATTCCTAATTCCTGCATTTTTTTCTGCTTTAGCTTCATCTCTCGTTTTTCAGGCTCAGCTGAAAATGTTTGTGAAGTAAAGAGTATTATTTGTTATGGAAAACAATGATACAGCCAAAAATCTTCTCCCCCTGTTCAGAACTGTACACAAAAGCCTCAAATCACATAATGATCTTAGCGGTTTGAGCTATTTGGACGACAGTAATAATGGCTGATTAATAATTCAGATGATTATATTGCACATAACTACAATATAACATCAAGTGTGTTGATCCAGGGAGGGACAATTAAAATCTGCATATCATACCCTGGAGATAATGAGGCAGAAGAAAATCATGTCACCTTTGTCATAAAGCTTGGAAAATTGCAGCTTTGTTTTCTACTTGTGAATATTATTCACAGGTGAGTTTTATTTGTTTTTCTATTGTTTGAGGAAATTCATCAAAAGGTGCCAATAACTTTTTCAATGGACATTTTGTCTTTTTTTTATCTCACTACATGAAAGCATTTTTTTTGTTGTTGCTCAGTAACTCTGGGGCTCTTATTAAATATACTGTTCATACAAAATTGGACAATTTGCATTGGTTTCTGTAGATACTATAAATTCTATACATGAAATTCAGGAGTGGCAATAATTTCAACCTGGACTGTATAGCTTGAGTATGACTGAGACTGAAGATTTTCTAAATCAAGTTATAATTATGTTGCACAAAAAACTGAGCAAAAAAGTTTAAAAGAGACTTGATCTAAACCCAATAGTGGAGGGAAGAGCAGGGCAGAATTAATTATTTATTTAAGACACTATTTAGAGTAGTTTACATTCATAATATCAATTACATTATGGCTTGAGAGAGCTTTTCTTTAATTTAGGAAATTATTTTTGACTAGGCCTAAGCCATTGATGCAGCACAATTTATCTTGCAACATGATGTCATGTTAAGTAAACTACCACATTTAAAATTTCCTTTTAATACACATATTAAGTATACAAGCATGAGTAACATTTGTTTGCTGCATTCATCTTTAATCGTTGTTTGAATTTAAACATTACAAACACATATTAACAATGATGCAATCACTCAAAATAAAACATTAAAACAAGGAGAGCATTATATCTCAGAAATTAAAAAATATATATTGTATAGGAAAAGTAAAATCAAATCCCAGTGTTTTGAAAAGAAAAATAAGGCAAAGCTGAAAGGCAAAGTATCTACAGAACATAAAAAACATAATAATAATAATAATAATAATAATAATAATAATAATGATAATAATAATAATAATAATAATAATAGTTATATTTTCCTTAGTTTTCTGTTAAAGTGTATGATGATGTTGGTGACTCGAAACATTTTTTCTATGGCTGCTGGCGATATTTAGACTGAAAACTGGAAATTAACTGTAGAAAAACAGACAAGGTGAAGACAATAGATTAAAAGACGGTAATGTGGATTCTGCATTTGCACTCTCCTATAGAAACTATTGCCTTAGTTCTTTAATGTAAATTAATGGAATCCTAAATTCCTAAGACCAAAAGATGCACACAGCAGCCCTATGTTCTGTAAATTTTCCTGTGTTCTTTTCCCAACATTTCTGCTTTATACTAAATATACAAAAGCTGAGTGAAATGATTAATATAATTTTTAAAAAATTGATAAACTGCTTGCAAATGTTGAAGTACATATTCTTTGGTGGGAAGTTCACTTACCACAGATATCCTTCCTTAAACTCAGTGAATTTGTGCCGGACCATAAATGCTGCTAGAGCATCTGCTACCTAAAAACAGACGACAGAGGACTATGTAAAAAAAAAAAAAAAAAAAAATACAACAAAACAAAAAAGCAACAAACTGAATCTTGATCAAACAGACAACAAACAAAAACATTTTTGAACCAAAGCATCATAGGACCATACATAAAAGTATAGTGTATGTTCAGGTAAACACCACTTACTTTTTCGGGCGCATCCTCATGGACAGCATGACCACACTGAGGGAGGACTTGCATCTGAAACTTCCCTGTAGACAAACAGTGAGATCAGGGATAAGATTATGGATATGAGGTCTGTGTGCTATATTCTACGTTATATCGCAACAGTCAAACATGAATGAAAACTGGAAAGTAATGATTAAATCACCATTTATCCCCCTTACCTTGCATCTGTCCAATAGTAAGGTCTTTGTCAAGCCTGTCCACTCCTGTACAATGGAACACGTCAGGGGAGAAATTTTGCAGTCAATGGCAAAATACCTTAGAATAAAGTTGATTTACTTGTGTTCATCTAAACAAGTGGGACTGTCCTGATACTACATTGAAATTTCAATTCGTGACATGTTTTATGTATTGAATACAAAATAATAATCTAAGTAATCGAACCTGCGAGAAGAAGCAGTTTTGGCACAGGGCAGGTGAGAAAGAGAGCAGACAGGCCTCTGAACCAGCCATCCCAGTACTTTTCTGTTTTTGACAGCTCCACTCGCCAGGTAAAGACACTTTCCTTTTTGATCTGTATGGGCAACAATCAACCGTTTCAGATTCCATTTATCCTCTTTTCACCACACATGCACATACTTTGCATGTTACATGAAAAAGACAAGGACAGGGAAGAACGGAACCTCTTGGTCATCTTCCTTCATTCTTTTCTTGTGGGATTCGTCTTCAGCTTCTTCATCCTCTTCCTCCTCTATTATACCTTCTCCAATGCTATTAGAGACACCTGGACTGCTGGTGGATTCCTCACATCTGTGGATGTCACACAGTGGTTAATACAACTTGTATAATCGTTCAGCACCAAATGCACAGACACAGACAATCATAGAGACTTAATGAGCAGACATACTTTTTCACTTGGCCTCCCATTGACACCCGTGCTGACTCTATGTTTCGGATCTGGCCACTCTTTACACTGACAGCAAGGGAACAGAAGAGTTTTAGACACAAGAATCAGACTGGTGCAAGTCAAGCTTGACAATCCCAACTCTAATAATGGAGGCTCCTCAAAGGAAAGTTGTGCAAGTGGACACATAATACAACAAAATTTGTCAACAAGGCTACTACTGCTTTTAGCAAATAACATTTTGGGCACTTTTCGATAACATTTACTAAATAGCAGGAGAGTATATTTGGCCCAATCATATATATCAACCTGTTTCACATTTACCTCCACTCAATGGCATTCTCCAGAGATTTAAACGTCTTTGGCCGACTTCTGAGGAAATTCTGCATACTGTTCAGAGCATCCATTGCTGTGCCTAAATGCAATTAACAAGTGTGTTCGTCATTAATATACCAGTAAAACTTTACTAAGTTCATAATTTTTATGTAATTATGAATATTTATCATATAATTTTACTGATGGTTTAAAGCAGTTGTAAAATCAACATGCTATTTGGTTAACTGAGCATCAGAATGTGAAAAATATCTATCGATGATTTTCCTATTTGTGAAAATGCAAGCACTTACCTTCTACAACATCAATAACACAGAGGCCGAGCAGGGATGGTATATGGTTGGCAATGGCTGTGTGAACTGCAATGGCCCCACCCATGCTGTGTCCAATAATCATGATCGGAGGAGGGTTCTCTCCGTAGAGCACCTCCACCACTTTGCCAATATCCCTTTTGAAAGGGAAAAACAAGGATAAACTGTTAACATTGATATATTTCTATCAGATGCTTCAGTGTTTGTGAATATACAACTAGAAACATCAAGACTGATACTCTATTAAACAATTAAATGAGAGATCATTTTTCTTTTAAAGCTTAAAGGGACTGTTGGTAATTGAAACATAAACTACCACAGGAACCATCCAAACTCAGATCAAACTGACTATGACTGTCTTCCTCCAACTACTGTCTGCTCCCAAAGCTTGCAGGATCATTGCCACACTCTCTGGTTTCCCATGTTTTTCTGTGATGCAAAGCTGAGTTATGAAAAGTGCGAGTGGTTATCACACACCCAGTGTCTGTCTTAACTGAACACACAGCATCTTACTTGGCCATTGTGTCTGCAGAGAGATCTCCAGGATTTTTCACTTTGGTGTCGCCTGCAGATGAAGACATAAGCAAATTTCCCAAAAGCTCATAAAAAAAAAAAAATCTAATAAAGGACTTTTGCTATCTTTTAATTTCATTATTCTATATCATTGCAGTATTAGAGAAAAAATACGCGTGATTGGTAAGGATACTTTATATCATGACGTAATGCCAATGACAAACCAAATGTATTGAGATGCAGTGATCAATGCATGTTTATTGTTTTTTTTTTTTAAATCAACATTTAGAATGGATTTCCCCTTTTGACATATGTCCAGTAATCACAGGATGTCTACATATGCACAAATTATTATAAAGCATTTTTCAAAGAGGATTGATAATAAAACCTAACCAAACGAACAAATCTCCATCAAGATCTCCATTTCCTAAACCATGAATAAAATACAGTATGTAACTAATGTTGTGTCCTGCAACTACCTATATTTACCATGAGCTCGAAGGTCCATAGCCACCACCCTGCAGTTGATCCTGCCGCATATGACAGCCTACAAGGACATGAAAACATTCACATCAAATACTGCATCACAAAAAATGTCAAAATAAAAAAGCAGCTTCATGATTATTCCATACCATGTTTGTCTGTATTTTAACATACAATTAGTCAGAGTAAGGAAGTTACAGAGCTTCTGTAACAGTTATTATGCTCACAGTGAACACTGCCCAGGAAAGTGCAGAGTGGCCTCCTCCATGGAGCAGGAGCAGCACAGGACCATGGGCACCACTGCAGTAAATTCTAAAAATGTTCAAAATAGTCAAAGAAATACATTCCAGAGCTGTGCAAGATCACAGAGTAAGTAGGTGCTGCTCAGTAGAGATTAATCAGCAATATCTGCATTGGCAGACACACTGGTATAAAGAAGCAGCTAAACATAAATTGATCTAGTAGGATTTGAATGCTGTGGGTCACTGCCACACCCAGAATTTCAACAATTCATGCTGAATTTGCAGAAATCAAGGATATATCTTTGCCATTTTCATTTTCCACCTCAACGTCTTCCATGGTTTCAAAGTACTGACTCCAAGGCAGGGGGGTGAAATCTCTCTTCCGTCCAGGTCTGTATATTAAAAAAGCAAAATGTAAACCAATCATACGTTGCAGCAGGATTATTACAACACATAGCTGTTTCTGGTAGCTTTTTCAACGTGGTCAAACACTGCAATAGGCGAGAGAGAAAAATGGCCCATACAAATTATAAGATTATAATGAGACAGGGGAATTCAAAGGTAAACCAAGCAACAAACCGTGAAATTCAATACATTATTCAACAAGACCAAATGACAAATGCCACAACTTCACTCTTTACTGTTTCACTATGCATTGTTCCTTCTCAAATCATATCTTTAACTCAATTAAAAACAGTCAGTGTGTACAAGCTGTGTTGTTGTAATGCACTGGCTAATGGCTATTTAACTGACTGGAAACCAGGATTTTTATTTTTTTTTTAAGGGTTTGTCTGATAGTTTACTTTCAGTTTTTCACACAAAATTAAGACAGCCAAATATACAATATGGGTACATTTCTAACAAAAGCAAACACATGTTTATACAAATGTTTACAACTCATGGTGACGTAAGAAAGCAATAACAAACCCTGACCTTCACTGAAGAGGCTGCTTAAAAGGAAAATGAGGTTTCCCCAAACCCTGCAGTAGGGTTTATTCACTATAAAATCTAAGGTAGATATATTGAGATCATTATTTTCGGACACTGCTTACTTTGTATTGTCATGATCACCCTGTCTGGCCTGACGTAAGTTAGCTAATGAATACTGCCAGATTGGACTTGTGCATGATACAGGTAAAAATTCCTGTCAGCCAAAACTACTAGCTAAAAGACAAAATGGTAAACACATGATATTATACACCGCTGATAACGCGTTTTATCCGCCACCGATAGTCCAAACTCTGGCAGCAGTAGCTAACTTAGCCTGGCTAACGCCGTCAGATCAGTTTCCCTTTAATAAACTGTAAAGATATCAGTCTAATTTCTGGCTTTATGAATATAGAGCGCTTGATGCGATGGTTGATTAGATTACAGGGAGCGTTAGAAAGCCGACACACCTGACATCACGCTACCAAGATGCAAACTCACCCCATTTTCATCTTCGAGCCGGACTGAAAACCTCCTGCCATGGGAGGTCTGGAGGCTAACAGGTTTAAATGCAGCTGTTTCTCCATGATGTCGACAGCGGGGTCGGTCTCTCGTCAGGGACTGTCTGGTGTGACCTTCCCTCTTTTTCGCAGCATATGATTTTCCTTCGACTCCTGCACCGACGCTAGCCAGGCATTGGATAAATGTGCGCTGGGGTAACTACGTCTGTCCGTGAAGCTAACAGCTAGCGCCCCTCTTCTCCTCGGCCACCGCCGCTGTGATTATTTTGGGTACGGCTCTTCTTCTTCGGTCTCCCCTCGGGGTAGATTCGTCTCCACCCTTTAAAGCATTACTGCCACCCACCGGCCACAGAATCAACTACAACACGTCAGCAGTTTACAAACATTATTGTTGTAAATGCTTTATTGTAGTTTTGTAAAAATCTATTGTAAATTTTATTAGAAGGATTTTAAAAGAAATGTTTGTTTCTGAGGAAAAAGGCAACGTACAGAAGAAAAAATGAATATCATTTTGAGTGAATGAAACAGCTTTCTATCTTCCTTCAGATTTTTTTTAAATCTATAAATGGTGAATTTTAAAGACATTAGTTGTATTGATAGTAGGATATGTTGTGATTTTCTAGGCACAGGACTGACAAGGATTTAAGACAGAAATATCATATTCCTCTGGCTGAAGTTAATTTTTTGATAGATGCTATAATCTTCCACATTCATATAAATTTATAAAATGACTACAAGAGAGCAACAGAACATACAGTGTTTATATCATCTAGCTTACAATATTCTTGAACACAAGGTGGCAGCAATCCACACTTTACCCATGTTACTGAGACTGAATTAAATTAAAGGGGCACTTCACCAGTTTTCCACATGAAGTCATCACGGTTGGTTTCTCTCGGCCTGTGGAACAATGTGAATAATATCCTCTGTGGTGTGAGAAAATAAGCCCAATTATGTCATAGTGATATCATCAGGTCTGTAAAAAAAATTTATAATAGGCGGTCTGTATTTCAAACTAGGGGTGTTGAGTGTAAAGATGTGGGAGTTTATCAGGCGGGGAGGGTCTAATGAAAGACACCATTGGGTTGCATCATGGGAAGCATAGTTCTTATATGAGGGGCAAAAAGCCAGGATGTCTCCGCCTCTGCTGCATTAAATTTCACCATTTTTTTCGTCTCTCACAAGTTCTCCCACAGCTTTATGGAACTGTAGTCTAAACCACTGGAGAACCCCTTGAAGAGAACTTGTCAATAAGTGGAAAAAACAAATATAAGTACAGATCAGAAGAGTGTGTTCGCTGCTGGTGACCTTTATGGAAAATTCATTAATAGTTATTTAACAATTAATAATAATGATAGGAAAAACTGCATGCATTAGAGTGTGGTTATGATGACTGGGAACAGCAGAATTATGAAAGCTGTAATTGCAGTTGCAGTCTTGTAGTCTGAGTCATTGTTATTTAATGGGAGACATTTGAGAGACTTGTAAATGAAATTACATAAAGAGCGTGTTAGGACAGCTGATCGTCTAAAGTTGCAGACTTGCTAATTTGATTGTGAGAGGGGCCAGAGAGGACAGCAAGAGTTGACAGTGAATAAAAGGAGCTGCTCACATACAATTTTCACTTAAAAACTGGGACTAAGATATCTTCTTCATCCATAATCCAAATCATACTTTCTCAATCAGCACTGAAACAATATAGGAACCCTAATTGAACTATAACCCTTGATTGGACTGTAAGACAAGCGACCCAGACATGGAAAAAGGACCCATACTCCACACAGAAATTTCCACACAAAAATATGTCTCTTTTTAGTGGTTTTCTGTGTCTTGTCTTTGTACACGATTTTCTATAGCAATGTTGCATCTCTTTGTGGTTTGTCTTTCTTTTGTAGTCATTTTACATGTCTTTCTGGTTGCTTAGTTTCCTGTTAATAATTTTGTGTCTCTTTGCAGTTGTTTTACATCTCTTTGTTGTCATTTTGCATATATGTCACTGGTTGTTTAGTGTCTCTGTGGTCACTTTGTGTGTCTGTTGTCATTTTGTGTCTGTTGTCAGTTTACCTCTCTTTGTGGTCTTTTTGCATCTCTTTGTGGATGTTTTGCATCTTGTAGTTGTTGCCTCTTGTTGCTTTGTGGCAATTTTGTGTCTCTTTGTAGGTAGTTTGTATCTCTCTCAGTGACATTATGCAAGGGATGCCCAGAAAGCCTGCTGACTCTTTGGACTCCTGGGTCTGTCCTCTGTAGACCTTCTCAATTATCTAACTATGCTATGTACAAAAACAATATAAATACAATCAGTCAGAAACTATTAAAAGTGACATGTTTTGTCTCAGTAGACTGGGATTTCTTCTTCCATGCTAACCTGCAGTGATTTTGTTGTTGAAGTGTTTGACAGTATCATTTAAGATCTAGCAAAACCATCCCCTTCTAAATAAGCAATAATTTCCAATGTTGTCACCAACATACACATAAAAATATTATCTTCTTGTAAAAATAAAACCAAACAAAAAAAGTACTCATTATTAAAAAAAAACTTAGTACAAGCCTGTACTACATGAACCATATTCAGAGGGCAGACTATGTGCATTCCCTGTTGGTTGGCTGGAAAAACACATCTCATGGCTGGGTGCTATAGGGCAGTTGGTGGTTATCGGTCAGACTGAATTAGAGAGTGATATTTTCTTCCTGTGCTTTTTTTGAAAGTTTGGATGACATACTTATATTTTAATTTATTTTCTCTATACTAAAGATAAGTATGAACAATTAGCAAACAGATGAGTCTTTGCTGGTATGTGGATCCATGTGACTTCATGTGTGCTGTGAAAAACTGAATTTCAAAATGATTCCAAAAAATGTTTAATAAGCAAGGCCCTAAAAGCTTGAGTCCGGTACAAAAGGCTTAGATTTTATATTTAGAAAAGATTTTCAAAAAATTAAACAAAATCAAAAGTGGAAACAATTTTCATTGCAGTTGCTCTCTACAAATAATTATACATAAAAATCTCATTTATAAGTCATTATATCTAAAAAAAACCTAGCCCACCAACATCTGACTCTACATGACAGTTGTTTTCTTTGGTTTTCCCTCTTACCCAATAATGAATTAAAATAAGGTAAAGACAAGTGAACCGGTCTGTGGATGAAGAACACAAGCACAGTGGGCTGTACTGCTGCGTTGTGCTCTACTAACCTTTAAGTGACACGATGGCTGACTTAAACATAGCATATTAGTCTTTATTTATAGTGTAATGGAGATTAGTTAAATCACAGCAATGATTGGATGTTCGTGGCATTCAAAGTGCAGGTGACCACAGTGGTGGTGAGAGGCTCAGTTTCATTTTCATGGGCTGCAGGGGAGATCACTGCAGCTGGTTGAAGTCTGATCAGCAAGTTGTTTACTGGTCTGACTGTGCACTCAAAGGTTGCTCACATTGTGTTCTCAGAAGACTGTTTTTAGCGTTGACCAAAGAAAGCATGTGATGAAAGCAGCATCTCTTTTTTTCTGGATCGTTCTTGAGGGTGCTTAGGTTTAGTTTCACACCATTTCCCATCTTTGCCTTGCAAATTTGTTTAGAATAAAGGAAATAAACTATATATAACCAAAATTTTAATTGCAGCTGAAATACATTTAAAATCTATCACTGCCTGTAATATGTTTGCAACCAAACTATTCAAATGTAAATAAATGCTCACTCAACTAATTTCTATTGTAGGCTATTGATGATGATGATGACGATGATAACAACAGCAAAAACGACAACAACAACAACAACAATAACTAATTTAAAAGTGAACATAGTAATAATTAACATCAACAAAAGTAGTACCAAATGTTCTTGGTTAAACATAAATATACTTTCAATTTATGGCCATATTATAGATAAAAAATATTGTAAATAGTGGAAAATGTGTCATAGGTCAAAGGTGCAGACCATTTTGAGGCCTTATCACATGGGTTATGAAATAATTTTAACTTCCAACAATAGACAAAGACAAACAGATAAAGCAGCAGTATATCGGGAAAAGACTGGTGATGTAATTTTTAACATAAAGCATTAGGCAGAGCAAACATTCAATATGTAGTGCAGATAATTTTGCAAAGTCAACCACATAACTTGACATAAGCTTGTTGGGGCCATGACCTAGAGCTTCTATGGAAAGTCACATGTTTAGAGGTGTGCAAAACTCTGAACTCCAACACCCGTGTCTCCCCTAACACTTTCCATTCAGCATCCAGTCCTCTCTTTGGTGCTGCTAGTTTGCCTAAATAGATGCTAGAGGCTGAATGATTGCCTACCAATGCTATCTGCCCACCTTCGTTCATTGAATCAATTGGCTGAGAAGCATGGCACTTCCTTAGCCTGGAACATTTCGTACTCTATTACTTGCAGGGAGGAGGGAAGTGGGAATTCCTAAAGCTCCTGAATTAGTTATGCATTTTGTTGTGGGGCACTAACACTTGGAAAAGGATGTAGTGCAAAGGTTATCCGCCACAGAACTCGTCAGCCAGTCAGATGGCCCACAAAAACATTTAGGGAATCCAGTCAAGCCTCTCTGTCTGATTGGCCACATGTATCAACCAATAGAAACGTGAGGTATGGTCCCTGACGTCAGTGCCGCAATCTGAGCTGATATCTGCACACATCACATTTATTTAAACCCCAGGTTCTGGAGTTACAATTTGAAATACATACATTAATGATTTTGTTGGCAAGTACATTTTACTGTGAAAAACCTGTGTTAGTTGTGAAACAACATGAACATATTCTAAATGTTTATATGTACTTAGAGTGTGCGACCATACCAGGCTACCATAATGACACTGTTAAGAGCACATCAACAAGTGCTCAGATATCCATCCGTGTGTCTCGGACTCTGGTAAACACGAGATTCACATAACAGGTGCCTAAGTCTCGGCAGGCTGCCAAGCAGTCATGTGCAAAAGGTGTCTATAAATTCAGGAGCTCCTCCCTCACTGACTCAGTGAGCATACAGCATGACACAAGGATACTAAAGGGAATAACTACCTAAAGGACTGTATATTCTTTCCACTCTCCTGGATTGTAATTCTCCTGGAAAACTATTCAGGTAAAAAACAAAAACCAAAAACAAAAAATTCATGCACCTTTTCATGGGTTCAGACTCAGCTTATGTTACTTGATATTTAAGAAGTAGATTTATAATATTCAGGTAAAAAACAATAAGTAATTGTTATATTAAATATTTGTTTAAAATAAATACTTTTGCATGTCTATCTCCTGTACCTCTGAGTATTATGTATTTATTGGTCAGTCTAATGATGAAATCATTGATCAAAACAACAAGACAGACTGTTCTTGAATCACAAGCCAATGTTGAATGCTGTTTTTTTCAGTGAGTGGTGGTATGCTGGCCTGCTCACTTCACACAGAGTTTATGGCCCAAGGCATTTCCACAACAGAGCCACTTCCAAAGACTAGTGTTCTTCTCGAGAAAACCTGAAACTCATCTTTACCCTCACTTACAGGTAGGCACAATGTTTAGTATGGGCAATTTAAATATTACTATTACACCCAGTACACTAAATATTACTTCCAAACATATTTTACCACAGTTAGATGTTATAATAAGAACAAACAAAAGTGATTGAAAGTGAGAAAATATGAACAGTTATATTCTGTGTGTATATGTCTTGCTGAGTTGAGTAATATTTTTTTACTGGTGTGTTTGGTGTATGAGGTGTGACCTACACAGAGGTCTTGGGTTCATAGCATTAAGAGTAGATTTTTCCATTTGTGTCATCAAACCAGTCACAGATATGGTTGGCGTGAAACCCAAAGAGATGGTGCCCTCTGCGGCAGTCAAGTTCTTCGGAGCAGGAACTGCTGCCTGCATTGCTGACCTTGTCACCTTTCCACTAGATACCGCCAAAGTTAGACTACAGGTTAGATGCACAGTGTTTAAGAGAGCTTGAAACATTTTGCCTCTGGATTTTGTTCCAAATGTCTGTATTTTTTAACCTGCTGATAAGAATCCTCAAATGTCATCCTATTGCTTTAGATTCAGGGAGAGGCTAATAAGAATAAAGGGGCTGGTGCACTGAAGTATCGAGGAGTGTTTGGCACCATCACTACCATGGTGCGCACAGAGGGGCCCAGGAGTCTTTACAGTGGACTGGTGGCAGGACTGCAGAGGCAGATGAGCTTTGCCTCTGTCCGAATTGGTCTTTACGATTCCATGAAGCAGTTCTACACCCGAGGCACTGAGAGTCAGTTCATAACCTGAGTTCCACTGTGTCATATGAACAACACTGCTTCTCTCCTGTTGCTTCATTGTGACTTATATGAGCATTCTGCACAGGTGCTGGGATTGTTACTCGACTCATGGCGGGCTGTACCACAGGAGCCATGGCTGTGGCTTTTGCACAACCAACAGATGTGGTTAAGGTGCGTTTCCAGGCCCAGGTACGACTGGCTAGTGGTGAAAGGAGATATAACGGCACCCTGGATGCCTACAGGACAATTGCACGAGATGAGGGAGTAAGGGGCCTTTGGAAAGGTAACTTGCCATTTTTACTCCAAATTAAGAGTATTGATTGATTGATTATTTATCATGAAAATTCCTTCTGCTGGTTTTTTGAACCATCCTCCATTTTCTTCCAGGCTGCATGCCCAACATTACCCGTAATGCCATTGTAAACTGTGCAGAGCTGGTGACCTATGACATGATCAAAGAACTTATCCTGAAGTATGACCTAATGACAGGTAATGCAAAAACTGTACTGTAACTAGGTGCGCAACAAATTTCAAATGGCATAATATCAAATATTGAGGGAGAATGCGATTTTGCTTCTGCTCCCCTTCAGACAACCTGCCCTGCCACTTCACAGCCGCCTTTGGAGCAGGCTTTTGCACGACAGTTGTGGCTTCTCCTGTAGATGTAGTCAAAACAAGATTCATGAACTCACGGGCTGGCCAGTACAGCAGCGCCATCAACTGTGCTCTCACCATGATGAGAAATGAAGGACCCACAGCCTTCTATAAAGGGTAAACACATGCTAACCTAACAGTGAAGCACAAACAGTAAAATAATCTGTTTGCAAAATGCTTACTTTTCTCTCATTTTTCTCCTTTAGGTTCATGCCTTCTTTCTTGCGACTAGGATCATGGAACATTGTGATGTTTGTGACATATGAACAAATTAAACGAGGTATGACCAGGGCACAACATTACTGGGAGTCCCCGTTATGACCTCAGCTTGTCAGGCTGAGAGCTTCACAGACACAGTGATGGTGACCTTTGGTGACCCGTGTTTGGAAAAGGAGAGCTCCAAGTGGAGGCACAAAAGAGAGCTACAGATGATTTCAAGGTCTCATGGTCAACATTACCAACGTGGCTGAGAGTTGGACTTAATCCATCATAAAAGGAAGCTGTGTCTCATAAAATTCCTGAATGAACAGTGTGGGCATTGTTGTAATACTAGTATTATTTAAGGAAGTTTAAAGGCACCTTATGCATTGTAATGGTGAGCGCCAACATTACAAAAATACTTAATCAGGTGTAGAAGACGAATGTAAAAGGCTAATTCCATAACATAATGTTTATCTCATATCTAAATATACATAAGCCTTGATCAGCTGGCAGTTCACTGGCTGAATATGGATTTGCATGTTTACAGGAATGAATTGGAAGCTCAAATGAATAAGGTTATGCTGTAATGTTAATTGCTATTTAGGGCAGGTTTTCCATGAATGCAATAGACAGACTGTATCTGGCAACATAGACCTAACTTAACTTGTGATCACTGCTATGTCTCTTACTACGTCTTCTGTATTGTGGGATGTTTACAATTTTACCATTATTTGCGGCGCATGTTGTCAGGGATTTATAGATCAATCTATGTGCTACTTATTGTAAATAGCATGATTTATTGCTGGTCGATAAGTCATATGAATAGAATATGTTGTACACAATGATAAAAATGCTAAAATGAATAAATATAGAGTAATGTTTTAAAACCCGTTGTCTATCTTACATCAAACAGAACAGAATTTAAATGGTGGGAATAAAATAAAAGGAAAAAGACCATGGGCTGACTGCAGTGGGCTGGTAAACCTGGCTGATTGATAGGATGGTGGAAGTTCTTTACAGAAAGTGGAGCATCTTGGGATTTAAGTGGGCCAGTCCTCAGTACTTGTGTTTTTCTTTGTGGTAGAAATCATTAGTATGTAGTCTTTAGGCATATGTGACACTAAAAACAGGATTTACTTCACATCTCATGATTTGATGATTAAAATGAGATGAGGACAAGAAATGATTATGAAAAAATCAAATATTCAATTTCTTCTCTATGTACTATGTATGTATTTATAAATGTATAATTATTTGCCATGCAAATTTAAATACATTAATTTTCTGTATAACCCAAATAAAAACATATAGCCTGCCTTAGATGGGGTCAAAGGCGAGAACACTGGCTACACTAATACACTCATTTGAACATCTCAGCAGTTGGTGCTGTGAAAGCAGAGCTGAGAAGTAAGAAATCAATTTTTTTTTATGTTTTGGGTTTTTTTAATTTAGATCTGGGTCTCTGAATAAATTCAGTTTTTAATTCAGTGGGCCTGGAATATTTTAAAAATCACCTCTTGGGTCAGCACACTTTGATCACCACACTTGGGTCAGTCACATCTATAGAGTGACACAGCCTTTATACAGCTACATGTGTAGGACAACATGTACCCATGCATTCATTCATGACAATTTAGTTTAAAATCCCTATATTTCATGTGATTTGAATACTTTTATACAACTTCAGTATCCTTTAACTAATAATACTGCATTGCTTTACAAGGCCCTTTGGATACATGGATGAATACATATACCACTATTCAGATATATAATACAATACCATTTGTAGATTTATTTTCAAAAATACTTTTCAAAGTAGTTCCTCATTAATCAGTGCAAAACCAACAAGTCAAGCAACACAGCATTTTAACAAATAGATATGGGGAGATGTTAATGGGTCCGAGCATACTGATCTGATTTGGTGGATGAAATGCTATGTTTTCTTGTACTTTTAGCATGACTCAGCACTTACTCTGTAGGTCTTTGCTCCTTGTACTATTATTCTATTTAAAGACCAAACTCACTTTACATGTCTTACACCTAACTGTAATTATTGATTTTGTAACAATTGTTTTCACAAATTAGTCAATTCTCAATATATTCAGCCTGTCTTATTGATCACAACTGTGATTTTTAATGTTTTGTCATGAGGTTAATGTTGGTCTTAGGCCACAGTGGGAAGCTTGATTATAAAGTCAAGAGGACAAAGAGAAAACATGTTAAAAAATTTGTGCATAAATCAAACAAATACAGCCATAGGCTGTTTGTGGCACAGAAAGGTTTATGGTAGGCCCACTGTCAGGAAGCCTATTTAGATACTGTGGGAAGGGGGCCCGACCAACAACACATGCATGCCATTAAGTAACAGCCTCATGCCCATATTTAAACAGACTGTTCTCTTCCCAAACTACTGCATCCTGTCATCTCATCGGTTCAGATTCGAAAATTCATTTTATAGATCTCACTTCTAGATTTTGTTCTATTTTATCAGCTACTTCAACTTCCACAAATCAAATCACGGTAAAATCAGACTCTTTAATATATTTTTTCTTGGAATATTGGTATTTTTGCTAATACTTTATTACATTGGTATAATATTTTAAAACTAATTTCTTCCAGGATTTGGAGTATGATTTTAAGGCTCATCAATTTTGAAAAGTCTTCTAAGGAAAAACAAGGCAAGTAATTTATAGCTGGGACAGAATTCAACCAGAGGAACACCTTTAAAGTATCCTGATTTCTAAAGTTTCTGTCCTAAACGCAGACACAACCAAAGTTCGACTGCAGGTACAGGTAAAGCCCAATTTAGGACATTTTATGCATTTCTTAATGCCTAACAAACTGGAGAAGCTAATACATAATATATATTGAAGTTCCCCATTCTTTCTTGTCTTTAGTTAGCTGAGCCTTCATTACCCTTTATCCTGCACGGATCCAAGAGGAGGTCAGAGCCTCAGCAGCTGAAGGGAAAGGGTCTGCAGTGTCGTATCGAGGAGTGTTTGGCACTATCACCACCATGGTGCGAACAGAGGGGCCTAGCAGTCTTTACAGTGGACTGGTAGATGAGTTTTGCTTCTGTTCACATTGGTCTCTATAACTCTCTGAAACAGTTCTACACTAAAGGCTCTGATCATGAGTATCCTTGAATGTATTATAATTGTTATACTAATTGAGGGAGTCCTGCACCAATCATCTCTGGTTCAGATGTAGGGATCAGCAGTCGGCTGCTTGCAGGATGTACCACAGGTGCCATGGCAGTTTCACCACAGATGTGGTGAAAGTCTGCTTCCAGGCACAGGCCAGATCTTCTGGGCACGCAAGACACTACTGTAACACCATTGATGCTTACAAGACCATTGCTAAGGAAGAAGGCATTCATGGTCTATGGAAAGGTAGATTGAACTTAAGATGGCTATGTGGGACTTTAAGGTTATTCTTCAGTTTCTTATAATAAATATTTCAATGTACTTATATTACTCTGGCATGCAGGTACAGCTCCAAACATTGTACATAACGCAATTGTCGACTGCACAGTTTCTTGCTCTTGAGGTTCATGCCATTGTTCTTACACCTGGGCTCCTGGAACGTGGTGATGTTTGTGACATATGAGGAGCTGAAACAGGCCATGATGGAAGTAAATCACAAATGCACAACTATACTATTATGTTTATTGTGTTGTAGAAGGTTGATGTCGTATCTCAGTAATATTTTACACATTTCTTTACCTTTGGTTTCCTCCGAATGTATTTTTCAACTCTCAGTATCAAAATTGTACAAACTTTGTTTATACTGATAAAGACATAAATGTAATTACAAAAACGATTAGTCATAGGATAGAAACATGTATTAAAATGTGATCAATACTTAGTGCTATAATATTTATTTTAGAGCTTGTTTGATCAGATTCTTCCTCTCAGGGGAGAGCTTCTCAGGGAACTGGATATCAAAAGTAATGATGAGGTTTCCTCTCTGTAAAGGATCCAGGGACAGCGGCATTCCCTCACCAGTCACTACTTTTTTGTATGAAGGGCTGATGTATTATGAAAAACAAATCAGAGATGGGAAGATGGCAGTTGATACAGATGATGCACAAACCCAAAACATTTCCTTCTGGAAATGTCCCTGTTTAACTGTACAGGAGATATAAAGTGCTTGAAATTTCTTACGATCATCTCTCCCTGTTCTAATATTGAAGTTGAAATAATTCATTCAGCTTTTAGAATATCCAAGATTTATGTCAAATGAATAAAACTACAAAACAGAGTATTACATATGAATATTATTTAGTATTCCACTTTGGAAAGCACTTACTGCACAATGTCATTGATGGGAATATTGAGTAGCCTGCCATCTAGTGTCTCCACATCCAAAGAGAAGCCAGTCAAGGCCTGTGGGAGAGGTTTTTTGCCTCAGTGTTTATTCTACTGAAAACCAAATCTTTAATTTGACTGACAATGAAACCCTCTTTAACATGACTCACCATCTCCAGAGAGATCTGGACCTTGTAGATCAGGTCATTGTCTTGTCTTACATAAAGAGGGTGACTCTTCTGTCGCACTATGAACACAATATCCGCAGGGATGCTGTTTGGTCCCTAAAGATAAAACACAGCAAGAAGATTACACTGTAGTTAGACCCTTTACCTAACACATGGCTTTGCAATAACTTATTATTTTTATGATTTTATAAAAATCAGCTTTTTGCACATATATTCTTCTGACCAGCACAAGCAATATCCTATCAAAGAAAAATCATATTTTAAGGCAATCATATAAGCATGTGTGAACTACTTGAAAGAGATCTACTTAGAGAGGGATCTGCTGAGGCCACCTACTGGTGACAATGATGCAGATCCAGTGGAAATTGTAACACTTAATGAATTATAGAAACTTGAAAGAGAAATTATAATACCTGTTTATATCAACCTGTTTTTTTTCCATTCTCTTTACCTTATTCTGACATTGTTCATCATTTCAAAACTGTCCATTTCTGCAATCTGTGGTCAACAATTTGAGGGTGTTTCCCATCATCAATACTGTCTCAAGGACTTATTATTCCAGCGTAACTACAATATGACTGGTAGAAAAAAATGTAAGGGCATGGAATTTAAAAATCTATCATAAAATGATACATTCTGGCTTCCTATAAACTATATTTTGTTATTAGGAAACTAATAATTCCCTTATGAATGATCCAATATTATCCCGAGCATTTTCCCTTCTCAAACAAGGATGCCTATAAATGTAATTATTCCCAGTTTTCTAATGCTTCTGATAATCCAAGATAAATTTGCACAATGTTGCATTATAATTATGCCTACAAAAATTTAACTTCCTTGTTTACTTAGAACCCAAATTTTTCAGCTTTAGTGAAATATTTTTCGCTTCTCATTCATAACTGTACATATTGATATATTTGTCAACTTCAAGACTTCTCTCTACAGCTTATAGCGCACTAAAAGCCTGGAATATCTATATATATCCCATCCCATTTGCAGAGAATTTAGATCTACATATGAGGCAACAGAGAGTTGGGTAAATCAGCATCAGGGACAGAACAAGAAACAAAATCTCTGGTCTTTGTTCACATTCACATTCAAAGTGATACTGATGTTAAACTTTGATGAGACTTTTGAATTAACCACATGCAAATTAGACAGAGGATTTAACAATATAAAAATAATCACACCAACTGATGATTTCTCCCTCCTATCACATTGCTCCAGACATCAGACTGAATTATTAGTGGCCATTATCATAGCTGTCTTAAATATCAACAGAGAATGATGTCGTATAGCTCTTTTACCTCACTTCCCTCTTTAGAAAAAATTATTCTTGTGCCTTCTTTCCATCCGGGCTTTACATCTATAGACAGGATCTTGTCTTTGAAACTGGATGTGAATCCATCCTCATTCATAATCTGTTAAACAAATAAAGCAAAAATGAATAAATGTATCTCACTTAGTATTAGTCAGATGTAACAATTTTTTACGCAAAGTTATTTAAAACATAAGGGTACAGGAGTTGTTCTCGGCCTAACTAATGAAAGTATGAATGAATGATTTGACCACTGAAAAATTGTGGGGTGAGAAATGATAGTTATCGCACATACAGAAATCCTTACCCTCCGAGATATCTTTATCTTTTTTGTGCATCCATGGAAGAGATCAACCAGGGACAAATGAAGGTCTCTCTCTATTGGCAAATCTTGTGTCTTTACCACTCCTGGTTGCAGGCCACCGAACTGAAGTGGTTCATCATTTGTATAGAAGTCTAGCAAAAAACAAAAACAATATTTAATGATATAAATGGTATAAAATTGGAAAAATCACATTCACTGTATGGTCTTTATTTATTCTTCTCACCTGCAAATGGGTTGTCACCTCCAAAAAACTGTCTGAATGTTTTTTCTGGATTCCCATGGTAGACATATTTAGACGACCAAGCCCCACTGCTGCCAAACTCAGGTGGGACACCACCTTTTAGACCCTCCTCACCAAACTTGTCATAGGTCGCCTTTTTTCGAGCTGAAACAAAGAAAAGAGATTTTGTCAGACAAACAGACAGTTTGTTAAATACTGTCAAAATACTACTACTGGTAAAATGGTACTGATATTGCGGTAACAGGTGGATTATTTTATAGAATCAAATTACTGCCCTTTCCTTACTCAACTTTTGTCCCCATCTTCAGCTGTAAAAATGCGACGCATTAACTATAATGTTTTGCACTGATAATAATTTGTTCATTTTACAACAAAAGAACAGATTGGTAAGGAATCTGTGTCGTTAACTAGGCTTAAAGTAAAATATAATCATTCTATCCCCATTTTTTGCAGCCTTACTTTTATTTGGGTATTGTGATTATTTCGACTGTTTCTATTTTATTCCGCTTCAGTTGTGTGAGTATCTTTAATCTCGATGGATAATTCATTTTTGCCGCTAGAATTACTTTTCTTCATGAGTGCTGGCAGGACTGCTCAGAGATGGAGATGCTGCAAATACACCGAGCGCTCTCGCCTTTAACAACTGATTTTGAGTTCGTTTCAACAGTGAAATATACAGTAAAGGCTACGAGATTGGTAGCACCGGCTTAGTGGACAATCTAGCTAACAGTAAAGGAGAAAAACAACTTCAGCCTACCAATTCTAGCTACTTACGGTCGCTCAAAACATCGTAGGCTTCACCCAGCTGACTGAACCTCTCGGTGGTCCCGGGTTCTCTGTTGCTTCTCGGATGAAACTTCGACGCAAAACGTCGATATCTAGGAAAACGAAAGAGGAAAGTCTGTGACAACCAAGACTAAACGCCTCTTTAGAAACTTAACGCTTGGTGGTAACAAGACCTACGCCTTTTTGATATCTGCGTCTGTTGCATTTCTGTTTATTTCAAGCGTCTCGTAGTAATCGAAACCCATTATGTTATCAGATCCTTAAAATTAACTCTCAAAGTCAAAGCCGGTGTAAAATTTATAAAATTAGCTAAACACACACAGCAACAGCTGTATTGCTTGGTTTCCAGGGTAACAGCTGCTCGGGGAACTCTCGCGGGACTTGCGACCGACCGTGGCTGGGATGCTCGAACTGCCGCTGAATGAAAGACTGAACGACTCAGACTCCCGTGTTCATGTTTGAGAGAAATAAAATAAGTTTACAATTTGTTCTCTAATTGCTGGGTACCGTGAAGTTGCAGTGAAAAGAAAATAATTCGCATAGAATGCGACATTATTTTCCTGCAGTGCATTCGGCTAAATTGTTTTGCTGTTTATTTTTGTACTTTATTTAGCTTGAGTCATTTGTAAGGCGCTTTTTTGCAATAATCCGTATTATACACACAAAGTTTGATTCACTGATTATTAGCTGTGCCACCTTTGTGTGTGTGTGTGTGTGTGTGTGTGTGTGTGTGTGTGTGTGTGTGTGTGTGTGCCTCCTGACCTTTTTGCATAATGTATCCTGTCACTAAAGGTTAAGCTAAATTGATTAAGCCCAGGTCCATTTTATTTAGGAATATGCGCCATGTGAGCTGAATAAATACTAAAATAATTGCAATTTTAAAGCTATTATTTTGACACCGAGTGCCTACAAAAGACAAGGCCACAAGATTAAGTGATAATATATTTTACCTCAATGTTTCTAGTTCCAATTTAAATGAGCAATTAAATGAAGCATGATTAACTAATGAACTTGGAGCAAACATGGGGTACTAGGAGCAGTTTTGCAATACAGCCTTGCTGTATATGAATAATGGCAGGATCCCATTTACCTGTGCCAGTTCAAGAGCCCTGGTATTGTGGATGTATGTTCAGTAGCACAGCAAATTTTGGAGCCATCATTACTGCCCTTTGTCTCATCTGAGCTTTTCCTGCAATTACAAGTCAAATTGTCAACTGAGAAAAAAGCCTGTTAGTCTAGCTCCAGCAGGAAAGATAACCAGGCTGATGATTGGCCATCATATAGTCCACAAGACTGAGCACAATACTGCTCCATGAGCTCAACAACACTTCTCAGGCCTTGCTGTTAATACTACAGTCCCTGATAGTATTGTTCTCTTCCTACTGCTGGGTCTTAGGCTGAAGACTAAACAGAAACAGATCAACACCTCTGCAATACTCAAGTATTTTACATTTAATCTATAAATTAGAAATGTAATAAAAGCCAAGCAAATCATGAAATCCAATTCTTAAAGCCATCAATAAGACATGAATTTCAGCAGCAGTGACAAGTGTATTTTTATTCTTTCATTTAAAACCATTCCAGACAAACGTTAAGGATTACTTTGCTATACAAATTGGATTCTCCTCCACAAGTTCACACAAAAATTGCACAGTATTATCAGTATTATCAAATTGCCATTTAGAAATTGTGGAGGGAACAGCAGTCGCACTCTACTGATTCTGTTAAAGGTGGTCCAGATGGATGCATATTCTATTAGTGATTCAGGACTCACACCAAAAGTGAAGGTATTAACAGCCATAAAAAAAATAAATCAAACAGAAATAAATATTACAAGTCATTGTGGATTAAATACACATGTAGAATAATCACTAACAAAAGATCAATGCCAAAAAAATAAAAACAAGCAAAAGAAAACAGTCTTTAAAGTGTTCATAAAACATCATACCAAACTTAACTATATACCAAAGCCTAGGAAGCCCCTACAATTAAACTCCAAAAGGCATATAGCTCCATATCTAATGTTTATGGTGAGTTTTATGATTATGACTCTTAATATGAGAAATCTTCCTCCAACACTATCATCAAAAGAAATAGTTTAATCTATAACAGCTGTAGTCCTTAGAAAAAAAATTAAAGATCTATCCAAATAAAAGGGTAATAGAAAATGGAAGCCTGGTTAAAAGTAACCCATCTCAATGGACAAGTGTGGGAAAAGACAAAGGACGGTAATGTAAAATGGTAAATTGCTCTTGTAGTAACTGTCATGTTCATTCTGGTTTGTGACCATGCGGTCGTATGTGACTGTGCGCTTTCAGTGTGTTGACTTTACATATCTTGCTTATACATGCTTGGAGAACTGTTACTATGCCTGTGCAGGCACCTCGAAGGACAAACTCAAATCAAAATAAACTAATTACTGCCATCTCCGAATTCAGCTGCATCTTGTGTGTACAGTGTATATGTAAACATTGAGATCTCCCAAATATGGTATCAATTTTCCTTAACAAAAGTTTCAACAAATTATTCCAGTTTAAAAAAAAAGGTTTGTTAACACAGATCAATGAATTAATCATTGCCAATTAACTGCAACAGCACAAATTATGTTAACCAATACACACAACATCCACATTGTGCTTATTAAGCTTAAAGCAATATCAACGTTTTAAAGAATATTCTCACTCTTAAACACATACTTTGAGTTAATATCTTTAACACACATTTTTGTTTGTTCAGTTTGGTTCAAATAGTCATCTTTAGATACAAACTACAGCAGTGTGCCAGCGTCTTCGACAACAGGAGCTCAGTAAAGACAACTAAGCTCCAGCTGTGAATACTGTTTCAATGTATGTGTGTTACAGTGTAAATATTCAAATTCAGTGATTTATGACTTTTAGAGCATCCCCATGAGTGTGCAAGATTTCCACAATGGCAAGGATAACGGATGTAGTGTTCTCTTTCAGGCTGCGACACAGAGGCGGGTGTAGTGAAGGGTACAGAAAAACCAAATGAATTTGAGAGAAAGCCATTAAGAGAAATATTTAGCCATGACTTAGGCCAGTATTAGCAGGAACACCCTCCTTCACTGACAGGTTGCTCTGGTGGCTTCTCTAGTTTAATGTCAATCACTGAAGGGTTTAGGAGTTAAAGAACATAAAAGAAGGGAAAAAAAATAAATTCAAAATAGACTTTTCAATTACAAAATTGTAGAACAAAATATAAATGAGAAATTTATTTAAAGAACATTAAAAGCTCCATCCCTGGCCCAGACAGTAAAAGAGTATAAAGACAACAGGTTTGTTTACCTACATACATACATACATACATACATACATACATACATACATACATACATACCTACCTACCTTCCTAAAAGAAAAGGCAATTCAATAGAAAAATTTGAAAATTCATAGACATGACTTATTTTGCTCTTTAATGTCTGAAGAAGACACCGAAACGTCGGCTTATGAAATAAAGTCTATGCTGCTTAACCATCAGAGTGCTCCTTCCTCTTTGCACGTATTTTTGCTGGTTTGCTGACTATAATTATTAATATCTGCTCTCCATAGCAAAATCCTAGAAAACCTTTCAGTCACCTTGGTGGCATTTATTTGATACACACACAAAAAATACCCCTTAATACCCCAAAAAACCTTAAAGGGAATACCCCTTCTAGGTTATAACCAATTAAGGCTCATTTATGCTCCCTTTACGTAAGAATAGAGATGTGTCCATATGAAATGACATAACAGTCACTGCCCACAAACTTCGAGGCACACTTTCAGTTGGCATAGATGTTCAGCCACACATCGATTAGTGGGTAGCTCAGCGTAAAACGTTTCTGACAACAACAAACACTTTTAATTCCTGTCCAATCTCCTCCCAGCTGTTCTGAAATAACTAAGTCCCTGTGTGTGGGTGAAGTAACACCATATAAATGTTTAAAAATTTTTGACAGACTCGTATAACTTCTCATAATTTCCACAAGTTTTAACATTTCTTTTTGTGTCCTACGGTTGTGTCTTAGCCAAACTGTTGGTGGAACTTTTCCATTTTGTTTATATCTGTAAGGTTTAGTAGAAAAAAATGCAAATGCACAAACGAAATGAATGCAGACTACAGAATGAAGGCTCTGTCTGTATATCTATCGAATGTTGAGAATAAATGAGCCTTAAAACAGTCACTGAGTTGGAGCACAATGTGTGCTCACTGGTAAAGTGAATCTAAAAGGTCACATCGGTTAAACAACAATAGCAAACTGTCAAAGCAGTAAACCAGAATTACCTCCGGGCAGCGACTATCCATCTGACATAAGAGAGCGAGAACTAACTCTCTCCTGTCATGACAAACACTGAAACTGACATGTACACAAAGGATACTGTCCTCTCTACTCTTGTCCTGTGTGGTATCCATGCCAGGGAGGGCAGCTGCCACACGACGGAAAAGCTGGAGGGAAAGAGAACCAGATGCATTCTGTCAGACAAGGAAACATACTTACAGGATAACCTAAACAAAAGCTGAAATCAAGACAGTGTACTGTGTAGATTCCCATTACATGATTTAGCACACAGACCACTTGAAGCTCATACAGAGGAAGACACCAGACAGAGCTTTACAAAATTTGATTTGAATTTAGCAGCATGTGTTTGAACTACTGCAAGGCCACATTTCTGCACTACAGAAGTGGCTTGAAAAGAGGATGTTATTGTGCCTTACTGAGACCTTCCATTGATAGAGCTTGGAGGGTTATAAGTGAATGATGGATTCACCTGAATTTTTTAAGAAAAGTGTGTTGAATGTGTGATGATTCTCAACATGCCCGCCCCCCACTAAACAGCAACATATAGAACTAGATTTAATTACATGCAGATTTCACAGCAAAAAAAATTCTCTTCAGGTGCTAATCAGTGGAGTGTTGAATATTGGTTTTCAAACCCTGGCCCACCTCTAGAGCTGTATCGAATGTCATTACTGGGAGCAAGTGGGAGAGAGCTTAAAAAACAAATCCATATATCTCACATATGACCAGAGGAAGCATATGTTTAAAGCACACCTTTATGCACACATGCATGTGTGAAATAGAAGCCAATCAGAAGAGAGCATGAGCGCTATGAACACACACACAAAGGTGCAGACGCTCTACCTGTTTGACATTGTAGCCTGTCTTTGCACTTGTTTCAATAAACAGAACATTCATCTCTTTTGCTCTCTGTTCTCCCTCCTCTGTGGTTATCTGTCTGTGATGAGCCACGAGTCACCACGCATGACACACAAACAACCACAGGGACACGCACATACCAGCAAAGACATCGACAAGAAGACAAGGGGGGAAAAAAAAAGATCGTAATTATGTGGAAGATCAATAAGTCGTGCTCCTTCCTGCTGCTACTGTCACCTTTGCTCAATACCAAAAGTTTACTATTACACCCTCTGGTTGTTCATTGGTTCAGCTGAGCTTCACAGCAGTAAGAGAAGGTTTAATGTAATAGTTTGACATTTTGCTAAAATTTAGATTTGACAACCGTTTCCACTCTCATGTGCACATGGTAAATAAGAAGCTATAACCTGCAGCTGTTTATCTTAGCTTAGCATAAAGACTTCCATAGGAGTTAAAGACAAGCCTAGCCTAGAAAAGTTAAAGTTAGCTTTAGCACTGGTAAGCTTATTATTCATCTTCAGATGCCCCCCCTCCTCCAGTTTTCATGTTAAGCTAAGCAGCTGCTGGTTTTAGCTACTTATTTACCATACAGTCATTAGAGTTGTTACAATCTTCTCATCTAACTGTCAATGAGAAAATAAAAATGAACTTATTTTAAAAATAAATAAAAAATGGCTTTAAGATCCATTTGCTGGAACAGCTATTGTAGTAAATTTACAAAATGCCCTTTTTAGAGCTTTAACCTCTTATTTTGAAAGGGGACCTTTGGAGGTGGAGCCAAGGCAGTAGCATCGCAGCAGGACTACGGAGCACGACTCACACACACTCTTACCTGCTTTACATTGTAGCCCGCTTTCGCACTAGTCTCAATAAACATTACATTTAGTTCTTTGGCTTTCCGCTCACCCTCTTCAATAGATACTTGCCTGTAGTAGATAAGGGGGTTAAAAGATACACATTGAAAGAAAATTCAACATCATTAAACAGGCATATAATTTGGATCACACAGTAGACACGTTCTGATCAAATACTATCACACAACTATCAATTTACTTATGAGCTTGACTGGTTAGAAATCAAATAATCACTATCTTGAAACAATGTAGGATTAAACAGACAAAAGAGGGCATCTACTATGGGAAAAAACAGTCAAAACTTTGACACCCACAAAGGGCAGAGATAACTTGAACTGATTGACTGCTGCCTCAGGAAGGTCTGAGGAACTCAGTATCAACATACCAGCTTTAACAATCGATGACTAACTCTCGCCTCTTAATGGAGAGACCCGGTTTGCATGGAGGCAGGAGGATGGAAAAATAGATTACCTTTTGTCTGCAAGGTCTGTCTTGTTTCCCACCAACATGATGATGACATCACTTCCTCTCTCCGTTCTCACATCATCAATCCACTTTGTGGTTTGCTGGAAGGAATTGACATCTGAAAGAGAGATGAGGGAGAAGCAGAACATTAGCAAAGCATCACTATTCAGGAAATGAATGGCCTCAGCTGTGATAACAAGTGAGTTTGTAACAGGAAGCCTACAAGAAAGTAGAACTACAACTTGCATACATCTTGCCCAAGTCTGGTGTATAAATACGATTTTTAAAATGAAAATAAAATTTGTGCTTGTGTAACACTATGAAACAAACTTTTGATTGCTGTAGTTAGTATTTAAGAGGATTAAAGTAGACACACTCATTTGTTTCTGAACATTGAAGCAAAGTACACATAACAGAGGGCAGGTAGGTGCACAGGTAGTCCACCTACTTGTGATGTCGTACACTACAACAGCCGCAGCAGAGTCTCTGATGTAACTTGGTATAAGGCTACGAAATCGCTCTTGCCCTGCCGTGTCCCACAACTGCAACCTGATCTGTGGGGCAGGAAGGGGAAAGGGATGGGAGGAGAAATAAAAGAAGAGAGAAAAGAAAAGAAAAGAAGGAATGAAGACAAAAAAACAAACAAAAACCGAGGTCAGAAATGAAGTAAGTTATGGTGACAAAAGCAAATTGAAAGGAAACTAACTGAAGTCAGATGAATGGGTAAGGCAAAGAGAGGACAGAGAAAGCACAGTGCATGCAGGTAGTGAACGACCACCAGAAAGAGCAAGCTCTCTTGGCCCATGGGGAGAAATAAATAATCATCCTTCACTTGTCATCAAACCTCCTCTCTTGATCAAGTGAGGTGTTTCATTTCAAAATAGGAATGGAGAGAATAGATGGAGGGGTAGGAAGGAGAGGAAGAAAACTTGTATTGAGGGAGGAAGCAAACAGAAAGGGAGGACGGTCCAGGGAGCCCGCCGTCCAGATTAAAATAGGAGGGCAGTATGCTAGAAAGAACATATGTAGGCTGTTAAAAAAATTAACAAACAAACAAAATATCATGGTAGAGTATCAGTATCTGAGTGCTCCATGTCATTCCTCACACCAAAGCATTAAAATCACTTGGAAATCTGGACAAGGACCAGCAAAACCAACGACAAAGAGGATTGTGTACGAGTAGTAATGAAAATAAAACTTACTGTTCTGTCTTCAAGGTACATTGTTTTCGACAGGAAATCTATTCCTATTGTGGCCTGAAAATTGGTAAGAAATAGTTAAATATTCATAGCCATTTTCTTTTAAAATGATGGATAATATGACAATAATTTGGTATATGAATAATATAAAATTATGTTTAAAAAAGCTGGAGGTGTGGGCCTCACTTGGTAGGTGTTGTCAAAGCTGTCATACATGAACCTGGTGATCAGTGAAGTCTTTCCCACTGAAAAACAGACAGAAACAATGGTACAGGTGCAGTGATAGTGCTTTTACTACAGTTTTTTAGATTAATCAGTTCTTATTAAAGTTAGACACTGATGTTTTATAATTGATCTTCTATTGATCATATATCTTTTATTTGTTTGACTGCTTGTTTAGTTGATAAAATGTAGAAAAATTGTGAAAAAAGCCCTTTATAATGTCTCAGAGCACAAGCTGACATGTTCAGATTGCTTGTTTTATCTGGCCAACAGTCAAAAATTTTTAATGATATAAAACACAAAAGTAGCATTCTCACATTTGAAAGGCTGTAACCAGTGGCTGTTTGGCATTTTTTGGCTGATAAAGTTATATTTTAGTTACATTAATTAACAAAATTGATGCCAATCTATTTTCTTTTATTTTTCTGTCATTGATTAATCAAAGTTTCCTTTCAGCACCAATCGCCAACAAACAACAATGGGAACTTAATAAAACCCAAGACCAGTAATAACTGAATACTTGTGAAGAGCAAAAAGGTTTCTTAGGATCAATAAACAAGGCATGTAATTCTCAGCTCGTTGTGATGAGATGTGTGTGGCTGAAACTAGCCGCAATTCAACTTTGCTGAAAGATATGAAAAGTTAGGAAATAGCATTGAGGGGATGGATTATCTACGGCAAAATACACAAAGCTATTAATAAGTAGCGCCATTAAGTACCAACATCAAAACTGTGTACAATCCAGGAGCCCCAGTTGAAGAACCCTTTTATTGGACTGTGGCTAACAGCAGTATGTCATGCAACCTTTGCTCCACTCTGAAAGTTCTTGTCGATCAAAGGGTGTGGTGCACAATCCTTTGAAGCATTTGAGGAGAAGTTGGAGGGCTGAGGAATGTAAAGGGATGGGAAGGGTTGGGGGCAGTGGTCCCCAGTTACTTCCCTTCTGAAATGTTTTGCCTTGCTGTGTCCCACCTAACTTTGAGGATTTTTCATACTCCATGTCTATGTTGTGAACCTATAATGTCATTTATCACATTCTCTAAACATAGCAGCTGTATAATGGTTCATAAAATTTCTTTCAACCATTCTAATATTTACTACTAAAACCCTCAGTTTTAGTGCATCACTACAGAGAGAGAGAGAATTGCTTTGAATACCCAAACAGAGCTCCCCAGCCTCAGACTGTTTTGCAGAGCTCAAGTTACATTATCAGTTACACAGTGCATCAGTGATAACCTGGCCAGTGCTAAAAATGTTGGTTACTAAGAACCGCAGCTGATCACAGACTGTCCGTCATATCTTGATGGAAGTGGGGAGTCAAATTACCAGACACAATACCTGTAGAAAAATGGTTACTGGCAACGGAGCAACTGCAATCTTTACTTCACAGCCTAATCCTGTTTCTACACTATGGATGCACAATCAAATGAGCTGGATCAGTATTGATGCTGATACTGACTTTATTATGCACACAGGATATTTTTAACCCAGAAGATACAAATTATCAATCACAGCATGACGCCAACTGTTTTTAGAATCAAAGCAAAGTCGGGCCTCATGTTACCAAACACAGAATAATCCCCAATGGGTTTCACGCAGATAGATAGACTAATTTTAAATTTAGGACAATGGGAGTGTAAGTTGAGCACTAAATATGTGTACTTATTACAAGCGGATATGCTAAGTTGAGGTATCTGATTCAGCATTGGAAAAGAAAACGTTGGATTTGTCCATCCCAGTTCTACATGAAGCCCCGAATTCAGCTTACACTAGTCTGTGCTTTGTGTTGGCTTACTAAACACAAAGCCATGGAGACAGCGGGGAACTGTGGAAGCCCTGTTTTGGACAATATAATGAGCGACCCCAAACCTTCGCCTTTGAAACCAGAAACTAGAAAACTTCCCTGTACCCTGCCCCCCCTCTTCTTCTTCCAGCAAAATTACACCCTGTGTTCAGTTTGAATGGAAAAGGGGGGAATGAGTAGGGAGAGGGAAGGAATGCTGCTTGGCAGGTTTAATAACTGGGATGAATCACCAATGTGCAGAAATGCTCTCCCAAGGTAGACAAACTGATAAGCTCTGTTTAATGACTGTGACATCTCCTTATGGTCTTTAACCGAGATTGACCCTATTCTTCTTGTCATAGCAGCAAATACAGCAGCTTAGCCAGTAACTGCAGCCTCTACCTGGGAAATAAGATCATAATATTGGTGAAATCGAAGTACCCTCAGTAAATTGACCAATCCGTTTCTCCAGTTAATTGACACTTGCAACTTTCTACTTGCTGCCACTGCCTCCGTTAATACTATGTTATCACAGCCCGCCATGGAAGTTAGCTCACAAACGAGCGAACTGTTTTCCACGGACGTGACTTATCTAGGAGAAGACAGGTTGTGTTTCTCTGAATCCAGAGCTCGGACAAGCAGTCGGTAGCAAGTTAGTCACGGTGTCGCAACGCTACCGCTGCTCAAAGTTTAACGTTAGGCAGCTAACGTTAGCTAGCTAGCTGGTTAACGTTAATCACCCGGTCAACCCAAACTCTAGCGTTAGTTAGTTAGTTAGATACCCTCCATAGCATGATCCATATTCAACGACACGCTTTTAACATCGGCGTCACACTTACCGCTCTGTTCCCCGAGAAAGACCAATTTAAATTTTCTTAAAGGGTTTCCGAAGTCCCCGGCCGAAGACATGACTGTACGAGTCGAGCCCTGACGTTACTTTTCGGGAGCTCCCCAGCTAGCAGGCTAACGCTAGCGAACCAGTTGTTGTCAAGTTATTAAAGGTCCGGGGTTCGTGCCGTTTATCAAATCGCCAAACCCTCCACACAGGCCAGCTGGAGAGGATCCCTTCCCTAGAAACCACCCCTTCACGCCCCGAGACACTTTTGGATAACCCCCCAAACTATCACGGCCAATTTAGCGTTACTGCCAGCTCTCCGACATATCTTCATCTGTACCAGCTAGCCTCTCCGGCCCGCTCTTCTTCGCACGCAAACATAACACCGGCATGTTGTTATGCTGCCCCCTACCGCTGCGGATAACCCACCCGCAAATATAAATAGGAGAGGCCCTTCGGCGGGGCAATAAACTGGCACGGTTTGAACGAAATAGCCCCTTAGTTAATCGGTCGGAACCATTCGAGATAAGCGGCGGTCTTTAAACCGAACCACGTATCTTTATAAACCCACCGGAGGACGTGCTCACCCGACCGCCACATCTCACCTACTGGGAAAACGTTTGGACTAATGTCAATTGTGAGATGTCCCGAGGAGCCTGAACGTGGCCTTTACTGCTGCTGAGTTTACGTTCTAAAGGGATCGATCGTTAACATTCAACAGTATTAATAATTCTGTACCAAATGTTTTGTTTTTGTTTTTCATGTAAATGCACAGTAAGAGCAATTAATTCTTATTTAGATATTTATTCTCATCAAAGTTTCACATGTTTCACTGGCCTCACTGTGACATATATATTAAAATGTTATCTATCTATCTATCTATCTATCTATCTATCTATCTATCTATCTATCTATCTATCTATCTATCTATCTATCTATCTATCTATCTGTCTGTCTGTCTGTCTGTCTGTCTGTCTGTCTGTCTGTCTGTCTGTCTGTCTGTCTATCTATCTATCTATCTATCTATCTATCTATCTATCTATCTGTCTGTCTGTCTGTCTGTCTGTCTGTCTGTCTGTCTGTCTATCTATCTATCTATCTATCTATCTATCTATCTATCTATCTGTCTATCTATCTATCTATCTATCTATCTATCTATCTATCTATCTATCTATCTATCTATCTATCTATCTATCTATCTATCTATCTATCTATCTATCTATCTATCTATCTATCTCTCTATCTCTCTATCTCTCTGTCTATCTGTCTATCTATCTATCTATCTATCTATCTATCTATCTATCTATCTATCTATCTATCTATCTATATCACCGCCAATTTACTTGATTTATATGTTTTATATTCAGTTTTCCCTGTAGAAACCTGGAATTGACTACCAAATCCCTGTATATTATAATACTAATAAGGTCAGTGTTATTCTTATATAACAAATTTCTGTTACACAGGAATGCCTAACCTTTGCCACACCCTCCCTTGACAGTGCTAGGCCACTTTATTGGTGCTGCAAGAATGGCACCTCTCTTTGTTCAGCGCCTTTTATTTAGAGACATACCCGCAATGTGCATCTGTACAGTCTCATATTTTCTATATTTATGCCAGATTTTGCCAGCAACCTGTCAACATCAAGCCAATTGGCATTAAATATGTTTGTGAAAATAAATGATATCACAATTATGGGTAGCAGTATGTTGGTGTGATAGTGGAAATCTGATTAGTTTTTTCTATTATGTGAGACACTTTTAAAATTGGTATCATACTGTATTGTTTACAGAAAACGCTGTTATTTGATTACTAACGACCTCTGGGTCATAGGATAGCTGCTGCCCAGAAGGTTGAAGCCCTGTGGCAACATACAAGGTGATTTGATTTGCTAACTTCACCCAAACATAGACAAATAATGAAACACAGATATGAGGTCTTCATGAGTTAATCACTCTGTCTACATTTATGGTCAAAACATTATTGTTTCATGTTTTAAAGATTAGTAATCACATGTTAACTAGAATTAATTATGATATTCTTTAAAAAGCTAAATAACAAAGCTTTAGTCAAGTTGGTTTAAATAGTGTCTCAGAAATCAATTGGTCTTAACATGTTTTATTAAATAATGTCTGGAAAAAAATTACAGTAAAATCAGCCATTAAGACATATAATAACAATTACCAACAGCCAAAAGACTTTCAAATATCTTATTTTAAATAAATATTTTATGTTTTAAATGAATATATATAAATATTAAAAAGTGAATGAGAAACATTCTCTTTTTTTCCCATACTAATCTGGTCGAATTGATTCAAGTGGTTTGATCATCTGCTATATTCACCTAATAAATCTGCCTCAGTCTATAGTGCATGGATCAAGGGTAGAATATTGTTTTTAAGCCTTGAGAAAAGTCAGATGTGGATATTGTTAGATTATAGTGTGGGTTTTTCAAAATCGTTTACATGTTTATAATTTCTTGAAGATGTCTCCTACATTTGTTCTACTATTGATGTTTCCTTAGCTCAAAAAGGAAATACTCCACTATAATACAACATATTTATGAATCGAAATAGTTGGGATCTTTCTGAGGTACTGACAAAGCTAGGGTCTGCTCCTTCTACCTGCATTCATTTAAATACTAATCCAGAATTTATTGTAATCATGCTCACATTTATTAATAATCACATCTTATTTCCATGTTTTATCAAGAGCCTTTGTTTTGATGATTTGTCGGGAATATTTAACCCTTATATAACCATTATAAACATTACATAGCCTCAAATATATAGTATCCCTGTGAGATATGTACGATACACAGGGACATACAATGGATGATGTTTACACAGGCATATTTATGAGAAAAAAATATAAGCTCAAACTGAAAACAAATATTGTACATTTAAAATGCCGGATCCCTACAGAATGTACAGTATATAGTCATTCCAGATATTATTATATTAATGCATAAGTAATAAATATGCATGTAAAAGAAAGACACATTTGGCTTGCCCCTGCATTAGGACCCTCACACGTGTACCAGTAAGAATTACATTTATGTTGTCACTGACGTAAGTGTACGTGGTGATGCATTATGATTGTGTGAGTACAGTATGCGTGTTTAGGCCTGCTTGAGCTGGCTGTTCTAGGTCACTGAAGGCACACCTGCGCCACTCACTCATGTGTCATCCAGCTCTTGATGTCTCTTTCGGAGGGCCGACCGGCTGATGCCAGTGCTTCAGCTGCTCTGTTTTCAACCCAAGCCTCGCCAAACTAGAGCCTTTACACCCCACTGCCTGCCTCCCCTCCCTACTCTCCTCAACAGCACTCCTACACCATCTGTCCTTGGTAGGAGAAAGACCCCAAATCCCCCCGCTGAAGATGCTGAACTAACAATATCCTCTTTTGCTCTCTGTCTCCCCCACTCAGCCCTCTCTTCCATTCACACACACTCACACTTACAGAGTGATTTTGCATGTGTGGATGCACGTGTACAACAAGAGAGATCAATTTGTAATGTACCGTTGCGGTTGTTGTATAAGGGCTGTGATTGTGAAATTGCTCACTTCACTTCTATTTGCTTTTTTTGAGGAATAGAGTGACACAGGAAGTGAGGTTGTAAAGGTGGTATTAAAATTTCCAAAACGCCCTAAAGGCATGCACCTTATTTTTGAACAAATAAACTATCCACTAGAAAAGCATGTCTTCCAGAATCAGAGAAATGTAGTTAAAAGGAAAGGCAGTGCAAATGAATTGAACTTGTCAACTGCATCATTTACTTCTGCAAAAGTTGAGTCAGTCTTCTAGATAGGAAAACCTTTCCATGACTCACCTCGTGAGGAAAAAACATGGTACTTTCATTTCTCTGGTTATCAATCTCATTCCCCATCTTGTACAGGATGATGCATATGCATATTTTGGGTTTCATATGTTTTTCTACAATAGAGATGTGAGAGCATGTCAATTACATGCCATACATCTGCCTATGCATAATGGAGGGAGACCATCCCATTTTCACACCACCTTAATATAAATCTAATGAATGCAGCTTTCAATGTCACAGCTAAGTACAATACAGTCCTGATCTCTCCTGAGAGGGAGAAAGAGCATGGAGGTTGTAACGCAAGAGGGGACAAATGGACCAAATGAGGAGCAGAAAGAGAAGATTAAGTGAGGAAATTAAAAAAAAAAAATGGAATGAGGGTTGGGTCAGGGTAAAATAGGTGTATTGACATCACCAATACAGTAAGATGGAGAAAGGGAGGCGATAGATGGGGGATGGGGTGGAGCAGAGCCACACTGCTCCTGTAATCCTCCTCCTCGAAGTATGGGCTGGATGATGTGTGACAAAGAGTGAGAAAAGAGAGGAAGAGTATGGGAAACATGCCGAGCATCCAGACCAGAACAAAGGGCTGCAGTGAAGACAGGGCAGAAGGCACGGTCAGATCATGACTCCCTTCTTATTGTGAAACATCAGGCAGGAACAGACACAGCAGTACGGTGGGGTGGGAGGCGTTCTTGCAAGCATAAGTGAAGCAGCAATCAGGGTAGCAATCCAAGCACATTTACCAGAGGAGGGAGGGAGGGAAGGAGGCAGAGGGAAGAGAGAGAGCAGATCTATGAGAGGAGGAGGAGGAGTAGAAAGGGGGGTGTTGCATGCTCACACAGACAGAGATAGAGTGATTCTATGAGCGAGAAAGAGACACAGAGAGGGAGAGCTGAGACGGGGGTAGTTGGCAGCACTGAGATCTGCACACAAACGTGAGTAAAGGAGGGGAGAGAGGAAGAAAGTAGAGGTTGAAGGAGAAGAGGAAGAGAGGGAGAGAGAGGGATGCAAGATGATGGAAACCAGAAATAGGCTTCACAGGACAGCTTTTCATCCCCGCTCTCTGCGGCAGACATGACTCTGGGCATTGGACTGTGCAGAAATTAGCCAGGGGGACAACACAGGACAGTAGCTCTGCAGCGCACTGCCTTGGTTCAGCCTCAGTAGATGCAGCAAGGCAGCTGATTTATTACTGAGGGGCTGGGTGGTAGCATGTTTGCGTGTGCGGCTCTGAGTGTGTGCTTGTGTGTATGTGTGAATGCAGGTTTATATGGGTCCTTGTGGCGCTCAGAGCTGTGGGAGCAACCATTCCTCCAGTCGTAAAATGACATTCAGCAGGCAGGAGCTTTGTGTGCTGGTGTTCATCTGCAGTCCTCAGTAGGAAGTGGGAGAGTGGGATCCTGAGCTGTCATCGAGTGCAAGTGTGTGTGTGTTTACGGTGCTGTTTCCTAAGGTGAACCAAAGGAGGATCAGCCATATGCCCTAGTGTTTGTTTAGGTTAGAGTACCAAGGGTGCAGCAAAGATCCTACACAATGCAAGGACGAGTGCAGAGCAGCACTGAAGGCAGAGAGTACAGCTAAAGTACAAAGAGCGCCCCGAGGGTAGGGTGGAGGACGAAGGCAGGGACAGACGAGGAAGAGGAGAAAAGAGCAAGGGGAAGAAGAAAGGCAAGTGGAAAAGAGAGGATGATCATGGCTGTCATATGGTGAGCAATATCATATGCTGTAGCGCAGACTGGTGCGGCAGGGGGAGGACAAGCATCACTGCATAGGGGAGGGGGAGAGACCGCGAGAGAGGGGAGGGGGGAGGCAATCAGCTCAGCACCTCTCCTCCACCAGGAAGACAAGCAAAGTGGGACAGACCCAGGGGAAGACACTCTCTCACATACACAAATCAAAGACACTGAAGAGCGGCCAGGTCAGCGTGTAGAGGTCAAGAGGGAGCTGGTGTGAGACAGGGGGTGCTGGGTGTACCCCCGCTTGCTGGAAGGTTCAGAAGAGCGCAGGAAAGAAGGAGAAGAAGAAGAAGGAGAAGGAGTCCGTCGGAGAAACAGCGGTCGGCTCCCCAAGTCCTGTTTCCCCTGACAGCTCTGCCACCTCTCCATCACCATGGGGGAATGGACCATTTTGGAGAGGCTGCTGGAGGCAGCTGTCCAGCAGCACTCTACCATGATTGGAAGGTAAATCACTGCTCAATTTTGTGTGTAAAGGTTTTATTTTCCGGGTTTTCAAATTTTGAATCTGGTTTTATTTACACTGATGAGTGTTGAGTGTTTTATGTACTATATATATATATATATATGTATGTATGTATGTATATATACATATATATGTATCCTCTGTTCTACAATCCCCCACAGTGATCCCTGCCTCCAAAGTCCTTTCCTCATCCCGGCTCTCCTCACCCTTATCCCCCACACCCATCATTAGTTAAGGGATACACTAAATGCACATAATCAATAACAGGCTTTCCTGGGCATTATGGTTAATTCAGGGGGTTCCTGTGTTGATTCTATCTAATAGTCTAGCTATTGATAGCTTACACTTGATATTGTTGGCCACAGACCAATAGGACAGAAGGAGGAGAGGGGAGTGGGAGTAAGGGAAGAGCAGAGGTGCAGAAGATGAAAGGATGGCGAGCAGGCAGGTGTGGAAGGTAGATTCAAGGGGGAGTAAACGGTTCTGAGCTCCAAGTGAACTTGAGAGAAAAATGAAAAAAAAAAAAGTTAATTTAATATGTTCTTATCAGCAGACACCTATTTGCATCATACTAGCTGTCTGATTAAATCATTTCTCATATTTTGTATGAGAATGATTCGTGGTGGAGGGTTGAACAGATGAGCTTTTAGTTTGATTAGCAGTGGAGACATGCCATGGAGACATGCTGTAAAATCTGTGTGAAAATTGTGCTCCACATCATCTCTGTGTGATTAATTAAAAACTGAATTTTCCATCCATTAAACACAATCCAACTGTCCCACTGGGATGTTCATTTGGAAAAATGAAAAGTCAACGCATAGATTTGTGATTCGAAAATTACTTTTCCGAAAAAAAAAAACAAATCCACGAAGACTGAATTTGACTGCTGCTCTCATTACCCCAGTACACAGGTAGTATGCAACAAGGATGTGTTCCATTAGCTTTTGCATTTGTTCTTTGTGAGAGAGAGACAGCGTGTGTCTTGCTCTGTGTGTATGTTAAAGGACTGACGATTGGCTCATGCTGTTATTGACTACACAGAGCCACTAGGCTATATCCTTCAAGATCAACCACATTTTAACTGCATCAGTGCGACAGAGATGATGTGAGCCACTTTATACCAAAACCTGTGCTGATCAGGAATCTAAAATCATGCGAGATGGAGATTTTCCTTCCAACTAAACACTACACCAAGTAATTTCAGTGAGTTCTTCCTTGGTGTTTACAAGTGTGTTGTCCAATGAAATCACCTGGTTAGTCTAGTGGAATGAAAACCTGCATACTGTAGTGCATGTTGACTTGATTTAAAGATGCATTAAGCAATATTTTGTACCATATAATTGAAATCGACTCCCCTCTGCTTATGGAATTGGTGGTATTACTGCTACCGCTGAAAATCGACAACCCATGTGGAAGCCATACGCAGTGTTCAGCCATTTTTAGCTCATTGTTTTGGTTCTCCGGAGGGACAAAACCAAAATAATGGTGACTTGTTGATGACTGTCAGCAGCTGCTCCCAGCACAGAAGCTAGAAAAAAAGCTAGTCGTATTCTAACTGCCCTGTGTGAAAATGGCAGAGACGAAGTAACTGGTGAAAAAGGTTGGACGTTTAGCAAGATGAAAAGATGCGTATTTTTTTTCTCCGGAGCTGGGAGAGCAAACAGGGGCTAAATGCCAGTGAATATTGGGATTACATTCAACAGGTGGCCAGAAAAAGGAGACCAAAGGGATGTCCGTGTAGCTCTGTTTCTGCTGGATATGTAAGTAGGCAACCGTTTGCTAACATGTTAGCCATAACAACTTCATAAGCTAATTGTTCATAAGCTAAATGTTGTGAACTTGTTCTGGAGTCTTTCTGCCCCCTAGTGGTCAATAAAACCCTTAATGCAGCTTTATATTCCAGCCCTGGCAGCTGAATCAGTAATACCCTCGAAGCACAGGGTACAAAAACAATGGTGAAAATTAATCTTTGGATGATTCAATGACTGTAAGCCACCTACAGTTTTTCAGAGGCACAGAGGCAACTCTCAATTTGTCTGCTACCTCTTTTAAAAGTCATAATGAATACTCTGACGATGTAATGGCTTCCTCTTATATATGCTGAATTTGAGCTATTTGTTGATCATGCACTTCACTGGCTGAACATTATAAAGGGTTCCCTGAATATATAAAATACATCTAGTAAAATGAGCAATGCTTTTCTGGGTCAATTTAGAGCTGCCCTTTATGCACCAGTTTTTGTTCTTCATATGATAGAGTTTACTAGACGACCTACCCACCTTCCAAAAGGACATAAAGTTAGACCGTTAAATGATAATATGAACTAGTAAAAACATCTGATCTTACAGGAAGTAATTTCTTTGATGCCCACAGCTATATGCTACTGTGCTGAGATATAGTGAAGTGCTCTGTAAATGATCCCTGTGTGTTTTGGCTTCTTTTAAACTGTGTTTGTTCTGCAAGGCTCTCTAGTTGACCCTAGGGCCCTTACCTGTAACATTAGCTGCTTTCCAATGAGATTCCCCCTCTCTACTCTGCTTGTCTATGCCATGCGAGCCAAGAAGCTTTGTCTTTGGAGTCACTATGTAGAGTATTTTGTGAGTAGTTTAGTCCCTGAATTTTTTTTTACCCTTGCCAAGCCAGTTTGGTGGACAGGGAGACCTTGGATTAGGGTGTATCAATTCAAAATTAAGTGGTGGTGTGGATCTTGGCTTTTTTTTTTACCTGTAGAAAGGCATTCTTAGATATTAGATGTTAGGCCTTCCTAGATAATTTTAGCAATAACACAAAACTATTAAAGATAAAGACTTGACTGCTAATCCCAAGCATGTGTCTGCATGGTCAGGAAATCAGTGACACTTAAGATTTAGAAGATCAGAATGATATTTTGGATGTACCAGCAAGTTGGAGAATGCTCACCACTGGCACATTTTTGTGCTGTAAAGGTGCCTCCTAGATTGTTTATTAGCATCTCCACACTAAATTATGTATGGAGTCCAAATTGTTGCACTGACCTCTATGGGTTGAAAGGTTCAAGTCTGTTGCACCACTGACCTCACCCAACTGTGTTGTTGGGTGTGGTCAGGTGTGGTCTGTTGCACTTGTGAATACAAGCAACTGTAATACAGTGTTGCACTGTTGTGCATTGTGAAGTCCAACACTTCACAGGGTTTGGCCGGAGCATGCCGCAGCTGCTAGATGGCAACACAAATAGGATGTTCAGCCTTCGAGTAGTCTTTTTTAAAGAGTTTGCATGATTGCGCTTGCAGTTCCAAAGAACAGAACAGTGATATCTCCCCATGGCTGAAAAGTCTCCCCTGCATCGAAACTTTGGAACATGGTTGCATGTCAGTCATCTGTTTGAGTGCCAACCCTCTCTCTTGCAACATGAGGATGTACTTCCACCATAAGACAATGTCAGATAGCACTGTTGGATGTCTAGACTATCAAATCCAGCTACAATTAAGCTGCTTCTTAATTGTAGGCTTTAAGCTAACCTATGCCCTGGCATAGGACAGATAATTAGCCTAGGAATACTACACAGTGATAAAAATAGAAATGGACCAACTCTACGCAGTGGCATAGGTTAGCTTAATTATGGTCTGTGAAAGAGACAGACAAATTGAGAGTTGCTTCTGTGCCTCTGACTAACCATAGGTGGCTTGCATAATATGACTCATTCGAAAATTAATTTTGTGTATTGTGATTTCCACAAGTCTGACTTCTAACTGGGTGATGTACAGTGTGTGCATGGATAACCAATGATGGCAATCGTGATTTCACAGTGAAAAAAAAAAATCATTGTCAAGGCTGCATTAACCTCATTCTCTAACCCAAACCAATTTTTTTGTATATTTCACAACTACAATGGCCCTGGCGTTTTAAGCATTAGATACCTGGCAGTTTGATGCTGATGATTATTAGCTGTCTTTGTGTAAAATATGACTCCAGCAGCCTTGATAATGTTTGCAGTTGGATTATATGTCTCAAAGTTGATGAATCATTTATAATTAGTATAATAAATACATATACGATGAACATCTTGACACGTTTACAGTTACTATTAGACTGTCAGAAAGGTCTGATGTAGCACTATAAAATATAATCATGTACAAAATGTTACTGCATTTAAAAATGTTTACATTAGTTAGTCATTTACTTTTCCCTTCATCCTCTTTGTTATTTTTCTGTATCAGATCAACATATAAACACCTCATCAATATACATTGTCATGGAGTATATTCTTTTTCCTGTGGGACAAACAACTGCTGTTATAAACAGGACATTTGTCCACAATACTGCAAACAGCTGAATGTGGCATTTTCCTTGCATCTCAAGGCAATCTTTCTTTGTGACCTAACCTTCTTTGAATGTGAGATGTCCCTTTTATTTTCTTTTGATGAAGTTACACACATTTTGATTTAGCTTCTTGGACTGTCAAATTTTCTACTGCCTACTTTTAAGTGGCATTTAAACACAACTCTGTTGTGCATAATTAAAGAATACTGCAGTCAAAAATATTCCTCATATTTTATTTTTGCCATTTGGTGAAAGATGTTTTTAAGACCACAGGTGCTTCCGTTTGTGTGTCTCATAAAAAAAAAGTGCTCTACCATGAGGAGATGAAGCCTTTGGGTTTGAGTTATTCACCTTGCAGGTAGGAAGGAAGGAAGAGAAAGGAAGTGTGTTGATGCACGTTCCCCTACACTGCAATGCTGTAGTTAGGACAGTGCCAAAAACAAGTAGAGCGAAAAAAAAGAGGCAGAGATAATAGAGGACTAGAGTGATCTAAGGAAGATAAAAAAATAAAGTTTGCTGGACGGAAGGATAGAGAGGAGAGGATTTGAGCTTTAGAGGCAGAAAAAAGGGTACAGAGGCCAGAGGTAGGAGACAGAAGAAGGAAGAGAGAAGTTTTCCCTCTGCAGGGTTGCAGTGAAGAATCTATGTCAGAACTCCTTCCTCTGGAGCTGCTGACTGACCCTGATGCTGAGGAAACTGTTTGCACACACACACACACACGCACGCACGCTCACACACACACACACACACACACACACACACACACACACACACACACACACACACACACACACACACACACACACACACAAACTCGATATGTGTCTGCTGCATTGATAAGGTTTTCTAAAAGTATGCTAGACCTTTTGTGTTCTTTAATTCCATGTTCATCTGAATGTAATGCTCTTACTGTGGCTCTTGTAAAAGGTAAGGTTGATGCCATTCTAAAAGAAATTACATGCAATATTCAGCGTCTCTGCAAATACAGCAGTGCAGCTTTGGATGAATAAACTGCAGCTTTAATAAGCTCTTTGTTGTTGAAGCAAATGAACTCATCTAGTATTTTGCATTACATCTCATATTTTGTATTTTAGTGAGCAGAATAACTAAAATGGAACTTTGCTGTAATCTGAGTACTCAGTAGTAAATCTTTATATTGATGTTCCTATTTTTTCAGGCTAACAGAGTAAAACTATCTTTTATTAAACACCTATTATGGCCCACTTGAGCATTAAAATACTTCATAAAATCTTAATAAGTGTTATGTGGCCCTTGTTGCAAGTTGCGATCGATTTCAAGCCAGTCATCAAAAATTTATGCAACTTTGACCAGCCTTTTGATTAAATTAACAAAGTGGTATATAAAATACCTTGCTGGTATTTAACTTGATTTCCACAATGCAAAAAAAAAGAAATACATAGAGAGCCTTGAAAGGTTTTATGAAACCAAATATGTTCATATCCTTGTTTGTTGACTCTAAAAGCAAAATATAATGACGTTCTGCTTCTTTGCCCTAAAGTTGTTCACTCCTGCAGTTTTTATGCACATATTTGTGTTCTCGCTGCACTTTTCCTAAATAGGTCAGGATATCCACAAGAAGGAGGCACCCCACTTTGAGAAGGGCACCCTAATTCTCCCAAAATAGCTTAAGATGTGGGAATACTCTGCTTTAATTGAGGGCATCTTTCCATCAAATAGTAAACTGGAATATATTTCATGTATCATTAATAGTCATCTCCCTAGATAAAATCTATACAGTCTAGGAATGTTGTGTTGCAAAGCAAAACAAAGGAGGCTATTTCTCAGCATTTGACAGTATTAGTAATCCATCATAGTGTGGCAAGGAGCAGGACTGTCTTTCAAATTAAACCATTTTTCTGCCCATCTAGAGTTGTCATTAGTTTATTTGTGCAGCAATCCCTGATGTTGAATGCTATTGATTATACTGTTCGATGGGGGGATTTGCCGGTAAAGCTGACCTCAGCTTTCATTCAGTGCAGGCTATTATTCATCTCAGCAACAAATTGATGGTGTGTGTATGAGCTTTACCAGGCGTGTAATGTTTCTGTATACATAGCTTAAATGTTTTTTATTCCAATGATTTTTCCACATGCACTGAAATTCTTTAATTAGGTAAAGATGGGTTTTCTTAAACTTTTATTACCCCTAAGCCTTCTAAAAGACACAAAAGGCACAAATTCTAAAATGTTCATAAATCCAGAAGCATGTATGTTTTAAGACTTAATTTTGGCTGTATTTCGAAATTCTTAAAGGTACAAGTAGATAGTATAGAGATACAAAACATTTGAAACGTTTTAATTTTTCAATAAAGATATATCCAACAACTATATGAATATATTAGTCCTAAAAAAATCCTATAATGTTGTTTACATGTTGATCATTTAATGTTTATTTGGTCGAAGTTTTTGAAGATCTGTGGGTGAATACCAAACCATGTATCAGTGAGTCAAATGCACTGACTATTATAGATATTTATTTATTTGGAAATTGCAGTATCCTCAGTTGCATGATGTGTTTTTAAATCTGTAGCTAGAGTGCTTTTAATTTTTTAGAGTTGATTGTTGATGAAAACTAACGCTGCGTGCCAAAGTTCCTAGAAATTAAGAGGAAAAGGCAGGATGGGTGGCAAATCAAATTAAAGGTATGATGGAATTAAAAGTGTCAAACTCAATTTATGGTGCAGCAGAGAATGTAGCATCCAGCGAGAATGTTCTGGCAGCAGTTATCAGCGACGGGAAGGTTGAATCACATTGGCAGCAACACAAACAGTCTACCAGTCTACCAGAAACTTGAGGGAAGGAGGAGCAGTTACACAGAGTTAGTGGCCTTGAGACTTTCTCACTCTTGGATTACTTCAGTCAGAAGTAAATGTTTTTGCATGCAACTCTGGATGTCATTACAGCAGCTAATATAGGCTCCAAATCAACGCTAATGTTCCCCTGTATTTGCTGAATGTGTAAATAAGCATCTGTTTGTTAACACGTTCACCACTTTTTGTCAGGTTATAATATGACACTGTTGTGTTAACAGCCTGCCCTTTTGTGGCCAAAAAATCAATAAATATTGCCTTAAAGCAACACAAGTAACTATATTGCTACACATTTAGCATGCAGAAAAGGTTCTGTTTAATCATGTCTCGTAGAGGTTACACTTTATCTGCACAGATTTTTGCGTATTTTTCAGATACATATTCAATGTGATTTCATGCATCGTCTACAATTATACAGCCCATCAAATAGCCACTATTCAAAAGTGAAGGTTAAACATGTCTGGAAAATTGGGAAACTGGTCTGCTGATAATCGGTACTTTTCAGCAGTGAAATAAAAACACTTAAATGTGACGTTGTGGTTTCCAAGGTTTATTCTGTAGCAAAGATGCACTTCATTTGTTGTTGGCACTATCAATATTTGGATTTTTACAAATACGATGACACAACCAGCTTGTCAATGTAACTGGTCAAAGACTGAAACTGACACCGAAATGTATTTTGTGAAAAGCTTAATTCAGAACAAAAACAAATATTAACATTTCTTTGTTCATGTCAAATCAAATTTATCTCTACATCACTGAATCCTCCATCTATTACTCTGTTCCACACAAGCTGGCCAAGTGAGGAAATGCATAGTGAGGCAAGTCATTGTCCATTATGACCGAGGAGGTGAAGTTATGCAAGTTATAAGTGCTTTTGTTTAATCAATTCAAAGAGAAAGATTTTTTTTCTAACCTCACCATTAACTTTCATATATGGGGAGATACTCAGGAATACTGCTGACACATGTCCTTGGCAGGCCAGAATGTAATGGGAGACAATTCATTTTCCTGCAGCTACACATAAAACAAAGATGCCTGCAACAGGCCCCGACATGTTCTGCAGAGCTGAGGCAGTCTAGGAATTTTCTAACAGAAGTAGAGGTATGAAGTAAAAGGCAGTTGCATGCAGAGTTTGTGCAGATGAGGGTCCACTGGTGTTCATTTTCACCAAAACCTTAGATGTAATGAACTAAAATGGGCTGTTGGAGGTCAATAAGTTAGAATCGGCCCGATCTAATCTGCTTCTCACTTAAAAAATGAAATAATTTTATCTGGATGGAAGCTGAGTCTTCTATCAAAAGCCCATGTACCTAATAACTTTAGATTTAACATCCATAGATAATCATATGGCATTAGCACATTGTATGTGAGTTTATGCAGAGCCATTTTTAGATAAATATTCTGCTTTTATTTTAATATTTTCCAGGTAAATGTATTGATACTGTAAAAGCGTTCATTGCTCTTAATACTGAATAGCCACTACCTGATTTATTGAATATTCTAAAATCGCATATTGACCCAATCAGCAAAATATGCTGGTTAGGAACCAAAGGGAAATGCTGACATCATTCATTTAAAGGTTTTAACTTTCAAGTTATTTTAGATGAGGAACACTTTTGCATAATGTTTTCCTTCCTTCGCTAGAATTAAGATGAAAGGGTAATTTTAGATGAAAGGCAACTTTTAGATGGCATAAAGAAAAATGGAATGGAGGAAGGCTGCATCTGGGATACACTGCATCATTGTCATCGCGCATGGCTGGGCTGTGCAGTGACTTAATGGAAAAGTTGTGTGCGGAATTTCATAAACACAGTATCCCCTAAGTTGTGAGAGTTGTTGTGTTAGCCTTTTGTTTCAGCCAAGGAGTTTTGCTTAAGAAAAAAACTACACCTGAGGAAACTTTTGCTTCTAAAGATTTCAGCATAGGCTGTTTAGGATATTTTATTCTATTGCATTATCATAGCTCAAATATTGTTCATATCTGTCTCATATTAGGTATAATTAGCACAGTTACAGTACTCAAATCAACCCCCTTTGTTTCCTTTGTTGTTCCTGAAAAACAGCTAGGAGCAATTTTCTTCGTAGTTATTTAGTCAGCAAGTGAGATAATTACATTTATTCATATGTTGACTCTGTTTTGTGGCACAAAGGAAATTTACAGATAGAAAAGGCCTTAATGGTTTTTGCCTAAAATCATAAATTTCAAAGAGTTCTCTTTTATAAACCATTTATGTTTTACACGCTCAATAAAATATTGCTGATAAGTATTTGAAGAGTAAGCCAGAAATAAGAAAGTCGCTGCAGAGGAAGACACACAAGATTGGCTTAATTTAGGGTATTCGTGACACGACTCATAGCGGCACCTCAGGCGGTCATGCATTTCTGCGTGATATGTGGGCAAGACCTAAAACTATCAAAACTGTTTGAGAGACAAACAGTAGATGAGAGGCAGCAGGAAAGAAATGTCCGCATTCTGATAATTAAGCTGCCGAATTTTTATGCCTTGTAAGGTCTTTATTCATTATGTGCTGCCATCAGCAATCAGTGGAGCTTATTATTGAGAGTATATGGGTGGGGAGAATATTTTTACTCAGGGTCTCTCCACAGATAATACTGAACTCATTAGTCCAGCAGAACAATGTCTGTGTACCTACGTACCTACATGTGCAGATTGTCAGTCTTTACTCAGATACAATAAAGAGTGATTTATATAAATAATGATTGTATGTGTGTGTGTTAGAGTAAAGTTTGTGTGCATTTCCCAGTGCATCTGCTGCCATGCTTGGGGTCATTTTTGTCCCTGGAGTCTAGTGACAGCAGCTGCTCTATGAATGAATGTGTGTGTTTGTGTGTGTGTGACTGTGTGAAAGCCTCTGGGAAAGACAGAGCCTGCACGTCCAGCCGACACACCAGCTGAAGAGCAGTTATACACACACTCTTACAGGTCAGTCAGCTGCCTACAGATCTTCATCTAGAATTACACAGCAGTGAAGTACCGTGTCCTTCATCTTCACTTCCTCCTCTTGTTAGCTTGTCCACGAGCTGTCGTTGGTCTTTGCACTTTATGAAAATGCCAGCTGACAGTGATGTAGCACAGGAAAGTAAAAATTAGGAAAGAGTATCTCATTTGAACCCAGTTCAGAGACACTTAAAGATTAATACAAAAAAAACCTCATTAAATATCTGGCACAGTGTAAGGGATTTAGAAAGTCTCAAAAACTGTAATGATTAGTCTAAGCTGAGAGGAGGTCCTCAAGGAAGCTGGTAGCTAAATGAGGTGATGAGTGGTGACTGATGTGGGGAATAATTTACTTCCTACTTAAGGAACTTTTAGTAACCATATAATAAAAAGTGGTTTAATGTCGGCATCACGTTGTCCTTTTTGTATCGACTCAGCGAGTAGCTTTATTTTCATATTCAGCCCCTCGGGCTTGGGATGCTAAAAATTCAAAAATCTTTTTCATCATTTATGGAGGTTATTGAATATTCTGCAGGTTTACGCCTCTGAGCTATTTTGCCCCAATCTGTTCTGACGTATTGGCTTGTTATTCTGCAGTACTTAAAACACTGATGTTTGCAGATAACCTTCGTCCACTGCTTTCTGCTAATGCAGCAACCTGTCCAGTGCTGATTATCCTGTTATCCAGCAGCAGTGTATACACATACACATACACACACAGAAACAAACACACACAGCACACTCATTGCCGTACTCAATACTTGCAATGTCTAGGAATTTTTTAAAAATGCAAAATTGCCTAGCAAACAAGTACAGACTGATATTTACAATGGAAAAGCTTTATATCAAAGAAAAACTTTATATCAAAGAGAAGTCTATAAGTATGTCTGAAAGTTCTTATTCTGGAGTCAGTATACAGCCATAAGCACATGACTGTCTGATTATGACAATCAACACTAATGTGGCATGCAGTGAATAATCCTGGAAAAGAATAAAATTCCAGTCACAAGATATGAAGTATTTGAGGGGAAAATATAAAGGTTTTTCTTTTTTGGTCTGTATTATCCCAAAATCCTTTGTACTCCAGTTAGCCATTTTCTGCATTCAATCAGTCCACCAAAACTCAGGTATTTAGAAAAATTGCAGACAACCAAGTCAATTTTGCTTTTAGGTGGTCAATAGTAATTTGTAAATACTTCACATAAGGTGAACCTATGCAAAGATGTGGTAAAATTTGTTGATTTGATTAACTTTGTAACTTTGTAACTTTGTAAACTTGTCCTTGTATTAGACTACAAAATTACAAACAAATTCTCCGCTGATATTCAACACTTTGTCTACTTTTGAGGGCAATTTGGCAGTTTTATACATTGTTAAATTACAAAATGATAAGTCAGACATATAGCAAGGATACCATGCATGCAGGGGAAGTACAGTTTAAAAGACAAAGTAGATGCATAGATTTGGCCAAAAATCTATCAAAATGAACATGGACTCCTGGGGCTTCAGACTGCTACTAAAGCAGGCTTCGACTACAGTGTAGTATTGTGAATAGTATATATATTAGGATAAGACACAGACAGTGTCCACCAGTAATGAGAAAGTCACAGGTCTGAAAAGAACATAAGGAAAAGCCAACTTACCATTTATTGCACTGTGATGTTGTATTTCTTTTTTTCTCCTGCTTTTAGGTCAGGGTGATGAAAAATAATAATAATCAAGAGAATTATAACTACAGGCACAAATTTTCACTTTAAAAGGCCTTCCCAGTCTATGAGCTTGTGTCACTGTAAAGAGATGTGCATAGGAGGCAGACTTAGTGACATTTAGGTAATGCTATTACAATGTAATTATCACTGGAATGAGCAGAGGCAGAGCTTGTATAGAAACAGAAAGTGAATGCAGACATGCTGTTGGCTGCTCTCTTGCCTGTTACATTGTTTTAAATCGGCATCCAGATTTCGCTGACACTGAGCTAGTTTCTTATTGTCTATACTTTTAAAGCAAATATTTGCATATAAATGTGCAGCGTCAACCACAGATTTCTGTCTCAGTGAGCACTATACCTAAAAGTAGAACCATCAATAACAGTGCTCAGGGCAAATCCACTGCTGTCAAATGACCATTGAATGGAGATGCTTCTGGTTCAGAGCAGAGGATCAGAGAGTGACCTAATATCTTTACCTAAATTACAACCACAACCCGAATTTAACTTCTGGACATCCAAATGTACAGTGGAGCTATATTCTGCAGATTTTCCAAACACACTCAAAGTCAGTGTAGCGTATCTGCTTGCAGCTGCTCTGAGCACAGACGGGCACGTTTGCCATTTTGCACAAGTCATACACATGGCTGACTCTCCCTCTTTGTCTCTGTGTCCTCGTGTCTTCCTTTCTCACACAAAACACACACAGACATGCACTCACAGGTGGAGTAGGAACAGTCCTGCAGCGACGCGGTGCTCTATTTTGAGTCTGTTTCGTACTAACACATGTTCCTCTGCTGTACCTCTTACCTTCACCTGTCTTTCACTAGGCTCTTGATCTCCTCAATTGTGCCGTGCCATTCAAAGACATTTATTTTTTCACTCCCAAAGGAATGAAAAACTTCTTAGGCATTTTGTCATTTTGTTTTCCTCCCTACCTGTGTCTACACCCCTCTTCTCTCCTTTCACTCGTTTGCAGAATCTCACCGATCACTAATTTCTCTGGTTGCTGTAGTAACTGGCCATAGAAGGCAGGTGTGGGTATTTCTGAGTCCTCATTAAGACCAATTTTTAAAGTGCATATTGGAAATGCACAGGAAACATATTACTTACATCACCTGATTAAAGCCTATTTTAGTACGTAACTGCCATTTATCCCAGTTGTTCTAATCCACCTGGGGCCAACTCCCATCCATCTCTGTCCCTTTAGTTGCCTTAGGTGTTCCTCTTGTGCTTGGAAACAAGTAAGTTTTAAGTAATTGGCTCCTCCATGCAGGGAGCATTCTCATCCACTGCATTGTGGCATAAATACCAGGAAGTCACATTATGTGCAGGCTTTCCTCGCTCATTAGAAAGAGCTGACAATGCAGCACTGTAGCCTCAGTCCTCCTCTGCAGTGCCCAATCCGGATTGACACCAGAAGATAACACTACAGTACACCAGTCTTTCAGCTGCACTGCTGTTTAGATCAACTGGCTCCTGTACACAATCATTCTATTACAGTAGCAATTTACAAATGAAGCTCAATTGGATGCCCCTCCAGTTTTCAGAAGATACCACCTGTATGGTTTTACTATACAAGGTTGAGCAGTAAGTTGCTAATATCTGGCATCCATACCCCTGTTAGTCTTCTAAGTTAAGAGAGCTCATGTGTGCATGTTATCTAGAGCGCTACTCCATTATCCTATGGTGTTGTTTGTCAAGGCAGCTGAGTGATGCCACAAGCAAACACACGCACATTCATGCATGCACATAACCGTACATACACACACATACATGGACATAGTTAGGTCTGCCAAGGGCTCTTAGAGCGAAAATTATTTTCTTTACTTTGACCTGAAATGGTTTTAAAGTACAAGATGAAAATAATGTTATCTTGTCCCTTTAGTGTTCAAAAAGTCAATAGTCAAACAAACATACTAAAACAACATCCAATGACCAATTAGATTATACTGAAGCTACACAGCCAAGATAATCATTACACTGTTAGAATCATACCTAGATATTTCCTGATACCCTGTGCATTTGCCCCTCATTAACTGACTCTGTCTTTCTCCCTTTCATCCCCTTCCCTTGCTGCCCTTTCCCTCTCCCTCTGTCTCTCTGCAGGATCCTACTGACTGTGGTGGTGATTTTCCGTATCCTAATAGTGGGCATAGTGGGCGAGAAGGTGTATGAAGATGAGCAAACCATGTTCATCTGTAACACCATGCAGCCTGGCTGCAACCAGGCTTGTTATGACAAGGCCTTTCCCATCTCACACATCCGCTACTGGGTCTTTCAGATCATCTTGGTGTGCACGCCGAGCCTGTGCTTCATTACATATTCAGTTCACCAGTCTGCCAAAGCACGTGACCGAAGCTACTCTCTCCTGCATCCTTACATGGATCACCACAGTCACGGTCACCATGGTCGCCATCACGATCATCATGCACGCAAACTTCACTCCCGCAACATCAATGGCATCCTGGTGCACCCTGATAGCAGTAAGGAGGATCATGATTGCCTGGAGGTGAAAGAGATCCCTAATGGACCCCGAGGACTCCCTCAAACACACAAGAGTGCCAAAGTGCGACGGCAGGAAGGCATCTCACGTTTCTACGTCATCCAGGTGGTGTTCCGCAATGCGCTGGAGATCGGCTTTTTGGCGGGCCAGTATTTCCTGTATGGCTTCAATGTGCCAGGGATGTTTGAGTGCGATCGCTATCCATGTGTGAAGGAGGTGGAGTGTTACGTGTCTCGTCCCACAGAAAAGACCGTGTTTCTGGTCTTTATGTTTGCAGTTAGCGGCATATGCGTGCTACTCAACCTGGCTGAGCTCAACCACCTTGGCTGGAGGAAGATAAAGACGGCCATCCGAGGGGTGCAGGCCCGAAGAAAGTCTATCTGCGAAGTGCGCAAGAAGGATGTTTCACACCTGTCCCAAGCCCCCAACCTGGGCAGGACCCAGTCTAGTGAGTCAGCCTATGTCTGACAGAGGCTTCTCCGCCTGGGGGCTCGAGGACCTCTTAAATTTTGGAGAAGAGCTTTTCCCTGGCCCAGCACCCCTGATCATTAGGGCACAAAACTCACCACTGTATTATTATTCAGGAGCACAGACAGACTCTGTTTAGTCAGGATGAAGCATCAAGTCACAAAGTAGAGACTGGGACACTTAAAGAGAGAAGAAGAATCACCTTCCTTGAAAGGCAACTGTGTTGCTGTAACAAAGCTTACACCTAAAGCTTACATGCTGGAGAGTTCTGCTCTGCCTAGGTGACTCTAGGTGCCTTCAAAGAACATAACAGAAAAAACAGAGCAGTTACTAATAATTCAATTACGTTAAAACACTGTAAAGATAGTCTGAGGTTGAATTATCCAAAGTTTTTCATTATTTGCCTTTGCAGTAGGTCAGAAATATTCCCCTCAGTTCCCAGTTATGTATGCATATGCAAGAGCTTATGCGTGTGCATGCATGAGCATGTGTGTGGGAAAAAAAGCCACTCTCTGATTTGAGACAGAAAATTGAATGCTAAACTAATCAGAGCTACTTAGATAATGTTTCTCATTGTCCATAGTCTTTGAGTGAAGCCACTTGGCAAATAAACAGGCACCTTTTTCTTCTAGGAAAGTTCTAAGAAACTAATACAAAGTCAACCACAAAAACCAACAGCACTGAAATGATCAGCATAATCTGGGGCACAGTATTTGTTGTCACAGTGCCAGGCTTTTTCTTAAACATTGCCACTATTCTTCATATTGTTTGTTGCAATAGGTGCCAGTCAGAGTACAGACTGACATTGCCTGGGAGTTCTGCTCAAATTGAGGCACATGATGCATTGGAGATGAGTTAGATTTACTTTTCAGCAAAGTGTTATGCACAGCAGTGCACCCAATGCCTGCGAGGTTATGCTGTTTACTCTCAGAGCCCACTGAAACGTGTGACAGTGTTTCCACTTTGGCTTGTAAAGTGTGATCGCTGGCTATGGGTATGAATGGAGTTACGTAAATATTTTTTTTAATTAAAATGGAGAAGTATTGTAGTCACAAATATTTTAATGTGTAAAGCATTCAAGCTTTTTTTCACAAGAAGATTTGGTGCCATATTTCAAAGTTACTGTACATAGATGAAAAGTAATGATTACACTTAAGCTTTTCCCTTTGCAGTACAGATGGGCTTAACTTGGATGGGGGAGCAGGGGTATGGGTGGTAATAAAGGTTAATCATAGATAGCCAGCTTTAATAATATGTATTATTAATGTGCTCTTTGTTAAGCCTTCACCCTCTAATGGAGAGTATATGTTCTGAAAAGCATTTCCCCCTATGAAAAAGGCATGTTACTGAAGCATTAATAGAATGGATAGATTATGACATGTACTTTAAAAGAGATTGTTTTATTTATTTGCATCCTGCTCCTGTGAAATGTAATACTCAGCATGCATGAAGATGAAAAATATAAAGAGATATCAACATAGAATCCCTTTGTGGGAATATTCAAAGTGAATAAATGAAAGGCTCCAGAACTGCAGCAATAATAATATATAGTATGTGAAAAAATATGTGAATAAATTATTATGCAAACAGTGCTTGTGGCTGTGCTGTGTTTAACAAACAAATCATATTCACTGCTGCCATTTCACTTTTATACCACATCATACCACTACTAATACCACAATGTGACAATATTCTATTTATTACAAACAAAAGTCCCACATTTAAAATGTTATTTGAATAAAATGAATGCTCAAAAAATTCTTTAAAAAAACCCAAAAAACAGAAAATGCACTCAGTAGCAAAGCCCTGCATCAAAGTCAATGTCAAGCAAAATACACTAGACTCAGAGAAAAAAATTCAAATTCACAGTAAACGATCCAGATCTACTCCAAAAATGTAATGGGACCCATCCTTCCACCAAGTTTGGTGTAAATCGGTTCAGTAGTTTTTGCGTAGTCCTGCTGACAAACCAACAAACAAACCACCTGGGGTCGACATGGCACTGTAGTGTAAAGTAAAATGAAATATACTGTAGCTTTGCATGTTGTATAGAATACATAGGTGTATACAACCCAGAGTGCAATGTGGTGCATTCAGCTGCACAGATTCAAAACCTGTTATAACATTTATTATTCAGCACAGAGGAATGATACAGCTCTGAGAGATACCTTTGTGCATTTTCTGCTGATGAATTATAGATATTTAACCTGCTCTCTTCTATGATATAAAAGTCCTAAGGAAAGTACATTACTCATAAAACTATATACTCTTAACTTGACTGTTTGTGTGGAAAGAATGTAATTTTTACAGAAGACTGTCTATGATACTCACAATATTGTTTTTAAGGCTCAACGTGACACGAAGGTTATTGGAGCTGACCTGATCATTTCAGTAATGAGTGAGGTTACGGAGGGAGAGAAGAGAGAGGTGTGGTGGTGGCGAACCTTTTAGCGTTATTAAACCTTCAGTCAGTGCAGGCGGCATGTAGCCGTGTCCTGGGGATCACTCAAAGCATAGTGGGACTAAAAGGAGGAAAGACAAGGGTGATGGAGAGGTGTGTTAATAAAGTTGATTGTCTGATAGGATGCAGAGTAATGAATGTTGTGGTTATTCATCTACTTAAAGGCCACACCATGTTTTTATTGACATGAGGATAGCTGTGTTTGACTCTCCGCTGTGCGTCATATACATTCACATCAACAAGCATCCAAAAACTATGTACACACACAGTCAATAAATGCCTAAACAAAAGCACTGCTGAGGATGGAGCCAAGATGGTTGCTGTGGTGACAGGAGGACAATAATGATGTTAAGCGCCACAGAGACTACAATAGTGAAGAGAAGAAACAGCACTGCACCATTGCTCCTCCTGTTGCTCAAAAGCAGCACATGTATCAACAGAAAACACTTGAGTATAGACTCATGGTGAAAGTTAAAAACATGCTGTGCAGTGCTTAATTCTGCAGAGCTGCAGCTACAGCCCTAGCGTGACTTAAAGGTCCTATCCTTTACAATTTTCCAGTGTTCAAAGTTTGATATCCACAAGAAGATATATTTGTGGTTTTAAGTGCCAAAAACCAACTCAATGTGGTTTTAAACCTCCTCTCTCATGCTTCTCAAGAGTTAAATACTGCATATTCAAAAAGTACGCTTTGCATGGGCAGCAGCTATAGAGACAAGGCCGTCAAGCAGCTTATGCCATTTACGCAGCATCCCTTAGATGTGTGTAAGCAAGTTTGCATTCCGCTCACAGCCATTATGATAGCTGGTATACAGAAGAAGTGTAACTCATAAAACCATATGACTAATAAAACGGGAAACTTATATAGATAAAAGTAATCAAACAATTGGTAGAATAGCATTAAAGGGATTAAAAGGTTAAAAAGATCATTGGAGTCTTTAATAGAGATTGTTAAAAAAGCAAAATAACTTAAAAATATAGTAGATATCAAGTAACAACTCTGAGAAAATACAATGAATGAATCGTTTTGACATCTCAAAGTCAAGGAAGTCTTGATGGTTAATTTCAAGGAGAAGTCTCACGATATATATATAGCACCTAGCCCTACTTTATAGTCAAAAAAGGCATGGAAATCACACTTTCTTCAACATGGGACCTTTGAAAAACAGGTAAGTAGTAACTACTTGCTGAGGATATATAGTTATAATGATGACTCACAATAAATTGGTGTAAGAAATGAATAACAGAGTAGAAACTATTGGAGTTCTAATATTACTTAGCTTGTAATACGACAAAGTTACATAAAGACTGAATTTAAAAAAGTCCTTTCAAAGCACCGGTTACAACAGGAGTGAGCATAGCAACCACTTCCATTTTTAGAGTCAAGTTTTCAGCACAAGATTTTTTAAAATTATACAAATTCTATATTTTTAGTGAACATTATGAAATCAGAAATAAAATTAATCATCCTAGCTACATAATTCACCGAGTCACATGTAACATAATTTAATGTAGTTTGCATATAACACAGTTAGATAAGCCTTTTGACATTTACATTAAATGAAAACATTTCAGGCCATTCTATCAGGTACTTTGCTACAATGCCGCATAGTTTAAAAAGAAAGGCTACTGTCTCTCTCCCCCTTTAACTTCATGACAATACATTAGACACTGACAATGTATTGTAGTTTTTGGTGCTCAGGCCAGTTTTGCACTGAACAGAGCCTGACCTGACAGCCTACTACCTGACTGATATGCAGGTGTTTCTATACTGTATGCTCATAGTTATATAAATAGCACCCACACCTTCACATTTGTGCACTCAGTACAGTCGATTAAGTGCAGAAAATTGCATAACTACAACTTCAGTTCATCCTATCTGCTTACTCATGCATTAAATCATGCAAATGGATGGTTTACCTCACTGTGTAATCACTGGAATGGTTAGGGGCGCTGCAGCTTCACGAATTCTGAATTAAAATAAGAAAGTTATACATAGTTTGCTGACATGTTAGACCAAAAAAAGAGAAATAAAGCATGAGGTAACACAAGACCCCAGAACACATGCCAACCTAAAATTTGGGAATATTTCACCAGATATACCCTGTGAGATAATCACCTTTAACTATCCTATATACATTTACCCCCCCCCCCTTTGCTTTACCTTAGAGTGCAATTATTTTCTATATTCATTTTTTTTTCTTTTCTGCTCTTCACCAAAGTGGATGAAACGAAAACTGCAACATTTTTAATCTGTTTGTGTGCAGGTATGCAGTAAATTTACGCCCTATAACACTGTGACTCATTCTCTCCTGTTTATGCTCGGGGTCTTTAAAGATATTGATGTTAGACAGTAATGCTGACTTTAATGCACTTGCTTCATTACTCAGAACCTCACTTTCTCTTCTCTTTCTTTCTCAAAACTTTAAAAAATCAGTAGAGCCCAACAAATTATACAAATTATATTTTAAAGAAATATTTTTTAAAAATTAACAAAAATAACACAAGAGGATGCCTCCGGGTTCCTATGCAAACTTTGCTGCTGTGTTGACAAATGTGAATATTTTAAGAGTTGATGCAGTCATTAATTATCCAAACTGCAGTATCATGAGTCCGAATCAGTAGGTCCCTTTCTGCGCAGAAACCGCACTTCATCAATTTCACCTTTAGCTAACAATCTCATTTTGTTTGTGGATGCTGATCGGATTAGATGACTTTAACTTCGCTTTTTTCCAAATCAACTATTACATCCTGATTAAATTCTCGAATTTGTAAGAACTGAGAGACCCCTTACAAACAAGTCTGCATATCAGCTGCTGCTACTGCTACTACACAGTAGCCCAGTATCATGGATACTCTTCCAAACATAATATTTAATAACAGAAATCCCAGTAATTTGACTATAACAGTGTCTGCATCATTTAGAGTAATCTACTGATGCTTGCCTAAAAGAGAAATCACTTTCATCGTTATATTTTGGAAATTCTTTTCATTATCAATGGTGTAAGTTGATGTTGGACCTCCTGACACATGGAATACTTGACCGATTTGCTTTCTCAGTTTCCTTTTAGCAGATACAGCACCTGTACCATCTGTGCCAATTCTTCTAATCTATTTTAAGACATTGTGTGGTCACCTTGAGTGACCAGATGTGACTTTCATTCTGGTATCTTATCTCTGAAACAGGAGTATGATCACAATTTCCTTAAACTTGACTCCAGTGTATATTTAACATGTACATTTCTGTGGCTATACAGTTCCCATCTCTGTGCGAGTCTTTCAGTGTAATGCTCAGTAAACCCTGACAGGTGAAGCAATGCAACTCGTCTCACTTTTTCTGACTTTGCCTATTGTTCTTGTAGTTAATCATCAAATTTTCATCTGCTGTGAGACCTACTCCCCAAAAGACATCCCAATCAGAAGAAGCATTTCATTATTCCTCTCCTGTCTTCCTTCAATATTTCCCTCTCTGCCTCTTTCCTCGTTCATAAAGATTAAAATGGGGTTGGCTTATTCCTCTCTGGAGCCTGTTCTGCTTCCAACCTCTCAATACCTTGGACCATCAATTTGTGTCAGTCTCCATTCAGCTCTCTGCCAGTGACTTGGTCTCCTTTCCTTATATCCTTGCCTGGCACAGTCTCTCTGCCCATCCTCTCTCTCTCTCTCTGTCTCCATCTGGTCCTCTGCTCCTCCACCTGACTCATTCCTTTCTCTTTCCACTGCTTCCTCCACCTGCACATTTTATTCTGCCCTCCTGCCATCTTCTGGCCCTCTCTGTCCTCAATCAAAAGGCTAATCTTTGCTTTTCCACCTGGCTCTCACATGAATTATACATTGATTCCAATATTCCCTCTTCTTTCAATGTTCAATTTTCTGCTTATTTCAAAGATTTTGAAACTAAAATTCAGACTCCTGCTATACTGCAGGGAAGCCATTTCCACTGTCTCCTCTCCCTTAAACTGTCTTTGACCCTGATTCCTCCCTTTTCTCTCACCAAAAAGGATTTTGTCGCCTCTTCTAAATAGAACACTGACAGAGAACTGTGACATTCAACAGCTCACCAGCTTTCATTATCTTCTTTTATAACTCTGCTGATGCTGGCTTGACACCTCATTCCCTTCTCTCCCCATTTGACAATCCTGGAAAAATGATATATATTGAGCGCAACACAAGTACATATTGTCTGATGAAATTATTTAAAGCTGCTAAGCCACCACCTTCCAGATCCAATCATCACTGTTCTGTCATCTTACGGGATTTATTCATCTTTGGGAACTTGTCAGAGTCTGACAGATCTGGGGTGTATCTCAAAAATACCCTCTACAACCTTTCAACCGACTCTGCAATATGCTTAGTTTAAATCTGGCTCGATTGCAGTTGCCTTGGTAATTTAGAATTTAGAAAGGGGTGGAAAACTACTGAGATCAAATTACGTTCATAACAAGAGTGACAAACTGAGGACTATATTCTGCTTTTTTCAATTTATGTTTCCAATTTTGTGTGTTTTAGATCGAGGAGACTTGTAAAGAAAAAAACAAAAAACAAAGTAAAATCTTTAAGATGGTAATACTCAGCTGAAATTTAAAAATATCCTTTCACAACTGAAGAAGGATGTGGGAACATGCTTGTACACACACACACATACAGTACAACCAAGCCTTATCTAACTTTAGAGATCCGGCTTAAGATCCTGTATTAATAAATTCAGCCAGTGTGGACAGCACAGACTCTGTTTGTGTTTGTCACATGACAATCCTTCATTACTAACAAGAGCTTGATACAGCTCTCGAAATAATACTCGTGAGTAACCCCCCCCCCCCTTTTATTAGTGCGGCACTGTGTTTCCCACAGACTTTTTAGATAGTGAGGCTTTCCTAATGGAGCAAAGGGGATATCTGCATTCATCTCACATGCTCTATCTGTTGAAGGTGGGATTTACAGGGCTGTAGTCTCCTTGGCCGATTGTTTGATTGGTTGGTCGACGTAATTTTGTACAATCAATTTCTCCCATTTTCAGAACTTCGACCTGGCCCAACCACTTGTGTGGTTGTATTTTTTTAAATTCAAAGACAGTAGTTTGCATATCACAGCTCTACAATCACCAGCTGATATAGTTCTATTTTTGAAAATCACACGAATAAGGGCAGGTGCACAATGGTTGGCCTTGAGTTTGTTTTTATCATTTCAGCCACCTAAAATAATTATGTTAAAATGGTTTAATACGCTGCAAATACTACATTTTTTATGTTTATTTGTAATTCATTTAAGCCAAAAGGCATCCAGGTAGAGTTCACTCAGTGCATTGTGGCTCATTTAGTTAATCTAGAAATAACATGCAGATTTTTTTTTCTCCATGACCAATCAGGTGGTTGAAGAGTAGATTACAGCCCTAGTAATTTCAGGGAAAAGCTAGTAGCAAGTTCAACATCTTCTGTTTATAGGCCAGGTTCTCTTAATGGCCAGATGGATTACCAACATACAGTGCCTCCTGCAGTCACTCTCCAAGACAGTGTTAGACTCCAACTAACATAACTCAAAGACATTTTGGATCGCTTTACCGTGTAAGAATAAGAGTGATTTAGCACAGGCATACTGTTTTTACAGTATGCCTGTGCCAACTGGATTAGAAACACAAGGATAGAGCAAACCAGTGCAGTGCACATTATGCACTGTATACCTTGCATTAAATTGCACCTGATCAAATGAAAGTCAGCTGGAGTCATAATGATCTGTGGGTACCTCACAAAGACACTGAGGATCATTTGTATACACAAGGTTGGCCGTACACATTTGGTGCACAGTTTCTCTCTCTCTACACCCTTCCCCCTCCTATGCACCTCTGCCTACTGGATCAATAAACAGAGGTCACATAAATTAAGTGTCTAATCTTATTTTGTAATTGCACCAGATAGTGTGTAGTTGCCATCCATCAGCTGTGTGCAATGAAGTCAAGAAGCAGAGTAGCGGAGAATGCAGATTTTCCCACTGCAGGCTCTAGATTGGAAAATTTACAAAAACCTAAAAATGTCATCTCCTTTCTAAAGAAGAATGGGTGCAATCATCTAATTTTGGCCTGAATGTAACTAAATATTCATAGCAAAATACCATTATGAGTGACTAAAACACAACATCTCCACCTTGTACACATCCATTGCAGGGCAGACCCTTTTTTCTGCACAGCTGGCTGCTGTCTCAGGGCATTATTAGAGGGGGGAGGTCGAGACCAGAAGATTTATATAGACATTTAGGGGTCGCAGTGTAGAGCCTGGGTGTCAGCACAGTGAACAGTGTGATTAGTGGCTAGCATCACACTGAGAGGCAGCGACTCCAAGAGGACCAAACTGCACACTACAGCTCTCACATGTGACAGCAAGCCATGCATGATGGTAATTATCAGACTGTCATCAAGCATATCAAAACTGTTTCTTCTGCACTTTGGAGGTCACACTTTACTGATGCTATTCATCTCACTACCCTAACAGCACAGGTTTGAATTGGTTAAAACTGCTGCTGTTACTGTATATTGGGATAATTTGTCAGATACTTGTCAAAGAAAAGAAAATGACAGTGTCACTAATTCTACACAGTGGCCACCAGGCACAGATTCGATTCACAGAAGGAAAGAGGAAAAAAAAGGTCGTGAATAAATGAGGACTTTAAATAGATGTTCCCTGTTGTGTCTGACTGATATTTTGCCCTAAAGGGTCAGGCACAACTGGACCCCCTGCAGTCTTAATCCAGCCTCCTTATTCCACCACATATCTCATCATCACACCTCCCACAGCTCACTACCACTAATCCGTGGTTGTGTGAATAAAAAGTCGAGATAAAGAGTTGATCTGACAAACTGGTTCAAAACCCTCTCCAGTTTTATTAATACAACGTTGTACAGGTAGTTGTAATTTTTAAACAGTGTGTAAGATCTTTTCTTTCTCATTTGCCCTGATGGTTTTTTTTTTTTTTTTTTTTTCTTTTTTTTTTTAGCTTAAAATCAGTCGGATGAAATCTTAAATGTTGTTTGACTGAATATGTTCACAGCTAAAACTGACACATATGAAAAGGATGTAGTTGAATAATTATGACTAAAACTAACGTGGAATTCTGATCTCAGGACTAAGACAAAATCTAAAAAACAAAGCTGACAAAACAAACACTGTTTTAATTTGAAGGAAAAAATAAATTCCCTTTGCTGTACAAATCTCATTCTCCAACTAGTTATACTTCTTATCTTCTAAAACGGTGTCTACTACAAGAGTCTTTCTTTTATTGTTTTTAGTCAAATGCTAACATGTTCATGTTATAGTCAGTTATGAAGTTTAGCATGTTCATCATCTTGTCTTAGCATTTTAATATGATAGCATTTGCTGATTACCACTAAATACAAAGAACTACTAAGGTTGATGGCATTGACATTAGTATTGCAAGAATTTTTGCTCATAAATTAAGAGAGTTGGACAAGTTAAAAAAAATTGACCTAACTATGGCGCTACATGAGAAGTTAATGGATCACCAAAGTTAGTGCAGTTCAACCTGAAGGGACATGAATGTCTGGACCAAATTTTGTGGCAATCCATTCGACAGTTGAGATATTTCAGTGTGGACCAAAGCAGTGGAGCAACATCCCCAGAGTCACACTGCTGACATGATTAAAATCTGTTTATCTATTTATTTTTGGACCAAAGACAGCCCACTCTACTTTGGGTTTTTATAGCTCTAAAAATCAGAAACCACTGAGACAGATATTGTTTTGGTCTTTTTGACTCAAAATAGGTTTGTAGATGAATTATTCATTGCAAGGCTGAAAACAACAAAAACTCAGACCACTTTTCTCTGACGAACCCCTTCGGTACCCAATTATTCTTCTCCATCTGTTACGTTTTTTTTTTTTGTTGTTGCTGTTTTTTTCTGTATAACAGCTTCAGATTTTACACCCTGGTGACATCACAGTTTTGAATGCACCAGGCAGCTCTTTTTCAATTAGCAGATCTCAGCAGGGTCATCAACACCCAGCGGTGTGTCCATCTACATAAAAAATAAAACACAGTCTGTTAAATCTGTTCTTAGGACAAGGTTGACTCTGGAGGACATTGACTTTAATTTGCCCTTGGAAAAAAAAACATTTATCACAATTCTTGCTTAGTATGGAATGTAATGCTGCTCTGTTTGTACTATTGCAGGGGATTCAAAACTAAATCACAGAGGAAGAAGCAATGACTGCATGTCAGCTGCTGGCTGCCTCCCTGAGCCACCAGATGTTGCTGTGGTGCAGAAACAGCCTGTAGAGACTCACAGTGCAGGGGGGGGGCTGATCATTATCTGGCATGGAACGGCTGCAAATACAAACTGGTTTTCTTGGTTCCTGCAAACATTGCATAATTGTGGGGCAGTATGAAGTATGAAAAAAAGAAAGACTGAGTAATATAAGGTATGGCATGACACCATCAAGTTCAGGACAGGTGATAATGCAAAGCCAGAAAGTATGTCTCAGAGTGGAAAACAAAGAAATGTTGGGTATTTTCTCCTTGCTCAGAGCTCACCCACGTGTGGAATTTTTCATCTCTGTGTGTCTTCACTGTTTTCAGGTTTGTTGGATAATGTTTCCTATATTCCCACGCACACACACAGCTATCCACCATCTGGATGAACATGAACCTTCCTCCAAGTCACATCCTTCTAACTCTCCACCCACCATGTCAACCAGTTCACTATATAGTCATCAGATAGGGGTGTTGCAAATGGAGAGCCTTTACTTAAATAAAAGTAGTAAAACCAGTGTGCAAAAACACTCAATTACAAGTACAAGTCTTGGATTCAAAGTTTCACAAGTAAAAGTATTCATTATGGAAAATGGTTCCCTTTCTGACATCATGCATAAATGTGTAAGCAGCAATTCAATGTTGTAGATGGTCAAAATGAGGCTATTTATTTATACTAGTGTATAAACTGCTAGTTTAATTTATACAAAAAGCATCACATACTATAATTTTATGACATTTCATGTATGTAAAAGCTACAGAGTATCGGCAGAGTATTGGCTATGGCTGCGGATGAGGTAAAAAGTACAATGTTTGTCTCTGAGATGTAGTGGAGGAGAAGTATAAAGTATAGGGTCAGATGGAAATACTAAGATGTTAAGTACAAGTACCTTAAATTGGAAGCAAAGTACTTGAGTAAAAGTGCTCTCTTCCACCGGTTGTTGCATTACAACCTCATTTGTTGCAGTGAACTTTTCATTTTTTATGTAAAAAAAAAAAAGTAGAAGTTGTACTTATAGATGATCAAAAGGAGCAAAGGTGAGTTTGTGAGTCTCAAATAAAGCTTTACTTTGTGTGAGAGTTTATAGGGATAAAGATGGTTTCAGTATCAGGATCAAAGGACGAGTGTCAATAGCAGAAAAGGGTGGGACAAATATTGCCTTTAAAATGGGGATCTATAAATACATGGATGCTCCAATATCAAAACAGAGCTCCTTCAGTTTGTTGGTTGGTCAATTTGTCAATCGACAGAAAATTAATCTGCAACAATTTTAATATATCATTGATTATGCATCATTTTTTAATATCAAAAATGCCAAAAATTTTCCAGTCATGCTTCTCAGTTTTGAATGTTTATCTTTTTTTTTTTGGGCTTCTTGGGCTCTGGCCTCTTCATTTCAATCCACATTTTATACGATTTCTGACAATTTATAAATGGTCCCAGTGAGATAATAAAAAACAGAACTGACTCTCAAGTAAAAAACATAGTCTAAAATATAGAAGATGTAAAATAAAATTAAAACAAAACCATGCAAAGAAATACACTATGAATCATCATATGTATTTTCTATTTATGCATACGAAATAGTTCGATTTTTGTTTTCGCTGACCTACAAACTAAGGAAAGTTGATAGTCTTCATTACATGTCCCAGTTCTCCCTTATTTTAGCACTGACTTTGATTGATTACGTTCTATATTATCTACTTAAAATAGAAATTCAATCAACCTCAAACAATGAAAACAAATGCTGAAGATGAGGTTGGCAGCTTACCTGAACTCTCATGCAGATACAGTATTTGAGTGCAGATAAAAGGAAAAATTTTACTGAAATGACACCACTTTCAGGTTGTGGTCCTTAACCCTGGTTGGTTAGATATTACAGCTGGGAGCTCTGCTGTTGAGATGATGCAAAACACGGCTGACATAACCGTGTCCCAGCAGCTCTTAACACCTGCATTTTCATGACTCATGGGCTCAGTTCATGACTTCATGCATTGCCAAGTGTTCACGGTGTTATAGTGTCTGATGTCACAGGTCCTGACTTGCTCCCGTCGATGGGGCTGACATGGTTGGAATGCCTTGGAGGGAGTGTCTTGGCTTGTTGTCATAGGGACCGCCTGGATGTACATATGAAGCTTCTGTAAGGAAACGGTGCATAGGAACAAGAGTCAGATCCATTTCGCATGGATTTACATTTGCAGCTAATAGGAAAATATGTTGCGATGTGTCATGACCTGTTATTTTTCTTCGTCTTTGTTATGTCTTGACATGAAACTCAGCAGAGAGGAGGGGTTTACATTCCACAGCTGCCTGTTGCCTGTTTCTGTTTTAGACATATTTGAGAGGCCACAAACATCACCCATTTTTAATTAAGGCAATAAATGATCCCCTACATGTGCTTGACCGCTCTCTAATTGCTACAGCTCCCTTCCTGCGCTCCCACAAACTTTACTGTTCTCGAGGATTTTATCATCCCTCTCCCCTTTTCTCCTACTCCTGTCTTGTTCTTTAGCGGTAGAGGGAGAAATTTGGAGAATTCTTTTCAGTGACCACACCAAACTCTCCAGTCACATGAACTCCTTCCCCTTCCCGTCCTTCTCCTAAATAAGGAATTACAATTTGACTGAGGAAAAAGAGAAGGAGCGAAGGGGCGGGTCATAAAGTGAAATAAGAGGACTTTAAGGCGTATCTCTCTTTTGCTCCCTCTCTCTGTCGAATGTGGTGAAGTCATATATTTCAGACAAGGGTGTTTGCTGTACTGGCAGTCCTGTACTGAGTACTCTGCACTGTGTTGTAGGAACGAAGAGGAGCAACAGAAGCCTAAACCCACCTGTACTCACCTGAAAGCTACTTCTACACAAAGTAAGTAATACTTCTGCCTTGGTCTCATTCATCGGTCTCAGTTTTCAGGTTTCTCACCAGCAGTCAAAAGATTTCTTTGCTGCTTTGTGGAGCTTGTGGCGAAGTATAATGTATCCACCCCACCCTCGCTCTGTCTCCTTCTCTCTAGCTCGTGTTCGATCGTGCAGAGACTAAGGCTGAGTGCTTCTTTAAAGTTTATTTTTTTCTGTATGGATTAGATAACCCTCTGAATGACCCACTAGTCCGTAAATTCTTGTGTTACAAAATCCCCCTCCTTATCTACCTGTCAGTTCTCAGCTCTCTTCAAAAGTAGTCAAAGCAAAATGTGAGGCCCTCACAGTTTCAGGGAATGTTCACAGGTTCAGCCCCTGACAAATCTCACATTAGAGACCTTTCAACGTGTAGCCAGTACTGTCTAATAACATGTCTACTTTAATATATGCTCTGAACACCAGACTTCCAGTTCAGGATATGGCAGTAAAAATCTACACGTGTCTGTCATGTGTTGTCACATTTATGGACCAAGGTGAAGTTTTATGAGCTAACAAGTGCTTTGAACTGTGGAATAACTTAGAAATTGTGACTTTATTTGGTATCTGGGCTGTGCTTGATATCCTCAGTGACGAGGTAAACTATGGAGCATTGAGATAACAGTGTGGCTCAGCAGCGGCTGGGACTGCAGAACAAAGGTGATCCATGGTCATGTTCTCTGTTAGATATAATCATGTGAATTAACTTATCCTTTTAGATCCATTATGTTCATATCACAAAGCATTTAGAACAACAACCACTCTCTTTAAGTGCTAAATGAGGCACTGATCAGATTTCAGTGGGTTATGATGGAGTTGAATTGTAAGAAATAACTACTGATGACGTAGTTTTATGCAGCTTCCTATCAACAGCATGGGTGCTTTGAAACATCTGGTAATGGATGAATGTAATTTACTATGATACAAAGTTTAAGAATTTGGGCGGGGGATGAGAATGATGAATACAACCATAACAACTAGAGTAAGACACTTAACCCTCAAATGGCACACAGGAGCTGATGAGTGGGCAGAAAGGTTTGGTCAGAGGGGTCTAAAAGGGCCAGTGTGTAAAGGTAAAGCAGAGGATTAATGGAAAAGATGAAGTTTGCTTAGACTCCTGGGTTAGTGAAAGTTAAAAATAAGAATTTAATGAGAAAGTAGCAAAGTCAGTAGTATTTTTCGATTTACTAATCTGAATGATAATTGTAGAAATAAAAGATAAAAAAAAAACTATTACTGTATGATTAGTCCTGCAGCTCAGGTGGTTTGTCTTGAAATAAATACTAGCTGAACGGCGAGACCATCTATGACAAACTATGAGACACGTCAGTGTTAAAATATGTCCTGTAAGTTATATATTATTAGAAGTAGGTAACGGTAGTTATATAGTCACATTATAGAAGCCAGAAAGCTAATTTGGTGTGTGTGTGTGTGTGGGGGGGGTGACATGCTGAAGACTGAAGTCCACAGAGTAAAGATCAATAGCTCTTGCTTAACAACTCCAGGACAGAAGCCAGACAAGGCCAAATGTATCGATTAGAAATGAAAATGTGCTACTGTAGTTATTTCCTTGCCAGGGGACGTATGAGCAATGCAAGCATGCATATATGACACTTACTTTCCACATTTAGAAGTCACCTCAGTAACCTCAGCAGCACACATCCATTATCTACATCCTGGTTTTTGTGGGGGGTTGTAGCCTTGACTCTATGATTACACGATGTTCCCAGTAACTACAAGGCCGCTCCCAGTTGATTTCTAGAGCACATAGCTATTCATAATCTTCCAAAACACACACCCATACACCTGTATGTTCGGTCTGCTTGGGTAGCTTGCCCGGCCTTCTACTATGTGTTTGTAATCTACTTTATAGTCAAGTTCACAGTAAAATCAGTTCTGCAGTTCAGTGGTTTACATGTGTAATTCAGAGATCAAAGCAAAGTTTAGACTAAGGCTTAGTCGGATGGATACTTGACTTTCTTGTTCAGAGCCTGTAGAGATACGTCCTAATGTTTGCAGCTGCTGGATGTTCTCTGGGCGTGCCTCTGGGCGTGCCAGGACACCACAGATGAAACTCCTCTGATTGAGAAAGAGACTGCTCAAGAGTTCAGATGTTTGGATATTTATTTCACCCTTGTTGCTGTGGCAAACTGGTTTCGAAACAAGTTAATGGACAGGAAGACGCTTCTCCTCAGCTTACCCACTAAACCAATGCAAAGCTCAGACAATAAACAGAGACACAAGTGACATCTATGGCAACCAGGGCTCCAGTGTGGAACTGTTAGACACAATGATCATTTGTCAAACTATCAACACACTATGTGAGACTGAGAAGCTTCTGTTTTGGAAGGGAAGTAATAGGTGTGCAATTCTGGCCTCCACAGACAAATGCACTTTATGCCATGTATGAGACCCGGTTTGCCTACAAAAAAAACCCAACCACACACATTTTTGCACCACTGATGTGGTATCTCCAGCCTTTACAATGAAAAAAATTTGGCAGTTTCACTTTATTTGCAGAACATATACTGTATATACCATATTGTGTTCATTAGTGCACACATACTTCGGCAGCAAGTTAAGAAAAGTAAGAGCCAGAGGACTTTCCTATCAGCTATAAACATCTTCATATGTTATCTGCTTTCCAAGACGTTCAGAAATGTGTAACTCAGTGATTCTGATCTCTAAAAGCAATAACTGCATCACATACTTCGCATGCTTTCGCAATTCGACAGACTTTTTTGCATAAAGGTCGTTGCCATAGTGAGCAGCAGTGTGTTGTTTTGTTTAGAGGCCTGTATATACATAGCTACCTTTGTCAGGGAAGGAGGAAGGAAGTGACAGCTGAATTAGCAAACAGGATGCAGGGAGGGGGGCATTCTGCTAAAGTGAACAGGAAGCTCAAACTGCATTAATGAGTGAGACAGGCCAACCATAATTACTAACAGAGAACAGCAGGGTTGTAATTCCTCAAGACATTTAGTGTTTCCAATTTCCATGTAAAAAATATTAAATAATGACACTCACATGGTCTGGATAATGGAAATACAAACCTTCACGCTGTGACTGTCTACTAATTTGAGAAAATGTGCACATAATATCATTTCTATTAACAAAGAAAGACGAGAATTAAATTTGCTCTGCTGTATTATAGAAAAGCAGACAGACATATGCGCCTCTATCCTCGACTCTACAGTGAATGCTGTCCGGGCCTCCTAATTCTAGCCACAAAAATTTTGTTTGACATTTTTGGAAACACACTTATTTGCTTTCTGGTGGAGAGTTAGATGAGGAGATTGATACCACTGTCAAATCTGTCGTTGGAATATGAGACGAGGTCTGACTAAAGGCAATATAAATACCTACAAGAATCTGTAAAGCTCTGTAATTAATATATTAAAGGTAATTTATTGAGTCCATACAAAAACTGTAAAAACACACAAAAACGTACAATTTTTTACACTTTGGTTTTTGTACTATAATAGCAAGACACAATGTGTCAAATTGTGAACTATAGAGCCACTGGTTAACTAAAATTGTAACTGTTGGACCAAGCCAGGCTAGCTGTCCCCCTATTGTCCCTGTGCTAAGCTAAGCTAACAGGCTATAGCTTCATATTTAACACACAGACATGAGAGAGGTATCAAATTCCCAAATTCTCATCTGAATCTGTGCCGGAAACCGGATTAGTCATATTTCCCAGAGTGTCTAACTATTCCTTTCACCGTCAGCGCTCACTATTTCCAAAACCCTGACTAAGCCTCCCTTTAACCCGATCTCACCAATGTTTGAACAATAAAACAGCCCCTAGAAAAAGTCAGGACCAGCAAAATTTTCCCGCCCGCTCATTCTGAAAGTTTGAAACCAATAGGAGCTGACAAAAAAACAGAACACACAACTGGAACACATTCGTGCACATATGCACGCATCAGGAAGAGAGCAACTGAAATCCTGTTTGTTCTGAAAGCAAGCCAGGTCTGTGGGTGTGAGTGGCAGAGGGCTTTGAATGTGAATGTTCTTACATCTAGTAGATATCCATATTGAAAAGGACACTTTATGCTGCCAAGGAGTAGAGTTTGCTGAGCTACTCGGCAATCTAACATTATTTTTACCTCCAGACAGGATCACCATGGCAAACAAAGGTCCTTCCTATGGTCTGAGCCGTGAGGTGCAGAGTAAAATCGATAAGAAATACGACCCGGAACTGGAGGAAAGGCTGGTGGATTGGATCAGTGCCCAGTGTGGCTCTGGCATCGGCCGGCCTGAGCCAGGCAAGACCGGCTTCCAGAACTGGCTCAAGGATGGATGTGTGAGTTTTGGGTCTTCATAAACATAAATATTTCTATATAGCATTGCAATTTGCTTCGTGTACAGTATATTTAGAGGGATCTGCTCCCTCTGTGTACCTCTAGGTGCTGTCTGAACTCATCAACAGCTTGTATGTAGCCAACAAGCCAATCAAGGCCATCAAGAGCTCTGGCATGGCATTTAAGCAGATGGAGCAAATCTCCATGTTCCTCAAAGCTGCAGAAAACTACGGAGTCACCAAAACTGATATGTTCCAGACTGTAGACCTTTTTGAAGGTAAGGAAAATCAGCAGAAATCATCAGTATTATTACAAGAATCTTGTTAAGTGTTTTGCAGATTTGATGCAGTATAAATGAGGGATGGAGAGGTCACTGTCTTGTCCCTGTACTTGGTGTGGGTTCTAGTAAATTGTGATTGTTGCACGTCTTCAGGCAAAGACCTAGCTGCCGTCCAGAGGACTCTGATGGCTCTGGGTAGTTTGGCTGTCACAAAGGATGATGGGAATTACAAAGGAGACCCCAACTGGTTCCACAAGTGAGTAACTAGTCTGTTAAAATAAAGGAGGTTTAAGTGAAGTGCCAAGGAATGACACTGTGGACTGAGAGCTGTATGTTTGTATGTGTGCAGAAAGTCCCAAGAGAACAGGAGGGACTTCTCAGAGGAACAGCTGAACGAAGGCAGAAATGTCATTGGCCTGCAAATGGGCACAAATAAGGGGGCATCTCAAGCTGGCATGACAGGTTATGGACGACCCAGGCAGATTCTCTGAACCCAAGCAGTGCCTGACTCCTCCTCCAATACCTTCCTCCTTCTGTCCTCTGAGGACAGTAGGACAGGATGGAGAAACTCTGACTCTTACCTCGGCCATCAGGAGACACATGACCTGTCTGCTTTCAAGACTAAACTGGACCAAAACTGGGACCAACGAGAACATTTGCACATATGCAGCACACACTCCATGTTGAGGAAAATCACAGAAATAGAGACCTCTGACAGTAATTGGACATAGCATTTTACTTATAACCACACTATGCTAGGCCACCTTGTATATAATATTTTTTTCTCAAAGAACCATCCCAGTTGTTTGGCATCTTTTGACTCACTACCTTAAAAGCAAATGGGCTTTTGATCTCTGCAAACCATAAAATTTTAGATTTCTTACCCTCCAGACATCCACTGTTTTTGGTTCATTTCAGTAAACTATAAAAATCAACTTGCGAAGACTTGTAACTTGCTTGAGAGAGGTAATCAATCGCCTTCAACATTAAGTTTCCTTTATTTTAATAGCTACAGTATTAAAACTTGGTAATGCAGTCGAGAAGTCTTTTCATAGCTCTGCCTGTTGGTGCATTCAAGGACACTCCAATATCTGTATTTTCAGAGTTTTATAATGGATGAAACAACTAAATCCATATTTATTTTTTGCATTGTGCCTGTTTGTGTTTTGTTAATCTGCTAGTGGTGCTCCTCTGACACATCACTATCAATTTTTGCAGACCATTGGTCTCCTTGAATTTCCTGGCAAGGAGAGTTTTGAAAATGTTCCCTGCCCATAGCCACAGTAGAACACAGCTATAGTACTACTTTAAGAAATGTAAATGGTAAAGAGCAAGTTCCAAATCTTTGCTGATTCTTTTTTTACTGGAATGGACTGAAAAAAGTGGCAGCCTGGAGGGTAAGAAGTGCATGAAGTGCTGTGGTTTACAGTGATGTTAAGTACAAAATTTGAAGTTAATAGGTTAAAACAAACAAAATCTACCTGTATAGTCAAGTGTAAGTTTAGAATGTGAAATGCCTAGTTTAAAAAACAAAATACATAAAATACAGCTGTGTGTTTTACCTGCTCTATAACAGAGTGTGCAGTTAAATGCTCTCAGTTAACTAAATTCTGATAAATGTTGGACCTTCATTTTAAAGTTTAACATGTAATGGACGATATTGAAATAAACTTTGATTTAACTGTAAAGAAGCGTCTTGTGTGTTGAATAGATTAACGCCATCAAGCGTCACTGCCACTGATCACAAGCTGTGTGGTTCTCGATAACCTGGTACTGGGTAAACAGTAGAACAAATGAACGATTTTGCATGGCAACCCATAATAAACATATCAGAGTTTCTTCGGGGACCTACAGCCTGACACTTACCTTTATTTGCTTTAAACTAGAACTAAGCTACAGTGATAAGATGATGTGATAAAGTATACAAAAGAAAAAAAGATCTGATGAAAATTGGGAGGAGAAACAATTATGGGAGGGAGTGATGATGGGTGGGGATAAAGCCAATATATTTTCCTGGCAGCGTTTTCTATGGTTGGATGGAAAGAGAGAAACAAGGGGGATTTAGAGAAGAACTATCACTATTCCGTGCCAAGGTTTTGTTTATAATGTGCTGTTCAGCATGAACGGATTCAAAAAAGGGCCAGAGATGGAGAAGAAAAGCAGCAGGAAGAAGATAATAAAAGAAGAAGTTAGGTTTGATTGGAAAAAGATTATAAAGATAAAGCAAGAAGAAGCTGTACTTTTGAAAAAAAAAAAAGAAATAAATGTCTTGATGGAGTCAGACACAGGAGATTAAGTTGGCTGGGGTCAGAAAGAATACAGGTCAAGACAGAACAGGACGTAAGAAATCAGCTTTGCAAAAGCATTTCCAAAAAAGGAGGGATCATGGCTGTATGAGGTCAAAAAAAAAGGCATCCTTTTCCCCTTCCTTCTTATTCTCAGCCTGTTAACAGGAAACTGTGTATAAAGTATCGACACAGAGGGGTAAAATAATATATTGGGATTTAATGAGACACAAGCACTGATTTAAAACATTTGAAAACAACACAGTAAGTATACCATTTGCCATTGGGGTGGGCCATTCTTATGATTTGATTCTTTCATCTTTAATTTTATAATCAATTATTTCGACACTAAATGCATTAGAAACATGCTTCTTTTACATTTTCGATCACAGTGCAGTCAAATTTATATTAAATAGTTAATTAAGACTTTTACTCGCTTCTGATGCAGGGAGATTGTTATAATTCTTTTTATAATGTACTCAATATTAAAACCTACTCTATTGTTGATGATGATGCAGCACATTAGTCTATCCAGGATAGTAGATGTCATCTCAGCTGTAGTTCGGGTAATTATAACTGCCAAAAGCATTTATTTTTCAACACTAATATTTATTTAAGCTCAATACCTCAACTCTAGTTTATCTCAAGGGTCTATTAACATAATGTGCCAAAACTCTTTTAGACTGGGACTCATATTCCTTCTTGCTGATAGTCACTATCTACATCAAACATCACTGCCACACTGTTAACTGCTAAGTCAAGTAACAAAAATATTTCATGAAATATGCAAGGCAGATTCATCTGTTTGAATTATTACCTTACCTTCCAATTGTTTATGTTAGTGCTTTTTATTTATCAGTTTGTCATTTTGTTATAATTGGAGGATCGTGACATGAAGAAACAAGTAGGATTACTGAAGATTTTACTGTTCACTCCATAACATGTTCCCCTCCATATGTTTGCTGCTATAGTTCTGATTTAATCATTTTTTAGAAAACTGATATGTGTTAGTAAATAATTCCAAGAAAATACTGTTTTGCAATACAGCAAAATCTTCTTCTTTTTCTTTCGGCTTTTCCCTTTAGGGGTCGCCACAGCGAATCAGTGTCCTCCATCTAACCCTGTCTTCTGCGTCCTCTTCTCTCACACCAACTACCTTCATGTCCTCTTTCACTACATCCATAAACCTCCTCTTTGGTCTTCCTCTAGGCCTCCTGCCTGGCAGCTCAAAACTCAGTATCCTTCTACCAATATATTCACTATCTCTTCTCAGGACATGTCCAAACCATCTCAGTCTGGCCTCTCTGACTTTATCTCCTAAACCTCTAACATGTGCTGTCCCTCTGATGTACTCATTCCTGATCCTATCCATCCTGGTCACTCCCAGAGAGAACCTCAACATCTTCATCTCTGCTATCTCCAGCTCTGCCTCCTGTCTTTTCCTCAGTGGTACCGTCTCTAGACCAAACAGCATCGCTGGTCTCACCACAGTTTTATACACCTTTCCTTTCATTTTAGCTGAAACTCTTCTATCACACATCACACCTGACACTTTTCTCCACCCGTTCCAGCCTGCCTGCACACGCTTCTTCACCTCTTTTCCACACTCTCCATTGCCCTGGACTGTTGACCCTAAGTACTTAAAATCCTCCACCTTCTTTATCTCTTCTCCCTGTAACCTCACTCTTCCACTTGGGTCCCTCTCGTTCGCACACATGTACTCTGTCTTGCTGCGGCTAACCTTCATTCCTCTCCTTTCCAGGGCAAATCTCCACCTCCCAAGCTTCTCCTCCACCTGTTCCCTGCTCTTACTACATATCACAATGTCATCTGCAAACATCATAGTCCATGGAGATTCCTGTCTAACCTCGTCTGTCAGTCTGTCCATCACCATAGCAAACAAGAAGGGGCTTAGAGCTGATCCCTGATGCAGTCCCACCTCTACCTTGAACTCCTCTGTCACACCTACAGCACACCTAACCACTGTCTTACAGTCCACATACATGTCCTGCACCACTCTAACATACTTCTCTGTCACTCCAGACTTCCTCATACAGTACCACAGTTCCTCTCTGGGCACCCTGTCATACGCTTTCTCCAGATCTACAAAGACACAATGCAGCTCCCTCTGACCTTCCCTGTACTTCTCTATCAACATCCTCAAAGCAAATACTGCATCTGTGGTACTCTTTTTTGGCATGAAGCCATACTGCTGCTCACAAATGCTCACTTTTCACAAATGCTCACTTTGCAATACAGCAAAATCAAAATGCTAAATACTATAAATTGTTTCAGGGTGCTGTTTTCAAACTGTTGAATTAGACAAATGTCAAATTATACTTTCCAAGTAGCACTGATTTTTACTTCATCATTTGTTAACACACTGAGCAAACAAACTCTATCACATATACTGCCTGATTAGCTATTGTCTGTAGTAAAGCGTAACTTATTGTTGATTAATCATTAATCAGTTAAGTGACTCATGTTTAGTTCATGATTTACTTATTGCCAGTCGTCATTCTGGTAATTCTGATTGAAACAGTACCTTGAAAGTTGAGTGTCAGGGAGCTGTGAATGATGTCATTAGATACACGCTGGCTGTGGCAGCAGCAGCAGTAACTGAGACTGGTTTAGAACAAGACTGAATCTGTGTGGACAAAACCAAAAGTACAAAACTATTCTTCCCTTCTTTTTCTATGCCCTTATTCTTGAAAAGCACTGCAGGAGAGCAACTTAGTAAAACACTGTGGTTCTGTTCTTTCACTCTGAGGAAAAGGATCAATATAATGTGAAATTTGGCAACATGACTTTGAGGTTTCCTTCTCATAACTCGTAAATTCATTTCATTTCTGGTCTATATACACCACTGTTGACAGACGCTTAAATTAATGAGATTGAAAAACCCACTTGTCACTTATAAAATATTCCCCAAGCAAGCTAAAACTAACATACTTCTGCTTCTTATCTTATGGTCTCAATCTTTAAAACATTTCTGCAGTTAATTTGTTGCAGAGCAATAGTGGTGTCTGGCCTTTTTGACACAGGAGCTATTTTTTCATTCCATCAGGGTTTTAATGAAAATGTGGAAACACCAACACACCACTGGCCTCACTGCAGTGGAATGTTCTGTGCTGCCATACAGGGGCATAACAGGGGCGACAATAGCCTTAAGGTTAGAGAAGTAACCTTTTGACTGGAGAGAAGCCAGTTTGAATCCTAAGACCGTCTGGGAAAATGTGAATGGGGAAGCTGCTATAACAGCTACCGCTGTACTGTCGAGCAAGGCAAGAGATGGAGCCCTCACTGCTCTGGTGGCTACAGTAGTGGGCTGACTTCAGTAAGGCCCATAGGCCATTCAAGGGTCATTTAAAAATTCAGGAACCATATACCTCTGTATAACCATATACCTTCAGTTTGATTACCAGGCTGGAACTAATGCTATTGTTACTGAAGTCAGTGAGGGGGTGTAAGGACACCGAGCAACACAGGGGAAAAGACTTCAATCCCCAGCAGTGGAGCCTCTGGCTTGGCCATAACAAACATTACTTGCAGTGTTAATGGGTGGGAAGCCAATGAGGGATTATTTCCTTGTTGCAGCAGTACTGACTCCTATTGGCTGGTCTGGTTTTAATGTCTAATGCAGTCTTGTTCATGCACATGGCTCAGGCACAAAATCAAGACATATATACAGGGTACCTTAATACCCTCGTATAGGGTACAAAGACAAGCTTTTGTGCTCCAGAAGGTGGTATACCGTTTCGGTTTTACCAAAAGATAAGACAGATTCCTTAAATGATCCAAACAGGTGTCCAGGGTTTCAGTGCTTTTCCCTAAACTTACAACTCTTCCCAAGAGCAGATCAATTACACTTTTACGTGCATTGTCTGTAAGTTTTGAATCTCTCAAGAGAAATTTCTACTTTGGGGAAACCCTGAATACATATCATGCACATTTTGACAATATTAATCTTGTCTTTCAATAGATGTCTTACCACGGGGGCATACATTTTTAATTTGGTTTGTAGGCATGTATGGTTTTGCACTAAAAGTCAGGAAGGAACGTCAAGCCTGAGGTTATGAGTGACATCTGGTTTTCAAATGTCACAATACTCATGAAGAAACTTTCCAACAAAAGGGGAGGAGAAGTGAGAGGAGTTGTGAGGTGTGAGTAAAACAGATTATCAGTTCATAACTATTTAAAATATGAAGAGAACAATAGACACATTGATTGGTTGTATGCCTAGAACAGGCCAAAGGGCAGCTTGTCCTGCTGATTAATTGGGCCCAAACTGCATTCAAACACCAAAAATTCAACTTCTTATTCCATGAGAAATACATACAGGCATTAATTGACAGCAGAAACAGTTTTAGGCTGCTTTGGTTTGTATTCAGCAGGGTGATGTCAGTCCAAGGTCTTTAAGTGATGCCACAAAAGGCTGCTGTCAAGAAATGACTGCCCTGGGTCAAAGAGAAGTAAATATGACAGCATGACCCTGACCTGGGACCTGCTGAATTAGCTTCAGGACCAAGGCACATATCGGGAGGTGCAGAGCAGAAATCAATGGGGATAAATGAATTTCCTTGGCCTGGTTGTGGAGTAGAAAGACCCTTCGGAATTCTTCTGGACTGTTCGGGTGAGGCAAAGATGGTGTTTTTGGGCCAATTTGGTTGCATCTTTTGCATTATAAGCCCTCCTTGATTTCCTGCTATTTGGGTTTCATGGGGGTGTAACTTGTGCAGATCCTCTGTCCATGAATGCTGTTTTCCAAATGCTCAGAGGCAACTTTGTTTATGAAAAAGAGAGGCAGTCTGCAAGTTTGGAGACAGTGAATGGGTCAGCATCTGTGTCACATCAGATACAATAAACATTACTTCCAGGCTCAGGCTACGTGAAGACTGAATGTGTGTGTGCGAATGTCTCGTAGGCTCGAATGAGGTCGTCCGAACCACAGAGGAAGGTGCTGTGGTATGACTGCATGTGTCATGAACTCTGTATGGGGCGAAAATGAATGATAAGAGGGTAAAAAAGGTAGGACACAAGAGTATCAGGTGTTAATGGTGGGTAATGTGTGTCAGGAAGCAGGTGTTTCCCCTGGAAACTGTTGGTTTTAGGCCAAATATTGAGAGCAGAAAAGCGAACCTTCGAGTCTAACACCGTGAGAGGAAAAGAAAGCTGTTAAAGGCAGAAAGACAAGTTGAAAGCTCAGAACGTGTAGTTGTAGTTGGGAAACTGCTGCTTTGTTTAAACCATCTTTCAAATTTATTGTAGTCTGTCAACACCTTAGGATCTGCAGTTTACCACCTAAATAATCAATTTTGACTGTCATGTACCACATGTGAAAACAGCTGCGGCAGTAAAGCTGTGAAGTGCTTTCTGTTGAGGAGGAGCAATTCTTCAGTGAAACTGAAGTGGCCTTTTGAATGTATCCGAATCCTGGAGTCACAGTCATTAAAATGCGGATAATATTCTCGCTGTTTATTCAAAAAATGTGTAACTGCAAATGCAACACAATTTTTTTTAAATTTTACTGTGATATTACTGCTTAATAAAATCATAATAATTGAGATTTTAAATTAAATAATTTTACTTGTGGTTTCATCCCATCATATGTTGTATACTATAAAACCGAAATCAAATAACTAAGAATATATAAATATATATATAAACACCTTTACTGCATTAAACTTTCTTTTGAAGGCCCTCATCTGGCTGATGAAGGTTACTACCGTAGGCTGAAACAGGTCCGGCAACTTTTGCCAATGTGATTCCTGATGTAAACATTTGCTCTGCTCATAAAAAGGAAATAAAAACTGCCCAATAACTTAAAAACTCTCTTAAGGTGTTTTGAGATTTTTCTAAACTTCTGCTTTCATTATAATACCAACTTCTGTATTTCATTTCCTCTGACATTATTATTTTAACTTTTGACCTGCACTTGGCGCTGGAACAAATATGCACTTAAAACAATGACATCTGAGAACCATCATACTAAAATATGAGTAACATCACATTGTGATCAAAGAAACTGAACACCACAGGGGAAATTTGATAACTTCAGTCAGGAAACAATGTCAAGTAAATTTAATCTTTGGAATTATTTTGGATCTATTACACAGATGCATGCTGTAACCACTGCGCTATTCAACTGGTAGCATTTTGCAAACTCTTACCCAATAGGTTCATACAATAAAGTAACCCCTTGATATATGAGAACCTAAATTTAATGAAGATTTAATGTTTTCTTCTTGCTCTCCCTGTTTATACAGGCCCTTCAGATGCTACAGTAAGTGGTACAGACTCCCATCACAGCCCAAATTGTTAATACTGACCTGCAGCCAAATGTTAAACAGCTCAGTAGAGCATGAACAACACATAAGGCCAGATGTAGATTTTATCAGTGTGAAGTTAATGTGCCTGTGACCCCTCCGTCTCTGTTGGGATTAGAAAGTAATCATTTCCCATTTTCACGTTGAGAGAAGACACCGTCAACATGGGAGCTATGAGACTTGTAAAAACATGAAGTTGATATTTAGATATGACAGTCTTTGGGCAAAGCGTCTGTGTTTATCTTCAATTCCCTAAATGTCCAAATTCCCTGTCAACATTTTACCATTTCAGGTAATACCGATTTATTCGACTTTTCTTTTTCTTTTTCTTTTTTTTTTTGCTCTTATTTGGAAAGCTTCAAAAAAATGGGAAAAAAACTAGTAAAAAAATGACTGCTTTAATTTTTCACTCACTTCTGTGAACTCAAGACACATGAACTCATAATGTGATCTACAAACAATTACTTTGTGGGCCTCTAGATGGACCAAATATTTTTGCTAACCTTGAACAGTTTTGGGACACAGTTAAAAATTAATGAGTGACATCAAAAGTGAGCAAATGGTTTATTAAATAGATATTTTACACCTTGCCAGCAGTCATATACACTCCAGCACCTAACTAAATGTTTAATGAGGACGTTTTAACAGGAGATTGCCTCTCCTAAATTGCCTCCGAGTGCTGTTTATGATTTCAAAATCAGTTAAACTTGGTGAAAGCAAATTAATTGGGCAATAACGAACTCTCGGTCTAAAAGAGAAGAGGCGTGGGACAAGCAGTGAGTCTTAATAAGTGTCGTTCTCAATTTGGAGTTCTAATGAAATGGTTCCCCCTGTTGACAAGTATGCAATGCTGACACACAGTGCTGCAAATAGCTCATTTCAGGTCTAGAACCAAATAATTATTTCCTTTAATTTCTGCTCACATTTGATAATGACTAGAAATAGAAAAAAAATAAAAATAAAAACCATTAACACATGACCAGATCCTGGTTTTGTTTTTTTTTTTTTATTGGAATGCTTTAATGCAATAACGTGACAGCGAGTCAAAGCAGTGCAAATACTGTATTGCACCAGATACAGACTCCCACAATCTGAATCCTCTTCAAGCATCATATTCTCAAGCTTCACGTGTCTTATATACAACTGTGGTCACTTCTAAACACTCATACATCCAACTTACACAATCCAGTACCAGACATACTGTGCACAACCATCCCCATGAACACTTAAGGCACACACATACACTATTTATATTTAACACAGCACGCAAATGTGCAGATCTTAAGACAGCAGTATAATCTGATGCTCCACAAGAGACTCTCAGCCACAATTTGAACAGAACTGAAGCCATGGAGAGAAAAGCTACAGTATAAGCTCACAGACAAATGCTTTTATTTACATGACCTGTAATTGGCTTTTTAGCATTTAGCGAGACAATATTCAGTATAGCTGTGTTCAGTAGCTTAACCAAGTGGTGACTTTTTATTCCTAAATAAAATTCAATAACTATACCATGTAGAGATGTCAGGTCAGCGGGTGGCAGGGCTGTAGTCAACTACAAGTACAGCAGGGACAGAAATAGAGAAGGGGTGAGAAATAATGAAGAGGTGCTTCTAAGAGAAAATATTGTATATTCATGAATTAAGGAGGGAGAGGGAGAGAGAGCCTGTGTTAATGGATTCTGAGGGTGTGACTATGAATATTTGGATATATTAGTGTGAGATACAGACACAGGAGGAAACCGTGCATGTCCCACATCAGTCTGTATAATCATAAGGAATAACTTGTGTTATGATTAGTAATGCAAGATGAAGACAGGAGGACTGGTGTGAAAACCACCTGCTTGTCTCAAACCGTCTTACTTTGTCATTAAAATAAAATCAAGTGCCCTGTTGCAATGGAACACTAGAATATCATGGCCTGAAATTATATATATTTTTTTTTTTCAACTCAAAAATTTCCTTGAAAAGACACCCAAGACACAGTCAAGAAGTGGCTAGGGGCAGAGTTTCAAAAGCTTGCTGGACTTAGATTAGCAATTAAAAATGCATCTGAAATGTGTAATTTCTTAATTCCTGATTAAAATGAAATGCCACAGATTTTTTTGGACCCAATTGGTGAAATATAAATCTACAAATAAAATGTAAATACACTTTCTGGATGTGAAAGAACTTTTGTACATAAGCAGCAGGGTTGTGAGTATTTGGAAGACCTGTGTAGATTATCAAACAAGTAGATTCAACAGCGTATATGTATGAATACGTGATTTTGACTGACATTTACTCATTTAATGTACATAAATAATTCATGTACACTTAATGTAATATAGAAGCGTTGGCCGACTTTCTAACACCAAAGATGAGGCTCACCTTAAAACATGCATGCAGTGAACACCAACATCAGGTCTAAGTTGAACATCTGGTTCAGTGATGTTTGAGGTGACACAAACTTAATACTGTATGTGTGGGCTCTCCAGATATCCACTGATCTATTTTATATTTTTTAACAATTTTGTAAAGACATCTAAATAGTTACACACCGAGTTCAAAAGTGAACATTTAGTCGACAACATGCTCCTTATCTGGCTGAGTATATGACATAGTACACATAAAGAACTGGACTGACAAAACTATACGAGTAAATTTGTGTGAATTATTTATATATGCTGTTTGTGTTGCAGGATTACGCTGTAAGCAAAATCATCTAATTGTAAGAGTTATTTTTAAATTCTGCTCACTCTAATACATAGTGTGTATCTTAGCAGTAGCCCCTGTGTAGCAGTGGTTCCCAACCTTTTTGACTTGTGGACCATTAGACAGAAGTAATGTCACACCGAGGAGGGATTTTTTTTCTCCAAGTGTTTCATTTGGATTTTAGGGTTTTTAAAAGCCTGAAGAGGTGATTTATCCAGTGACAAAAAAATAAACATATTTTGTCTAATATAAATATTTTTCCTCCTTTCCTTCTTGTGACCCCCCCAGATTTTTCATGGCCCCCCTTGGGGGGACCCTGACCACCAGGTTGGGAACCACTGCTCTGTAGTACACTGGTCAGACTCATAACATTGTACAATGTTGGATAGCGTTCTGCCTACTGTATTTTGTCCGCTGGACTTCTCATGTGCTAACAGAGAGGCCACACAGTTAACAGTTTTGCGGACATCAATCAAGACATAAAGGAAGTAATAAGAGTGTATCATTACACTGTCTCGGTGGCAAAGGTGACAGAGGGAAACACTCGTTTTATCCACAGGCCAAGATTAATCTCTGTGTGTGCCACTGCAGTCCCACATGATCTCAGTATATCTGTTTATGATTCAGAGTAGTCTGACCTTGATAAATCCTTTTGCAATAGAGCTTACTACTGCATCACAGTGTCTGTCTGTAGTGAGGTCTCTCTCCCTCTTCAGCACCTCTCCAAACCCAACCCTCCGCTCATGAATGTTATCCCACACCCATCATGGGCCCACTCACATCAGGGCATCTCTTCCCCCTTATGAGTGAGCCCGTCCTCCTCCAGATACCAGGGGCACGTCTCCCCCATCTCCCACAGCAGCGGGTGAGACATGCCTCTGGGTAAATGTGCTGTTCGGCCACAGCCCTCAAACCAGTGACGCCCGTCTCTCCTCTGGCGTCTCCTCCAGTATCTGGAGCAGCAGGTCACTGAGGGGCTTGGCCACGGTGCGGTAACCTGTCGATGTCAGGTGAAGGAAGTCAAACATGTCCTGTGGGATTATGGTTCCATCAGAGTGGACAAACTCCCCGCTCACATCCAGTAACTGAGCCTGGCCCAGGCGTGGTAGCCAGGAGCGCAGGAGCCCATTAACGGTGGTGTTCTTCTCCCTTAGCGGGTTGGGCCGCTCCCCTCGTGGCAACAGGCCCTGAGGACAACGAAAATATTCAGTATTTGACTCATTTATGAAGGTCAATAGGTTGATATTTAAACTTATTATCTTTTATGTTAGTTGGTTGTTATCTATTTAAACATCCTTTGGTGTAACAGAGCCTAAATTTAACTTTAAAACTGGCCTATCATTACCATTTCCCATTGAAACGAAGAGGCATGGATCCTCTATAGGTGAATGGATTCTCAATACATTATGATTTAGATGCACTTCTGTATTTTAATACTTGCAGTGCATATGTTTTTCTTTTATTTTACCCTCTATGTTTCATTTTTTTACTACATTTTTACTTGTACTCTTATTTTAGTTATTATTCTTTTTTTGCATTATAGCTTTTAGGTAGAGCCTCAAAAATATAACACTTAGATTCAAAAGTGTAACAGCTTTAGGATACCAGGAAATCTTTTTTCACCAAATTTTCTATTTACAGACAACAATTCAGGTGCTTGTTTATCTGACTGGAATCAGCACATGCCTTAAAAGGAGAGAAGAAATACATGAAGAGCATTTTGTTCTACCTTATATATAGAACAAAAAACATTTTTGAATATTTGAAAATTGGCACCTTTTCAACAACAATCAACATTAACTTTGTTGCACATTAAGTACTGATACTTTTTTCTACTATGCAATGTTCAACACATTAAAGGGCCTGTAATTATACAATTACAATATGTCAGTGTTTTCTTAGCTCTTAGTGGAAAGATACTCTGACTCAATGTGACAGCTGCAGAGGGAAAATAAAGACATACTCATTTTAAAAATACAAACGGTACAACAAAAGATGAGGCATTCAACTAAACTTACCAGTACAACTATCTTTGCCTTGGGGAGGTGCGAGGTGAGCAGTTGTGCAATAGCAAAAATCCCTCCTGCAACTTGCTCTGCTGTGTGTTCGTAATTGTTGGTTCCGACCCACAACACCACCACCTGGACAAGACCCCAGAAAGACACATTCTTCACTTTCACAGAACACGCGCTAATCTCTGGAACCGTTGTCAAAGTGAAGCAACATCCTGTTAGTTATTTTGAGGGAATGAGCTTTCATGGCTTGATATCTGGATAATGGATGAGTAGGGCCCCCAGTGTCTGTATCGTCAGCACAGCCAATAAGCACAGCTACCGTGATACAACAGACTGTTGCTACAGTATTTTCCACATGCACACTGCAGCTAAATAACAGGGCCACAAATCCTGTTCTGGGAAAAACTCTCCTCGCACAACCATGGACCATCAGGCCACCTGCTCCAGCTACAGTCAACAAGATGAAGAGGAAAGGGACAGCTACGTGCATGTCTCTGCAAGAGGGACAAATGGTCTATGTGCATAATCTCTGTGTTTCATAGAGGTACATTAGTGTATGCACATTTTCTTTTTTTGGGTTAAATGAAATAAATTGTGTGTCCTGCAAGAGTTTGTTTTGTACATCAGATGAAAAAGTGTACATAAGACAGAGAAATCAAATTATTTTGCCCCAAGCCGTTTTCCTCTGAAGATCTAAGCAGGCTTGTCTTACCTTGGGACGAATGTTCTCCAGCTCTCCGTTCTGCAGCCTCCATAGCACGTTACAGGTGGTGTCTCCTCCGATGCCAAAGTTGAGTGCATGAAGAGGCGAGAACAGCTCTCTCCAGACCTGTGAACAGGAAACCACCAATCTGCATCTCATACAAGAATTTTTTTTACTCTGGTGACAAATATCAATTTACTCTCTGATGCAAACCATGCCAATCAGGAACAAGACACATTATAATGATTAACAAATATAAGACTAGTCTGGCCACACAAATATATCGTATAAACAGCACAGTACATTTATGATGTATATCTAGAGTAATGTGTGAAAATATTCAGATTTAGAGGAAAAAAAAACTAAATAACTAAATTCAGATGCTACTGCCATGCCAGTAGTTAAATGTTCAGGGTTATGTTCAAGGTAAATGTCTGGTCTCACCTCATACTGCTGCATTAGTTGTACCATAGAATCCCCCACAAAAAGCACATCTGGTTCACCATCCTTACACTCCTGCACAAATCTTGTGTGCTGAAAACAGAAACAAAACAGAATCTTCACAACGGAGCTCATGATGTGGTCCATAATTGTGAAAGGTGGGATAGACTTAAAAAAAATAAATAAATAAATTTTTAAAATTCATTAACAGAAAACAATTAAATCTCATCGGCTCATTAACAGGCCTTTAATACTGAGTTCGCACCTTTCTGTTACAAGTGTTCTACATCTTAGCGGGAGGATAATTCTCTTTAGCCTCCTGACTTATTAGTCAGACAAAAGTCCTGCAAGTTCATCACAGTCAAGACACATCTTGAACCCCATCTGATTGACAGCTCGGAGCCAAGCAGACTCACTCAGTCCTATTAGCGTTGAAGGATTAACCTTGCATAGACCTACTAAGAGGAGCCACTAGACAAACCAGATAAAGGAGTTGGCTGAGAGAAATACACAAGTCTTGGGAATGGTTGCAACACATAGCTTTTTAAAGTCAAGTCTAAACTAATGATGACCAACTGCATCAACCTCACCCAAATTTTTCACTAATATTACAGAGAATATCATGAAACATTGTCTGATCATTGTCTGCAGATCTAGCCTGCATCTTCTCATCTGAAAATATTCTCAGGATCACAGCACAATCATGAACTTCAATGGCAAGCATGAAATTGCAAGATATGTTATTTCTGCCTTATACAATGTGTAGTATTAGGGGACAGATGAATTAATTGATTTAAGAATAAGATAGAAGAATAAATTCTAACGAAGTGGGGTGAGCTACATGTCACGTGTGGAAAACCTAATCTATAAAGAGTCAGACATCACAGTGTGATGTTATCTTCTGTTTATTTTAAGATTTTAAGGCATGCAAAATTAAGAATATCACAACAGTACAACCAAAACCTGCCCACACAAAACCTTAGAAACTAATTTCTGCTTGTATTTAGATAAAACATGTGATGTAATTGATGCTATGGAGACGCGTGGATAAGTCCAAGAATAAGACAAGCCCTTTAAAAAGAATAATGTAGCATATTGATCGCATACAGGAGGAACAAATCTGGTGGGTTATTTTTTAATAATGGAGGGGGACGAGGATGGGGATGTTCTCTACGTGAATAACAAGCACCACCAACCTGTGACATCCACCGTCCGTCTCCTTGGACATCCTCCACTGGCTGAGCCACTGCAGCTGGGTTCAATTCATCACCGCTCATCCTAGAGGAGATACCGACGCTTATCACTCACGGATGAATAAAACAATCCATAACCGCACTAAGTTAACACAGCTGTGGCCTGAGGAAGGATTTGTGCCGTTTTAGGATGGTGCTACAGTATGAGTGGGGGGGGAGCACCAGCACCAGCACCAGCACCAGCACCGGCACCAGCACCAGCACCGGCACCAGCTAGCAGGAACCACCGCTGTGATGCGGCATCTTAACGTTACGGGGGCAGACAGGCGATCCTAATACGGATGTAGGCTACTTTCGCTTTCTAGACGGGTGTTTATAGATCCCCAGGGCAGATCGCATTAAATCCACTAGGCTACTGCTTATCCGCCGTTAGCTGCTTAGCCAGCTAGCTAGCCAGCTAATGAGTGGAGACTTGCTACGGCAGCATCTCTGACACTAAACATTTGACACGCCCGTCGTCACCGTGACAATTTCCAGAAATTTCCCCGCCGCTTATTTTGCAAGACGAAGCTTATACCTGGCAGGGTCGCTCGGTCGTCACTCCTCGGCTCGCTCGGCTTCAGGAGAAGTCTTTAACCCCGACTAGAGTTCACCGCCTTCGGCCGGTCGACGCGGGTGATGCTCGGTAGCCGCCGTTAGCCGTTAGCCGCCGTTAGCCGCCTCCGGCTCGACGAGACAACAAAAGGTGTGTCAAGAAGGCGACCCGCAGAGACGCTACGCCGGGGAGAGCGCCGACCCGCCACCACCAGCCGTAACGCCAGCGGAGGGCACTGCAGCGAACCGCGCGCGGGGTGGGCACGAGGTTTGACCGGGGGCGTAACTGCCAGGCGGCTGTTTCCTCACGGACCGCGGGCTCAGGCTTTTTTCGCGGCCATAACCGACCGCAGACAATCGTCTGTAGCGGAGATTTAACGCTGCTACCGTCCGTGATTGTGGAGGTTGCGCAGCTTCTGCGTGTGATTCCCTGAGAGGTCAAGCGCAGGGCAGCAAATACCCCCAGCCCCACTGGTCCCGCAATGAATCATGGGGGAGTCGTTGGTCTAAAACGCCATTCCTACTCCTAAAAACAGCCTAAAACGTTAAACTCCGGTTTCCCGGATAACGAAGTTGTTCGCTGTTGTGTGAGACTTTTAAGTTGATGCCGGAAGCTGCTGTGGAGGACGACGCCACATTATGGGAGAGTCTGCTTGGGTTTGGGCAACGTAAAGCACTGCCGACATCTTTGCTGTGTGCCATCACGTAAGATGATCTCTGACTTCCACTCGCGGCCAATCTCTGATCCCAGCACACCGTGTCAGCTGATCGCAATGCATCACGGTCACGTTGGCTCAACTGTTGCCTTCCCGTACGGCAAGAAGCGCAGGAGATATCAGCCTCCTGTACTGTTGAGCTACGGAACGGACCCTCTCTAACTACTTCATTTATATTTGTTGTTTTTGTTAAGATCAGCAGTCTTTTTTCATTTTTGGGAAATTTAATAATATAATGTCATGGCCATTTTTGTGGCTTGTATCAGTAGCCCTTTTAAATTACACAAATATTGTGAAATACACCTCTAATACCAGCTGTTTATTATTCTTAATTCATCAGTGTTGCACTGTGGGGTTGCCTCCGTCATGCAAATCTGAACAGCCTAGTATAGTATAGTTTATGTTTTATGGTTTGGTAAGAATTCAGATACATTCAGACTGAAATAAGAGGCTCTGAAAGTCTTCGTAACCCACCTCTAAAGCGTTTCATGTTCATAGACTGATGTGTCTTGCTTTACATTGTTTTACACTGGTGTTTTGTTTTGGCTAGTGTGACTGTTAAAAGGCTTTTTAAGATTGCCCTCAAGTTTGACTTCAATTTGAAACACTAAAGTATAAGTTAAAACTATTTGTATAATATAGCATAACATTATCTATATTTTTCCAATCTTTGTATTTTTATGATTTTATATGTTAGAATTGTATATTATATATTTACGGGGGGATTTAATTTCTGATTTCTTTCTGCTCCTCCTAAATCCCCTGATTAAAACTGAATCTTCACTAGTGTTCCCTTTTGTCAACATTTTCATACAATGCCTAAAGGTTTTAACATTTGAAGATGTTATGACGTAATACTCTTACTTACTTACTGCTCCACACATCAGAAACAGCAGGATTTTTCTTTTTTTTTTTTTTTTTTTACCACGGATATTTAGTTGCCCCAGTCCTTGCTGAAAATTTTTTTATGAATCTTCCAATTAATCTAATTTCAATTAAGTGACTTTTAGGGGCAGTGTATTTAGCACCATGTATCAAATTATTCTTCTTTTTGTTCTCCTAGGAGGATTCTTGGTGCCTTTTGAGTTTGAAGTCTAAACAACCTGTATCTTCTCTAAATGCCAATCCAATTTAAAAGGAATAGTCTTTGATATTATATCTTATTTACACATATATATTATTTATTTCTTATTAACATATATTTAGAGAGACAGAGAGAGAGAGTGAGAGAGAGTGAGAGAGAGTGAGCGAGCCTTGGGTCCCTGAATGATAACAAGAATCATGTGAGTATAAGGCTCATTATACAATGGTCTGCTGTTTTCATTTGGATTATAATTTACAAAAGTGTCTATTACTTTGAAAACTTACAAAAAAAATAGCTTAGTGTACAACTGAGATCATTTTAATGTAATGTAGTTCTATTAAACATTTTTATATTTGTTTTTGTTTCTTTTTACCATTACACTCATTCTTACTTATTACACATTTATATTAGTTCCTTTTTTACTTATGCTCCTGTTTAACTACTTATTTTTGTGTTTTCTACTAGAGTCACTAATAGAGCACTTTACTTGACATTGTACTTATACAATTGATAATATGACAAATAAAATTTGAATTTGAATATATAGTCCTGTGATGGGGTCTTTGTGTGGATTTGATTGACGTCTTTTGCATTTTGTTACCATTAAATCTAAATTTGTCGTCTTTTAAATAAAGTGTTAGCTTGGCACGGTTAGACAACTTACAGGTGAGCAAATAAAAACATTAGCCTTCCCAAGGCTGATCAGTGTTATTTGGCAAAAACATGCTCCGCTTGATTGACCCTGTGAACTCCCCCTTACAATCATTAACCAGTGAGAAAAGGAGTGTCAAAAAAATGCAAGGCAGAAAAAAATGCCATTTCTGGCCTTAATCTCAAACTTATGTTGAATTATGTGGTTGTCAAATTGCTGACCTTACCATCTTAGAGCTGCTATACAATATATCACTAGGCACAGAGAGCAGTAAAATTCACAGTTTATAGGTACAGACAAAGAACACGGGAAATGTGTGGCTTTGTCATTTTCTTTTAAGTGTAAAGGAACAGCAAATTCTATAAAATGACAAGGACAAGTTATTACCTGGTGTAAACAAGAAGACTAGATGTCTTTCGAAGTTGGTCTATACCAACATGTTTCTTGTTTGGATAATTAGATGATAAACTTGGACTATAAATTCAAACTCATAATGGGGCAAAATGAAATGTGATTTACTTTTGTGTACATCAGTGCAGGTCTGTATGTATAAGCTTACAAGTTGATTTCTTTGACACTGTCTTCTGTTTCTCCTGATGTGTGATTGTTAATCAGTTGGATTTTAATTCAATCTAATAGTGAGGCAGAAGCGCTCAGTGGGACAGATATGAAACAGAGGTGCACCTTCATTGTTACAGGAGGTTCTATGATGATGCTCTCAAGATGTTTTTAGTTTGTTCAAATATTATTTATTTAGCTTTTATTTTATGCAGCTTATACAGCTTAAAATCTACAGAATATTGTCTGCAAATTAGAGCTCATGTTTTGTGTTGGTATTTCAAGTGTTCTCCCACCTTCAGAGGCCATATCCCTCTACTAAAGAGTGTTTCAGATGCTGTGCGCTGTGGTCAGAGGATGTTATGAAAGATTTCTCCATCACCCTGCAGCAGGTGTACGCTCACTTTTAGTGGTACCTACATCTGCCAGGTGCACAACCTGCCAGATGTACACAGCACAAATGGAGACATTGTCCTCAGAGTCATCTGAAACCCACTTTTCAATTTATTTTATTTTTGGGCTTTCACAGCTTTTTTTTTATACCGAGACCACATTTGAACAGGTCCTGATCAAAACCTGCCACACCAAGACTAAACATATCTGGGTTAGATTATTGCAGAGTAGCCAGAGTATTTATCAGACACAGTTCAGATTTGTGAAATATCCACTGAACTATCTATTGAAATGTTAATAGAAAAATTGTATTATTGATTTACGGTAGTGACACAACGTGGCTTTTTTTCAAATTCATTTTAGAAGTCCATGTCTCTTATTTCATTCTCAACTGACATGAAGAGCTTTTCTTTCTCAGTTCAAAATAAATAAAGAAACATTATTTTTCCCTTTTGAAACACAATCAAAACATCTGAATAAAATGGCCAGTTGGTTAATTTATTCTTAAATTCTTCTTCCGAAATAAAATTGCTGTTGTTCTCTCACTCTCCCTCTAACTGGCCTCATTCAACCTCCCACTGCTTCTGCCATTGATATTTTCCTCACCCCTGCCAAAGCCTTCATCAAGGCCTGTGTTAGAAACATAATTTAGCCATCAGTGCTCTTGTTCTTCATTTGATCTGTATATGAACACTTAAATCTGCCATCATTTCAGACCCTGCTTTTCCTCTCCTGTCCACCAGGTGTCCCCATCGTGTTCCTGCCTTCGCGAATCACCTGACCTCACACCTGTCTGCAGACATGATCCTCATAAGCGTATCCAAAGAGTTTAGTCTGTAGACCTTCCTAGTCACATCATTCCATTGTCTTTTTTTCCCTTTTTCTCTACGGCCTTGACCCTTTACCCGTTTAACCTGCTGGTGTCATGTGTTCTGTCTGCTGACAAATTGAACTCTGTTTTTAATGTTTAATCTGTGACTCTGCTTTTAGTTGAAGAGCAATATTTTTTCAAGATCCCACCCTCGTACTGCTACAACTTTTGGTTGCATTCCCTAATTTAACTACTACATTACCATGTTTGATTCATAGTCACATGCATAGCTTCAGACATGTCCCAATTGTTATTTGTCAGTAATTTTACATTTCCCTTACTACTTCCCCTTTCCTTGTGATTTCTTTAATTTTCTTCTACAGTTCTCTGGTTTTTTTTGTTCGCTGATATTGGCTGAAACTGCTGACAGCATCACATTTACAGTGTATCTGATCCTGTCAGAAGACTCCATGGTAAAGACTTTGACAGAGATAGTGTCACAGCTGTTGAGGATGTCTGACAGGTACAAGTAGGTTCATAAATATTTGGACAGGGATGCAACTTTTGTAATTTTGCCTCTGTATAAAACCACAACAAATTTGAGATTAAGATGTGATTTAAGTGTAGACCTTCAGCTTTAATTCAAGGGGTTTCACAAATATATTACATTAACCATTTCGAAATTAAAGTCATTTTATACATATTCCCTCATTTTCAAGGGCTCAGAAGTAATTGGAAACCCAACAGTTAATCAGTTTCATGGCCTGGTGTAGCCTGTTCCCTCAATATTTCATGACAAATTAAGCACAATAAGGTTCTGGAGTTCAAGTGAATGACCTGACATCAACCCAACTGATCATTCTTTACACTTTCTGAAGACAAAACTGAAGGCGGCTGCAGTATAGGCCTTGCAAAACACCCAAAGGAAGGAAACTAAGCATTTGGTGATGTCCATGGGTTCCAGACTTCAGGCAGTCATTGACTGGAAAGGATTTTCATACAAATATTAAAAATGATCCTCATATTTATAATTATGTTGGTTTGTACAATTATTTCTGAACCCTGGAAAATTAGCAATTTTGTAAAAATGGCTGTAATCCCTAAATGGTTAATGTAAAATTTTTGGGAAAACCCTTGAATCAAAGTTGAAAGTCTGCACTTAAATCACACCTTGATTTGTTCATTTCAAATCCGTCATGGTTGTGTAGGGTGGCAAAATTGCAAAAGTTGCGTCACTGTCCAAATATTTATGAAACTAACTGTATTTAATGAACCCATATAGCTGAGTGTCATTATCAAAGATGATTGGGACCCACCACATCTCAAAAGTATAATGTAGCGGTGCCTCACCGGAGACAATGGCCTGAAAAGTATGAATTGAATAACCTCAAATCTTAATAATAATTTACTAATTTCAACCCATAATAATTACCAACCTGGGGCCCACCACTCTGGGCTGCGCTGGCTTGCACCTTCTAGCAAAAGAGTATTGCACAAAAAAAAGTCAGTGATTACATAATAACTTAAGAAAAATTAAATTAAATCAAGATAGCGATGAAAAAAGATGGAACAAGTGAAAACAAACAACAAAATTTCACTATAGCCGATCACCTGATGTATACTGTATGAAAGTCTTACTTTCCACCAAGAATGTGGCAAGGATGGAGAACATTGCCTGTCAGTTAGGTTACCATTGTGAAAGACTGAGATCAGTAAAGGACATTGCTGTCCATGCCAAAGACGCGCTGCAATGTCCTCTCTCTTTCAGTGCATGATAAAAAGAAGGAATAAAGAATAGCTGGGCAACCAAAACAAACAGCAGACTATTAGACTTGCAGCAGGGTGGAACCCAAACCACTAAATCCCCATCATCCTTGATGTGGTGCAGGTATTTAAAAGGCTCCTGTCTCGATATTTCTGGGAATTGGTTTGTGATATTGTCCTGTTGCATACAATTGTGGAAAGGCTTCCCACGACTTAGGTGCACAAGTTTTAAAATATTAAATGTGCTTACATGTAATTCAATTTATGGTACATCGGGCCTGGTTACATAAAACAGTGATTTATCAAGGATGGAGAATTTCTTATTTGTAAAATAAATGAAGCTATTGCTTACGATTACATTCATTTGATTTACTAAATACATGCAATTGTTTTCATTGTACAAATAAAGGGAAATACTTATGTGAATTTAACAGAATAATACTTTCTTTTTGTAACCTGTTGAGCTGCATTCAGCCATTTTAATGCAATTTCATTTGAGAATAAGAATTACAGTCCCGAAACAACCGCGTCTTCCCCTGTCCCTAATGCATCCTCAATGCATCCCATGCATGTTCTTTAAACCGTCCAAGGGTGTTAAGCCACAGTAACTTTCCCTGTGACCACTCCCTCTCAAAAAGCTCATGAAGCTCAAGCAAAGTAGAAATCCCCTGGTCAAGATTTCCATTCGTTTATGAGTCACTTTTAATGCCTGGTCTACTCTGAATCATAGAACACAGAGTACACAGACGTTTGCCAACCACACAAATGTTTGTCATGGACACTGTTTGTTGCCCTAGGTTTCCCTTTTTTCCCAACTTGGACAGAATCTCTTTTTTTTTTGTGGTGCTGGACATGAGCTGGATATTGTTTCACCTTTATCATCTGTCATTGTCTTTTTATGAGCAGCTCCTCATTTTTCTGCAACAAGCACTTTGACCTTTTGCACTGAAGGAGGGGATCTTAAGTATTAAGATTTTCTCTTTTGAGTTGTACTCCGTTTCCTCTATGTCTCGTCCTTTGACAGAAGGACTGTCTCTGGGCCTTCAGGTGTCTGTGTCTTGAGAGTTTGTTTTCATGTCAGGCACCCGTTATGTCATGAATGCCATTCCCTTTAGTCTTTCAGCTACAAACTCATAATGTAGTGGGAGAAAAATCTCCTTCTCTTCTGTGCATTTTAGATTTTAAGATGTTTTTGTACTGCGGAACAAATTCTCCAGAACTGAATCATTTTTTCCCAGGTCCCAAGATGTCCCAGGATTTGTCTGCGTAAAATTTGTCCAAAGAGGAACAGTACCAGCATAATGCTGAATTATATCAAAAAGTGACTCACAGTGATAAGGATTTGGCTTTCTTGCGCCCTCTGTGTCGTCCTCCTTAAAACCCTTTCAATAGGAGCAGAAAAAGGGGCTGATTTATAATAGGAGATTTTTGCATGTCTTCAAAGTCATCAGTTTTTTGTCTTTATCTGCATATTGAGTTTATTCTTGTCTGTCCACTGCTTCTGCATGGCATCCTGCAATACTGAGAGATTTTGATCAAAATACATTTGCCATTCATCTTACTGACCTATGGACAACGGCCCAACTGAAATCAATTTTCACTTTGTAGAGCTTGAAGTGTTTCAGACAAATCATGTAGAAGTCTCAGAGCAGGCAAGTCAACCAGTGCAGGATTGTTGCAGTGATTTGATAAGTGAACACATATCAGCGACAGCAACCACAGTTTTGGTTGTAGACTGACATGGAATACAAGTTCCAAAACAACTGCACTGCCAATAGCATCCAAATACAGCAAACAGCTCTTATTTTCTTGTGGGTCTTGAAGTATATTGCAGGTGGGACCTCGAATAGGAATGCACAACAAAAGGAGACATTGCAACCTACTGGATACTACTGTGTTTGATTTTTGAGCTAGGTTTTTCCTCATCCTGCTTGAGTTGAATGTCAAAGAACTCCATGAGCCCATTCCTATCCAAACAATTATCAAGATTTGTTAACTTCATCTGCACTGGCAAGTTGTTTTTTGCAAGTTTCATTGAAGTTTGTGGTGCTCAGGATCCCCACAGCGTTGTGTTAGTTATTCATTACAGCCATGTGAGACCTTTTCCTGGACTGTGACACAAAAATTTATGTCACCTTAAGATCTTCTGCAATTGAAAGCAAATAGCTGTTACCATGTGTGAATCTTCACACAGTCTCATCCCTCCAAAAAAGCCATTTAGCTTTTCAACTCTGAATGCATTTCATTTAATTACTCTTGAATGAGAGGAAATGCAATGTTTTGACAGTGCTTAATTTACTGCTGATAATGCCGGTCCAACCTTTCTTCAAAACTCTGTATCCCTCCTACAAGGGAGGAATGGTCGGTTGAATTGCTGACCATTCCTCCCTTGTCAGGCTTACAGAATACTCTTGGAGGCAAGATGTTATTTCTCTTCCAAAGAATAAGCCCCTCTTAATCTTGTCTTTTTGTCAAGTTTCTGTTGCCTTGTCATCCATGCCTCAGGAAGGACAGTACCATTGGGATATGGTAGTAATGTCTTTCACACTATGGTAGCCAATGCAAACAGGATGAAACCAAGCACAAAATAAGGAGACATCTGAATCCTCATCGCCACTTTCCTAAATGCACTACGCCATTTCATCTCCAGTGGCTACAGCCATCATTATCATTTCATTGTCATGTCTCTTTTTACTACTTTCTTCATGCATTGCAATGTTTTCTCTTCTTCTTCTTTACTAACAGCCATGTATTCCCCATCATCACCAGTGACCTCAGTATCCTTTTCCCTATTCTTACTAATAGCACTTTTTTCATCTTCATTCTCTCTATCATGTTCAAGTTCTTTCCCACACTGCAATCTGTTTTTCTCATTTTTAAAATTTCTGAGAGGCACAGAGATTCTTTTTCTTCTGCCTCAACAGTGCTCTTGTACTGATAAACTTTCTGTCACTGTGCCCAGACAATGTGCAGCCACTTCTTCAACCTTGTCATCAAAAAATTTCCCAGCCAATGTTTGCTGCTCCAAGAGCTTTTAATTTTTTTAAGGAAGAAACCTCTGTAGTCTCTCGTTAGGCCTATATTATAAAACAACTGCCAAACAATTGATTTTATGCACAAGCTATACCTTCTGTGCAACAGAATCAAATAATTCTAACATCCTACCATAAGAAAATAATGTGAAAAGAGTTTCCATTTCCATCTCAAAAAACATAATTCAATCCGGCTCGTCTTCCTTGGTTATTGATTTGTGATTTTTGTAAGTCTGTTCACAGGGTAACAGTCAAAAGCACTTGGGGATATGTAAAATATGACAGGTGTTAGAACTTCATTCAACCTTAACCTGTAAAGATGGTTATTTGACTTTACTTGCTAAAATCATTTTTTTTCATGCATTTTGCAGGTTGCTGGGTTCGAGGGCCTGCATGATCAGGAATTCCATGGTATACTGTATATATAGATATAGATATATAGATATAGATATAGACATAGATATATACATATACATATACATATACATATGTGTGTGTGTGTGTGTGTGTTTGTGTGTGTGTGTGTGTGTGTGTGTGTGTGTGTGTGTACATATATAGATATAGATATAGATATAGATATAGATATAGATATATAATATATTTACTATAGTAACACATCTGATGTGGTAATATACCTGTTGTCCTACACAATTTACCTGTTGGAAGATGGATTATACACTATACTGGGCAGCAAAGGAAACTTTAAAGCTTAAGTGCAGTATGTAGCCCTACAGTGAGCCTGTGATGAAGTAAATAAGGTGGTGTTACATCCTCCAGCTATATCATGGCCTCAACACATCAAACCCCTATTATCCAAAAATAAATATTGTTTACTGTTTTTTTACCAAGACCCTCTGCTAAACCTTATTTTGTGCTTCTTATAATTTTTTGAGATAAGCAGATCGTCCCATTCCTACTAAATAAGAGATTGTTATGGATGTAACTCTTTGCCCTCAAGCAAATCAAAAATTTAGCTTGTCAATTAGATAGAGCTCTTTCTGAGTGGTCATTGGCTCTTGGGCCACTGATCTGACTAACATTCTGACCCCATGGTCAGAAATTTTGTAAGAAATCTCTGAATATCTGTAGCCAATATCAATATCTGGTCAAAAGTTCATGTGAATTGCTGCCTTGGAACTGCGTTTAATTTAAAAAATGTATTACTGGATTAATCTTGGTCAAGGTCGGCCAAATTTGACACTAATAACTCTCAATAATAGTTGGGCTAGGGTCTGTTGTGGACAAGCTTTGGCACAAGTAATGATCAAGACACAATGAATCCTAACAGCAAAATGACCCACATTAAGCCTCTGAGCCCCACAGGTTGAATATTTACAGAGTCCCAAATATAATTCCCTAATATAAACCTCTCAGATTAATGCAAGGTTATTATTTATCAATAATTGTCTTAACCCATCACTGTGAGTTATAAAGTTGGATAGGTTGGCCCAGGATTGTAAACTGGTACATATATATATATATATGTATATATATATATATATATATATATGTATATATATATATATATATATATAATTCTTGCCACAGTCTCTAATTTATTAATTCATTCATCTGAAACTGTGGTGTAAAGAATCTCTAGCCTCTCTGCAATGATCTGGTAAATATTGGACATGTTTAAATACAGTAAGTTTTGATATCGACCTTGTCCGATGTGGTGAAAGAAAGAAAAAAGAAGAACTGAACCCTTTTTTTTTTTCATTTTCACACACAAAAAAAAAAATGTCGCACAAATTTGAGAGACGTTTCTGAGTCTGTCGCTCGGCACTAAACTTTCCCCCAAACGTCCGAATCAGAGTCTGCGACCCGGACCCGGACCCGGACCGCGTCGTCCACCGCCCGCGGCGCGACGCTCAGGTGCTGAGTCGCAGGTTTGGTGGGCGGGGGCGAAGGTTACGCAACACCGGGGCGAGCCGGCGGGGCGTGTGCGGACGGTGACTCACGTTTCACCGACAGGAAGGTAGGTTCACAAGTAAAAACCAGGCTTTTCGTCGGCGGTGGCGTCCACGTCGATGACTCCCCCCCGGTAAACGCACACGAAGGGACTTTTGCTGAGGAGCGCAGCCCTCGGAGCCGAGGCGGTGTAAATGTGTGGTCCCATGTATCGGATATGGCCTCTGCTTCTCCTGGGAGGTTACGTGTTGCCAGGTGAGTCGGAGCGACTTCCTGGACCGAGTCCGCTTTTCAGGTGCTTGTCGTCCGACGCTAAGCGAGACGACAGCGCCGTTAAATACATTGAAATCCTGATTTATTTTACTTTTTGGGAGGAGGTTGATTAGGAGCCGCCGCTCATTGCGGGACAGATAGAAAAATGTCGTTTGTTAGGAGCTTGTTTACATGTTGGCCTAGCTCGACCCCTACATCGTGTTTACTCTTCGCTTTGATTAGTGTAACCTACCGGTGAAAGTAGCCCACAGAGTATTAATGTGTCATAAATGTACACTTATTTGTACATATATATATAGAACTTATCAATACATGTATTTGATCACACAAATACATGGTGGCTATTGAGGCCATTTTTATGGGGAAAAAATGGCACACGTCGTTTTCTTCCGCAGTTTGTAAGATCTAACTATGTCTGTCTATCTAGCTATGTGGTCAGAGAAGGGTTCCAGCTATACAAGTGATCTACAGATTGAATATTGATTAGCCATGTGTCAGCTTGATTTAGAGGTTTGTTAACCAGCATTTTCAAAGTCTGTGGCAAGGTGAGACAACAGCTTGACTTCCTGTTGAATCAGTCCCAAACACTGTAAAAAGTGTGTAATATAACAAGGGAAGAGTTGTACATTTGTACGTTGTACATTTTTGACATTTTGGCTGCATTTTGGCTGCATGTCTGATAAGCAGTCTCATGGTGTCACAACAGATGGATAATGTGAAGCTGTGTGAAGCTGTGAAGGGAGAAGAACTGAAACTAAACTATAACTTGTCCTGCGGGTAGCACAGATCTGTTCTATTTGCAGTCTATCAGGAGTATTCACCTGCAGAGCCTTGGAAAAGGGTTGGGAAGCTTTTCAGTGATTAAGTTTGAACAAGAGAGTGAAAGGTCAGGGGGGAGGAGTAGTAGAGAACTGTATATTTTTTTTTTTAAATCATCACAAAAAGAAAATGAAAGATAAATAGATTCATTTATCATTCATATTAATATTTAAATGAACAGTTACAACAGTGAAACAGTTAATAATTATAAAATATTTTCGACGGGCACTGAACATATTTCATTAATTTCACTTTTACTTTGATTCAGCTCATCTGCTTTTTAAACAAGCCCATTCAAGTTTTGATGGCTTTGATCCAGTTTGATTAATTAATCTGTGTTAGGAAAATGCTGTACTGAACTTGGGTTACTGAAAGAAACAGTCATTAAAGTGTCACTGTACACGAAAACATGAATGTCACTAATGTTATCTACTAATTTAGCCTAAAATAGATGGAATAGGAGAATATTTCTAATATATTTATTTTCCTTTTCGAACCTCTGTTTATCATTTAGGTTGTCGTATTCAAGGAAAAATATAATGTGTTAATACTTGTTTTTTTTATCCTCTGTTTATTGTCCCGAGTCATTAGTAGATCTCAGTACTGGAATTGTTCTTGATTCAAGTGTTGTGATTCATCACTCTTTCTATCATTAAGTTGGATATCATTTACAGACTTGCTGTATGACAACTACACATAGTACGCATACTTCTTGACTGACCACGTGCTATTGAATTCAGTTATCCTCTTAGGTTTGATTTTCATCTGCAGGCGGTCTGCATTTTATGTCATGCCTCTCTGTCCAGGATTACAGAACATTCTTGGCTTTTTCTTCTCTGTGGTTTATTAGAAGGAATGTTTTAATCCGCAGGAAGAGTCTGCAGGTATCACTGTGGCTGACAGTGTGATCCAGATTTAGCTAAACCAGACTGCACTTGCTGTATAACGCTTAACCGTGGTTTCAGGTAAAACATGATGGACATTTGTTAAAAATTTAAACCATCAGTACAACTTGTTACACAAATTTCCAAACCTTCTTTTTTTCCAATGGTCTATTTAATATTCCCTGTATTTTTAAGGTCCCTTTAGCAGCGGTGTCTATCTGACCTTCCTTAATTAAAACAAACACGTAGTCATTAACGTATAGTAAGTGTAGCAGCCACAAATCATTAGAATTATTTGCTCTCTGGTTTGTTGTACTGAAGTACTCACGTCAAGTCATTTAGATAATTGGAAAAATCAGGCAGTACGATCTCAATCGGTGGTTGAAACAACAAAGAAAGAAACAATAAACACCAAAAATCTCTCAATGTGTCTATTTGCTCTCAACTGTCAAGCATGTTTCTGTTTCATAAGCAGTGATAAATATGTTGGGTGTGAAAAAACTCTCGTACTGGTTTAATTAATGGTTTGATGAACTGTTCTGAAACTGATAAGATGATGATAAGACACTGTAACCTGGGCAGTTTGACCCCTGGACATGTGTTTGTTTAATGACACTGTCAGGGGATGTTGGTGCATAAGGTTAAATATTGATGAGTGTTCTTTCCCACGAAATTATCTCCATCACAGGGATGCGATATGTCAGTGGAATAGATATTTACACTCCACGTGACGTGGAAGCCATCAATGGGACTGATGTGAAGCTGAAATGCACCTTCAGCTCCAGTCACAAAGTGTCGCCCCAGTCGGTCACGGTGTCCTGGACCTTCCGCCCAATAAATTCTGGATCAGATGAGTCAGTGAGTAGAATCTGTGCTTGTCATAAAACATACTCTGAATGTCCTTTTTATTGTGTGTTAGTGTCATCATCAATGAAATCCAATCATTATATTTATAGGGACTTAAAAATGCTGATCTTCAAGATTTTTAGTTAAATTATGCCATTTGGTTCATTATATTATTTCCTTTCTTGTATCGATAATTAATAAGTCAGTAAATTTGTCTGATTTGAAAACTGACGTATCCAGGAGAGAAGAAGTCAGTGGCTGATCTGCTTCCTGCTAATGGTGACACATACAGTACACTACTGTAGGTCATATTTGTATACAACACAAGATGCATATCTCCTGGTAATTGGGGACTATTCACAAAACATGAAAATCATGTCATTATTCCGCTCAAAGAGCTTCCAGCATACATGGCAAACACACACATCAGTGCTTTTAAATTTATATATTGAGCCTGATAGTTTAAAATGTGACAGTCCAGTGAATGAGTTGCTCAGGAAATGTTCTTTTATCATTTTAATGACCTTTCTTGAATGTGTATGGCAAAAAATGTTTCTGGGAGCCATGGTATCAGGTGACCTGCAGTTCTTATTGTGGCCACTATGGCAAAATCACTGCAAAGCCACATGCTATTCCTGAGTTATTGTAAAACTAAGCTATGGTAGGTGTGGGGCTACGTTAGCCCAATTTGTTTGGACCTCTACACTCTGCAATTATTATAAATTGTTTGTTTGTGTGTGTGTGACAGCTGTTTTACTACCAAGAGGTACCATACCCTCCCCAGGAAGGGCGTTTTAAAGGCCATGCAGTGTGGTCAGGAGATATTATGAGACAGGACGCCTCCATCACCCTGCATGAGGTGCCACCAACCTTTAATGGTACCTACATCTGCCAGGTGCGCAACCGTCCTGATGTGCACGGCAGTAATGGAGAGATCGTCCTCAGAGTTGTCAGCAAGGGTAAGATGGGCCGAACTTCATGCTTGGAAGACACAGTAACATCTGGCAAGATGAAAAGTCTGTCATATTTCATCAGCATTGCATGTATTATAGTGAAAGAAAATTCAAAATTGTTGAAGAAGCTTTTTTCTTATTGTTGCCTTTTAGTCATGACATCAATGTTTTCAGTATGTATTAGAAAGTAGTACTTTATTGGTTCTAGCAGAAAAATTCTGTGTTATTACTCAGGCCTCTGTACATGTAGGTCAGAGGTCATCCCTCGAGCAGGACAGTTGTCAGTGTTGTAACCAACAGAACTTTAGCAAGTGGAATGCTTGAGGCACAAAACGGAAGGTGCGTTTAACCACTAGAAAGCTCTGTCTGTCTTTAATCGCTGATTTTGGGTCCTATCGTCTCTAGTTTCTTTCTCCGAGATCAGCATCCTGGCGCTTGCAGTTGGAGGTGCCTGTGGTGTAATCCTCATCATCCTCGGCATCTTTGTGGCAGTGAGGGTCTACAGAAGAAGGCGCATGGAAAATGACATTGAGCTGCACCCAGGGCAGGAAGCGTGGAAGGACTCGAGTGTGTGGTGAGGGCCAGAGACATTGAGCCCCTCTCCTCCTCTTTGCCTTGATTTGCTGTTTGGATTCACTCTGCTGAAAGAGACAAATGGAAGTTGAGGGTGGGAAGGTGTGTTTTTCTTCCATGTTTGCAGCTCCACTGTCAACCACAGTCAACCTTTCAGACATTATTATTGTACATAATTAATGTACCACCCATCCAGTTAGCTTAATGCCAAATCTTTACACACTTTTATATGTTTTTACCAAAATTTGTAAGTGATTGTTACTACTAACTTAATTTTATCAGAATTTTTGATTTGTATACGAGGAGATGTAAATATGGATGGATGGTGCAGTTCTTTAAACTTGTTCATTAACCTCAATTCACAGCAGTAATAGTGCTGACTGCACTGATTACTTTTTTCTGTATTGATTTGCTCTCATATCATATAACTGTTACATGTGACTTGTTAAGTTTTTAAAAAATCATTAGTTATTAAAGAAGGAGCTTTACAGAACTAAGCTTTAATTGAAGTGAAACTTTATCCCCAATTTATCCCCAAAGAGCAGAATAGCCCATCAGACATGATACTGCTGCAGTGAATTGAGTCATATATTCCACGTATCCTCTCTGTTGCCTGAGAGGTTAAGTTTTCCAGATATGGCAAATAAGAAAAGATACAGTTATGAACAGAACTTTTTTTTTCCTGGGCAAAATCGTCCTTTTTCTCTGTGAGAACTACTGTTTCATTTTATATGCCACTTTGATTTGTGAGTACAGGTTGTTTTTTTTTACCAATTTTTACAAATCCAGAGGCCTTAAACCCAGAGAACCACAGTAGTTTTTTGTAGAGAAATGTTCATAAAGTTTTTTATGCATACGTTTTTCAGTGGTAATCTCACTGGGTTTGTTTCAGGTTGAGAGTTGTGGGTATTGTATTCTTTAAAGTCCTCTCGTTCGTTATCCTGGCAATGGATATTTGCTGCAGTAAACTAATGTGGGCCTTTTTATTGCTTCAGCCAGTTAACCACCAAGTTATCCACCAATAGCTCACCTTACTGTGTGTGTGTGTGCGCGTGTGTGTGTGCGCGTGTGTGTGTGTGCGTGTGTGTGTGTGTGTGCGCGTGTGTGTGTGTGTGTGTGTGTGTGTGTGTGCGTGTGTGTGTGTGCGTGTGTGTGTGTGCGCGCGTGAGATTGAATTTGTTTTGCGGGCGTTGGGTCAGTACATTTGAAGAGGCAGTTCATCTGAAAGTCGTGGAGAAGAAGAAGGAAGCTGATAGTTCAGATGATGAAGAGTCTGGGCCAAGCAGTGGAGATGATGAGAGGGAGGATGGTCTTGATGATGATGGTGACGCCGACGACGGTGATGATGACGATGTTCCTGGTGGAGATGATGATGATGATTAAATTAATGCTCCACTGATTTGAGTTTGCTCTCCCCTTATAACACCAACTTTTTGGTGATCACTAAGATGGCTTTAGGGTTGAGATGTAATTTAATTCTACTTTCTCATGGTTAAGGGTATTATGTTTACTGGAATGCAGCTAGAATTAAACTAAACATTATGCTTACTCCATCAGTTTAGCAGTGCACTCCTAGTCCACAGAGGTCTGCTAGGCTCACTTCTTTCTAACTCCACACCCCCTGATTTTTCCTTTCAAACTTGGAAGTCTTCCGACCCATCCAGCACTGACTCAAGGGACATCCTATGAGGACATCTTTTGGATTTCATGCAGCTCCCTCTGGAACAAAAATGGGCTCTATACAACTTTTTGATATGTATCCGTAGCCCCCAAGACCTTAAACAGATTTTGATTTGTAAAATCAGTGTAGTTCCATTTGAATTTCTGCATTATTTATAGATGTGGATTGATGGATATAAGTCCTGTTTGTTGGACATGTCCACTGTAACTTTGCTTCTTTGTGCTAATTTGACTGCATTTCTACACGGCTGCTGCTGGAAATGTATTGCCTCAGATTAGTGTGAATATTCATGAATCTTCATGTTTAATAAATAGAAAATATATTTTTAAAGTGCAGTGCCAGTTTAATTTAGCTTGTTGCTAAGCTGTCTATCTGCTGCCACATTAAACAGTTCTCCTGTTAAGGCCATAAATGCACCAGCTGAGAGTAGATAGAGCTAAAGTATCAGAAAGAAACGTGTTTTAACTGTGTTATAATGTGTATTTATAGAGGGCTTTGAATATTATTGGACAAAAACTGATAGAATGAGTGTTGTCATTTATTTTTTAGTTCCAGAAAGTCTAGAATGAGATGAATGAATGATAAACAAAAGTCTTTACTGCATTGCAGCACCACACAAATGACTCTGTATTTTGATTATGTACATAGTGTAAAATAAACAGAACTTTACACTTTTTAAATCAAATTAAATGTTGTAACATATATCTCTGCTGAGCAACTTTGAAATAAAAGGATGTTTTTAAACTGTTATATTAGCATGAAGTGTATTTTTTTTAAGTTCTTGTGTGGGAACAGATCAACTCTTGAGGTGAATAGATTGGGCGTGAAATACCAACTATCAGCCACACCTGTATGTGTCACACATGACAATGGTCGGTGTAAAAATACACTTCCTGGCCCTAAAAACAGCTGAGTAACTCTCATGCTTTTAATCATTTTCCATCCATACAAGTCGATATTGAATTAGCTTTTTTCAAGACGTTTCTTACATAGTGTCCTGTATCCTGAACTAAGTTGATTTGTATTCAAAACGGGTTGAAATAATCTCACTGGGACATTTCTGGACTTGTTTAAAAATATTTAAGGGTCAGTTAATACCTGCTGAATGCTCGTGAAAATAGCACAGGCGTTACTGTTAAATCACGCAGTGCTGTGATATATAAATCAATAAAAACTACAAAAGAAGACAATAAGATACATCAGCCCCTGGTGGTATCACCAACTCCCTCTTTCATGGTCCTTAACTAGTATTTTTATTTGGTGATTTTAAACACGTTCTGTGATAACAGTCCTCTTAAGGTAAGACAAGCAAAACTCAAGTGTGATGTTGATGGTTACTGAGTCAGGGTGGAGAGGGCCTTGTGGAGGAAATTACACATACAACATGTATAATCAAGTTTGCATATATTTGTTGAACATGATTGAATACAGTTCCTGCACATGTGGACACATTCAGTTTCCATCATATCATTTTGAATCTTTCCTTGGGACCTCTTTGATAAAACTTCTGGTTGGGGCTGGCTCAGGCTTGGCTTGAAGCGTCCCCTAGTTATGCTGCTATAGGCCTAGACTGCTGGGGGACTTCCCATGATGCACTGAGCTCCTCTCTCTCTCTCTCCATGTCTACACATTCATACCTCATAAGTGCCTGTTACTAACTTGACTCTCCTGTAGTTCTGTGTTTTCTCGTCTCTCTTCTCTCTCCTCTTCCTCCTGCGCTTTCTGCAGGTGTTTCTGCCTCTGATGCTGCAGTGTGGATCCATGACTGCAGACCACCTACTGCCCCATGATCCTGCTCAACCACCACCAACTGCTTCAATTATTATGATTATTATATTTTGTCTTCTTCTTCTTCTTCTTCTTCTTCTTCTTCTTCTTCTTCTTCTTCTTCTTCTTCTTCTTCTTCTTCTTCTTCTTATTATTATTATTATTATTATTAACTTTTTTTTTACATGGAACTGGGATCATGCTATGATCTCTTTCCTCCTGCCCCCACCCCTCCCTTTCTCCTCCCTATCGCCGCCATAACTATAAAAAGTATGGTCTAGACCTTCTCTATATGAAAAGTTCCCTGAGGTAACCTCTGTTTTGATTTGGTGCTAGATAAATAAAATTGAACTGAATTGAATTAGAATGAAAGCCTGAACTTAGAGAACCTTTGCCTTTAGACTAGGCTACGGCTCTGCGTCAAAGGGTAGCAAGTTTGCCACCATGGAAATAAATCACAAGCAAAGCTGTGGGATTCGTCCTTCAACTCCCAGTTCTCAGTAGATAGGATGCAGAGGCAGAATTCCTCCAGGAAAGAAGACACTGATAAAGAAATGAGCAAAGATGCAACCATTGTACTAATTAGCTAGCCTAGGTAAAGCCTCTGAAGGTGACAGAGTGCTAATAACTTTCACTGGCAGACATGCCTACAAATAATAATAACTGTTTTGCTGTGTTTGGGGCAGTTTGTCTAAGGCATTGAGTCCAAAGGCATATGTGTAATTTCACAAACCCTTTAATAGGCTCTAACCTGGGACATGTGGAAACCTGTCGAAGACTAAACAAGCTTTTCATAAACCACATACTTATCCACACTGACTGTTCTGCTGAGTGTAAATTGTACATAATACATGGTTTGGAAAAAAAAATATGCCCTCCTGAACTGGGTCTTTCTTTGAATGAATGAGCTAAGTACTGTTAACAGATACATTGTCAAGGACCATGACATGAGGTAATTTTAAGACCTCTTACAGCCAGTGAATCTAGTTATTAAAGCATTGTCCCCACTTTATTCATTAGCGTTCCGTACATAACAACTACTGAATCACATAAAAGGGCTGAGTTTAGCTTAATGTGTCACACATTGAAAGGGAGTGAATTTGAAACTTATTTGGTCATATCTGCATTTCTACGGTGGTCAACTGTAACTTGAGCATTTCCATTTTATGCTATTTCATACTGCTGCTCTACATTTATCTGACAGCAGTAGCTGCCATTTACTTTTCAGGCACTCTACTTGTTTCAGATGAGTTGTTAACAGCCCTACCGAAGAGATATTTTCCCGCTGCGTTTCTCAGAAGATTTTGTTTTAATCCACACTAAATGGTGTCTTATTTTAATTCAATTTGTTGATTTATTTGTGTATTTTGGCCATTTTGGGGGGAACAAAAATTTGAAAAAAAGCCGTGAACAAAGCAATAACATATTGACAGATTCATCGCCTTTGTAAATTGATATGGGAAACTCATTAGAAAACACTTGAATTTTTACACAAGCAGCAGTTATGAAGCAGTTTGTCATTCATTTGGAGTCATGTTTCAGGCCATCTCATAAATGTAAGTCCAATATTCACTTTCTTTTAACTCTGTGTCTCTACAACCTCTCGAGGGAAACTTCCGGCTCTTTAGCTGCTAAATGCTCCAATGAGTTCACCAGGTTTTTAGAGCCTTTTCACTGAAAACAGCCTGCTTATGTGTTATGGGAGCTGTGAGAGTAAACCAAAACAGTTGCAACCAAAAAATAAAACAAACTCTGTAAAGCTCAACAAAGATAAGGTAATCTGCAGGTTCAGACGATCATTCTCTATAGGTTCATCAGTCACATTGTTTTCACGTTGTCATTTCATATATTGTTATTATAAAAAAAAATGATTACAACCAATTAAAAACTTATTTTGGGCTCAAAAAGGTAAAATTAGCCATTATTTCACAAAAATCAGCAAAGATCATTGAGAAGTCCAAAAATTAATTTCAAGCTTTTTTTTCCTTCTTCCTGCCTCAGTAATTTTCTCATGACGCTCAAGATGTATCTTTTGACCCTTTGCAGGGGGCCACGCCCGTTGGTTGGGAAGCACTAAACTAAAAGACTAAACTACCTAACTGTATATAAAGTATAGAAGTTACTGTAAATTGCTACATGTACATCAATGTATCAGTATTTTCAGTAAATCTCAGTCACAGTGTCCATTTTTCTGTGGAAACTGCTTTTGCTTCTCATACTTTAAGTGCATTATGCTGATAGTACATCTGCACTACTCCTTGAGTGCGGTTAGGAATGCAGAATGCACTTTTTTGTAATGGAGTATTTTGAACATACTGCTATTGCTCTAAAACTTTAATATAAAGTAAGAGCTACAAAGTGCATTCTTATCTCTCTGGAGCAGCAGACATTTTGCTGCAGTGAAGGCAGATGACAACTTTGTGCTTGTAAAGTTAACAGACCTACATTGCATCTAAAGACACGAATATAGGACATACTAATGAATATCTGTACAGTATATGTGTTTTTTGATTATGTTTTTGTCGGTATCCATGCCATGGTCATGCTCTGTGTTGTTACAGTCATTCTGCGCAGGTCTGCAGCAGCAGTCTGTCTGCAGCAAAATGCTTTTTTTTTTTTTTTCTTATTGCAGTTCTGGAAGAGTTCCCACTGCTGCTGCATTGATACTCCACTGGAGGGGTCTGGAAAGGAAAGCAGTGAGCCTGCAGCCTGGCCGGATTATCACTCACTTAGAGCTCCTCACTCATGAAATAACCGTCCAGTCACCACACTTCACTTACCTGTATATACTCATTATGGAACCCTGAACCAGAGTAGTGGTCCCTATCAGTGGTGATTGATGGTATTTTTGTAATCCTCTGGCTACTTTTTTCTTCACACCCTCCAGGCGGTAATTGAAACCAATCTCTAAATATTTATTAATCATCAGGATAACTGTTCACATAACACCCTTTGATTGTAAGTTACAGTTAGTTACATAAGTATGCAGACAGTGAAACCATTTTTGTAATTTTGCTTCTTTACATCACCATGATTTGAAATGAACAAATTAAGACGTGATTAAAGTGTAGACTTTCAGCTTTAATTCACAGTCTTTCAGAAAAATATCTCAGTAACTGTTTAGAAATTACAGACATTTTTATACATAGTCCCTCATTTCCACAGGCTAAAAAGTCATTGGACAATTGACAGTTGATCAGTTTTGTGGTCAGTTGTGGCTTCTCCTCTTATTAATTGGTAACAAATTAGTTGATTCCAAATGATGAATTTGCATTTGGTAGCTGTTCATCGGAACAACATGTGGTCCAAAGATTCTGATAAAAATGAGGAAGGCCATCATTAGGATGAAAAAACAAATCTAAAAAAAAACAAAAGCCATATGAGAAGCCTGGGAAGCGAAGGGTCTGGAGAAAGAAAGGAACGGCTAATGATCCAAAGTCACCTCCTCATCTGTCAGACACGGTGGAGGCAGTGGTATAGTTATGGACGAGCATGGCTGCCAGTGGAACTGGGTCACTGCTGTTTATTGATGATGTGACTGCTGATAGAAGCAGCCGGATGAATTCTGAAGTGTACAGGTCTATACTGTCTGCTCAGATTCAGCCAATAGGGATAATGACACAAAACATACTGCTAAAGAACTTCTCAAAGAAAAGAACTGGAATATTCTTCAATGGCCAAGTCAGTCACTTGACATCAACCCAACTCAGCATACATTTCACTAACTGAAGACAAAACTAAGGGCAGAAAGACCCACAAACAAGCAACAACTGAGGGTGGTTGTAGTAAAGACCTGGCAAAGCAACTCAAGGGAGGAAACTCAGCATTTGGCAATGTCTGTTGTCTCCAGAATTCAGACAGGTATTGACTGCAAAGGATTTTCATCCAAGTGTTAAAAATAATCCTTATATTTATAGTTTTGCTGGTTTGTACAATTACTTTTGAGACCCTGAAAATGAGGGAATATGTAAAAAATGGCTGTAATTCCTACATGGTTAATGCAATATTTATGTTAAACCCCTTAAATTAAAGCTGAAAATCTACAGTTGAATCAAATCTTGATTTGTTGTGGTTGTGTAACGAGGCAGAATTATGAAAATTGTGTCTTAATACTTACATAAATAACTGTAGATGTTGATGCTGTATTGCCTTAGTTTTGCTTAATCAGTTGTGTCAGATCGATGATATACGATAAAGGAGAAAAGAAAACAAAACAGTCTTGATTCGAGCTCCATAGATAACACAGAGTTCCCCCAACAACACAAATTTCACATAATCAGTGCAAGTCACGGTAAGTACTGCAAACCATGCATGAGCTTGTTAGGAAAAAACATGTCATCCCATAGAATCTCTGTATGTACATAATGGCAAGCTCAATGAATAATAAATAACTGTGTTAAGTGCAGTACTTGAATGGTAAAAATAAGTTAAAATACATACAAGGTCAAGCTGTAATTCACTTACAGCCCTTAGGGGTTGCAAATTCCTCATCTTCTTCCTGTAAAATAAGAATACCATTTCTTTTAACAGTGAAAAACAGCCAGGAAGTCCAAAATGGACGTGCAGTTGTCCCAGTTTCCTCTGCATGTTAACTGTTTCATGGCTCAGAGGGCACACTCTGTCACACGGTCCCAGTTCCATCCTCACAATTCTCCTTTGCCCCGGTATGAAACTCTATCTAACCTCTTATCAGACACTTTTTCCCGGTAAACTCATACCAAAAAGCCATTATTACAGTATAGCCACTCTGAATTTATAGTAATTGATAGAGTTCGACAGGCATATGGTCTTAAGTATATGAATGCAACATTAGTGACATCTAAAACTGACTAATCAAATCTGGAGAGATAGCACTTCCTCCATTATGTCATGCAGTGAGTAGTGCAGACACAAGGCACTGGTAAGCCGTTGTTGACTGATGTGTTTTTACATTTATGAGGAAGGAGTTTTTCTGTGGTGAAAAAGTGCACAAACCATTGCATATCATAATTCTCTTGCAGCTGCATCACCGTGATCACAAGAGAGTAACAAATACCTTATGATACTTATGATACAAGATACTTTGACCCCCTGGGCATTGAATGGGACACATGAACCACACACACATCCACATCAGTGATGGCTGTGGGTGGCAGTTATCCTGAGTCAGAGGGGGAACAGCAAGAGGAGACGAGAGGAGAGGAGAGGAGAGGAAAGGAGAGGAGAGGAGAGTCATAAAAAAACTTAACTCTGTCAATCTAGGAAGGGATAAGTGCAAAAATTAATTAAATAAAAGATGGGGAAGGCTTCAAAGTCACCTTGCAGTTAAAAAAAATCAGGTATTTTAAATTGTGTTAGTGGAAGAGAGAGTAACCACTGTTTTCCCTTCCCACTGTAATTCTGTGATGTTGAGTTTTGATATCTTGAAGGTGACGTTATCAGTGAAAGAACCTGTCTACAGTATTTATGAATGGAGCATTTCGATATGGGACTGGATGTCTGGCCTGGGACTGGGGCTGCATTACACAACCTCCTCCTCAACCTGCACTGCAGAACTTTTCTGTGATCTTCACAAACACTCTGACAAAAGTGCCTGAGTCTGCATACACGCCCTGAGTCAGGAGATGGGGAGGAGGGTGAGAGAGAGGAGAGGTGGGAGTAGCAGAGAGAGGAGGAGTGAATAAGGGGTGATAGAGGAGGGAAAGAGAATAGCAGGGATATGACGGCAGGTGAGGGAGGGGAGACAGAGGGATGAGGGAGAGAAGGAGAGAGAAAGAGATGGCATGCAGCCAACGGAGAGGACAGGAAAAAGTTGTGAAATAGCCAGAGGGAACGACAGGGAGAAGAGTCAGCTACATTAGGGCTCGGCTGGGGAGGAAGGAGAGCATCGGCTTTTCCTTCCTGTCCGTCTGTCTCTCTGCGTAACTATCTGTCTCTCTGTTTGTCTCCCCTCCTCTCCTCTCTAATTGTCTCTCTTCCTGGCTGGCGCTGCAACGTGGCTGTTTCTGCAGTGAAAGTGCTGGCTGGCAGATTCTCCTTGAGTGAACCCTGACTGTGCGCAGTGAGTGTTTACTGCTCCACCGTTGTCCTGTCTGCCAGCCTCTGAGTGAGCAACGACTACAGAAGCAGGTAGGCATGACAAAACTCTACTTACCATCAAATCACGTTTCTTCTGTCAGCTTTACCCTGTTTAAATTTGGGCACTTACATGTGCAAACACATGCATGCAGAAAACATGCAAATATATTCATTCCTATACAAAGGCAACTTTCTGCCCCGTTGTCTGTGTTTAATAGTGACTCAGTGTATTGTTTTCAGATTTCAGTTGGTAAGTTTTTCCTTCCTCCCTTCTCTCTATGTCTCTCTGCCCCCCCCCCCCCCGCCCTCTGTCTAACCTACAGTCTCTTGCACAGGAGTGCTGCTGGGGCTGGCAACAAGGCTTATACTATAACCAGGACCACTGCAGGTGGAACACTGGGACGTGCCTTGCTTGGGGTCCAGACACCCAAGAAAGCAGCTTCCAGAGTTACTCCAGTGTACCAGAGAGGCCACGTCTTGCCGAGGGGTATTCTACTAGCTATCCTGCGCCCGGGCTGGATCCTGCAGCGCTATTTGTTTTGGAGCAGATCTGGCTGCGATGGAGGTCCTGTGTGTTGGGGGTGAACCCCTGAGGCTTGGCCCTCTACATGCAGCCGTCGGCTTCATCTTCTCTGTGCTGTTTGGTAATGTCTATCTCTATACATTACGTCACCTCCCTTAGTTTGATCTGTAGTCATTATTCCACAGCTCACACAACAGTGCCTCTATATCTCTCTTTTTTGAAAATGTCGTATATTTTTTCTTCTTGTTCCTTTTTGAAATACCAAAAGCTTGTGCCCAATATCAGTGTGTATTTGTTTTTGTTCTGCAGAGCAATGATACTGTAGCTATTTTGACCTTGACCTTCATATGCTCCTAACGTACGTACAGTAGGTTTTAGCTACAAGTGCACTCACTGTGTTTGTCTCTATTCTAGGTTTGTGCGTAGAGATTTTACTTTGGTGACAGGACTGGCTGGCTGGGAGAGAATATTGTGAATTGCATATTTTCCAATGATGTTATGTTTCATCCCAAGAGCAAAACGTGCTGGTGGCTCAGCTTGGAAAGGAAAGGCTATGAAGGTTTCATTAAAAAGCGAGCAGTTTTGAATACATTCTGTTGCAGATAGTCTTAAGAATGTTGTTGCAGTCGAATTATCTGGTGTTATCTGTGATCCATATTGGTTTTGATTGGGATTGTTAGCTCACAAAAGGAAATGTCACCAGAGTAAAGTGACCCTGTGATGAAAAAGCTGTGTCAGGCACTCCAGGCCCTGCTATTCAAAACATATTGTGCTGGACCTTGTGTATAACTGCAGTAACAGAGCAGCAGAGTTACTTGAAGCAGTGTCCAGTAAACTGTCTTTGTTTGTTTTTATTTGAGTCATAAACTTTGTGTACAGAGTGAGAGAGACTTGAGAGTATTTTGGCAGTGACTGTACAGTAACAGAACAGCAGAGTAGGAATATGGATGTGATATTGTTACAGGGAAAAATCACATGAAGATAGTCTCTTACCATGTAGGTATTAATGTGGTTGATATATTGTACACAGCATGGATACAGATTAAATTACCCTTAAATCAGACATCTCAAATGTTTGGTTAAAACTTCCTGAAGAAACACACAGGAAAAGCATCCTATTAGAAATAGAAATATAGTTTTAGTCATAGCTGTAGCTATTTTTAATAAAATACATTTGTCAGTATAAATCTGTCAAGCACCCTTTTCCCCACATTGTTGCTACATTCATCACTTCTATACTTACTGGAATATTCTAAACCTACTTATGGGTGTGGAGCATTGGTGCAGCAATAGTGCAGCAAACACAAGTTAAAAAGTTACACCGCCATTAGACTATGATCTGTAACATCAGGTGTAGGAACTGTAGGTTTGAAAGCTAAATTCAAACATTCCAAGTGTGATTAAGTCTATAGAATATATTATTTTTAATTAAAAATCCAATGTCCTTCATGGTGTGGAAAAACTTTGTGATGCATTTAAACACATGCCGACTTGTCCTTGGCATTGTGTTGCCAGGTAAAGACGTTAATGCATTTTTCAGAACCTGAGTAGTTATTTTTTGCTCACAAGTGTTGTCCTTTTTTATATGATAAGATCACTAAAGGAGATTTTTATCTGTGAATGAAGCAGTTTTGACTCAGAAGATACAGTGCTGTAGTGATTTTATGTCTCTGTAGTTTGGTTTCAAATATTAGCTTTTCATCTTCAAAGAACTGACTGGACAGTTGTAGGAAAGCAAATTTATGAACTGAATTTGTTCTGAGTTCTCATGTTCACTATATATCTCTTCTCACACTTTTAATCTCTGCTGAAATAGATGTATTGTTGGCATTTATTAGCATAACGTCTCAGTCTCAAAGTCTCAAAGCAATCCTATCTAGTGGCATTAGCGATTTTTTTGGGGGGGGGTTAACAATTTAGATTTTTTTTAAATTAAGTTATATGCATTTATTTGTGTGTTAATAAAAATGTTGTTCTAAAGTTGACATATATGGGCTAGAAACTGGAGCATCACTGTTCTACTTTTATCTGAAGCCCCAAAACTCACGAAACAAACTTTTATTGAAAACCTAGATAAGAAATGAAAAATGACACAATATACAGCAAGTTACTGACTTGAGGGTAAATAAAGATTGTTGGAGACAAAACTCAAAGGAGATCAACGGTCCTAGAGGAGAATAAATACAGTATTATTGTATGTCTACTTGTTTTGTTCTTGGATTCCTGTCAGGAGCCTCAGTAATGACAGGGATACAAACAGGTTACTGTAACAGAAAACAAATATTTTAAGCACAGTCAGGGACACAGGGTAGAATTTAAAATTGATAAAAATGGAATATTGGAGAAATAATTTTAAAAAGCTTGAATAACACTAGAAAAAGTGCATGAGGAAAAGGAGGGGGGGATGCTGTTGCTCTCTCATCGCTGTCTCTATTACTGTTTTTGCAAGCTCACTGTGCTGCATTGGACCATCTGAGGAAAAGACTGGAGAGATTGAGTTTGAGAGATAGCAAGAGTGAGATGAGAGTAATTCAGTAACATTACCCAGTACAGTTTGCCCTTCTTTGCTGTGTTTAGCCACATCTGTAATTCTGAGCAGTGCTATTCTTATTTGCTGCAATGGTGCTTGTCAGATGCTGACCTTGAGCATGTTATGAACAAAGCACAACACAGTGTGCAAAAGAGGGCAGAATGATGGGAATTTTAGAAACAGTTCAAAAAATGTTACAGCCATGCCTGCAGCCATTAATCATATTCAGGTGTATGTTAAAAGTGTTACATTTTCTGCATATGACGCATGCATGCTGCTACTGTAATTCTGCACAGCACCATGTGAGCATGTAGTTTACACCACATACACTAGATGGAGGCATTAAGTAGAAGGTGCTTTTATGAATAAAAAGTGTCCCAGTACAGTCTGCTCTTCACCTGCTGATATCATATACTGTAGCTATTTGCTACCTGTGACCATGGCATGCGTATGCGCCATGGTCACAACACTGAGTAGCTTAAAAGGAAGTTGAAATATCTGCTAATTCTAGAAGTAATGAGCAAAATGGGAAAAAAAAATGAAAACAATAAAAGACATGATATTTTTCCTGACCAATCTTTATGGGTGAAAGCAAGATTTAATCACTGTGGCCTATTGATGCTGTTTAACTGTGGTCCCTGTTACAGTTACAGGTTACAGGAGCAGCAGATTTCAGTGAAACTAAAACTAAATGTGATGAACACTCCATTAATGAGTATGTGGGTATGCTTGTGTATTTAGTTAAGAAGAATATCGAAATTGTCTGAAACGTTTGAATGATCAGGTTATTTAATTAAATTAATCATGCATGATTTTTTACTGTACTTTAATGAAAGTACAGAATCAAACATGTGCTTTGTGTGACACACTGCATAGAAATTACAAGTTTTGTATTTGTGTATTTTGGTGTTTATGTGGCTGATTTACAGTCATTTTACTCATTCTCATTATCGATGGGTTTTTGAATATGTTATGTGGAATACTTTGCAAAGGAAAACACACCAATCAGTTCTCAATAATCTTTTTAATCATCTGAATAAGAAAATTAAGGTTGAGGTAGCAGGATTCTACCATTATTTATTATACCATTATTCATTCTTTTTCATTTATAGCTAGGATCATAAGTATTTGCAGGTGACACGATTTTCGTAATTTTGCCTCGTTACACAACCATGATGAATGTGAAACAAACAAATCAAGATTTGATTGAAGTTTAGACTTTCAGTTTTAATTCAAGAGTTGCTTTGCCAGGTCTTTACTTCAACCGCCTTCAGCTGTTGCTTGTTTGTGGTCTCTCTGCCCCCAGTTTTGTCTTCAGTAAGTGAAATGTATGCTGAGTTGGGTTGATGTCAGGCCACTGACTTGGTTCTTCTCTTTGAGAAGCTCTTTAGCAGTGTGTTTTGCGTCATTATCTCTCTTTCACCGATGCAACATTTGGCTGAGTCTGAGCAGACGGTATAGACCTGTACACTTCAGAATTCATCAGACTGCTTCTATCAGCAGTCACATCATCAATTGACACCAGTGACCCAGTTCCATTGGCAGCCATGCATGTCCATAACTATACCACTGCCTCCACCATGTCTACCAGATGATGTGATGACTTCCCTTCCTTCTCCAAACTCTTCTCCTCCTGTTATTCTGGTACAAGGGATCTTTGTTTCATCTGCCCAAAGAATCTTTCTCTAGAACTGTGCAGGCTTTTTTTTAGATGTTTTCTGGCAAAGTTATTCTAATTCCTAATCAGGCCTTTCTGTTCTTGAGTGTTACCATTTGTTTGCACCTTGTGATAAACTCTCTGTATTCACATTCATGAAGGTGTCTCTTAATTGTAGACTTTGACAATGATACACTTACTTACTTGAGAGTGTTCTTGACCTGGCCAGATGTTGTGAAGGGGTTTTCATCAATATTAAAGAATTCTGTGATCATCCACTTGAGTTGTCTTCCAGGCCTTTTGGTTTTGCTGAGTTCATTCCTTCTCTTTAAGAATATCCTAGATTTTTGGTTTGGCCGTACCTAAAATTTATGCCATCTTTCTAATATGTTTGTTTCATTTTTCAGCCTCATGATGGCCTCCTCCATTTTCACCGACACCTCTTCAGAGAGCATATTAAAACTTCAAATGAACAACTATGAAATGCAAAGTCACCACTTGGAATCAACTGAAGAACTTTTATCTGCTTCATTTGTCATGAAATAATGAGGGAATAAGCCACAACTGAACATGAAACTGATTTTCAGTCAATTACTTTTGAGCCTCTGAAAATTCAGTACTATATATAAAAATGGCTGTAATTTCTAAACAGCTAATTTAATATTTTTGTGAAATTTAAGCTGAAGGCCTACACTCAATCACATCTTGATTCATTTATTTCATCTCTGTTGTGGTGGTGTACAGTGGCAAAATTTTAAAAATTTTGTCACTTTACAAATACTTTTGCACCTAACATCTATGCGTTTATAGCATAAACCGAAGTTATGCATTAAATGTCAGTCAGATGAACAAAGTCATTTTGTTATCTAGGACTCAGGATACTGAACTTAAAGGAACAGTTCAACAATTATGGAATATGCTACTCAGCAGCTTTAACCAGCTGCTGATGAACTGTAAGATGATTCTTCCCCTGCACAGTCTTAACTGTGTGTTCTCTATCCCCCTTCATCCTCAGGTGTGTGGTCTACTCAGGCCCTTGAGATGTCTGTGGGGAAGGTTCCCTTCCTCGAGGCAGTAAATGGCAGCACAGTCATGTTGCCTTGTTCATACTCGAGCTGCATCGGAATCAAGAACCTCTACTTCAATTGGCAGTTCAATGACAATGGCAGCATGACAAAGGTATGACCCATTTCTCTGAGAGAAAAACTTATGTTGAGGTTTTTGTAATCTCTATGTGGTGGTTCAGGATGATTGACAGCTTGCTGGTCCTATCAGGTGTGTGAGTCAGTGATAGCGTCAGAGGGGGTGGAGCCAAAAGTGAAATTCTACCGAGAACGGGTGGAGTTTGTGGGGAAGAACCATGACAACAACATCTCCATCTTGCTGTGGAACATCACCTTCGAGGACGGTGGCCAGTACACTTGTTTTGGACGCAACCCAAAAGAGAAGGACAAGAACCACAGTGCCATCTTCAACCTCATTGTGGTGGATGAGTGTGAGTGGTCAAAGTCTACTCTGGTAATGTGTGCTGATATATGTGTGGGTGTGGTCTAATTTATATACCTCTCTTTATGCATACACAATAATTTAGGCTGCCAGGTTAGAAGTAGCAACCTACATAGCTATTTGGTAGGTCAGTATTCCTGTCAGTTATTTAATTACAAATGCAGTGGAAATCATTTTTAAAACTTAACATGTCCATTAATTTCCTACCTACCATTCCACCCCTTTCAGCAACTGAAATGAGCCTAATTATGTGTAAAACTGCCCAATCTGACAACATATCTCTATAGATACAGTATTACCAGCTTAACTATACACCAATCAGCCACAACATTAAAACCACCTACCCAATAATGTGTCGGTTCCCCTTGCATCACTAAAACAAGTCTGACCGGTTGAGCCATGGACTCCACGAGACCTCTGAAAGTGTCCTGTGGGGTTGTGAGGTGAGGCCTCCATGGATCAGACTTGTATTTCCAGCACATCCCACAGATACTCAATCAAATTGAAATCTGAGGAAAAGGCCGAGTAAAAACCTTCAACCCTTAGTCATGTTCCTCAAACAGTTCCTGAACAGTTTTTTCCACATTATCCCGCTGACAGAGGCCACTACCATCAGGGAATACCGTTGCCATGAGGGGTCGTACTTAGTCTTCATAATGTTTGGGTAGGTGGTACGTGTCAAAGTAGCATCCCAAGGTTTCCCAGCAGAACACTGCCTAGATGATCACACTGCCTCCCCCTAACTCGTCATCCTACCATAGTGCATCCTGCTGCTGTTTCCTCTCCAGGTAATCAATGCCCACGCACCGGACCGTTACAAGTTATGTAAAAGAAAACATGATACAACAGACCAGGCCACCTTCTCCTATGGCTTCCCTGTCCAGTTCCACTAATCCTTTGGCCATTGTAGGTACTTTTGGCAGTTGACAGGGGTCAGCATGGGCACTCTGAACAGTCTGCAGCTGCGAGGCCCCATACAAAGCAAGATGCGATGCGCTGTGTGTTCTTACAGCTTTCTATCATAGCCTGCATTGAGGTTATCAGCTATTTGTGTTACAGTAGCGCGTCAGTGGGATTGGACCACATGGGCCAGCCTTTGCTCCCCAAGGTCATCAATGAGCCTTGGGTGTCATTCATCCTTTCACAAGTTCACTGGTTCTCCCTACTTGGCCTCCTTTGGGTAGGCACTGACTACTGAAAACCTGGAACAGCCCATAAGACCTGCTGTTTTGGAGATTCTCTGACCCAGTTGTCAATTTGGCCCTTTTCAAAGTCGCTCAGATACTTACACTTGTCTATTTTTCCTGCTTACCACACATCAGCCTCAAGAACTGACTGCTCACCTGCTGCCTATTATAACCCAGCCCTTCACAGGTGCCGTTGTACCAAGATAATCAAGTTATTCACTAAACCTGTCAGTGGTTTTAATGCTGTGGCTAATTGGTATATACCCCAACATTCTGTATATTGGTCAATCGTAAATGTAATACAGCTCCTTGTTGCCTGCTTAATGCTCACATAAAATTAACACTGAATTAAAAATAACTGGAACAGGCATGTGTTTTTATGTTGAGGGTGAAATGCATCAAACCTCAAGGACGGTGAGCTAAATTAACCCAGAATTGGAAAAAACATAAATCCTGACCTGAGAGTAAAAGATAAAATAAATTATGGGCAATTAATATGTGTTTATTGGTGCAGTTTTCATTCTTTCAGTTTATTATTTTCTAACCACACACAAACATGCACACACACACACAGACAGAAAGGTGCCAATGCTGGTGGATCAGTACAGGAGAGCTGATAATCCTTCTTTCCTTCTAAACTAATCTTTTTCTAGTTTTTAAGATAAGGTAGTCAGAATCTTGCATTTTTGTTCCTCGTGGGAACAAAAATGCTTTTTGTTATAATGACTTTTTTTTTAACAAAAAGGAATTTTAAAATATAATAAAAATGTATGATAGCCATCTTGAAACCACACTAATCCCAAATTAGTGTCTACTCCAATATGCACAGCATCATATTTGCTTTGTTTTTTTAAACTGCTGTTGGAAAACTTTAGAGAAAAGCAAAAATAATCCCTAACCTGCCCTGTCTGCATCTTTCTCAGAGCATTTCATTTGCTAACAACTGTCAGGGTATAAAACAAATTCACAAAATATAAATAAAATGCTTCTTGGAAAGTGCTGACAGTAGCTTTAAAGGTCTAAAAGAACCAAGCTCATGGGAGGTGAGTTCCTGATTGTTCTTTGTATATTTTAAACCTATGTTGCTGGGGTTTTTTTTTATAGGGATTAGGAGAAAGCCACAGCTCTAATGTCATGTGGAGGTACCAACTTGTCTCAAATTGAAAGGTATTGTAGTAGCACAAAGGCAGCCAGGGCTCCCTCCATGATTAGCATTGTGGTGTATAAATGTTGATATGTAGAATTTTTTCTCCATCCTCATTCCTCTGGCCTTATGTCAATGTTTGCAGTGAGGGTGGTGGACAACACGCTGACCATCATCATAGCCTCAGCTGTAGGTGGAGCCATCGCATTGTTGATGGGCTTCATGTTGCTCAAGAACTTCACTCTCTTTGTTCTTTCCAAGCTTGAGGAGAAAAAGTGAGTTTTTAACATCCTCTTGGTTATTTATCAGAAATGCAACTATTTCACACTGTTTCATCAGAATACATTGTTGGGGTTTGGCAGCATGTTCAGATAGCTGAGATACATGCTGAAGTAGTTTTTAATAATGCAAGTTTGAAGCGTTTCTCTGAGCAGCTGTTTATTTACAGGTCTAACTTTGTTTTATTGTCTTTGCCTCCAACCTGCAGTAAGGAGTGCCTTGTAACTTCATCAGGGATCGACAACACAGAAAATGGCCTCTCAGGATCCAAAGCTGACTCAAAACCGACACCAAAAAAGAAATGAGAAGGTGCATGTATATATAAATCCACAGGAGTGCTCATATTTATTTACCGTCTTTGCATATATTTGGATATGCACATGTGTTTGGACACATTCAAATTCTTCTTTGTTGATGTTAGAATCTTAAAAACTCTGCCTGGCTGTGGGAATATATCTCCATTGCACACAATACTACCACATGTGCACAGAAAAGTAAACATGCAGGTGATATACAACTAAATGATATGCATATCACAAGTGCACATATAATTATTTAAAATGTCCACATAATTTAATAATTTACATCCAAAGTGTAATTGCATCTACCAGAGACCCTGTAGCTTGGGATTATTTAGGACTAATATCCTCTTTTATATATATTTGCATCTCATCTAATTAAATGTGTCCTACTGGCACACAGAGGAGGAATATCAAATCAAAAATGTCAATACCTTTGTCTAAATGGAAATTATTATTCCCAAATCTTCTCTTTTGATTGTGGGACTGACATTTCATGGTAGACTTACAGTAGACAGTGGAAGAAAATAGTAATGCAGAAGGAAGGAAGAAGACAATTATTTAACTATCTACAGCTAACAGCAGTCCACGTATTGTTAGGACCCATGAGGTTTACTTTAACTGTTTGGTTCCCCACTGTTTCTGCAGGCTCTGTATACACAAGCAGATTTGTTGATTTACTGATGGATAATGGGTCGTTCTAATCATTACCACCAGCAAAGTCATTATCTGATACATCCATGCCAAGCAGTTACACAAACTGATTGTTAAGCTGTCCTTCAATATTATTTTCTCTGGTTTTGTGTTTGTAATTTGAACATTAGATATCACTCCATGGAAACCTGATTTAAAAGGCTGTGTAGACGTAGGGGGACCCTTGCTTTACTAGTGATGGTCTTATTTGTTTACAGTGGTCATGCAGTGGGGTTCAGTTTAGTGAAGGCCTGCTTGTTTAAAATCAGTAAGCTACGTGTCTCTGGTAGATGGTTTCTTTTTGAAATCATTAGATTAAAACTGAATTTTGTGCATATTTTATTGAATTGTGTGGATTTCCACTTTATGTGCACAATTATGATATTGATCACAAAAATTGGTATCACAGTTTTATGTCACTGCACAGTTGTGCACTGTTTAAAGTACTCTGTTGCCATAATAAAGCAATTATTTGTTGCCACAGCCAGAGAACTACTAAGAAGTAACTTTTAACCATTTTTCATCTGAAGTCTAAACAAATACTTCTTTGTTTAAATGCTTTAAATAGGGAATAATGCAATGGACTGAATCCTTCTTTCGCTAATAACAAATTCACAGTAGCCCTTCAATGACATGGTGCACTTCATCAAAATCAGTGTTTGGTTTTGAAATGACAATGACATCCTATAATTTCGAGCAGGTCTATTTGACAGATCAACTGATACATTTGTAGCTGTATCTATAAAACATCCAGTATATTGTCTGATTTATTTAAAAGGATCATTTGAGAAGTACTAGCACAAAATCTATATTGATGGTTGAAAGTTGGATTCAGCCCAGTTTTCATCTCGTACCTTCTCCTTGCTTGATATGAACACAGGTGCCTGTTAATGCTTCTATGCTCCCCCGTCAGCGAAGACAACTACATAGTGAAACACAGTTTATAAAACTTAGCAGACAGTAATAATACAACAAGCTTCTGAACTGAAATCATAAACAATCCCTTGAAGCCCTCACCTGCCCCAACCCCTCCCCCAAAAAATGACCCCTGATGATGACGATGCTGCTTTTAAGACAAATAACCAATGCATTTTAAGCATGTGCAACATGGGGCAGATTTTAGACACAGTACTTGAACACAGATGTGCATCCTTTTGGAAAAAAACATGTTCTAATATATTAACACTGGTAGAATCAGTGCTGGGGTTAACTGTATATCCCATTTTATGCCATGCTACTTTCATTGTGCTGACCCTGGCTAAGGCTAAGCACTATTTAGTGATGTGGACCTTGATTCTGTGTGACTGGATCAGGCTCTACATTTTTACTTTGCTTAGTATGTGCCTCGTCATGGAAATGTTTTTTTCTCCTAAACACTGACAAACATCCATTTGGTCAGTGTTTTACTCTTTGCAATAAATAACTTTTGCCTGCTGCACTGCAGTTGAAATGATAAACCTGGTTGCCCCTGTCCATGCACAGTTATTGATCCATAAATTCATAGTTTAAATGATCATGGGCTCAGGTCTCAGACTGCAGGCTGAGTAGGGGGGCTGTAGTTCAAGAATTAACCCTGTTCAAGCAGGGAAATAAGAGAAGTGATGCTCTCAGCGCAGCCACTGACTGTGCCACACAGGGATAATTCCTCCTGAGCATCACATCAGGAGATGAATGTATCTGCATCAAACAGTGAAATGTAATATTAAGCTGCATTTACAATGTACATTGGATGCACATTCAAGACACTGAATGTCTGGCTTTAAAAAGTAAATACCTCTGGAGAGTGAGTTAGGTGTGTGGGTAAACACTTTGCCAGGTCAGATATAAATGTACCTCCCAGTCGCAACAAGTGTTAAATGAACATACTGTACAATGAAGTGGGAATTTCTGTTGGTTTTCTGTTCTGTTCCATCAATAATAATGTGCCTCCAGTCTTTAACCACTGGCGTGAAGCAATATATTATAAAGTGTTGGGCACTTTAAGAAGTTGTATATTTTTATGTATGTATAATCCAAATCAGTGTTGGTTTGTCACATTGTTCATCCAAAGGAGATGAGACGAAACCAAACAGCACACAAGAGGAAAGAGTCAGGAGCTTCATTTCTTCAGGGTCCAATGAAATGATATCGTTACCTATTCAACATGATGTCGTTCTTAATAGAATGGTATTAGATGATGAGGGATCAATCAGTTTCCAGTCTTAATGCTATGCCAAGCTAACTGTCTCCTGGCTGTAGCTTTGTATATATAATACAGATTTAAGATTAGTATCAGTCTTCAGCAAAATAAGCAAATAAATTTATTTCCCCTATAATTCCCTTGAATATAAAACAGTGGGCTATTAGCAATGAAAAGACGGGCTGATTTGATAGGAAGGGCAGAAAGTCAAAGGTGCTGAAATATTTTAATGACCTCATCATCCCATTTATTTTGGGATCTTTTAGAAAGATCTTGCATGGTGTAAGAAATAATATGGGTAATATGCATTTGTCATATGTGTGTTGTTTGGCCTTAAAGAGAAAATCCACTCTCAAGCAGGACTATGAATATTATCAAGTAATTTGATATTAACTTTGAGGCCTTTGCTGTGACATTAGATCCATGGGGAAATTTTTCGCTGGATCTTAAAATCAAATGGTTCAATGGCAAACTGAAAAATAAATAAATTTAATTCAAATGTATAAGAGTGGGTTTTCTCTGACTAATCTCTGCTAGACGCTGTCAAATTAAACTCGCTTAAAAAAAACTGATTTGTTCAATTACCATCTCCATGAATCAATGAGTTGAGAAAACAAGACTTTTGGTTAGCGTTGCGATTGTATCAGTGAGGGCATTATGAGGACAGGCAACTCTATGCAAATCACAACAGAATTGAATCCTCTGACAATTTGTCACACTGCACCTCTGAGTTACCATGACAGTTCTGTAAGCAATATACAACTGTGGGAGATGTCCTGGATCAGGGAATTACGATGAGGAGATGCAGGGTGAATGGGGAGCATCCAGAGAGGAGCACACAGTGGACTGGAGCCCCTGTACTCAATCAGACCCTGCAGAGCATATAGACTCACAAAGTCATACTTGGCTGCTGCTCTCTGCACACAAATACACAGCTATAATGCTCTGGTTCGCCCTCAAACGATGTCTCCATTTCCAGCCTCTCATCTGTGCATATCAGCTTTTGATCTCTTTACTATAGAAACATGAATTCTAATAAAGTTTTGAATAAAATCTGCCATGTCTTGCTGTTTGTATCTGAAGGAGTGCAACACTAGAGCTTTGACTATTACCTCCTGAAATAGATCATCACATGTGTAGACTTGTACTTAAAAAGACAGATGAAAAATGTCCACTTTAAAGGGGCACCCTATGGAAATGTAAAAATAATACTGGAGATTCCCTATAGAGTTAGAATCCTTAAGATTTCATGGACTTAAAACCTCTTTGTAGTTTTTCTTTGTTTGTTTGTTTGTTTGTTTGTTTTGTTGTTATGGTAGACACTTTTTGTCCAGTAGCTATTAAGTGTATTTACATTCTCTGATTATGCTTCTATATTGTAGTTTCAATTGTTTGTGGCGGAGTCCATGGCTAATGTATTAAGCTGCACTTCCTGTCGCTACATTAACCACGGCCTTAGCCAGATCTACCAGGACTGAAATTTTAACAATTACATTCATACTCTGCCTTTGAACAAACTAAAACACTATTGTCAATGATCTTGTTTTAATTTTCTTTCCATGAACCAACATCTAACATCACACTGCACCTTTCTAATATCTCAAGGGAAGGTTGAGGGATTGCTCAGATGTCTATGATCATATTATTTGGACTTTTTTTATATTGTTTTGGTACTGCCTGTAAAAGTAAAGAGATTTTGGACAAAGGAATACACAGGAATAAAATCTTACTCATTTCCAGTCTTAGATTGTTTAATCTTACACGGATGTTTCATAAATCAAATATGTGTAAACTTAATAATGACAAATTGCTTAATGAGCATATCCTCAGATTTAAAATTGGAACATTGTTATATCATTCTTTTTTATTATTAATGCAGTAATATAAGACATTGTGCCAAGAGAAAAGTTAACTTCAGGGAATTTCTTTTACATAACTCTGAAACATTACAACTACAAAGTGCCACTTGATAAACGTAGTCATAACTACAGCTACAAGGTCATAAAACACTAAATCACTGTGCAGGAATGTGCAAAAACGAGCCCGTCTGCCTGTCTGTTCTAAGTTCATCCAGCAGATGTCAGCAGTGGCCTTCATGTGGAGTCAGCGGCTGAACCTCAGGTCAGATCGCGTCGCCGCAGACACTGCAGCCAGATGAGGTGAGGTGCTGACGAACCTCTTGAGAAGTTGGTAAAGTTTAAAGAGAGTCCGAGTTTCAGTGAATGACCTTAGACCCCTGAGCAGCATATAGAGGCTACAGACTTCTGTTCTTAGATGTGGGCAGGATAAGAAACTTTTATTCTCACACTACTCTGAGAATTGTGTGACTTTTGAATAGGTTAAGTATAAGGGAATGGATATAAAGGGAATTTTAAATAGTTTCACAGTTTATTCTGCGGTTAATGAAGTACATGCAGACTAATAAAACACACAACTCAAGTGATGCTTTAATTATTTGTAAGCCAACCTCTCAGGGCCTGTTGTGTAATGTGTTAATATGTCTGAGGCGTATGAATGAAATACATTTTAATGAGTGCATAATAAAATGCTAATAAAACCTAAATCTAAAATGATAATAATGGAAATAATAATCAAAAAATAATAAGAGACGGCGGGGGCAGAGACATTCCGAAGCATTTTCTGTTTTCGCTCTCATTCTCTGCAAAATGAATTTCTCCATCAGCCAAATTTTCGCACAGAATTTCACTAAATGAACTTAAAGACCTCCTCGCAATCAAATCTTTCTTCTTTCTTTTTTTAAAAAATCGTGGTTCTGTTTTACTGGTCTTTCTGTGCCCGGGGTTTGTTCGGGGCAGCTGAGTCTGAGGCGGCTGCTGCAGGAGAGGATCACTTTTCAGATCCACCACTGGCATCCACAGCGACTTTAAATATTCCATGAACTGGGAGTGCCCTGCAATTTACCATCCTCCGCTAATTTACGCTTATGCAGTGGAGCTCCTCGCGTCAGGCGCAACCGAGAGCACCGCGAAATGTGAGACTGGCGGCGAGCAAAGTTGTTCACTTCCCTTCAAGAAGTCACTGATACGTTTTAAACCTGGTCTGTTTAACCTGTCGTGTTTTTACCTGCCTGGTGGAAGTGTCATGCCCCAGACCCCCGCTGCTCTCCCTCTCTCTCCTCTCTATCTGCAGTGCATTTCTGTGCGCAAATGTCTCGGCACGTTCCGTGGCTCCGAAAGACAAAGAAAAACAGTTACTACTATGTGGCGTAGCTCCACGTCCCTGTCATTAAAGCCCAAACTCAGAGGAAAAGACATTAAGGGTTCTTTTTTAACAGACTGAGCGGCAGTCCGCGCGGCTTCTTCTGGATCCATATTGCGCCAAGAAACGCGGTCGTCAGGGGCGCACAGGTGGGTGCGCTCTCCAAGGTGCCAACGGATCTGTCTGCGCAGTTCTACCGCTCACACAACCCGCCGATTTGGATACAACCGGACCAAAAAAAATCCACGGTTCAACTCGAATCAACCCAAGACTTTGCCGTGACCCGTTATTCCACGGCGTTTGATTTTTTTTGTGTGGGTAAGGATGGATTCGTATGCACGGTAGTCTTGAGGGGAGAGGAGGGGACATGGGCGGGGCCGAGGCGCCTCTCATTTCCCCTCCATGCTTAGCGGGGCAGCAGGGCTGGAGAGACCTCCGGGGAGCACAGTCGCCAGTCCAGCACGGAGACTCGCCTGGCCAAAAACCCGCGCCTCGCCAGGATTGCCAAATATTCCCGAAAAATATACCTGCTATTTATGGCATGTGGCTTGTAACTTTACTCCTGCTGTACTCTCTCCAAGAAGGTAAGAGAAAGCGAAATGCTTGGAATATTTCACACCCTGTATACTTGGTGCTTTTAAGTTGAATGAAAAGTGAGAATCGAAATTATTATTGTTTTTCTTGCTTTAAATGAGATGCGTGGCTCGTGCTTTGCTGTTTCATCGGATACCTTGCGGTGAGGAATTGGTTGAAAATAATTCTTTAAATTAAAATGTATAGACATGCTGCGGCTGAACAGGTAGAAATATTTAGTGAGGTGTAAAGTAATTTTTTTTCATTTACCTGAGTGTTTTGTGGTTTTATGCATTGGCCCTTGATGCCTCGGATGGTGATGATAGCACGGATTGTTTTCGCATTACCAACTCCAGTTATGAATATGTAAAATGGCTGAATAGGGAGAATGAGGTGCAAATGCAGAGGGAGGGTGAGAGACAAATGAAAACATGGATCGGCCTTCAATTATATCAATTGATTACCAATTTTAAAACAAATGCACCAAAAATATTGCACTCCTGTAAAGTTTTAAGGGGGATGCTTGTGATCTCTGATATATTTATGTTCTCATTGTGTAGTCTTGCTTAATTACAGCTGTTTTGATGGACTGCAGCCTATTTGGCACAAGCGCTCCATTCTTCAGAGATGCTCGGTTTTTTTCAGGAGATGATTTTATCTGTTTTTAGTTCTTGTTCCGTGTAAAGACAAATCGGTGCCAATTCAAATTAGATGACAAATAAAAGCTCCCCCCCAAAACGGCCTTATTAGTTTAATAGGTCTACACCCACATAAAGGCCATAATTAGTGCATTCAGATTCCTCCTCCTTATTTAATTCATTTGGTCAATTCTTTTATAAATGTATAAATGTAAAAGACGATGTATTTATTAAAAAGGATTCGTTTTCTCTTTTTTGTTGGGTATATTCAGCAAATCCCTGACCCTATTGCAAAGTTGATCTTCAGCTATTACAGTGAATTATAATAATCCTGAACAAATCTGCGTCGAAAATAACAAAAATTCAACACCACCTCCACATGAGAGCATTTTCCCAGGCCTTTGTGTAAACCTGCCTGTTTGGAGCCATGTTTACATACTGTTTTGTCTTTATTAGCACAGGCCCCGAGAAGGTGCAAATTTATTTATCGAAAAGTCTGGGATCTGGTGAATTGGCTTGGGGGAAGGAATATGGCTGTTCTCAATGCAAACGAGCTAAAAACAGGCTGTTAACCGTTAACCTCGGTCCATTTGCCATTTTAAGTTCAAGCATTTTCTAACATTGGAATTAACATTTTTTTTTCCTCTGAAATATCAATCAGCAGCAACCTATGTGAGGTGCTGCCTGCGTTCGCTGCCCATGCGGCGCTTTACTCGTCTCTCTTAAATTCGCTGCATTTCTTAGATGTTTTGCTGTTGATTCGGAGCGAAGGGTTCAGGACGTGTTTTCTAGAGCCCCCCTTCTTGTTCGGATTCATATTAATATGCGCGAATTTATTTCACCGAAGGAGAAACTCCAGGGGCGTGTGCGCAGATTAAAGACTTGCCCGGTCATGTTCCTCACTAATAGCGCACCTGGACCCCGCGGACGCGTTGGCGCGTGCGCCAGCGCGTGCGCGGGGGCGTGTGTGTGCGTGCGTGCGCGCGTGTGTGTGTCTGTGCGTGTGTCTCCTTGTGCGTGTGTGTGTGTGTGTGTGTGTGTGTGTGTGTGTGTTTGCGGGCACACGACGCAGGGGAAGTGACGGGGACACCCCTCTTGGTTTTGTTGTGAGCTGTCGGACACTTTTGGACGTTATTCCTGCAGGAGATAAACCCTGAAGTTCTCTCATTTATTTATTCAGAAGATTTTTTTTTTTTTTTACTTTTAATAAAGAAGCACTCAATGCATCATTTCTACTCGAGCTATGTTTTTTTTGAAATGATGCTAAATTCTATCAGAGACATTTAGGTTTAGGACGCATTCGGGGTCTTAATTCAACGATCTTTGAAAAAAAAAAAAGCTTGGGGGGTGTTAACAGTTAACCAAGCACAGCAAAATGCCTACAATTTTTAAAAAGTCATTTCAAATATTAAACATCATTAAAGGAGATTTCTTTTGTTTTTTTTATCAGTGATTTGACATTCTTCTAGCTTCCGTTTTAAATCAAATTCACAGACTGTATTGATTTAAATTGTGAATTAATTAGCAGTGAATAAAATCAAGTTTAATATATTCAGGCCTGCTGTGGGCCTATTTGTAACTTTGAATTTACCGTCTTATTAATTAAACAAAATTTCAAAAGATTTGTGTAACATTCAAATGAAATAACGTGAATTTTAATTTGAGGCGTGTAAAGCAGTGAGGTGATACCTCACCCTTTCACACTTGACACGACTCACCCCCTGCAAACAGAAATATGCAAAAATCCCCCTCTTTACATCTCTAGTCCAATTCCCTGTGCCACCTTTGCAAGGCTGCACAATTAAAGCTGCAATCTGAGACAGCACTAAATGACAGATGATGTGTGGTCCACGGGGGTGCCAGTCATTACTCAGGCAGGGCACAGGCCTTCATTTTTTTACCAGCTAAAACCTGGAAATATTTGATTTTACATTTTAAAAGGGCATTTTAAGGAGGGTTGAAGCAGAAATAACAACCTCATAGTGTAACGTTGGTTGTAATTTTGTCTTTTGAGGGGCTTAGTATATGATTTTGATTCTTGTTATTTGAAATATAGAGACAAAAATTTAAAGACATCCTATAAACTGACTGTTGTTGGCCATTTAAAAAATAAAAGATATCAAGGTTAATTAAGATTTAACAACAAAAATGTCAGACATATTTCAGAAATTAGCAAGGAAAAAATATCTGCACTCAAATTTTAAATCAATGTTGTTTTCAAATGGTGGGTGAGGTGTGCTGGTGTTAGACTGTCAGCATGGAAATGGAGCTCATTGCACTTCACAGCTTACCAATAGGTTGTCACAGCTCTGTCACTGGTATCCCTACTCCCCCATTGGTCCTTACATATAACATAAATTCCAATGTGATTTGACTAAGAATTAATCATTACAAAAATAACATCAACAACAACAGCAAAAAAGATGCAAATGAACACCACGGGCAGTAAGAATTTTTTTTTTTTTAGCAAGAACTCTGTGTAACACCACACTGATGCTAAATTGAGCCAGACCTCCTCCAAATTTTATTGGATGCTGGAGATGCACATTTTCAGAGGGAGGGTGCGTTCAGCAAATGTCAAATCTCTGAAGCAAGTAGTTGTTTTTGTTGGATCTCTCTCTCTCTCTCTCTCTCTCTCTCTCTCTCTCTCTCTTTCTCTCTCCCTCCCTCCATCGCTTCCTCTAGCAGTAACTCCCCTCCCTCTCTCTCCCTCATCACTAGGCAGAATTAAAGGTTGGGGGAGGGGCAGTTTATGCAGACGGTGCTGGGACTTGTGATCCACAGATTTGATATTCACATTAAGAGAGAAACTGGCTGCTTTGATGTGAGGGGGAGCAGGTCCCAGGGGACTGCTGAAGTAGCACACTTTTTTTTACTGACACAGCACAAGGGGTGGTGTTTGGGTGGTGGGCGGTGGGGGTAGGGGGGCAGATTGTTGGGGACATGGTGTATAGAAAATCAGTGGGTGGGGAGCGCTTATACCCCTTCGCTGATTAGATGTAACCCCAACAACCTACTTATGCCAGACCCCCGTGGATTATCCCTAAACTCACACCTATCTTTATAACCCCTGCACCCCACTAATATTCAATTCACTGCACTTCTTACAGGGCATCTCCTTCTACCTCCCCCTCCTCCGCTTTATGTTTCCACACGCAGTTCTAATCCTTGAGCCTACTGATCAAAAACACAACTCGCAACTTTCTGTCCCCAAAACACCTGAAGGATGAGTGATGGAGAGGTGGTGGGACGGGATGGAGGTGTAGATAAGAGATAGAGTCTGACTGGAAGCTGTTTCCAAAATAGAGAGCGCTGAAGGAGAGGAGGGAAAGGTTTCTGACAGATCATGAGGCTGATGTGCATGTCGTGTCTGTCAAGTTGAATCCTGATGTTGACTTTCAAAATTATTTTGAAAATTATTTTATCATATAAAAGTGATGGAAAGATGGTGTGTGTGTGTGTGTGTGTGTGTGTGTGTGTGTGTGTGTGTGTATTTGAAACTGGGGTTAGTTTACCTCCTCATCACAATACAGTTTTGAGCATCAAGAGTATGTGTGTGTGTGTGTTTGTGAGTGTGTACACTCCTTTGCACACTCTCATCCTGGAGAGGTGTAGATCAGCTGCATTATGCATGATGAAACCTTGCATAGGTTATGACTTCTGCCTCCCTGACATACATATTCATGCATGGCTCTCTGGCAGGATGTATAAAATAGTGGCTGCAACTCTGACAGCCTAAGCTGGCAACACAGTCAGTGCTCCAGCACCCTCCAGTGAGGGCTGGTGAGGCTGATGAAGCCCCCTGGGTGTGGGTGAGCTGCAGCAGCAGCAGCAACACAGAAACTCCAAAGTTTGGTCAATACTGCTAACAAGGTGCTGACTGTCCACATGCGGCTAGAGTTAGCTCTTTGTGGACATGCATCACTGAGAGAAGTGGTGTCACCAAAAATGAGCAGTGACACACGCCTAGACTGAGTTGACAACATTATATCTATTAATTGTGTTAACTGTGCTGTTTAACTGTTTGTCTGGGAACTAGCTGGTTTGACAGATTGCTCACTAAAGATCACATTGAGGATACATTGTTCTAAGGTACACAGGAGGCAGGTTTAACATTATAGCATTTTTGAACACCTTTACAGTAAGGTGAGTCATTTACTTGAACTTAATTACTTATCTGTTTGGATGAAGTCATGACCGGCCAGGATGAAGACATGTTTACTATGCCATGCGTCTGTTGTGTACATGTGGCATTTTGTTTTCTTGCCACACAGGCTGCCTGTACAGGTTGGCACAGGTGGTATGTAATGTTTCATCTGCTGGTTTTTAAACGGAGTGGAAACTCTGCCAATCCAGCAAAAACCAGGACTGTGCCTACTGAGTTTTGGAGTGCACCCAGTGTGATGCAGCAGTGATACTGTGTCTGACCACACCTAACCAAACAGCATGTTGTCATCCTATCACTGACTGGCATGTCAGTCATTTATACACAATTCTTTCAACAATGGACACTCACTTAGAAGAACACTTTCAGCCTAGTTTTACGTTTTTATCTGAATGCCGTTTAAACATATTTGCACCATACAGCTGCTTTTTTAACCATGCAGATATTTGAGACTGTGTGACAGAATTTGGGATTTGGTGGCTTAGAGTTTCTAAATTTAGATTGTTCAGTGGGTCACTGTTGTTAGGTTAAATTGCTGCATTGTTTTTTATTCAGTCACAGCTTTCAAGTGCCAGCGCCACCATGGCAACCCACTCCGTCTCCTCCTAGTGTGACTGAGCGCTGAGAGCTGCTTTTGGAGTGTGCGTGTGTTTGTGTTTGTGTGTCTGTTGGGTGAGTGCATGTGTGGTTCATCTGGTTTTGACAGGGTCTGATTGGTGGGAGTTTGCTCTGATCCCTTTTCTATTCCACTTCCCACTCCATCAGTCCCAGTGCTCCCAAGCCCCCCAGTGCTTGGGCCCCCAGGCCATATAATCTACTGTATGAGAGGTTCTCCTGCTGCCCAGCCCCCCTGAGCTCTCAGGGTGACCCCCGCACTCCTCCACTTTAGTCCTGTCCCCCCATTGGGAGATTATAGATATTGCAATCTTTAATATGGGCTTTATGCTCAGGGGCCATTATCAGTAATCTGCAGAGGGGAGGGAGTCTGACCTGGTTTTTGCAGCCCACCACTGGACTACCAGACACATTTTCATATACCATCTGTAACATGCTGCACAGCTTTACCAATCTCTAGTCTATAGACCACAGCACTTCTTTGAAAGGACAGAAACTGTTGACAAACTGCGGATGGGCGAGATATAGTTACATCTTTCTTCGATCGCATGAACTGAGCTCGGTGCCAGCAGAGTGACACTATCGATGGTGATGCATAATTCTGCCAGGCTGCATTTGTTAACATTATGTCGCCACTGCAGGCTTACAGCCACACATTTTACAGAGATTGCCTAAACAAAGTCTAGATGTTTGGATGGGCTGGCAAAAGAAATGCACCAGATGATTAGACACAATATTTGTTTTCACTTTATTTCTTGTATTTGGTTTTTAGTGCTTTGATGGGCTCTGTGGCAATATCACAGATTGAATTCTCATTGTTCAAACAGATGCTTTTGATTGTCACAACTATTTTTTTTCATGTGAAACAGTAACACTGGCCCATATAATTTGAACAACGTGGATATTTTTTTCCAAAATCCTTTTTCCTGAGCTTTTGTGATCCTGGTACAGCACAATTGCCGTCATAATAAATTAATTAAAGTTATGATCAAAATAAGAGTTGAAACTTCTCTATAAAGACATCGAGGATGTCTGTGTCTTAGCATCAGAAAATATGATCACTTTTTTGTACACAGAGTGAAGGCAAGGAGAAGCTGTGATTGGTGTGATCTGTATGTACCTGCAGGGATGCTATTTAAAGTGAGCCTAAAAATTAGTGTTGCTTGTTATCCACTTCCTACATTACGTTAGTGGGTTTTAACGAGAGAAGAAAGTCTGATAGAAACCAGATGATGTAGGCCACAGAGGATTTTTTTGAGATACAAATCAATTTATCAAATAGTTGATTAACTGGAAAAAAGAACATAAAAACGGCATCTGTTATCATAATCAGGTAATTCTATACTTAGTTTTTCAAGGAAGTTTTGGAGCATTATTCAGACAAAACAAGTATTTGTTGATAGCACCTTGGATTTAGGGAAACTGTGAAAGTTATTTTCTGACATTTTATAGACCAAATTATTTATATATTCATCAAAAAAAATAAAAAAAAATTGAATAAAATAATAATATCATATAATGCCATATAAATAATGTCATAAATATATACTGCATTAACTTTTTTTTGACATATCTCTATTTCTAATTTTAATGATACTTTACCAACATATGAGGTATATAAGGCATATTTTTACAATCCATTGAGTCCCCAAGTTTTCATCTCACAAATATCATATGGCCACCAAAAGACCCAAAGTTTTGTCAAAAGTAAGATGTTGGTAAATTATAAAATCTCCATGAGAACAAACAAATAATTCAACATTAAACCATTAAAAAAATTAATGTAATTTAATAAATCAAAAATGTGATATCAACGCATTCAAATTTACAGATTCTACCACTGGAAAAAAAGGTTTTAGTTTATTCATATTATGTATTAAATATTGACTTTGTTTTGGAAATTCAGTTGTTTCTACAAGCACTATTTAATGGGCAGAAAATATACAGGAAAATAATTTTGATCCATTTGGGAAAAAAAAGAAAAACAAACTCAGTTATGATTGAACAACTACCACAGTATGCTGAGTGCTAATTTCCTCCAATTTGGATCAAAGTCCTCATTCCATTAGTATCTGTTAGTATCTTCCATGATGTTTTATAGACCGAATATTTACAGGGTAAACATGTGGTGGGATGGTGTCCATTAGATGACATAATTCAGAATCAGTGGTGGTTAACATCCACATCTGTCCATCAGTGGTCCCCACCCCCTGAATTTATTTCTCATCTAATCTTTCCTATAATGACCCCAAATTTGAGACTCTCCCCCACCTTCCTCCTCCCTTCTTCTCACTCTCTTTCCTCTGCTTTATGTGTCTAATCTGAGTGTAAGTGAAGAATATTCCTGTATGTGTGTGTGCATGTGTGTGTGTGTTAAATATGTAAGGAGATTAAATAGACTTAAATCTGCGTCTGGCAGAGAAATTCCAATCACATAACCTATCAGTGTGTTCCCTCTCTCTCCCTCTCTCTATCTCTCTGTGTCTTTGTTTGTGTATGTGTGCACACACTGTACTGAGGTAACAGGCTCCTCCCCCCGCGATCCACCTAAACCACCACAAGCTTTAGCCCAAATCCCTGGCTTTCTGCATCACATGACTGATGTTTGCAGCTGGACATTTGACATACATTTGTTATGATTATTTTGCAACTCATTTGAAGGACATTTCCATCCTGTCCATGTTTTGCCCATTAATGTGATGCTGATTGCTTCAAATCAATGGCAATGGAATCCTGTTAGGTTATTTTTTATAATTCTGTGTGTTTACAAAATGTGTACAGCACATGACAGGTGCTCACTGTTGGCCTCTCACCTCCACCTCAACCTGCTAAGTGATGTTGTGTTGTCTGTTTGCCCCTGCAGTACACAGTGAGGATGTGGGCTCTACCAGGCTGTACTTTGTGAATGCCTCCCTGCAGAGGGTAACCTACTCCAGCTCGGTGGGGGTGTCCCTGCCCTGTCCAGCAGGGGGCACCCCCAGTGCCATACTGCGCTGGTATCTGGCCACCGGCGATGACATCTACGACGTGCCCCACATCCGCCATGTGCACGCCAATGGCACTCTGCAACTGTACCCCTTCTCGCCCTCCGCCTACAACAGCTACATCCATGACAACGACTACTTCTGCACTGCCGAAAACCAGGCCGGCAAGATCCGCAGCCCCAACATCCGCATCAAAGCTGGTGAGTTGGACAGACGGTCAGGGACCTTAGAGCAAAGAAAGACTAGAGAATCTAAAAGACGGAGATGGAAAAGTAGGGTTATGGAGCAAAAATGGTCAGAGTGTAGATGAGGAATGGAGCAAGAAGAGACCGTTGTGAAAGCATAAAGTGGAGCAGATGTGATTGGCAGCTGCAAAAGGCCCAACCCGCACACACCAGCACCTGCCCTAAAATAGTCCATCTCAACCTGAACACAGATTGACCTAGAACACAGTCTACAGAGAGAACATCTGCATAACATACTACACTAGGCCTCGGCCTTCACTCACACCTATTTAACTGAGATGGTGATGAACCACTGCACTTTACACTGACATAACCCCTTCGGCTTCATCTACAGCATGGTGCCATCTGGAAGGATGAAATCCAAAAAACAACCACTACAGTACTTAGAGTTAAGTAGCCACTCCAATGTGATTTTTAGATGATATAACAAGATCAGATAAGGAGGAGAAAGTGTGACAATAGGTTATATCACTTTACCAGCTAAAATTCAGTGGCGGTCCTTCATTTTATAAAAGGTCAGTACAACCAAGGCCACAAGGAACGTCTCAGCCTACTGGAAATTTTAGACAATGCTTTTTCAAGCTTTGCAAGTTATGAAAAGTGATTCACCACCTTTCATTGAGTAGATATGGTCTTAAGCGTCAGTGAACCCATCATCTTTTTATTCTTTAATGAATTCTAAAATTCTACTGTACTGTGTTAACTGTACATGAAAACATCTCAGGCCTCTGTGAAAAAATAATTCATTTATTTGATAGTTACAGAGGAAATTAGTTATTTCCCGTGGTATTAGAATAAAGACTCATTCAATAAACACTTGTTGATATTGTAGGTCATCTATTTTTGGAAATTTTGACCAGAAAATGCCTCTGTTGCCATCATACTCTTTTTTTCTGTCCTCCTTCCCTCTACTCCCTCGTTCTTCAAACTGTCCTTTTGTGCCAGCCTAAATATAGCCACAGCACACTTCTTTAATTATCTCTCATTAACAAACCTAATTGGTGCTTTCCATTGATTAGACCGTGAGAGGCTGCTTTAATAAGCGAGACCTCATCTAAAGTAAAATAGTACTTCTGTGGCTTTGGGTTCGTTCCGCTCTTCAACAAGCAGATACACGAGGAAGAAAGTGAAATTTCATCAAACAGCAGCTGGAACAAAGCTACAGCTGGGCAATAGTCACACTGCATCCATTGGCTCCCCTCTCCCCATCGTTCATTCAGGCCAGTTGATCCCTCCCCCTTCCCTCCTGCCATCAACATCTGTTTTCATATTCTGCCTCCCAACACCGACTTGAACTAATACTCATATTCATTCTAATACTAATACTAGCGCCAAGTTGAGGATTTGAGCCAGGACCCTGAGCTGCATGCCAGCCGGTTGCTGCCTTCATTCCCACATGACCCAAAAGCCCGGCCTCAGGAGACGAGGGATTAGCATGAACCAAACATCCTGCAGCCCCCGTTTGGCCCAGGCAGCTCTGGTGCACAGGTTACAGTCAGACAGGATGTGGACTTTTTATTCTTGGGCTCAGTCTTGTGGCCATGGTTTGTACTTGCCCTGCCACTGAACAATAATTGACAGAGGTCACTTTTGGATTTACTTTACTGCTTCATGGCTAATAACAACATCTAAACACACTCACGTCAGCGGCGGTTCACTCTATATCATTTCAAAATAACTTAATAGATTCAAAGATGATGTAAATTTCCACTCACTTGCGTGAGTGTCCCTTTTTGAAGCAGGAATGTATGCATGCTGTCATAATGTCTGTTACCAGGAAAGGGATTCCAAACCAGTTTCTTAGCAACCTTCAGATACATCCTAGCTTTCATGTGATTTTGCTAATGAGTCCCTGCTCATTCAACAGAGTGTAAAATATTGCATGAACCTGCAGAAACCAACGCAGCAATAAGTGTTCAGAATACTTCGAATGTGAGGTTGACTCCGTTGTCCCCTGATGAAGTTCTGTACAAAAACAGTAGATCTGTGTTTTCATTATGATGTCATGCCAAAGCTAGAAAAAAAAATCCATGGTTATCCTGCTTAATGGCGGCTCTGACCATTTGTGGTGAAAGCAGAGGCAGGATTAGAAGAGTTCAAACAATACACAAGAGTAGGCCAGTAATTACCAATGAATCCATGTGGAGAGCTGTGGTAATTGATGAAAGGGTGTTTTGCTCTGGAGTGTTAATGTGTTGTTTTTGATGATGCAAACACGAGTGGATTACTGTTTCTGTTTAAATGCTCGCATTGTGATGAGATCGCCATGATGTTCATCCACTTTGAACACATCTAATGCATAGATGATGAAGATTTTTTTTATGTAAACAATTAATGTCTTAAAATTTGACCTTTTTAATGATTTCAAAAATCCATAATACTCGTCGGCCAGCATTTAAGACATCACCTGTCACCAAACCTCGACTATTTAGGGGTAGGAAATTCATCTTTCCTTAGATGTCAGCCGTCTTAATATTGTGTGTGTTTGTGTGTAGTTTTCAGGGAGCCCTACACTGTGCGGGTGGCAGACCAGCGCTCAATGCGGGGCAACGTAGCTGTGTTCAAGTGCCTCATCCCCGCTGCCGTGCAGGAGTACGTCAGCGTCGTGTCCTGGGAGAGAGACACTGTTTCCATTGTCCCAGGTAAAACCTCATATATATGAATTTGGGGCATCTTTGGGTAGTCAGTTGGATTGGTTTCATACGGTTGAATTTGGATATGTGTTTATCTTCTGTGTGTGTGCGTGCAAGTATGTGTGTCTCTTTGTCTGTTGCTGTATGAGGATGGCCCATGCACTGCTGTGCTCTATATGTTTGACCGAACTCTTAACTCGTGTCTTCTGTCTGCTCACTGTTCTGGATCACTGACCCCCCCTTCTCCCCCTTCTCCTCCTCCTCCTCCTTCTCCTTCCCTTTTGCACATATCTCCTCTCTCTGTCTCCTTCTTTTTTTTCTCAGAAATTGTATTTTTCTCCCTCTGCTGTCACTGCTTTTACATCTCCATCTCATATCTAATCACATACATTTTTCCCCCTGTCAAAACCCACCTTTAATTGTGAATGACACCATTTTATACAGACTCTCCTCCAAGTGGCAATGACTATTCCACAGTTTCTCCTCATCAGATCTATTTCTGTCCTCTCCCTGCTTGTCTTAGCAACATGTCCTTGAAGAACAGGGCCACAATTAGAGACACAGGATGTCAATAGGACTGTGCCCCCACATTCATCTTCATTAACCTCATTTATGTGTGTGAGTGCGTGGGGAAGGAAGAAAGAACGAGACATGGAGTGTTCTGTCTTTGTGTCTGTTGTCTAGTTGTTTGTAGGTTCATTATGTGTATTTTATTATGTGATTATATATTGAGCATTTTCAATGTGTGCTTGAGATGTATGCATGGCAATTTTCTGCATTTAAAATGCTGACAGTAACAATTTAGGAAGGATAGATGAAGGATAGAGGAGAAAAATGAACCAAAGGAAGAGAAGCAAGGAGGGTAGTAGGGCAAGAATGGCCTCAGGTCCTGGCAGATGGCGTTTTATATTATATGTATGCAGAACACAGATACTGTGTCACACATACACATGCATCAAGGTTGCAGTAGTTTGTTGCTTTCAGACATTTCAGTATCATTTTTTTTAGTTCATTTTCAACATTCATGTAATATGGTGCCATTATTGTACCTTGTATTAATTTTCTGTTTTCAGTGCCCAGCCTGGCAGAAAGGTGCTACATTAACGAGCTACAAAGTTTGGGGGAAATACCAAAGCAGGCTTTCTACTGATTGATGTATTTAATCAAGACTCTGTGTCTTTCTGCTCCAACATTAGTCCATGCTTCAGTTTTGGCTTTCACCATAAACACTGACAAAAATCACATTTCAAAATTTAGTTGGGTGAGATATTCTTCTTGTACTGCTACTGCATTTTAAGTAAATACATAAAATTGCACATATTCTACACACACAACAAGCAGCCTTTCTTGTTTAAAAGTTTCTGTTAACACATTATTAAATGAGATTTTAGTTTTAGCTTCTTGTTGTTTTTGACATATATCTATTCTGTAGTCGCTTGCTGTTTTCATCTCCTTTCATCCTTCCTCTGCTTGACTCATTCACTCTTTACATCAGGACTTTGGTTCACAGTGACATTATGACTACCCATCATTCTTAAACATAAACCATTACATTGGTTGGATGGCCAGTCTTCTCTGCGTATGTATTTATGGTTTCTGCATACGGGCTGTTGCTGTGTATGCCGTCATGAGGCTGCTTGTGTGTAATTAGGGGTATATAGGTCAGTTGATGAGCAGTGAGTGTGAGGATCAGATGCTGAACATGATGAACTGCTCACTGAACTCGGCGTTAGTTTCCCTACACAACCACAACGCACACAAACACAGCAAACACTTGCAGCGTGATTGCGTTCAACCTTGACCTCATTAATCAACACAGTGACCTAATCACCCTTAGAGCCAATCAACGTAGTCACCTATCTGCAACATACCCTCTATGCACCTCTGCAGAACAGCTCATAATCTGAATATTGTGATTGCACTCACACATGGATGCACAAAAAATATGCAGCCTTGCACATGGACACATACAGTGAATTTCCATATAGAGCAGATACACGTGGTTATATAAACAGTCCAGTGGGGAACATTATTGATGCTGATGACCAACTCCTCAGTTAACCGTCTCTTTGAGCCACATCACTGGTCAAACTCTATTTTCATCTGTCTCTATCTCCCTTGTTTGGCAAGACAAGGACTGTCTGGATAGGACTGATGAAGATGTGAAAATTAAAATTGATTTTGTGACTGAAAGCTCTTTGCGTTCAAGTGCGTGGGTGGTTGGCTGTCTTGCCTGTCACTATTTCTTGTGCTCGGCTTAAGAGACACAGTGGGAGAAGTTTCAGTTGGAATTAATCAGAAACATTGATTACATCATTCTCCTCGCTTGCTTGTTCGGGGTCATAAGAGGCAGATGACAGGAAAACACCCTGGACTTTTTCCCGCTGGTTCAATCAAGAAACAGACATTCAATCGTTTTGTTCAGATTCCCATTGTATCATTTTAATTGACTTCTATAAGAGGAAATGATGTGTTCAAATCCTCCACCTTCAAAGCATCGTTTGTGCCACCACTGACCTGAGGCAGAATCCCACCACAGTTCCTTCCTGTGTTTCTTCTCTCTGATGTCCCGACATCTAAACACAAAGTAAGAATACAAAAGTGACTAGACTGCTCAATTTCTTTGGAAATAAAAAAAGTGAATCTGAACTTTCTACTTCATCCTAACTTCATAGCTGTGCATTTGCACAGTTGAATCATTATGTGCAGGCTCCGATTAGTAGCACGATCACATACTGGTATGAAGGTTGAGTTGATGACATAACATAATGCAGCCATGCCCTATGAACCCCAACAGGTTCCATTTTGTCAAACACACGTGTTCCCCATCTGGAGCTGTGTGTGTTTATATGTGTGTATGTGTGTCCCCTTGCCTGCCCCATTTTCCTGTCCAGCCAGGACAGTTAGGGGGTTTAAGAGGGGAGGGATGCAGGCAGACTGACCTATTTCCTTCTCACTTCCCCGTCCCATACCATCCCTGTAGTTAAGCTTTGTGTGTGATTATGTGTGTGTGTGTGTGTGTGTGTGTGTGTGTGGACAATGGAGGCCAACTAGTCTGAGCAATGATCTGAGAGAGGAGAGCTGGAGTGGAGACAGAGGGATGGAGGGTTTGTGGACAAGAATAAAAACAACAGTGGGACACAGAGAGGGTTCAGCTTGCAGATCGAGGCCGTCAGTCTAACCAGCAGAAAGCTAATGAGTGACTCCGATGAATAGAGACCGGACCAGCAGATGGCTGCGGCCACATGGTGGTCCACAGAAGATGCCCAGCCACGCTCCATCTAATCCACCTGCCACACAGTTTGGTCTTGTTTATGTATTTACACAGTAATTTGATGCACATGGCCATAAAACGCATTGTTGAAGAGCAATAACAGAAGGAAAAAAGTTATAGCGTATAGATGTGATTAGAAAAAACAAGAATAGAAAACTCTTTCTGCACATTTACATATACCTCTCATCACTAATTTTCCAATTCAGTCACACTTCATCTTATTCTGCTCCCTAAAACTGTACAAGCTACAGAAGTGTTTTACTTACATTTAGGCTGTTTAATCAATAGAAAACAGATACGGTTTGTACTGTACATTTCCAGAAACTTGTGGAAGGGTATATTCAATCATATCAGCAATTTAGTTGCTGTTCTTGAGAGTAAACTGGATTTAACCTGTGTTTAACATAACAGTGAGTGAATGCTGAATTATCAGGCCTTAATGTGAACATGGACCCTAATGGGTGTCACCGGGTGGTGAGGTCACTTACAGGCTACATTACAGATCAATCCTCTACCCCTGGGGTCCCTGCTGGGAGTCAGGCGGTTCAACAGAGACACAACAATACACAACCATATACACACACACAGGGGTTAACTGGGTACACCTGGGAAATTACAGTTTAGTTGACCAATTTGTAGGATAAGAAAGTTGCAGTTAGTAATCTAAGCTGGTAAATTTATAGTGACTTGTGTTTGATGAGCAGCACTCTCTCTCTCTTCTTTTTCGCTCTGTCTCTCTCTCTCTCTCTCTCTCTCTTTTTCTCTCTCTCTCTCTCCCTCTCTTTCTTTCTCTCTGAGTGTTATTAAGTGTTTTCATCATCAACTAATCTGTTGATAATTTTCTCAATTAACTGTTTAAAATGGCAGAAAATGGTGAAAAAGGCCTTTTATTTGCAACTCAGTCCAAAGGGACTTATTCAAATATCTTGTTTGTTCCAACTGACAAGATTTTCAGTTTATAACAATACAAAACAGAGAAAAGTATCAGCTAATCACATTCCCGAGCTGGACCCAGGATTTTCTTTTTCTAATTCAATTATCTATTAACTTTCAATTAATGGACTAATAGCTGCAGATATAATCATAACTAGTGTATCATAAGATAATATTTAAATGACTTCAAAATGAGAATCAATTCTATTTTTATTTCTGAAAATTAATTTGCCACAATCAAAACAGTAAAAAAAACAAAGAAACTAGATATGAAATCAAAGTTCTGTAGAAGCATATGAGCATATATAAGCATATATAATTTAAAGCTAATGGACAATATTTTCCAGCTTTTCTTTCCAGATATTAGAAAGTTAGTGTCATCAGGCTCCACATGTGCAGTGAGGGGAGAGGTGACAAAGGCAGAGGGATGACATGGGGGGCAGTGGTGTGTAAGGATACAATGACAGTTTGTAAATCTGTGCTTGTACATTCAGAGCAGGAATACATTAATATATGCACTTGTCTGGGACACCGCAGACTCTTGTAAACACCAGTCTAACACACACACGCTCAATTCTACAAAGTACAAATGTACAAGCCTGCCCCCTACACACACATATACACACACACAGGGGTTAACTGGGTACACCTGGGAAATTACAGTTTAGTTGACCAATTTGTAGGATAAGAAAGTTGCAGTTAGTAATCTAAGCTGGTAAATTTATAGTGACTTGTGTTTGATGAGCAGCACTCTCTCTCTCTCTCTCTCTCTTTCTCTCTCTCTCTCTCTCTCTCTCTCTTTTTCTCTCTCTCTCTCTACCTCTCTTTCTTTCTCTCTGAGTGTTATTAAGTGAATTAAACAACAACAAATCTGTTTATAATATTATCAATTAACTGTATAAAATGGCAGAAAATGGTGAAAAAAGGCCTTTTATTTGCAACTCAGTCCAAAGGGACTTATTCAAATATCTTGTTTGTTCCAACTGACAAGATTTTCAGTTTATAACAGGATAAAACAGAGAAAAGTATCAGCTAATCACATTCCCGAGCTGGACCCAGGATTTTCTTTTTCTAATTCAATTATCTATTAATTTTCGATTAATGGACTAATGGCTGCAGATATAATCGTAACTAGTGCATCATAAGGTAATATTTAAATGACTTCAAAATGAGAATCAATTCTATTTTTATTTCTGAAAATTAATTTGCCACAATCAAAACAGTAAAAAAAACAAAGAAACTAGATATGAAATCAAAGTTCTGTAGAAGCATATGAGCATATATAAGCATATATAATTTAAGCTAATGGACAATATTTTCCAGCTTTTCTTTTCAGAAATTAGAAAGTTAGTGTCATCAGGCTCCACATGTGCAGTGAGGGGAGAGGTGACAAAGGCAGAGGGACGACATGGGGGGCAGTGGTGTGTAAGGATACAATGACAGTTTGTAAATCTGTGCTTCTACATTCAGAGCAGGAATACATTAATATATGCACTTGTCTGGGACACCACAGACTCTTGTAAACACCAGTCTAACACACACACGCTCAATTCTACAAAGTACAAATGTACAAGCCTGCCCCCTACACACACATATACACACACACCACTCACAAGTAACACAATAAAGCCATTTTCAGATTTTGCATGAAACGGCCTGAATATGGAGCACTCATTAAACATTAACTCAGGATACATTAAGGCTACAGTCTGCTCTGCTCTGCTGTGTGATGGCTGCCCTGTTGTTGTGCTTGGGCTATCCGGGTGCAGTAGGACACGGTGTGACAGAGGAGGACGGGGAACACGTGGCGTCCCCAGGGCTCATGGAACATAACCCCATCGACTGTCGCCCTCTCTCGCCCCCATGTTTGGGTCTCACACCATCCCTCGCTCAACTCTCCCTCCTCTGCTCCTGCCTCTGCCTCTGCCTCATGTGGCACACAGCAGGCTGTGGGGGTTAGTAGGGGACTAAATCATGCAGCTGAAGGCGCTGCTTTACACAAATACATATACAGACATATGGCAGTAACACCAGACTTAACGAGGAGCAGCCTCTTGCAAATTATTCTACCTAAGAAATTACAAAACTACATAGAAACCTGAAAATGTATTCATTTTGAATCACTAAAATTTAGCTTTTGATGCTACTTAAGAAGGCACTGACATTGATTCTGCACATTTTTCACCTTGGTCTGCTCTTCTTTCACTTTCTCTGGATATTTTTTTGCCCCTATCAAATTTACCCCGGTGTGCTTAGAGCGACCGAGAGCGGGGCAGGAACAGATGGGGTGCTGGCAACCATCTTTTACTCAGTTAGGTTGAGTAGGCACGTGGGTGGGTGTGTTAATTAGCACAAACAAGTGTGTGTGTGTGTGTGTGTGTCGGGGGGGGGGGTGTCTGTGTGTGCAAGGGGCACAATAGGCATAATTATCTCTGCTTGAGAGGCCTGATCGGGGGGTGGGGGGGCAGGCGTAGAGAGGTGGAATTCAACAATGGCCCAACCAAGGGCTTTGTGTGTACAGAGCAGAGGGCTGACAAGTGTCGGCTATTATTGACTATTTACACACTACTACACACGCCTGCTCACATGTGCTTAACACAGAAATGTACACACACACAAGCGTTGCCACCACCACTCTCCCTTGCCTTTTTTCCCTCTATCAAACACACACACACACACACACACACACACACACACACACACACACACACACACACACACACACACATACAAAATGAGCATGTTCACAGTGCATCAGTGTATCAGTGTCACTCAGGGAAAGAGGGAGAGATGGGAAAGCCCCTGTGAGCACATCACCCTGACAGAAAGCTGGCCAGTGTCTCACCCTTCAAGCCAGGCTGTGTGAGTATACAACAAATAAGAGAGAGACACAGAGTAAGAAGTCCAGTTTCAGTTTACAAATTTCTAATCACTTGGCTTGAAAAAAATTACAGACTATTTTTGCAGCTCTGTTCTTCATTTCCACTGGTTATGATAACATTTCACTTGCTGAAGTAATTGCTGAGAGTCAGCAATATGAATACTACAGAGTCTGATGGATAAAAGCCAAAATAAGACCATGTCTTTGTCTCTTCATTTTCATTGGAAAGCAGTTTTAACTTTGGCTAGAAAAATGCTATGAAAATTTCAAATTTAAAAAAATGTCAGTGAACCAAGTTCAACGTCGTAATTGGCAAAAAACAGACCAGAAATCTTAACTGTTTAACTATTATTCAACTGATACTTTTTTTTAATTTTTGTTTTAAGTATTTTTTCAGATTAGTATCACTAAATAATTTTTATCACTGGCTCTGTGAAGGATAGCTGTTTAAGTGCACCTCAAACCACATCCTGAGTCATTAAGGAAAGTTAGAGCAGAAAGGCTTAGAAAAAAAGAGTCAGAGGGTTTATATGGCCTGGCTTGGACTGAGAAATAGGATTTGTGTAAAGAGGTTTTACCCCTTTTCTCTTGCTTTCTTCCACTATTTTGTTTAGGCTAGGGAAAGAGGGATTAGTGCCAGGAGATTACAGCAGGCTCTACTAAGAAATTGTATTTAAGGAAATGCTTATTCACTCAACAGCTTGCAGCAGTGGCAAGAAGTTTGTTTCTGATGCCCCCCCCCCCCATCAATTTTCATCTCTGTCTTTCTTTCCTCATGAAAGGCAGAGATTTTCTCTTTAATCCTTTTGGAAATTGTTGGTTTAAAGTGTGGTTCAACCATATTGCTCTCTAAATTTTCATCAAATATTTCAAATTAAAAGTAGAAGTCTGAGTTAATGTATTATGTATGTATTGGCCATTTGATTTTTTTTTTTTTTTTAGATAAGAAAAGAAATTGTAATAGAAACAATTTATAGTATCAGCAACTGCCGAAATCAGATGTTGTTAACTAAGCCACAAAATCAGTTCACTCCACATTGTGATTTATTCTGGTACAGCATGATAGTTTCCACACAATAATGATACCGATGGGATGATTTCTTTTTTACACTGGCTGGTTGTTAGGTGACTATAAGGAGATGTGATCAAGGATCAAACTGGATCCCTGGTGGTCATCCAAGTGCCATGTTCCTACATGACCTCTCAATCAGACCTATTGATCAGTCTCGGTGTTAGCTGTCCAAAAACACATAAAGGCCAGATCAGCATGATTGACTACACTGGGCAGGAAGGTGAATGGATCTAACAACTGTTCTGGGGTTAATGTGACAGAAAAATCTGTGGAGAAGGGTGTGATGTCTCTTGACTGTTGTTTGTGGAGCAGTATGAGTAAGTTAATAATTCAACACGTTTAGAACATGTGAGTTGTTGTTCTTTCTGTTCCTCTCTACAGTAAAACCTGGTCAACACTTCAGTCAACAATCAGGCAGACTGTATATTATGTATCATGGGGTGACATAGAGCAAATACTAGTCTTCTAAAAAGGCCAGATAGGTCTTATTGTAAACCAGTCTTTTTCACTCCAAGATTTTAGTTCAGTTCTGCGCAAATACAATGATGGGACGGAGTGACCTTGCCCTCTGTTTGTGTCAATACATTATACACACATTGCCAGGTCTATAAAATTATATTTTGGAGATGGAAGTGCAGGAGCCAGGCCAACAATCATTTTGATAATCTGCCAATTATTTTTTCAGCTAACTGTATTGTTTTTTACAGTGTCAAAAAATACAAAAAAAATGTCACAGTCACAATTTTTCTAAGTCCAATATTACATCTTCAAAATGCTTTATTTGTCCACACAACAGTCCAAAACCTGGAGATATTCGATTTACTATTATGGTGAGTTATGCACAAGTTATGATTGCAGCTGAAATCATTAGTCGATTTATCGATGAGACAATTGAAAGAAAATTAATAGATAATTGAATTATCAAAAAATTAGTGTCCAGCTCTGGAATGTGATTAGCTGATACTTTCCTCTGTTTTATATTGTCATGACTGAAATCATTGGGCAATCAGTTAGAACAAACAAGATATTTGAATAAGTCCCTTTGGACTGAGGGGCAAATAAAAGGCCCTTTTCACAATTTACTGCTATTTTAAACTGTTAATTGAGAAAATTGTCAACAGGTGAGTTTTCAGCACTTAAATATCTTAAATATTTAATTGATCATGAGAATATCAATATCTAGTGCTGATCAACTAATTGCTTCATTTCTAACCCTGTTGGACTGGTCACCAGCCTGTGAGAGGGCACAGATAACCATTCAGTACAATTTTGAGGTATTTTACTTGATTATGTTCCTATTGTGCTACTTTATACTTCTTATCCATTACATTTCAGAGGATTTTTTTCCACTTTTTACTCCACTACTACAGTTACTAGTCACTTTGCATATTCATGTTTAATACACAAATTGATCATTTTTTATCACAATAGATTAATTTAGTCATATATTAAAATGGTTAAAACGAGCTCCTACTGACCTAGCTACATCATGGAAACGTTGCTTATATATTTAAGCATCAGAAATAATAATTTATGCACCTTAAGTAATTTTTGCTGAAAACATATTTTAACCAAAGTAAGGTTTTTAAATGTAGGACTTTTACTTGTAATAGAGTAGTTTTACATTGTGGGATTGCCTCTTCTAGTTTAGTAAATGATCTGAGTACTGTTGAGTACTGTTGTTCCACCACTGAACTCTGCCCACTGAATTTATTTGTGCAGAGTAACTAGTGGTTGTCACACACACTCTCAGACCAGTGTTCTCTACCTCTAAGGTTTACCACAGAAGATTTTACACACATTTTACTGGCAGGTGACTCTTGATGACACTGATGATGTTGGTTTCCGTTGTTTAAATTAGGTAAATGTGTAATTGTGATATTTGATTCTTCGATTCAGAGTGTATTTATGATTATTGGCGTATAGGGATTTTAACAGTCCTCTCTGGTAAACACTGTAAATGTATGTGTGTGTGTGTGTGTGTGTGTGTGTGTGTGTGTGTGTGTGTGTGTGTGTGTGTGTTTATGTGTATAACAGAAGTTGAGCCCTCTCTCTCTCTCTCTCCCTCTCTCTTCCTCCCTCTCTTTCTCTCTCTCTCCGTGATGTGCAGTGACACTCCTCTGCCACCAGCCCTCTAATAGGGGGGGACCGGGCAGCTCACTCAATGCCACTAATGCAGCTCACTGCCCCAGGCCATGTGCTAAGCTGGAGCACACTGCATCACAAACACACACACAGACACACGCATATGATCGCAGACATACATCATATATCCACCTCTGTCTCTTATCTGCAGCTCAATCAAAACAAGGTGGAGTGGTGAGAGCTTTCTGCTGCTGGATGATTCTCACTTTCACTGAATTACTTCGGTGTTTAAGCCTTAGCACACATGCGGTTAACAGTTAAATAGGAGTTCATGGGATATCCAGTAGAGGGTAGGTTTCTGGACCACGGTGGCACGCCTCTCTATGGTGCAGTGCATCGGGATGTGTGTGCGTATATGTCTGTTTGTGTGTGCACGTGGTTTCCTCTCTCCTGGGACTCTCATTATCACTGCTGTCCCAGATGTCACCAAGCACATGAAACACACGTCATGAATAATGGAGTCCTATTTCTACATCTCTCCCCATTTCTCTCCAATCCTCCAGCCCTCTTTCCCCTCCATCCCTCATTTCCTCTGATGCTTCTACTGATGCTTAATCTCCTCAGCGCTGTCTCTATCTAAGATGGTCCATTTAGCCTGTCTGGTTAGGATGGCTTTATGGGGGGGGCATGGCATCTCTGCAGTGTTGTGTTGAGTTACATCTATGCAAACAACATCTTTTGCATATGATCAGTTTCATGTCTGTCCCCAACTGTCCATTCAGCGTCTCGATAGGCAGCCCCCCTGCCCAACCTCCTCTCCTCCACATTACCCCTCCCCCAGTGTTTACTGTTTAAAGTCACACAGGGCAAATTGGGACAGAGCAGTCAGTGGAGCAGAAGAGACGTGGTCCCATCGCAGTGGAGACTGGGCTTTGCTCTTTCCGTCTACTCTGTCCCATCCCTCTCTCTGTCCTCAACCTCCACAATTTTGTCTGCTCCTCACCTCTGCCCCCCCCCCCAACTTTCTGACATCCTCTTCACTCACGGTCAGTCGGTGTAGAACACAACACAGCGGCAAAGGGTTAGGGAGAGGAGAGCTTGATTGAAAGGTGAGGTAAGCAGTCAGAATTGGTAAGGAAGGAGGACAGCAGTTAGGATTAGACAGTGAAGCGTGGCTTTTTAATGAAAACATGACAGAGCTGCAGCTTCTTGAAACCAACCCCCCCCCCCCCTTCAAGAAAATGAACAGGCCACAGAAAAGAAGCAAGAGGAAAAAAGAGAGAAATAAATGCTCAGATTCAGATATTGCTCATGCAGTGTTAGTCTTAACTAGCAGCATGACTCATGCTCTGTCTGAACAGGTTGGTCATGTTAACAGAGTCTCTTTTATGGAGGAGATGCAGCAGGGTGGGCAGCAATTGCACAATTAGTTGTTACACATCCGTTGTGCCAATAACACCTACTTTGAATGTGAATTGAAGGGAGTTAAGAGGGTGCCTTTCATAGATGCTAAGTAAGTGTGCCGCGGAATAAAAGCCAGGAAAGTGTATATATTTAATCGGCTCACACCTGCTTCTACTTTGGCTTTTAATGTACACAGCAGACAGAGGGGAGAGAGCAAAGGGAGTGTTGAGTGGACTCTTGCTTTGAATACAGATGCAACACCCATTTTTTTGAATAAACATGTGAAAGGATGGGAGAACACAGACATGGACTGTTATCTCCTCCACGGTTTACCCCCATCTTTCCCTTTGCTTATATACTATTACTGTCTTTTCTTCTCATCTCTCCATCTCATTCTTCTCTTAATCATGTCATTCAGTCCAATGTTGCTGATTTTCTGCCTTAACACATTCTTCAACCATTCACTGACTCCACAGTGCAAATTTTAACGCATTGTTTATTATTTTTCATTCCAGCAGGGAAATTTTTCTTGTCCTATTTTAAGCCTGGTAGGTGTTTCTCTGTGTGTGTTAGTGCGTGTGTGTGTGTGTGTGTGTGTGTGTATAGGTGTGCGCCTGGCATCTCTGCATTTGTGAGCACCAAGCATATTCCAGCACCACAGAGAATATCTCCGGAATACACTGCGTTTTTTTTTTCTTTCTTCTTCTTTCTGTGACAGTCACAAGTCTTTGATCCACTCCGCCTCCTATCGCTCCTCTCACCTTTTTTCAAATTCTTCTCTGCAACTTGCCGTGGAGAGCAGGTCTATAAGGCAGAGATACAGAATGCAGAACGTCAAACTCAGAATATCGTCCATTTTTTCAACAGCTTAAAATCAATCATTTTTTTCCGAAAATGCATGTGTTCATTTGTGGTTTTGTCATTCAGTTCTCGGGACATTTGGAGCTCAAATCAAAATTTACATTTGGCAGTACACAGGCAGACTCAGGTCTAGTGGCAGAAAAAGCTTCTCCATCAGTTCACTGCTGCACTCAAGAAAAACATTGATAAAGTATGTATTTTTTAATCCATAAAGTTACATCTTTAAAGCATTTTTTACTCTATTTGTCTCCTCTTAATTTGCAAAAATATATCAGTTTACAAGGCATGAACGCTTTACAGCGATGGTTCTTCAATGTGCGTTCAAATTTCAGAGCAACTGCATTTTATGGACAACATTTCATGGAGCTATGAAATTAAACATAATCTTTTATTTTATATAAGCTCCTTATATCAGTATGTGGATGTATAATAAAACCTATGATGCTTATTGTTTCATAATAAAGCCTCAACTAATGTGTTGATATTTCAGCTCATGTCAGTGATGCCCTTGAAATGGACATTGAAATCCCCCTCTGATTATTTGTATAAGTGTAGACATAACCTCAAATAAGATTTAAAATCAAATTCCATCTCATATCTTCAGTCTTATAACATCAGTCCACATATCTTTAATGGGAAATCATTTTGTGCTGTAGGCATCTATCAGAGGATTTTATACTTTTGTCAGTTTGTGGAGGAGTGAAACCTCTGACCCTTAGTTGCTTTTGTATATTTTCTCTTTGTGCTGGTTTATAGTTGTCATAATGAGCAGTGAAAACACATTAACCGTTTAACTGGGAAACCCCTTCAAGGCAACGAACCACTGCCTTTGACCATCAGCAGTGTCGAGTAAGATGCAGACTCCAGGGATAAGGCTGTAGTGATCTGCCAGAAAGAAAACAGGGATGTGAGTTCGATAGCTCATTAGCCTTTTCCAACCTGATTAGATATGGGGTCCATACTGGGAACTCCCATAGGAAAAGCAATGTTTTTACTCAGAGCTATGAGTGCTTGATGTTTATACAGTTAGTTTTTGTTTTGTTTTGAAAAGCTGAATTTCAGACAGGTATGTGTTACAAGATAATACTTGCCAAGAGGGGGAAAAAGGTTTTCACCCAATATAGACTAGTCTAGATATTGTGTAAATTTTCTTTTTTAAAGCATGTAGGTCAGATTCACTTCCGAGAGTTGAATTAGTTTCCTATTCAGGGTAGAGAATTCAAAGTTAGTTTCCGAGCTGCACGTAAAAGTGCCAATGAACAGGACTTAATTTCTTTAACTGCTTTCTATGAATTGGTGAGACTCACAGCCTCATGTTGACATCTGGCACACACATCTCAGTCCTCAAGGTTTTAAAGCTTACTATCCTTATTCTGAGGCAAAGAATTGGACTAAGCATCGACAGAGGCTCAGGAAATGATGCTTTTTTTAGTAAAATATTTGTGATTAGATACGAAAGCTGCTTTCATTTGAAAAGCTATATTTAGCATCTTCATACCGATGCCTTTTTTTTCTCCATTCATTTCACCGACTTCTGTCACCAATTCGCCGTGGTCTTTGCAGCCACATAACACAGAGGGTTCCACTGTTTCGTCCTTGATGATTGTAAACACATTTCGCTTTTAATAACTGCTTAAAGTACACCAAATTTGTAACAGGATGGCAGTGAGAAGACCCTAGCAACAGGGAGAGGATGAAGAAAGCGTGAGAGTTGGAGGGAGGGGGAAAGAAGCAGAACATCAATAAATAATGGCCCCACTGAGGAGGTGGAAATATGGGCCTCGTTATCTTTGTGCCGACGCCTTCATTTGCATGTGAGAAAATGAGGCTGCTGCTAACTCACACACACACACACACAGACAAACGGGCTACAGTATATATCCTATTTATAGACACTCTCGCACATCTATACTTCCATTATTTTCCCTTTCCTTCCCTCCTCTTTGGAATTTGTCATAACAGTATGTCTGGTCTGTTGTGTGACTGCAAGACATTTTGTTGTATTAAAAAATAAAAGGAATGCAAAACCTATATTACACAAGAAAGGTTCGTTGAGGGCTTACTGTACGATTAGTTTGAGTAATGCCTCTTTTCCACATTATAGAGCATTGGAGTACACACACAGTCAGAGGGTAGCTGCCCAGTATAACACCACTGAGCCGTCACTAAGGCAGGTAGACTTTAAGTGGCTTGCTCACGGGTGGCATTCCTTTACTTTCCCCTTTCAGCAGGTCTGTGGATTTGAATCTGCTGAATATGACTGTCTGTGTGCACTGTTGTGCAAGCACTCATGTAACCGTAAAAGCAATACACCAACGTTTTTTTAAAAGCTTTTGAATATTAAAAGCTTTGTAATTAAAAACAACAAAATCTGGAAATGGTATTGGTGGGTATAGGGGGAAGAGACTTGTTTTTGTATATATGCAATATGATCACCTGAAAATGTCATTTTTTTCTAGGAGTTATATACTTTATGTATAATTCAAACTTGGTGTTTCTATGTTTTAACTGACGTATTTGTCAATATTGAGAATAACCTTTAATAGTTTAAATTTTCTATACCATCTACCATTTTTCCTCTCTCAAATACACACTATTTTCCTGATCCAGCACTTACAAACACAGATTAAAATAGTTCCCCTCTAGACCCCATCTGCATCCAGGAATCATGAACAGTTTTGCACAATTCTTTTCCATGAATGCATCTCATTGAGACACTGACCAAACTCATACAAGATCCAACAATGTCGCCATCCTCTAGGCAATGCAGCTTCTTTCAAAGAGCTTCTTTCTGGGTGAGAGAACCATTTACAGATGATAAAAAAAAATACTTTAACCGTAAACGGTTCCTTCAGAGCTTTTTTGAGGATCCATGAGTGCTTCCTTTTTTAGTCTAATGGTCGCTTTGGTTTCATCAGGGTTTTTCAAAAAAATTTGCTCATGTGATAGATTTAATACCTATTAAAAGATAACTATTAAAGCACTGGCCAACACATCAGCGTAAGTTGCTCCAGGTTTCAATCAATGGATGCCATCCCAACAAGGGCCTTTCTCTATGCAGTTTGGGTGGTCACATATCTTTTATATAAAGACATACATAGTAAATATGGATGTTTTACAGCAAACGACAGATTACATGTTTTTTCTGTAAAAATGTCATACCCCTAGAGATATGAAGGTGGCACCGTTAAAAAAAAATTATGCAACACCAACTGCTACACCCTTTTTGCTATTCAGAGCGCTGGAATGCATGCATGTCTGCATGTTTTGCTGCAACTGTTACTGTGTCTGTGTGTCTGTGACTGTGTGATGCACATTGGATCTGTTTCTTGTTATCTAGTCAAGTCAGCATGAATAAAAGCTGAGGGAGCACAGTGATTTAGTAATTAATATTTTACTCTGTCTGCCACTCTGCTTAGAGACCAAGAGCAAGAGGCAGAATGAAAAACAGACAAAAAGGGTGAGAGAGTTGTTAAGAGGGTTTACACAGAGAGATGAAGAGAGTTGACTAAAGACTGTCTCTATGAGCAAACCACTGAGTTAAGCTGGACAGATAGGGATATAATGTGATGTGTATTGTGTAATCAGTATTGTTTCAGAGGCTGCAGATGGGATGAATTCAGGCCCCTGCTGAAGACAGAGAGTGTGGCTTTGACAGATCCAGCTGACTCTCTCTTTCTCTCCCTCTCCCTGCCTATGTCAGAGTGTTGTGACAGGCGAGTTGTCGGTGTTGTGGGAGTAGCAGTTATAAAGTACTCATTATCCTGTAAGGCTTCATTCTAGGGGGGGAAACAAAGGCGGCTGTGAAATTGCAGCCTGTGCCTCCTCCTGGGTCATATGGTATATTCCATGCAAAAACATGCACAGTTCAGCATACCTGCTCAATCCTCTCCGAGACCCTGACAAACAAAGAGCTTGTAGATAAAATATTGATGATGATAAACACACAGGTGCACGAGAATGCTACAAATCCAGCTGTTGGCATGTAGATCGAATGAGACAGGTGATAACAAGTTTTGGAGAACCGAAGCTAACCTTTCATTCTTTAGCAGCAACCATTTTGGAACCATTTTAAAAGGGGTTGCTGCCATAGAATGGGCAAATGAATGGCATGACGTTTGGAAATTAATTCCATAGAATTCAAATGGATACAAAAAGTAATACAAACAGAAGGTGAAAGACAAAGAGAGAATGCGTCTGCATGTCTGCCAGTATGCAAGACAAAATAGGTAATATGCTGTTATACAGAGAATACCTGACTAAGTGGACCAGAGCACATTACAAACAAATCTTTCTCTTCCCTCTGCCTCTGGTTTCTCTGGGTACAGCATGAAAACTTAGGGTTGTTTTTTCATAACCAGGGTTCCCTGAGCAGCATGAAATGTGAGACAGAGAACAAATGCTATGAAAGAAAATAGGTAGCTCCCATCACATAGTGGCATACTTGATCATGGGCTTTCCAATTTATGTCAATGCACATGAAAAGAATAACATTTAGATAGTTTGGTGATGATGGTCAGGTGAATGAGAATTTTGGAGTGGGCATAAGGGACAATAAATCTGTCTCTGCTCTGTCTATGGGTGGTATAAGTGACCGCTGTGTGTCCTCCAGCCCTTGAAAGAGTGCCAGGTTTTGGAAAGCAAAATTATCAGGCAGGTAGTGCCAACTGTTCAGGCAGCTGTGTGTTCTTAGCACAATACGGTTTTGCAATGAGCACAAAGGATTGGTACCTTAAAGATCATGTAAGTGTAGGTTTTTTACTAGATTTTTTTGTCTGAGAACAGTTTCCCATTGGGGATATTAATGGTGGACTTTACTGAATGTGTCTTCCTCAGGTAACAGGTTCTCGCTGACCTCCTTTGGAGCTCTCTACATCTCTGATGTTCAGAAGGAGGATGCCCTCTCTACATACCGGTGCATCACCAAACATAAATACAGTGGCGAGACGAGGCAAAGCAATGGAGCCAGGCTCTCTGTAATGGGTGAGCAGCTTGCTTTTGTCAGTTTAGTCATGCTGGATATTTCCATTTGTCTCAGCAATAAATAACACTATCTCTTCCTCTAGACCCCAACGAGTCCTCACCAAACATCCTGGACAGTTTCCAAGCAGGGGAGGTGTATGCAGGCCAGAGTATCGAGCTTCCCTGCATAGCGGGAGGTTACCCCAGCCCCACCGTGCGTTGGCTGAAAGATGGTCGCCCGCTGCCCTCGGATGCCCGCTGGACACGGCGTTTGACAGGGCTGACCATCAGCGACCTGAGGCAGGAGGACAGCGGCAGCTACGCCTGCGAGGTCACCAACAGTTTTGGCTCAAAGGAGGTGTCTGGAGAGCTTCACGTTATAGGTGTGTGAGCACACATACTCATACATATGCATTCGCAAACACCCTAACAGAATCCCACGCTGTCTTCTCAGTGAATCAGCCTGGCAGACAGACACGTTCAAACAAACACCCTTCTTTTTGGTTTGAGGCACACATATAAGTCGCACCTAGAGTGTGTCTGTAACAAACATATGATGCCCCATCATATCAAGTCTCAAAAAGAGAGACAGTGCAGTAATTCACTTAGACTGAATCCGTAACACAGCTGCCAGCATCATTCATCATCAGAGAGAAAGAGCGTGAAGAAGACAGAAATAAAGACAAGAGGGGTCACAGAGGGGACGATCAGACATCCAGAATGTGCTGAAATAACATTATCTACAATGTAATAACAAGATAGCAAGAGTGGCAGAGATAAATGTACATTGTGTAAAGTGTACAAAGAAACAAAGAGCGGGAGAAGGCGAGACAGAGGGACAGAATAGAGAGGCGGTAGGCTTTGCCAGTGGGCACATCATGGCAGCACACTCTGTGACTCTGACAGGGTGAGGGGGGGGGTTGGGAAGCACAGAAATGGCCCCCAGCATACACCACCAGCTGCCTTATTGCTCACTGACATTTGCACACACACATATACATACCCACTCTCTCCCTCACACACACAAAAACACTCGGACACACTTACACACACAAGTGGACAGAGATGTGAAGAGATATCTCCAGCTGCTTTTTTAATGAGTGCGTCAAACTGATTGAGTCGCCACCGCTGATTGTACTCTCTCTCTCTGTCTCCCCGTCTCTATGAACGTAGACGCCTACTGTGTATATGGATCCATGTGTCGGGTTTTGGATCCAGTTTAATGATTTTAGAGTCACAATGGAAATATTTGTATCTCTTTACTATAAGACACACTTATAAAAGATTTCAAATTTGTTAATCAATTAATAATTAATTGTATTTTGTAATGAGTAATAACCTAGTTTACTGTAAATGTAAATAAGTCAAGATAAATTTGCAGAGTATCTTGTAAATGTTTACTTCGGTTAACTCACTGGCTTGTGAAGCCTTAATACCTTAGTTATTCACTACCAAAATAAAAACAATGAATTATAATCTTAACATCCAATAAACCCTTTATAATAATGACTAAATGCACAGCGGTATCAGAAAATTCAATAACCTTTGCACTTATAACAAAAAAGCAGATTAGATCATTTTTTTTTAAAGTGTTTTATTTCAGAAGCAGTAATATACATCTGTAACAATTCAACTTTTATAGTGGTCTTATTAATGACATAAACAGACTTGTTTACAGTGAAACATAAACACAGAAAATATAAAAACCAAGATAAAAGAAATATATGTGTTCTCTGCATATGTGTTCGAGCGCATATGTTCAAGCATGTCTTCTGATGTCTTGCATCCTTCTCCCAGATCCACTACGTGTGACCTTATCCCCTAAGAATCTGAAAACGGGCATCAGCAGCACACTGTTCTTCACCTGCACTGTGGAGGGCTCTCCAGAATACACCATCACCTGGTACAGGAACACAGAGCCCATCGTCCCCGACCAGCACATCTCCATCCAGGGACAACACAATGACACCCTGCAGATCACTGCAGCACAGAAGTTCCACTCTGGGGCCTACCAGTGCTTCGCTTCCCGAAAAGGCCACACTGCTCAGGACTTTTCCATTATTCTGCTAGAGGGTATGGCGGCCGGAGATGGTCAAGATATTACAGATTCTGTAAAAAACAGGGTCGCAACAGCCATTTTATGACAGCACCATTACAGCAAAATGACAGGAAACCATTGTTTTTCAATTTGAAGCCTCTACTGATAATGCTGGCTTTTATTTTTTCATTTAAATACTGGTGCATCAATTGTTTGCCACTGCAGATCTCTGTTATAGATGCATTAATAGGATACCACAGAGCCGCATGCCAGTGGACATATCTTTTGGCTTTAAATGTGAAGCTGCTTTTCTGTCACAACTTCTCACCACGGTCTTTATGTCCGTCTCTATTTGTCTCTTTGGCTCTCTATCACTCTCTTTCTCCCCTCAGATGGTACTCCTCGTATTGTGTCTTCCTTCAGTGAGCGGGTGGTGAACCCCGGTGAGCCTTTCTCCCTCATGTGTGCTGCCAAAGGAGCGCCGCCCCCCTCCATCACCTGGACGCTGGATGACGAGCCTGTTGTGCGAGACTCCACCTACAAGACCAGCCAGTACACCCTGTCAGATGGCCTGACTGTGTCACACGTCAACGTCAGCAGCCCACTCATTCGAGATGGGGGGGTGTATCGTTGCGTCGCACGCAACTCGGCCGGTAGCGCCGAGTACCAAGCGCGCATAAACGTAAGAGGTGCCTGTCTGCTTTTCAATATAAATGCACTCTACACCTGACTCCATACAAACACACAGGTTCTAGTGAGAATTATAGATAACAATGCAATTCACACACACCTATCTATCTATCTATCTATCTATCTATCTATCTATCTATCTATCTATCTATCTATCTATCTATCTATCTATCTATCTATCGATCTATCTATCGATCTATCTATTGATCTATTTATCTATCTATCTATCTATCTATCTATCTATCTATCTATCTATCTATCTATCTATCTATCTATCTATCTATCTATCTATCTATCTATCTATCTATCTATCTATCTATCTATCTATCTATTTATCTATATATCTATCTATCTATCTATCTATCTATCTATCTATCTATCTATCTATCTATCTATCGATCTATCTATTGATCTACCTGTCTATCTATCTATCTATCTATCTATCTAACTTTCCATCTATCTATCTATCTATCTATCTATCTATCTATCTATCTATCTATCTATCTATCTATTGATCTATCTATTGATCTATCTGTCTATCTATCTATCTATCTATCTATCTATCTATCTATCTATCTAGCTATGTAGCTACATAGCTATTTATCTTTCTCTCTATCTATCTGAAGGTAATTTAGAAAAGTACACACAATCACTTAGAATCACCTAGAATACCTGATTAGTCTACAATCAACAAATATCCTCAATCAGATTTTAGTAAAGGGAGCATAACTAACCTCCCTCTCCACCTGTCAACTTGCCCCAATCACTCTATCCCTCAACCTTTATCTCTTCACCTCCTGTCTCCGTGGCTGCTCCCTTACTCTGCCATGACCTCCCTCACCTCATCTGCCCCTCTCTCCGACCTCTGTGTCTCTCTCTGTCTCCTCCCTCCATCCCCTCCCTCTCTTCCCTGTGTCTCCAGGTCCACCGCGAATCAGACCCATGCGGGACATCACCGCAGTGGCAGGCAGGAACACCTACATAACATGCCGTGTGATTGGTTACCCGTATTACTCCATCAAGTGGCTGAAGGACGGCATGCAGCTGCCTGATAATCATCGTCAAGTGGTGTTCGAGAACGGCACCCTGAGGCTGACAGACGTGCAGAAGGGCGCGGACGAGGGCACCTACTTGTGTAGTGTTCTGATCCAGCCCCAGGTGTCAATCAACCAGACCGTCCATGTCACTGTCAAAGGTGAGTTTGAAGAGCAGAATGGATTCAAAGGGATAAAATTGCACTGGGCAAGGTTTTTCTGTAAAATATACCCATTTTAGTAATCCCAATCATGAAGTGAGGCTGTAATTGAACTAGAGTGAACCCGCCACCTGATTGGGATGTACTGTGGCTTAACCCCAAAATACGTGTTCTGGCTTTGAAAGGCAATTTTTTCTGCATAACCAAAAATACAAAATGCCACTTAAAAAAGCATTGAGAGAACAATCTGTCCAAAGAAACCTGGAATCACCATTACTTGTTTCTTTTCCTTTCAGATTAGTCAGGTTGGCAAGAAAAAACCATGATATGTGCAGTTTACAGATGCAAAATTTTCTGGATGTCAGAGAATCCAGTGTATGCCATTCGAAGAACTAATATTCAACATTTCCAAGTGCAGCTTTACACTAATGCTTTATGGCAGAGGCAGCAATGTTTTAGGCTAGATTTATGTTTCACTTTGCATCTGTATTTTGTTTTGTCTGTGAGTTGGGTCATGATGGTAGCATGGCAGCTGCAGAGGTGTTTAAGTGTGAGCATGTGCCTGCGTGTGTCTCTGATTTAATTAGATGAATAATAATGAAGCCTAGATTAAATCCCCCAGATGTCTCAGCTGTAGTACCCCCATCCCAACCTCCATTACTATGGCAACGGAATGACTTCCTCTTGCCAATTGTACTCTAACCAGAGCAGCTATTATGGGCTGCAGGAGATGGGGTCGGGGGGGGGGGGCACTGGCCATTGACTTTCTCTCTCTCCCAACATTGCTCCAGATGGCCACACCGCCACTCGTCCATATCTATTGCTGCCTGTTTTCCACTGACTCTCTGCACACTTCCTCTCTCCCCCAGTGCCACCGCTCATCCAGCCCTTTGATATCCCCTCTACCTCAGTGGGGAAGCTCATGTACATCGCCTGTGTGGTGTCATCTGGGGACATGCCCATACGCATTACCTGGCACAAAGATGGCCAGCTCATCGTGCCAGGCTCCGCCTCTGGCGTTGGAATAGAGACCAAAGAGTTCATGAGCTCCCTACAAATCTCCAAGGTGACACTGAAGCACAATGGAAACTACACCTGCATCGCCAGCAATGCTGCCGCCACCGTCAGCTGGGAAAGACAGTTGATTGTTACTGGTGAGGGACTGAGCGCGAGGAGAATGGCACAGTGATGATGAATTAGGTCAAATCAGATGTGATAGCTAATGCGCAGAGGGAGTGTAGAATTATACATGTTATTTTAGGAATACTTCCATTTTGTACCATTTACTGTAAGCTTTTATTTCAGTTCTTTCATTTAAGTTCAGTGTGTTTTTTTGTATCTCAGTGCCACCACGTTTTGTGGTGCAGCCCAACAACCAAGACTGTATCTATGGCAAAGCTGGAGTTCTCAACTGTTCTGTGGAGGGATATCCACCACCGAAAGTCATGTGGAAACACGCAAAAGGTAAAATCAGCCCATCATCCCTAAAATATTGCAATAACAAGATCACGTGAGCAAGGAAATATTAAGTCAACGTTGTGCATTTGCTTTGTGTTGTGTTACGCAGGCGTAGGAAACCCCCAGCAGTACCACCCGGTCCCCCTAACTGGCCGTATCCAGATCATGTCGAACGGCTCTCTGCTCATCCGACATGTTCTTGAGGACGACCGAGGGTACTACCTCTGTCAGGCCTCCAATGGAGTGGGCTCGGACATCAGCAAGAGCATGATCCTCACTGTCAAAAGTAAGCGTCCATCATTCTCTCTTTGGCTTGGACACACTTCCTTTCACAACCACATCTCCTGGCTTGTAAACTCTGTGCAGAGATAGAGAAAGTCTCAGCTCTATGGAGGGGAATCAGCCCATCTAAGATGCACTTTTGCCCCAGGCTAGTGCAGCCTGTACTGAACCTAACAAAATCTTGTCTGTCCTTAACTAGGGCTATCTTTTATATTGATTGATGTGTTCCAGCTGCCTTTCTGTGTGCTCCTGAATGCTTGGTGGGGAAAAGGGCTGATGAATTAGTGATGAAAACAAAACCACAGGAACCCCTTCAATCAATAATCTATGTCTGAGGAAATGAGGAGGAGAAGAGGAGCAGGAGTATGGAAGGAAGAGAAGAGGAGGGCAGACATTGAGAAAGTAGTCTAAGAGGGCCAGCGGGGCTTGAAGCGTGAAATGAAAATGGAGAAGGAAGGGCAGAAATAGAGATGTCCATACATCTGTAATATATTCTCGCTTTCTAATACCACATCCCTCTTCACTCATCTCATTATTACATATAATACTATTCGTCACACTGACATGTGTCTGTGATTCTGTTCAGTTCCTGCCATGATCACCAGCCACCCTAACACCACCATGGCAAGAAAGGGCCAGACCAAGGAGCTTAACTGCACCGCAAGGGGTGAGCAACCCATCATCATCCGCTGGGAGAGAGGGGACACCGTCATCGACGCAGAGAGAAACCCCCGTTATTCCATCACTATCAACAAGAAGGGTGATGAAGTCATCTCCACTCTAAAGGTTAGATACAGAATACAACACCGAGCAGACCCTCAACGCAAAAACTGACTGTGTTTGATGCTCTAAAGACAATATACAGCAAAGAGCAATAGAAATATCTCTTAAAAATGTTCATTCATTAAGTCCTTTAGCTGCTTAAGCAGTTTAAAGCTTTTATTTTGGTTAAATAAATTCTGTTGTTGGCTGATCTTTGCGTTGTTTCGAGAATTTTCCGAGAAATAATGATTACACTTTTTTAAAATAAGGCCGAGTAATGCAGATCATGTCACTAGTGTTACATCAAGTCTCTCAGCTCTGAATTTGAAAACAAAAGTTTGACATTTTAGGAAATGCACTCTAAATAGACACTTTATTACAGTCAGCAGTTCGTTAGCTCACCTCAGTTTGATGTAAACACCTAAACAGCTCAGTGCAAAGTTAACGAAATCTGCCTCTGACAGCTCCTCTAATTGTAATGACTAAACAAGTTGTACAGATTTTACAATTTTCAGCTTGCTGTTTCCCCACTTTCAGTCTATAACCTAAGCTAACCTAAATGGCTGCTTGCTGCAGCTTCCTATTTAGCATAGTGACATGAGGGTGGTGTCAATCTTCTCATCTAACTCTTGGCAAGATAGCGAGTAAGTATATTTCCACATAAGTCGGACTATTACTTTAAGTGACTAAATAATGAAATATTTTATCAAAAAGTTAGATTAATTGACTTCATGGATTCAGGTTTTAAAGGCACAATATCGATGCAAATGTACAGAAGTTGTTTATCATGTGTGCCGCTGCTGGGGTTCGTTTTTCTGTTTATTTCTAGGCACATTAAAACCTTGTCCTGTTTGTGTTGATGCTCACAGCTGAACCCAGCCGAGCGGGGAGATTCTGTCTTCTTCTCCTGCCATGCCATCAACTCCTATGGAGAGGGTCGAGGGCTTATCCAACTCACTGTGCAAGGTAACTTTACCACGTTAGACATGCTCCTTTAATTTACTAAAGTTTTAGGGCTGATAAGAAAGTACTTACAGTATAGTTATATAAACAGTCTAGTAGGGAACTGTTCTAGAAGCTCTAGTGGTGAAAAGCTCTCACCTCCTCTCCCTCTCTAACACACACAGAACCACCAGATCCCCCAGAGCTTGAAGTGAGGGAGGTGAAGGACAGGAGCATGAACCTGCGCTGGATCCAAAGGTTCGACGGAAACAGCATCATCACCAGCTACGATATAGAATACAAGAACAAGTCAGGTAGGTATCCTAAACTTAACCACGCCTGTCAGATTTTTTTAAAGAAAGATATCTTATAAATTGGAAATCTCTCGGTGTTTGACAGACTCCTGGGATCACATGTACACAACCCGGAACATCTCACCCACCAACAACCAGGCCAACATTGTAGAGTTGCACCCGGCCTGTGTTTACAGCATCCGCATGTACTCCTACAATAAGATTGGCCGTAGCCTTCCCAGCAAAGAACTCACAATCAGTACTGAAGAAGCACGTAAGTGATTGTTTTCTCCTCTACAAATCACAGGTCTGTTTTTTCTTATGTCTGTGTTACTTTTCTATGCATGGAAAACGCCTATGCATAATGACGGTAAAACTTTATCTGGCATCTTACATCAACAGCACCTGACGGGCCGCCCATGGACGTAGTTCTTCAACCAATGACATCCCAGAGCATACGGGTCACATGGAGGGTAAACTCACAATTGTTATTACCTAACTGTAATGTGTGTTATAGTGCAGTTCTTATTTCTGATAAGCTGAGTCATAGTCTAAATCATTATAAGATCTGAACACACACCTCTGTCTACTCAACAGTTCTTATAAATATGAATAACCAAAAAGAAGCACTCATTGTACTGAAAACTAAATCTGAATCTTTATGTGTATATCTTAACCTAAACACTCTTTGGTTTAGGGAAGCCCGAACATTTGATTCATGATTAATACTAATAATGATTTATAGTTATATTCTTAAGTAAGAATTATGGACTAAAGATGCAAATGTTTGTGCTATCAGTTGTGCCCTATGAGGGACAAACACAGCACCCCAATGTAAAACAGCTTTTTTTTTTTCGTATATATATATAAATTTAGTCACTGACTTCTCATATGAGAACAAAGTATTCTGAGCTAACAAACAGAGCACTGTGAAGATACTAGTTATGGTAATGAAAACAACAGAGACTGGGTACATCATCTCGTCATAAAATTTATCATAGATCTTTCATTCACTAATTATTTTACCACTATTACTGCACATATACCTGCCAAATTCCACAACCATTACTCACCAGTTGTAATGTTGCACAGTTATTTCATGCACCATAACATGGTTTAAGCTTGATGTGCACTTTCATATTTACTGCTATCCCAACATTTCTCGTAGGCTCCTAAGAAGGAGCTGCAGAATGGGGTGATCCGAGGCTACCAGATCGGTTACAGAGAGAATGGTCCAGGCAGCAACGGCCAGTACAGCATTGTGGAGATGAAAGCTACGGGGGACAGTGAAGTGTACACCTTGGACAACCTAAAGAAGTTTGCCCAGTACGGGGTAGTGGTCCAGGCTTTCAACAGAGCTGGGACCGGCCCATCCAGTACTGAGATCAATGCGACCACGCTGGAAGATGGTAGGAAAACTAGATGGCAAGATGAAGGAAAAAAAAATAGATAGACTCTGTTTGAGAGAGTGTGCAAGGGCTGAAAGAAGGAGAAATGAAAGGCGTCAAGCATATATGTATTTGATTTGTCAAAAAAATAGCAAAACAAGTGCAAAAACAAGATAGAATTAACGTACCCAGCATACAGCCACAGATACACTTGCTCAAATAAAATGGTAGAAATAAATTTTCAGCACGTCCCCCATCATTCTTTCAACTTTAATTAGCACCCTCATTAGGCTGGTAGAGAGCAAGAGAGGAAGGAAGGAACCCCATTACTCTCTTAACGTCTGCCCACTCTACCTCCTTTTTTCCTCCTCTCCTTTTCTTTATCCTTGTCTTCCTCCAGTTGGTTCCCTGTCTGTCTCTGTATTTCTTACATCTTTCTATGGACCCACCCTGCTTGTGTGGACAGTACCGATAGACACCCTGATCATGGTTCCAGTAACAGTGATGGTAATTGTCCACGTAGGTAGTCTGTAGCTGCTCTTACAACTGCGATTACCTCAAAGATGAACATCGTCTTCCTTGAGATTTTATCCTCCACATCTCAGCTCACTCCACCCACCTCATCTGCATTTTAACAACTCAAGGTGTGGCTGTTTTTCTATTCATGTTGCTCCCTCTCAGTGTTCTTCCTCCCATCCAACGACCCCCCGGCTACACCTCCTCTCCTTCTCTCCTCAGTGCACTAAAGGCTAGCAGTGAACAACAAGCTATTGAGAGCCAATTTGAGCTTATTTGACTGATTTTTTTCAGCAGAGATTGCCCCTAGGTTGTGGTGTTGAGTACTTATTAATTATCAGTGCTTCAGCCACCATTCTGAATCAGTCAGGTCTTCTTAGCAACGGCCGTTACCAAGGACTTTTGACAAGTAGAAATCGTTAAAACAACCTCAGAACTCATATATATATATCACTCGCCCTAACACTCGCCCGTTGCTCTCTCCAGTGCCCAGTGAGCCTCCGCAGAATGTGCGCGCCATCTCAGTGACGTCGGACGAGGCGGTGATCACGTGGGCAGAGCCTCCACGGCTGACGCTGCACGGTGTGCTGAAAGGCTACCGGGTTGTGTTTTGGTCCCTCTTCCCTGACGGAGGTGGGTGCTGTGGGGGCCAGGCCCAGTGGCCAATGCAGAGTAATTATCACCTATCTCATTCTAAAGTTCCCTACCCTTCCACCCACCACCTGCCTCTCTGTCAATATTGTGCATAGGAGTGTGATAATGTGTATCAGCACCTTTCTCATAAAGCACTTCCTTTTCCTTTGTATGGTTGAATTTGTCCGTGTTTGTCCTTGTTTCTTTTTGTGTTCAATTTTTAACCCCATTGATATTGATGACCACTGAGATTACAATATTATAGTTGAGTGTCTATGTGCTCCTGTGACTGTTAAACCCTGTCTCCTAAAAATTAAATTCATATACAAACTGATTTGCAAATATGTTTTGTGGGAAATGACTTACAGGAAACAAAAATCCTTTCTAAATCTTTTCCAAATGTTTCGGTAGCCCATAAACCTAACAAAATGTGGGACACACTGCACAAATCCCATTCTCTGCTTTAACATCCTTCTCAAAACTTCTCCCTACAACTGCTGCCTTGTAATCCAGGCAGTAATCACATTTCCTTTGAAACATTTTTAGCAAATCAAGAGTTGGTCTATGTTGCCTTTCCGACAGACAACCCACCAGCGCTCTCTCAAACAAGTTTTCCCCTCCTGTTCTCCCTCAGAATGGGGAGAGATGCAGAATATCACCACTACTCGTGAACAGGTGGAGCTGCGGGGATTGGAGAAGTTCACCAACTACAGCGTCCAGGTGCTGGCCTACACACAGGCTGGAGATGGGGTCCGCAGCAACGTCCTCTATATCCAAACCCGCGAGGACCGTGAGTATACACACAAACAGAAACTCAAAACATAAAAGATATCAGCATTTAATTTATTCATTCATATGTTTAGGTGTGGAATAGTGTATGTCTTCTATATTGGCATGGATGTTAAGAAATACATACACTTAGGCAGCTCAGAGTCAAAAGACTCTGACAACTACAAACATGGCGACACCAGAAGAGCCTGTAAGAACATATCTGTTTGTCCCGTGCCTGGGCAAAATAACATCATATAGATTTAGTTTAAAATTCCCGACTACCTCACATAACCTCTCCTTAGAAAAAAAGACACCATTTTTAAAATTTCTTCATCTTGATCTATAGTCATGTCTTGCTGGAACTATCAGCTTCACTGCCCCCACAATTTCAGGTGGTATTGCTCCATTACATCCGTATTCATAAACTTTCATAAAATGTGCACAAACAAAATTAATGCAGAGTATGAACAGAGGGCTCAGTCTGTATCCATATACATATCTAACGTTGAGCATAAGTGAGTCTAAAAGGGGCTAGAGAGATGGGAGATGGGAGGGAGAGAGATAAAAAGGGGCGCTGGACTGTATCTCAAACCCATGACAAAAGCTCATTTATGCTGGGAACCTCCATTAGCAGTGCTAATGAGAATTAAGAGGCTTTGGTCTATGGCTCAGGGCTGAGGGAGGGCTGGCAGGAGACATTGAGGGGAGAGGAGGGGTGCTCTCTGGGACTATATAGCATCCAGGAGTCAGCCATCAGCCCAAGCCTGCGTCTTTTCCACCAGCCCTCTTGCCATAGGCATAAGGATTAACTCCTTTTGGATTAGAGAGAATTAATTTTGTGCTTACACCATTGGAGGCGGGATTACAGCCAGATCCATGTCTCTTTATAGAGGAGGGGGAGGAGGAGGGGCCTGGGGGTTGAAGATGAAAAGATAGAAGGCTGATCACATAGCCTACTCTTGACTGACAACATGAATAAGGCATTTAAAAAGACAAAATAGAAATGACATAGCTAAAAACTGTATCAGCCCTATACTGTGCCATATTGTCCTCTGATTGGCACAGTAGTGCATTCTATATTCATGTAGGCTGGGCTGTTGACTCAGGACCATTGTGCCTCTCTTCTTCATCATCAAAAGGGCTGCGCTGGCTGTAAGGCAGATTGTCTGTCTGTCTGTCTGGAGACCTGGGCAGATTTTGGGCACCAGATGGGACTTAGCTCTCCCCCCTCCCACTGCCACTCCTACTTTGACATGGAGGTCCAGTTATGATAATGATTGCTGCCTTGTCGTCCCCTCACCACTGCCTCCACGACCATCATCTCTCCCCCAGGAACTGCACCATTCATTCTTGCCATTCTTTCATCCTCGCCTCACTCTTTTAAAAGCTGCTTCACTACAGCTATTCTTTCAGAGTTTGTGTTGCCTTTATGCCTGCTCGTGTAAAGTTTAGGGGGAAGGCGTACAAGGGCATAGACTGGTTGAATGATAAGGGGGCCTCACATACAAGAAAACTGGGGGATGGAATTAGAAGGCTTGGTCTTGCACTGCAGTAGCCTCCTCCTTTGGACCCCAGATGAGGCCCACTGTCAGGCACAGGTTATATATATGTGGAGATTGAAAAGACTTGACACTGTGGGCCCTATATTGTGAGGCCAATGTGACAAAGATATCATTGTTCACCTTTTACAGTATCCACTGTTCTGAAGTGGGGTTTTTTTTCGTAAAGTGTACATCCATTTTAAAACCTTCTTGTGCCTTTAGCTTGTAATAAGAGTATTAAGAGGTGTCCTGTGTCAAGCTGAAGTGACTAGCGGAGGATCAGACACTAGTATCTAATCTGTTTGCGGGTTGGAGAGTTAAGAGAATGCTGGGTGTCACAGAGTCAGAAATGCTGACCAATGTCAGTCAATGAATGAACATATGTCACAGATGTCCAGCAGAAGGGAGTTCTTCCAAGTCCTCCCAGAGCGGCTTAGTGGAGGATAAGACCCCCAATCTGCAAACAAGCCTGCTCACTTTAATAGGCATCCAACACCCAGCATGTGCATGCACAAAAACACACACAGAAGTATATATGTACTGTATATGCATGCAAATCATGCTGATGTTCCTATTTGTTTTTCTGTCTAGTCCCTGGTCCACCAGCTGGCATCAAGGCAGTTCCCTCTTCTCCAAGTAGTGTGGTTGTGTCCTGGTTACCTCCTCACAAGCCAAATGGTGTCATCCGCAAGTACACCATCTACTGCTCCAGTCCAGGGTCCGGACAGCCAGTAAGTCTTTGCTCTGTGGTGTAACTCATAAGAGGCTAGTAGAAAATGTCCCAGCTGATGGAGAAGCAAGGAATTTGTGAACTTCATAAAAATCTACCAGTTGAAACAATTAATTTGTAACCACACTTTATTATTAATTGAACCCGTAGGTGTGTGTTTGTGTGTGTGTGTGTGAGTGTGTATATTTTTGTATGTGTCTCTCTTTCACTCTATTTGCACCATAGCTTTCCTGCCCTCCCAGATGAACAGATGAGGTTGTCTTGGCAACGTGATGAGACGTAGATATGCAAATGAGGCAGAGAAAAAGCTCACACATGCACACTGCCGCATAAGAAATACACACACACATACACACACACACACATACACACACAGATCATATTTCAGTATTTTCTATTTATACGTGTGTGCAGCATTTCAGTTGTGGTTATATCATGTACATCACAAACACCAACACACGGTTAAATCTGATATCAGGCTAGAATCTCACTTTCTTATTATTCACAAATACTCCTCCCTCTCTCTGCATGAGTGCAATGTAAATGAGCACAGGCAGGGAGGAGAGAGGGAGGAAGGGAGGGGGAAAGGAGGTTGAGAGAGAGAGAGACACACCATCAGAGGTAGGGAAAGACCGAGGGGAAATGAGAGAAAAAGAGAGGGATGGGGGGGCAGGGAGAAAGGGAGGAGCAGAAGAGGGTATCAGTCACATCGAGATGAGAGTGCTTTTGTCCGTCTTTTCATTATCTTCCTGTATCACTCCCTGGATCACCACAACACCGCCGCTATGCTGGAGGAATGTTTGCATGTAACCCCCCCCCCAAACACACACACAGACTCACACACATCCTTCTCCCTCCAACCCTCTGTCCCTCCATCCTCTCCTCTTCACTGAGCTAGACAGAGAGGGAAAGAGGAAAAGAGGGAAAAGCAAATGGTGAAGGAACTGACGATGAACACTGAGAGATGAACAGATTGAAGAGATGGAACAGAGGCTCGACTTTAGAGAACACAGTGCTGTTGTGGTGTGTGTGTTGGCATGTATATGCAGGTATATGTGTGGATATCTTCTCAGAGGTGTTCTTTTCAGGAAAATATTCACAGGAACACATAATTTAATCCATTATTGCAGCCTCAGTTGTTATTTTTTTCAATCCAGTGAAAAATTCTGTCTTTTTAACAGATTTTCTCAATCGCTTAGGTGCATTTTCTTAAACATTGATAAAATTCCCAAAACATTAATTGCAATTACCATATTCATTAATACTTTGTAGCAAAACACTTAATGTGTCTTGCAAAAGGCTGTCACCTGCTCATAACATTCAAGTTGTGTGTCAAAGGTAAATAAATTCAACATCGAGCAAATCTCTCCCACCAAAATGGCATTGTGTCAATCAAGATAATCAAAAATCTGCTGATCAGTATTTTCTCCCTACTCTAGGATTAGCGTCAGCAATCATCAGAGTGACACATATAGTTTTTTAAATCATTAAGTTCACAGGAAGATCTTCATAAAGATAGAAGCCGAGACCATGAAGCTGTCATTTATAGTTTAGAAAGGCCTCCAATATCAACACTGTCCCCACTAGCGGAACCAGAAAATACAGATACGAGAAACATAGAGTGCACATGCCGAAGTAGAAAACATCTGGATGCTTAAATTAAAATGAAGTGATGAAATTAAAAGAGAATATGAATACATGCTATGTATAAACATACAATGTTTAAGGTCGACAGGAAAATTAATTCTAAAAAATACTTGTATAAATGTATAAATACATGAATAATCACATGGCAAAAATGAAAAGGAATGGAAAAGCATTTAGAAATAAGCAGTATATAATATAAATGGAGTATACAATAAAATACAGTAATGCATGTCTATATAATATACATGAATCTTACATGCATGTAATTTTTTTTAAAACTTGTTAAAGGACTCTATTTCCATGTTTTTCTGTTGGTATCCCTGTGAGCTGAAATGATTCAAAAAAATTGTACTACAAACTAGAAATGTGTCATTGTTGGCTTTTATAAAATGATTATAATACAGTTTTCTTAAATGTCTCCCCGAGAGCCAAGATGTCACTTAAAAAAAAAAAAAAACAGGTAAAAATGACAAAATCAACAAAGCCTGAATTTCATGTATCTACATAAGTGTCAGGGTCCTGGTATTGTTCATATCATGGCTCACTGAGACACTTAAACAGAACGGATACATCATTATTAGATAATGTTATAGTAGCACCTGTGCTTTTTCTCTACTATAAAATGTCTGCTGTGAAAACATTAGCTGAATGTTTACCTCTTTCTTCCTGAGTCTTTTTTTCCTGAGTCTTTTTTTTCACCATTTGAGAATTTGCAACACTTCTTGAGTCTTGTAAAGTTCCTAGTACACAAGCTGCTACCAGGCCTGTTATGTCATCATAGTTTGCTAACATGACCTTGCATGCTCTCTGTCCCAGGCGCCCAGTGAGTACGAGGCCAACCCAGAGATGCTCTTCTACCGTATCACGCACCTTACCCGTGGTAAACAATACCACATCTGGGCTGCAGCCGTGACAACTGCCGGCCGTGGCAACATCAGCTCAAAGGTCACAGTGGAGCCTGCTGGGAAAGGTGGGTCCTCCAGGCTACCCTGTAGGGGAGGAGAAGGGTAAAGAGATTTCTATAAAAAGAGCCCTCTAAAGATGGCCATGAAACGGCAACATAATGCCCTGTTCGTAGATCACTTTTATCAGTCTCTCTCCTTTTCTCTCTGTCTGCTCTCTCTGTTATTGATTGACAGCCGTAGTATTGATTGAGTAGCGGCTATGTGGCAAGAAACGCTGTTGTTAATTATGTGGTGATGAACAGGGCCTATCCAGTAAAATGACCCTTGGGGAGAGAGGTAGCAGCCGTGAATCAATAGAGGGAGGATCTATGGAGAAAAGATAGACTGAAACTAAGAGGTTAGAGGAGAGGCTTTGCTAAAACACTACTGCACATCTTCTTAATCCTTAAGCAATAAATAAAGGCCTTTACCCCATGCAAACTGGGCCACGCAGAGCCAAAAGCGCAGAGTGGCAGGTAGACAACCTACAGTATGAAGAGAGACATCTTTCTGGTTTTTCCTCTGGTTTTTTTGTGCATTAGTCATCTTCTGAACGTGAGAGTACATGTCAAAGAACTAATCAATCGTTTTACTTTTTGTGTCTTTTGTGGGGCAGTCCCGGCTAAGATCCTGTCCTTTGGGGGCACGGTGACCACACCCTGGATGAAGGAAGTACGTCTGCCCTGCAGCTCAGTGGGAGAGCCTGCCCCCACTATAAAATGGACCAAAGACAGGTCAGAGCTCTTCATCTACCCTTTATATGTCAGCATCATGATTCACTCAGACAGATCCAGCTAGTTGTGAAGGGAACACCCTGGTAAATATAAGTCAACATACTCCAAAATAATGCTGCTAACATTCGTAACTTGTCTGTAATTTTTTCAGCGAGGACTCTGCCATTCCGGTGACAGCTGACAGCCAGCGGCAGATCTTATCCAACGGCACACTGGTGCTACGTTCGGTCAAAGCGGAGGATTCTGGGTACTACACCTGTACGGCCACTAACACACTGGGCTTTGACACCATCATAGTCAATCTTGTGGTGCAAGGTAGGAAGAAACAAAAGATGTATTTGAGCAGAGCTGACTAGTGGAGGACATGTTTGCTTTGTGATATTTCTGCGCTGTTGTTGAGTCACTGTCTCCACGTGTGTACACCCAGTTCCTCCTGACCAGCCTCGTCTGACTGTCTCCACTACCTCCACCTCCTCCATCACCCTGGCTTGGATCCCTGGCGACAATGGAGGAAGCTCCATCAGAGGTATGCTTCTGACTGGACTTACTGTGAAAAGAGAAACACCTTGCATTTCTCTCATGAACAATTATAGATGACTGTCTAGTTCTATTCAGCATGCTTCACCCTCTTGTTATCAGTTTTTCTAATGCTGCATACAGCTGTGTAAACAATGAGCTTAATGTTTCTGGATAATAGAAAAGCAAACTACAGCTGTTTGTAGCTGGTTCCTGCCCCCTGGTGCTCGAGAGAGGTAGCAGCAGCGAGGATGCTTCCCAGTCTTTCAGTTTTTTTGGATTGACAGTAATTGTTTTAAAGTACTCTGCTTTGACATGAAGCTGTGCTGTGTGACTGCAGGATTTGTGCTGCAGTATTCTGTGGACAACACAGAGGAATGGAGGGATGTGTTCATCAGCTCCAGTGAACGTTCCTTCAGGTTGGACAATCTGCGCTGTGGAACCTGGTACAAGGTCAAGTTGGCCGCCAAGAACAGCGTGGGCTCAGGCCGCATCAGTGAGATCATCGAGGCTAAGACCCATGGTAGAGGTGAGGGGCGGAACCAAAGTTGTTAAAAACATGACTGAAACAGGAAATAAGGGAAAAGGGATTAAAAGGATTGTAGATCTGGGGCCTCGTAAAATAATAAATTTATTTTTGCTTATGTTTCATTTAAAATGTATCAGGAATAAATCTTAGTTGAAGTTTGACCTTTCTTTGCTGACATTTACACCATTTTACATCCGGCTTTTGCTTGCTTTTCCAGCATATTTATTGTTTGTTTTAAAGCAATTTGAACTGTGCCCACTGCCCTTATGGGCATTGAAAACAAAATAGTTAACAGGAAATCCTGTTAATGTAGAGGGAATTTGTTCATTGTTTCCTCTTTTGATAATTAAATTCCAAATTTTACAACATAAAGACACAAAATGGCTCCATAGTGTTTCTATGATGCTGTGATATCAAATGAGGAAATATTCAAGTTATTCTCAATGCTCTTATCTCACATTGCATTTTATAATACTGACGAAAAGGCATTGAATTCAGGGAAAACTCCGCTGTAACAAAAAGGGAAAGAAAAGAATTAAATCCTAATGTGTAAAAATCCACTATATTCTTTGTTGACTTTACCACTATGTGTCTAACCTTTAGTTCCTCTGTATCTTTGCCCTTCAACTCTACAGAACCAGTGTTTAACAAGGACCAGCCACTGCTCACCCACATCAACTCCACTCACGCAGGGCTCAACCTGCAGGGATGGACCAGCGGCGGCTGCCCCATCACTGACCTGATGCTGGATTTCAGACCCAAAGGTACCTGGGCCTGGCAGAGCCTCAAGGCCAACTCCACCACACAGCTCTTCCTCAGCGAACTGCGCGAGGCCACCTGGTACGAGCTCAAAATGAAGGCCTGCAACAGCGCAGGGTGTGGCAACCAGAGCTCCCAGTTTGCAACCACTGACTATGATGGCAGTAAGTGTATCCCGTGTCTTTTTTAATCTCTTGATCTTTTTTCTGTCATCTCTACCTCTCGCACTTAACTTTCTGTATTAAATCCTTTTTTGCCTTCTCCTTTCCACAGGTACAATCCCCCCCATTAAATCAGCTCGCGGAGAAGGCGATGATGTGAAAAAGCTGTTCTCGATTGGCTCTCCTGTCATCCTGGTTACCCTGGGTGTTGCTCTGCTCTTCATTATCCGCAAGAAACGCAAGGAGAAGAGGCTTAAACGTCTTAGGGGTGAGGGAAAGGAAAAGAGAGAGTACAGAGAAAGTACAGAGAGAGATCGATGTTGTGGTGTGTAATAGATTAATGTAACATAGAGCGACAAGTTGAAACGATTACTTTCACAGCTAACCATAATCTAATTAAGTTATTGTCTTCTTATAGATGCTAAGAGCCTTGCTGAGATGCTTATCAGGTAAGAGCCAGCTTGCATGGGCACAGTTTTAGCTTCTATGTTATATATCTTTTTGGAAAATCTTATAAGAGAAATCGGTATGATTATACAGTAGCAATACCTTGTGTGTCTGTGTATTTGTGTGCAGCAAAAACAATCGCAGTATAGATACTCCTGTGAAGGGCCCTCCTCAAGGACCAAGGCTCCATATTGACATCCCCCGTGTTCAGCTACTCATTGAGGACAAGGAAGGCATCAAACAGATCGGCACGTCCCCTGCACAGTCACAACAACACGACTATCATTTATCAGTGTAATTTTCCACTGGCTTATATCAGATAATTAACTTTTTTTTTTTGTAAAACTGTTGTATTTTCTCTTCGCTTGCCTGCAACAGGGGAAGACAAGGCAGCGGTGCCAGTGACAGACACTGAGTTTAGCCAATCAGTGAATCCACAGAACTTCTGCACAGGCGTGTCTCTGCACCACCAAGCCCTTATCCAGAATTCAGGGCCTTTAATTGACATGTCAGACATCCGCCCAGGGACGAGTGAGTTGTGTTTTGTCTTTGTTTGTTTTTTTAACATAAAGAATTTTGAATTGAATTTTAAAAATTGTGTTAAAGTAACAAGACATGAAAGAGATGAGCAGGTAAGTCTGGGTGACCACTTCAATCCCTTATTGCATTGCATGTCCACTATCACCCACTTCAGTCATGACAATGATGTCACAGTTAAACACAGTACCTAGTCTTCCTGAAAGTCAATAATGGATACTGTGCTACGAAGCTGATCTCTGATCACTGTGACATCTCCCAGACCCCGTGTCCAGGAAGAGTATAAAATCAGCTCACAGCTCTAGAAACAGATACTCGAGCCAGTGGACACTGAGCCGACCAAGCCAGAGCCAGTCGACAGCCTCTGCACGAACTCTGACCTCAGACTGGCGGACGATGGGTTCTCATGGTATCACTGCGACTGAGAGTGACAGCTACAGCGCCAGTCTCTCTCAAGACACAGGTGGGTCAGTCTCCACCAGTGCAACTGCCAACATGACACTACTCCTCTATGTACTTTATCTTATTTCCATTTTTTACACCAAGGGGCAGTTTAGTCTTTAGTTTGTGTCATCAAATTTAAGCCCGATATAGAGTCATATGTACAGTATACACACCATGACATACATTCCCAAATTACCAAATTAAAGGATGGAGAGAGAGAATGGGGTAAAACATACAGTACTCCATCTTTAGCCACCATACACTAACTAATACTGACTGAACATGAACTAAAACTTTTTATAAATCCTTCTCTAAAACAGCAGATTTTTTTTCAGTAATGCCAAAGGTCCTTGTATACCAGTAGATTAAAAACTGTATTTGAAAATATGTCTTTTTAAAAAAATCAATAAACCGCCCGGAAGCCAGTGTAATAAGATTTAAGATGTGATTCAAATGGCACTTATCTGACGCAGTGTAACTTTTGCAGTCTGAAATAGAAGCAGGTGAGGAAATTGCCACAATTACATATGATTTGTCTTTCCAGATAAGGGTCGCAACAGCATGGTGTCGACAGAGAGCGCCTCCTCCACCTACGAGGAGCTGGCAAGGGCCTATGAACATGCCAAGCTGGAGGAGCACCTGCAGCATGCCAAGTTCACCATTACAGAGTGTTTCATCTCTGACAGCTCGTCCGACCAAATGACCACCGGTACTAATGACCCAGCAGACAGCATGACGTCCCTTAGCACTCCATCCGAACCAGGCATCTGCCGCTTCACTGCCTCACCACCCAAACCGCAGGACTATGACCGTGGTAAAAATGTGGCTGTTCCCATTCCCCACCGGGCTAACAAAAGTAAGTATGAAAGATGGGAGCCGTGCAGGGACATTTCTGCATTAACTCTTCCTTTTTCCTGATTTAGCACCTCTGATAATACATATTGCATTTTGTTATCCTTTAGCACTGCCTTATTATTACAGTTTAGACAGTCAATATAGACTGTAGATTTTTGCTTCGACTGCCTACATATTGAGACCCAGCAATACACTGGCACACAAGACTAAAACCAGACATCTAAATCAAAAGTGGGAAATTGATTTATGGTGACTTAAAATGATGATCCAAGTGGAATCATAAACTATATAGCACTACTGAGTAATTAACTGCAGACAATTTGCTATAATAACTCTAAACACGGCAGCAAGTCATGTCATGTTACTTGGCTGACATGTCTGAATAGTCCAGGGTTTAGTTTCTCACCACACATATGAAAAATCAAAGCAAAATCACTAAACCAAGCGTTAGGATGCAGGTCAAGGACACATTTCTTAATATGAATATCGTTTTGAATCATTCATTTTAAGCAGTCAAAATGACACACATTTAATTTGAATTTCGAAAGACATTGATGGTCTCGTTCTGACCCTTCTGACCCTATTTCTTGTCTTTCAAAGGTGAATTCTGCAACTTACCCCTCTACATGAAGACAGACCCATTCTTCCGCAAGCAAGGGGAGCTACATGACCCATGCCCGGCTGTGCCACCGCGAGAAGCCTCGATCCGCAGCCTGACACAGCGGGCATATCACACCCAGGGCCGTCACAAGACTCTAGACCCTGCCAAGCAGCAGGCCCTAACGCTGGGCCATTCTGGGCTGGGCAGCTTGGGATCGAGCTCAGGCACTGCCACCTTACCCCAAAGGACTCTCACCATGCCCAGCTCCAACACTGCAGCAACAGCTTCCACTTCTAGCACGAGCAGCAACCCCACCAACAGTAACAAGGTGGGGGGCTCCAGAGACTCGCTGCTAGAGAGCAGCTCCTCTGCACTGGGGAGACTGCAGAAACAGAGTGTGGGGGCCTACTCCAAGTCATACACACTGGTGTAGTCCATTCTCTTGCACAGACTTGCACTGCTGTCCTGCTCCTCAGCCAGCCCCACTCTGGCACTCTTCAGTCTGGGCCAGAAAGGGCATGCAACCATCTTTCTTTACACCCAACTAATGGTGAACTGCCCTGCGTCCTGTCTAATTTTCCTCGGGATAGGTGTTCTCCCAGACAGAGACCCAGCTAACCCTACTTTTCATGTTCACCTGGGACTCTATAAAAGAACTACTAACTCCAACTAACAGTTCCAGCCGGCTGGTGCTCAGCTCAGTTCTCACAGGAGTTGCACGGCAAAAAACCAGGAAGCGATTCTGTGGTCATTTGGAAATACTGACAATAACTAAGGAGCTAAAAGCTCTGTGTTTATGATGATGAAGACTACAATAGCCAGTATGAGGCTGTGTGGCCATCCTTTCTCTCATGCACACACATACTGTCCTCCATAGTTTGAGTATTATTGTCAAGTTGCAGGACTTCCAGTTATGTTCCCTATTCTTACTATAACTGTCACCCTCTATGTGTCTCTTAAAGTCCCAAATAGCTATTGGCAGATTTTCTCTTAATGATGATTCCAAAATAAATCATTCAGATTCACTTCCAAGAGGGAAAAAATACTATCACATTAATGTGAAAGAATCTCTCCAGCTGAACAGTGTATAACTTTTGAAATAAATCATGACAACCCAAATGTACCAGCTATGATTTCTCACATTACAAATAGAGAATATTTGGTATTATAAAGAATTTACATATATATTTCTATGTAGGTATATTATCGACATTTAAGTATAAACTGTATGCACTACAAGAGTGTAGTGGTACATACAGAAATTAAATGTTAATGTCAAATTTAAGAACGAGACAATCGCTCAATCAAAAAATTTTAAAAAGAGAAATTTTAAAAAGGTTGGACTAAAGAAAGAAAAAAAGTTTAGTATATATACGGCATCTTCTGTATGTTACTGTATGTCGACCGAGTAAGAGAAGAGTGTTTTGCTCCTGTGTAGAGAGAGCGGTCCTTTCTAAGCCCCCTGTTGAGATGGGAAAAGCAAGATAGGCTACCTAGTTTTCGTTGAAGTTTTTGAAACTGCCCTGGTTTGCAACACCTTCACTATGTGTGTTCTAGTTACCCTGTCGTGAATCTGATGGGTTGGTAAATCTCTAAGAGTTTACGTTGGGAGGAATGTTGCAGCATGGTATTTAGATACTTTAACTGTAATACAGTATTAAGACCTCTGTTTGTGGTAAAGATGGCAGAGACTGATAGTCACAGATGTAGTAACGCATCCCACCAACTTCTTATTCAGCCTTAGTGCCACGCAGCCAATCTTTGCTTTTCAAAGAAAGGACAACTAACTGAGGGAATCCTAGTCATGATGTGAATGAAAAATAACATAATGTTGAGAGATGTTATATGTCAGGGAATTCAGTTTTGAAAATTATATAATGTTCATTCAATTGATATCTCTTGCCCTGTCTGAAGTACTGTATATGTCCCACTTTCTTTACCACCATACCCCTCCATTTTGCGCTAATGTACATTCACACACGAACCTACTGGAATGTCTTTTTGAAGCATCTCCATGATAGCGTTTTGTGGTTTTATATTTATTTATCCAGTTGCTTTCTTTGTTTGTTTGTCTAGGGGCGGGGGTATGTGTTGGTCTGTTGATTTTGATTTATAATATTCATTTTAATCTTTGGGGGATTTTGTCAAAATTTTGGCTCCAGGGGCCAAACAGTACTAAGGTATGTGGCCTGTGGCTAAAACCATGTCAGCCAAGTGAAATCAGGGACTCGTAGCTCTTTTGGTCACACAAACTACTATTGTATTGTGTATATACTGGACTGGAGTTGGTCTGTAAACCTGAATTATTCAGACTCCTGTCCTTCTTTCCCCTGTTCAGATAAATTAAAGTAAAAATTCACCACTCTAAACATACTAGATCCATCATTTCTACCTTTGTCAGTGTTGTTTATAGATTAAGTCTTGTACATAAACACAGTTTTGTATGAAGAGCTATTTTCGTCAGAATAAATCAGGGGACACATCAGGGTTGAATGCCCCAATTTAAAATTGAAATAGTATCAAAAATAAAATATTTTACTTCTGAAATGGGCAAAAAAGAAAAAAACATTTTTCTTTCCCTTTATGTTTTTGATACTAATTTGTTGAATTTTTATTCTTTTTTAAAGGTCTTTTGATGTTGTCATTTGTCCTATTTACTTTTTTATTATCATTATTTTGTATTTTGTTCATCCTCAAAAAAGTCATTGCATGCTTGCTAAAAGGGAAAAATTGAAGGAAAAATGTATGAAAATCTAAAAGCTAAAAAAAATTGATGAGGGTCTCCCAAACATTTGTTTGAGTTGCTTGTTATAGCAATTGCTTGTGTTCAAAAGTACATTTTCTATGAAAAGAAAGCAAAAACTAAAAAGATCATTCTAACACCTTGTGCAATAAAGCTATCTTTCATACGTCACGGCTTCTGTCATTCTCACTAGGTTTGTTTGCTTATCATCTTCTCAGGTGGCCTTGGGGTAAAATTGTATGACTTCCACTAACATGTCAGTTTTATTCATTCATTCCTCAGTCATCCAGGAAAAAGTTGAAAGGACTAGTTAATCAATGGATTAGCTGATTGACAAAAAATTAAAGGAATCATTTTTGATAGGTGGTTCATTTTTTTAACATTTAAGCAAAAGGTCCAAAATGTAACTGGTCCCAGCTTCACAAATGCAAATATTTGCTAAATTCACCGTTTTGATAATAAACTCAAAATTTTAGGGTTTTGGCTTTTGCAATAGAATATAATAACCTGGTTCTCAGGGAATAATAATGGGCACATTTCACACTTTCTTCTTACATTATATATACTATTATTAAAGAAAATAATTATCAGACCTACATATGGTGAAAGCTTAACAAAAAACAAGTTCAATATAAACTAAAACAATTAAGGTCTTAAAACAAAACTTCATTACAAAATCTGCAATTAATCAACTGAAGACAGAGAGAGTAGAGTGAACCTGGGGGCCGGGGGCATTGACCCAGCCTTGGCAGCAGAGGACACTCTCCACCAGATTTTTGGTTTGGTCTCAGTGATGCATCCTAACATGAAGAAGCCATCAGAGAATTTATGTTTGAATCTGAAATTTGAGTTGTAAAGAGTGGGCTGAAAAGTGCACATAAGGAACTTGTGAAGTCATGCAACTTTTTAATCAAATGACTCATGAGAATCCACTGTCAGTAATCAGAGGGAAACAAAAACGTGCTCGCCTTCATAGCTCTACTGCTATACGACCAGAAGATGGCACAATTTCATTATAATGTCTGACTTCCTCCACAGAGGTTACCAGATAGGGTGACAAAAGTATTGTACCAATAGAGTGCAGTGAGTCACCAGGGATATGCTGTGAATAATTGATGTGTTTCAGAATGACCTGAGCCTACAAACTACAGCTCCTAGTTACTGTAGCAGACCTCTCTCACGTAGAATGAGTTTGTTTATTAGAAGGATGCCTCATGGATATCTTGACATAGATTTACCGTTAGAGATAATTTGCAACCATTTACTCAGTTGACATTCAGGAACATAGTTTAAATCTCACTCTGCTATTACACAGTTGAAAATGCACATAATGATTGCCTGTCTAATGGCATTAGGGTGAAGCAAGGCTTTTCAAAAAAAAAAACCTCCCATAGGGCCTTTCCTCCATTTTCACAAAACACAAACATTTTTAAACAACAAATTGATATTCTTAATTCCTTGGGCCCCACTGTTTCAACAATATTAATCTAGCTGCTAATATGCAGCTTTGCAAAATATAATCAGCAAATACATTATTACCATTGAAGTTGTAGAGTCATGTCAACACCAAAGTAAATAAATTGTGACAGTGACGGTTAGAGGCATGTCCCAAACTGTAAAAGAATCAATGATGGAAACATACACATGCACCACAAGAAAGCTGAGGACAATCTTACAAGATTTAATTTATTAACTATTATACAGTTCACATAAGGCCTTCATCTTGAAACACTATTCTCAGTCTGACAAATTCCATGGTTTGCTCTTGGTGCACAGTACATAAACTTTCACGTTTCAGCTATTTCACTTCAGTATTTTTGTTCTTGTACTAATTTCATGTTTTAAAACAGGAAGAGGCTTTCATCCTTCTCCCTTGGTGTTTTTTAAATCATGCACTAAACTTAAGTGGCCTTGAACCATTCACAAAAATTGTAAAAATGGACTTTCAATCATTGAAATACACACTAGAAATGTTTTCTACCATTGACTACAGGGTGGTGTTCCCCAACATACAAATAAACAACCATTATAGAGTAGTACGCACTCACTTTTTGCTCATTGAACAGCAGATTTCCCAAGTTTGTGTCAGAAGTCAAGTGATGCAATAAGATTATATACTCCCAAGAATCGTGTTATAGTGGGACAGCTGCTTGGATGGTTCCGTGCCAGTCTTAATGTTACAGCTTACAGCTCTTAGCAGTTTGAGAAGAGCCCTCAGATTAGTCTGACCAACATATAAAATGACTGACTCCCAACAGCATCGTGATTCCAAAAGTACCAGAAGTGATGGTCCCAAATACTAATACAACCAGTGATCTAAGTAGTCTGGCCATTGTTGCAACCAAGGACCATAACAGAGCCACAATCATCCAGAACTTTTATGTCTGGTGTTCCATTATACTTGATCCCATTGAAAAGACAGTGCTTCCTCTCTTAAGCTTAATGGTTAAAATTATCAAGTCTTCATTAACAGCGCTACCACTGAAAATGTACTGCTTGTTTTCCATGAAAAGGGAGGACATTATGCCAGCACAAAAAACTAGTTCACTAGAGCAGGTAAACGGCCGGTGGTGCTTCCTGAATGTTTCTCATTCACAAATATTTAACTTCTACTGGTCATCGTATTGTATAGCAGAACTAGCAGTAACAGTGTGTTGAGAATACTAAACCTTTTGAGTTAAAGGTCCTTAATATTAGATGAATACAAAGAGCTTGGTTTGATAGACAGCCACAGCAACACATCCAGCAACTTATCATGTTTCAAGCGTTTGGTTTCCAAGGACACCAGATGGCGATGTAAAGTCGTGTTATGGTATGACTAGGTTACACATTCAAAAATGGTAACATTTCTCCTTCACTTGACTGATCTCTGATATTATGATGGTCTAATTAAACCAAAACTTCCCTACACATCCAGTCTGATCAACCAACAGCTAGAAAATGACAAACTCTAAAAGAAAACAATTTTTCACATGGCTGGATGAATGAGGAATATAAGCAAATTCAGATTTCCCATCAACCTAAAAATTGGACCTCTGGATCAACTTAAAGAACATAAGTTTTTACAAAAGGATCTTGTTTTACAAGCCTGTACTGAAGCCACACGCAACAACTAGACAAACAATATGGACAATTAATCAATGTGGCATTTCTTCAAATGTAACACTAAACTATCAAAAAAGTGCTTCAGATAACTTTGTGGATACAAAAACAAGTCTGATGTAAACAAAGTTTGATCTGCCAGAGCTCTGTAGAGGCAATGGGTATGGCTGTTTGAGCTGTGAAATTAAAAACACACAAGAAAACAGTATGTCAAAAAAAAAAAAAAAAAAAAAAATAGAAGACCCTTTAGAGGGAAAAACAACAGTGATCATTAAAGTGCATCCCTGGATGTGTACCTACCCCTTCCCTTCCCTCCCCATGTTGACCCCTCAAGTAGAGTCGATGAGACAACCCAAAAGGCAGAAAGACAAACTTCTGCTATATGGAGCACACTGCTGCCCAAAGGACCTACAGAGGAACAGTCTATAAATCCAGTGGCAGTACTTTCATGAAAAGAAAAAAAAAAAACAAACACTAAAACAGTTTTACAGATTAAAAACATGGCGGTAACAAATCATTTCTTCCAGCTTGGCATAGAGATTTCTTTTTCTTGGTAGTGTAGGATAAGTGGTGGCTGATGACAGAGGAGAGGCTTGCTGTGACGGCAACCCCTGTCCTCCACGTCTGTCCTGATGTCAAATTCCAGGCGATCAGGAACTGAGAGGGCAGAGGAAGAGTCACTGCTAATGGTAGCCTGCCCTGATGCACACAAGTATGGATACAGATGGGAGGTTGGAGAAGTTTCTCAGACACTTAACTCCGCTCTTCATAACCTAGGTTGTCCATGATCAGAAATGTAGTGTGCAAGTGCACGTTTTTTTTTTTTTGTTGTTATTTTTTTTGTTTTTGTTTTTTGTTTCTTTTTTAGTGCGTGTTGGTGATAAGGTCCAGCATCATCATGGGCACACGTGGTTTCATTGTCTCTCACAGTGTCTCTTGTTCGGCGGGGGAATGGTGGGAGTGAGGGTGCTGGTGGAGGGGAGGGAGCAGTGACTGCAGGGGAGACTGGGGGGTGGTGGGTGGGGACTGCTGCAGGGGGCTGAAGTGTGTGGTGGTGTGGGGAGGAGAGGAGCGGTAACAAGAGTAGGCAGAGGTCCCACTGAGGGTGGTGGTGGGTGAGGCAGGGAGGCCTGCTAGGCCGGTGGGGGAGTCGAGGAGGGGCTGGTTGTAGAAGAAGAATGCACACTGGTGGATGAAGGTCTCGATGATTGTCTGGTAGGTACGTGTGGCAGTCAGGGCATCCATTGTGGAAAAGTCTGGCCTCATGAGAGTTGGCCAGAAGCAGATGGACAAGTTTTCACTTGTCATCAGGTTCACCCTGCTCAGCTGGCTCACCCTGTGAAATACATGCAATCACGCACCGATGTATTCATTCTCATCATACAGCGCATAAAAAAAGACAGGGGTCTACCACAGAAGACCAGCAAATCCATGAAAGGGATTTAAACAACAGACAGACAACTTACTTGTGTAGGTGGCTCACTACATATTTGAAGACATCATAATTCTCTCTGGGGAACTTCCTCAGGACATCCTTCATAGTATATAGCCTCTGTTCTCTGTCATTGATTTCTGCACACATGGAGGGAAGTAACCATCAAATGTGAGACCTCATCCTTGCACACGTTACTTTGAAAATAAAACATCTCTGCACAATCATGAAAATTATTCTTGTCAACAATGAAACACCTAAAACAGAGCAAAGTAGATGTGTCAAAACCTTCCGTACCCTCCTCCCTCCAAAGAAATAATCTTTTTATGTTATAGTAAAGACCCTCCCAGCCCAGCAGTGTTTGCTTACTGAAAGCATCCAGTAGGTCCACCTGCAGAGCACAAGGCACCAGGGGCTCAGGCAGCTCAGAGAAGAAGCTTTTAAGGCCTCCAGCCACAGTGTTTATAGAGAAGTCTTTCTCCACTAGGTCTAATCCGTGGTCTACACAAGGAGAATGAGAGAGTTAAAAGGATCACAGAAAATAAAGTCATCAGTAGCGGCTGTCCTCAGGACCGAACAAATCGGGTTCATGTCAATTTCGATTGGTAACTCTGTTTATGTTTTGATTAGTCAGCCACATAATTACATGTCAAACAGCTGGTTCAAACAAGTCTGATGAGTAACTCACCCTGTTCAAACTGCCTCTGCATGCTTTCCATCTCTGACTTATTACCACTGACGCGATATAAACCCTCTGTATTCAGGCCTGAAGAAAAAAAGAGTGCAGCAGAGAAAAGGGGAAACACGGGGGTGGTTGGGGGGGGGGTTAAGGAAAACCCAAACACTTCATTATCCTGCAAACACACGTGACAATACAGATGCTGGCTGTTTCTGTAGGAGTATTTAACTAAAACTGATTAATCAAATGTGTTTCTTTAAAATCACTTGATCATGAACCGGCGCACTGGTTTATGAGATCTAACAATAAGCATGTTTAGGTGACTAATATTAATTTTATATAGGATGTTTGCCTATATTGAAGAAGAAAAATTACTAAATGATTGATAAATGATGAGTTTTTAGTAATAAAACTAATTAATATTTTGCATGAATCATAAGCACAGTAGCAAAACATGGATAGTTAAAAAGAGGTTAAAAGAAAAAACAACTTACCTGTTGTCTCAATGAAACGGACACACTTCTCGATGAAGAGTGGGATAGGTCTGTCTGGGGATACCACATTTACTAGCGGGACCCCAAAGTAACTGCTCTCCAGGGGTTTGGGAATAGCTGGACGGGGCTTTGTTCTTGTTTTCTGTGAAGAAAGAAAGAGCGATGACCCTGACTGTCTCAAACTAGGATGATTATGTTAATACTAAGTGGCACTCATTGACATCCGACTTAAAGTGATGTTACCCATCAGCAGCAAAACAGGAGTTTGTCACATTTAGTCACAAGCTTAATGTCTAGATCCTCCCCAAGACATACCACAGTTTAAACAAGCTCAGTCAATACTAACTTTAATTTATTTTATATAACTATAGTAGCATTGATACACATATAGCAATCACAGTAGTCCTTTACAGTGACAATAGGCAAGAAAAATAAAAAAACAAAAATGATTTCATTAACACTTAACATCAATTTCTTTCTGAGGAAAGACTTGTCCAGAATTTCTTTCTGGACATGTAAATTAAAAGTAAATGAGCTACATTCTCTCAAAACATAAAGTTGGTAAATTACTCACCTTGGCAGTTCGTCGCAGGCTCTTCAGAATGTTCCTCTTTTTTGGGTCCTCACTCTCTTCATTAACAAGACTTTCACCTTTCAGGGTCCCAAAGTCATCTTCCTTGGACTTTGGAAGAGCTCCCATCTCATCATCACTGCCTATGAAGCTTGTGCGGAAGCTGCTGAACTTGCCAAGCCGCTTAGAACGGTCACGGTACAGACGAGGCTTCACCCCCACTGCCGAGAACTTCCTCCTACGCTCAAGAGAGCTGCTGTCTGCTTCGCTGTCTGAGCCATTTCCATTTGAGTGCATCCTGTTGGAGTTGCGGATGGTGATGATTTTGCCTTGTGTGCTGTCATGTGGCACTGAGTAGATGATCTCTTCATTGCTAGGGCGGGGTTTTGAAACGGCATCCATGGGTTCTGCGTAGTCTGAGGGATCGTAACCCACATCCCCACCAGGAACCCAGGTAACAGCAGACGGCAGGGAGCGACGATGTCCTAGTGTATCGACATATGGGCTGCGGCTTACTTTGCGGAAGTCGAAAGTGACACCCGGCTTAACTCTCACTTGGGGGGGTACTTTGTTGTTGAGTTTGTTCTCAAAGTCTCTGATATCAGAGATGACAGAGATGTCACTGGCATCTAAGTCAGGCAGGTTGAAGCCCCCGCTATGGGAAGTGAGCGTGCCATCATAGTATGGTGGTGATGGCTCTACGTCATCCTCTGAGTCCAGAAACATGGTGACAGGACTGGGAGAACTGCAGCGTGGAGAGTACACATTTTCATTGGTGCATGCTTCAGCAACATTATCGTACATGTGTGTGGCCTCCACAATGTTGCGTTTCTCTACCACCTCCATCAGAAAAGAATGAAACATATCTATCCTGTGCAGGCCCCCCACTACCCCCCCGGATCCACAAACCACACTATTGAAACGACCCTCGATCTCATGGGCTAGCTCCTCTCCTTGAATCAGCTGTTCACAGGCATAGTCGCTGTCAGTGAGCTCTGCCTGGCTATCTCCCACTGCCAACAGCTGAACTGGGATGATGTCCTGGACCTCACATAAGAATGCACACAGAGTCTCCAGGGAGGCTTTTCGAGAGACCGAGTACACTGCAATGTAGCCGTGTACTAACCTGCTCTTGCGCAAAGTGAAGGAGGCGTGATATGAAAGCAGAGACAGCTCTATAGCCAGCTTGTGCCCACCTACTGTCTGCTCGAGCAATACAGAGGTGCCACTATTGGACATAGGCCTGCAGTGCTGATGCATGAGGAACGGTGATAGGAGCTGCTCAATATCATAGGAGTCTCCGCACATTAAACACATGACAACACGAAGGTCTGCCTCTGGGACCGGCTGATGAGGAGAGTCTCGGATACCTTGAGGCTCAGGGAGGAGAGGTGGGGAGCTGCTACTAAAGGATGTGCTCCTCCTGATGTCCAGGAGGCTCCTCAGCACCTGGTTGATTTGAGTCTCATTGACATTGTGGCCATAGCCCACACCGGGGGAGGCTGGGTCTAAAAAGCTACACTGCAGTCTCCTTGCGACCTGCTGCCCCTGTGTAATTAGGTTTAAGGCAGTTTCTCCACCTATATCCACATACGATCCCACACCTCTTTTAGTGACTAAAAGCAGTGATGTTGGCAGCTGTGCCAGCTGGCTATCCCTTCGACCTAGAGTTGATTCCCTAAGTCGCTCAAGGCTTTCAACCACATAAGAGAGGGACTCTTTCGAATTGTACAGACACAGGCATCCGTGAGGGGTGAAAGTAGGGGTGTGGAAGGAGTTCACCGGAAGACGTACATTTCCCTCAATAGGCCGCAGCGTCAATTCATACATCTTCCCGTCTAACACATACCAGTCATCATTTGTGCAGAGTGCTCTAATTTCATTGGCAAATTCCCTGGCCAGTCCATCTTTCCCCAATATGACAAGGTTAATTCTGTCAGCCTTGGTGTCTCCAAAATGAGCTTTCACATCAAAAAAGGGGTAACATGTGGGGAAACGTGAAGCTAAGAGTTGTTCAATCTTAGAGTCTCCGCAATGAGGACTGCTAGGGCAGGTTTCCTTGGTAGGGTGATAGACAAAATGGATATGCTTCAGTACCAGAGCATCTCTTTCAGCTGGAAGCTTTTGCAGTGCCTTGAACCTCTGTTCCTCCCCCAAAACCTCTTGAATTGCCCCCATCTTCTCCTTGCTCGGCTTGGCATCTACCTCAAGTTCATAAAAAAGCTCAGAGTACTCCAGTAAGAGCTCCTGGAAGTCTTCTTTAGCCCGGTCAATGATCTCCTTCTGATGGCGGTTGTACAGGTCCAGGTACTCTGGCTCCTCAAGCCACTGATAGAACTCTTCATTCATGATAAAGCTGCGTGCCTCCTCCCATGGTTTGCCCGGTGTGACAAAGGGAGAAGAAGCTAACTTCTGTTTAAACTCCAGCCTCATCTCTGCTCGCCTGCATTCATTACGCAGATGTTCCAAGTGAGCGTTGAATATGTCCTCCGCTTCAGCAGTCTCCAGGAGGTCTGAAGGGATTCGCTCGTCTTCCATGTTATCGATGTGAGATGTATCCTCCCATGGGGAGTCCTCCAGAACAACAAACCAGTGGGCAAAGTGCTGCTTAGACTCTAGGACCTTCTGTACCCCAGACCAACTCAGCTGGTCGATCTCATCCAGGTCAGGTACCAAAGAACTAAGTGCTAGAGGGAGAGTGCTTAAGTATATTTTGCGACGTCTCTCAATATGTTCCTGCTTCAGACGGTAGACATGCTGTTGAAAGAGCTTCTTGCACTTAGCTGTTCCCTCCAAGAAGACATATTCTTTGTACTCTGGGGAGGTGTTCATGCGTCGACTGGTGTTTAACCAGGTTTCATTATGATTCTTTACTATGCGGTTGATTAGCCATTCATAGCGATCCTTGGCAGAAGCTATCTGCTGACTCTGGAGCTTTAGGGCTTCAAAATAAGGAATGATCTTGGGCTTGCCCCTGCTCTTATCAATGAGTTGAACCAAAGTGAGGAAGGCAAGGTCCACATTTATATTTGAGCGTGCAGATGTTTCAACTACTGGCAGACTTTTTTTTGTGATAGCAAAGGTATGTGCATCTTTGATGTAGCGTTCAACTCCTTCATCACACTTGGTGAGGACCAGCACTATGGGCTTCTTTGTCTTGCTAAGCTGACCATACAAATTTGAGACAAATTTCAGCTGGTCATCAAAGTTGCGGTTCATGCCCCGGCTGACATCAATACAAAGCAGGAAGCCATCGACCTGCAGCTTGCCTTCAGGCATTTGTTTTTGCTCAAAGTCTTGCTCCAGACCCAGCTGATCTGTACAGAAGTACATGAGCTTTTCTGCTGAAGCCAGCTTGGTTGCGGCTGCCCGTTTGATATAGGGCTGCATAGCAGTGCTACGGTGTGGCTGAAATGTCTGGTCATCGATGAATTCAGTTTGCTCCACAACATGCATCCTACAGTCAGGCCCCTCCTCCAGAACCCGGGACACCTCTCCCCAAAACAGAAAGTGATCATTATTAACCACTCGACCCCCAAAGTCACTGGTGCTCAACACGGATGTGTGGTCCAAGTAGAAGTCATCGGCACTAGGTCGCACAAACCTGTTACACAAACAGGACTTCCCGACCCCACATTGCCCCTTCTCTTTCTCTGTACCTGACAAACCCACCACAATTAGGTTGTAAATGGGCGATCGGGCATCTTGCTTTTTCGCCATCATAGTCTGCTGAGGCTCATCCTGCCATAAACAGGCACTGTATAAAGGAGTTCACTTGAATGTTTGTCCATAAAGTTGCTGATCCACAGGGGAGATCAGATTTCACTTTCTTCTGGTTGGCTTAGATTTTAATTAACAGCAGTGACGTGATATGAGCAGAGGTTTCTTTCATTCATTCCTTACATCCTGTCGAAAAAACAAAGACAAAAATCAAAAATAAGAAATCAGACAAAGTGGGCAATCAACAAAAATACATTTTGAAATAAAAGGGGGGAAAAGATCATCTGTAAAAACCACCGATGGGACAAATGATCTACTCTTATTTCTATGACATATTAGGCAACTATGATAAAAATAAAAACATATCATTGTTAAAATGGCTGACTTTATGTGGTAATGGACTAGTAGCCTTTTTATATTTCTATCTTCCTTAATAAATGAGTTACCTCTAATAATAAATGAAAATGAGAGTGGTAAGAGGCACATCTTATTCCATTTTGTGCCCATTTCCTTTGTGTACTGAATGATATTGACGGAATGGACCCTCTTAGTAGGGAAGGCTGGGTAGTATGTTTAACAGAATCCAGTGTTAGCTCTTTGATTCTGAGTTCAGCTGGTTATTAGCCTGTAATTACTTTCCATGATCATGACTATGGCCTTGATACTGTACCAAGTCTAATCATTTGTCAAAAGCTATTAGCTGTAATATGTATAAAGTCACGGCATTAATGTTATTACTGCACAAACCAAGTCAGTTTCGCCATAATTTCTAGCCAACAGCAAAAGCACAATGAAGACAGTGTTAGTGGACAAGTAATAGCAACCAGTCTCAGTATCTCCTGAGAGGGGCCATAGATTTTTGTTCTAAAGTAATGGCCAAAATACAACAAACTCAATTCAAAATGAGGAACCACACTGATTTTTGCAAATTTCATTAAATTGTCAGGCAGATTTATTGTCCACTCCAGGGCTTCAACTATTATTTTCATTATTGAATTTATCTGCAGAGTATTTTTTTTTCCAAATCCTTTGTATAAAAATGCCCATCATATTTTCCCTGAGCCCAAGGTGACATCTTCTAATTGCTTCTCTGACTGAAAAAAACCCAAACCCCTAGGGTATTCACATCACTATCACAGAAAACCAAACCAGAAAATACTTGTATGTGAGCAGCTAGAACCACGAATTTTCTGGCATTTCTGCTTATCAAACATTTTGCCAATTAAGCTCCCATTTTCACTTATTTCAGCCCTGGTCCACTGTCCTCAAGATAAATTCCTGTAACATCAAGCAGGATCTAAATAATCACATTAATACAACCAGAAAACATGCTGGGAGTGGTGCTCTTTAAATGACCATGTCAGCTGATCACTGAGTAGGGTGACAAGCATAAAAAAAAAAAAAAAATGACTGACACCACCTCAGTCTCCATTTTTCATTTTTCACTTGACACCTTTTCCACCTAAATCAAACAACAGCCATCAGCACCATCTCCGAAGACAGATCAGTGAATGAATTAAAAGAAAAAACCAAAACCCTACTAAATAAGTCAGACACATGGGCTTTATGGCAAAGGACACGGAATCTGCTCCCGTTAACACACTTAATAATAATATTTACATCGTTACAGCGCTGAATAATGCCTCCGTTTGCACTGATGCAATTCTGATACAACAGTCGGCTCATAATTCCCGTAGATGGGCGAAAATGACCAAACGGAATTTCATTCATGTGCAATATGACTCGCTCGGGATCAAACATCGTGGCAAAAAAAAAAATAATAATAAAATAAAATAAAATGTGGAATCACGGGCTCACGACGGAACCGATAACCTGTCACATGAAGGGATCGCACATTAGAAACAAACAGCGGCTCCGGCGGGGTCAAAAGCGACCGGCGGTCCAACCCCGCTCAGCTGAGCCCGGGCCCGATAATCCGAAACGAACGGGGCAAGTTCACGGCAAATAAAAACAACCGAGCCGCCCCTATCCGGCCGCATCGAGACGCGGGTTACCGAAAACGCGACTTCAAGCGATTTCATTTTACATAACCTGCTTGCTGAGATGGGGGGGGGGGGTTGTAACGTTATACGCTGCAAAGGATTAACAGTCAACACGGGGCTTTAGGGTGCACACGGAGGGGGCTGACCACGCCAGGCCCGCCGGTCTGCATAATGAAATCGGAGCCGAAGCCAGGGGGGTATAGCCTCCCTTCTCCGCGCCGACACACGATGTCAAAAGGGGAGCGCGTTTACCCAGGTGTCTGGGGTGTAGCAGCTCGACGGCTTCGCCGGGGAAATCGCCCGTAACGGAGGGAGAGGGGGGGGGAAGAGCATGCAGGGTACATACCATCGCATTTCTCCCTTTCTCCTCTTGCATCTGTCAGGCCAGTGCTTGCCGCAGCCCTCGCCGCCTGATGTTGCACGGGCATAAAGCCGCAGAACAACGCTACGGGTCGCCTCGATCCCCGGACGATGCACGATAACACGACGGCTTGTGCGACGGGGGTCTTTTGATTTACACATCAATCACGCATGTCTGGATTCTCCTTATTTTAGCATTATTGTTTTCGTTGGCGATTAAACGCGGAGAGAGGGGGAAATCAAATCTCCCAAATAACAGGACGATCCAGTTTCGTTCCTGCAAGAGTTTTGTTTTTTTTTCTCCCTCATGTGAATCGGGCGTACTGAGATCTTGCCGGTCGTCTTCTCCTCGGTTCACCACGTTGCTTTTTCAATAATTATTCTGTCCATTGTTGTGCCCACATAACGCTGGGGCCGGTCGCGCAACCACACACACACACACACACACGCGAGAGAGAGAGAGACAACGTTGAGCTCGGTTAGCGATCGCCGCCGTGCTTCGTCTGAAATATGCTTCTCACTGCAACAGAAACCGTACATGTCCCCGTCCGGTCTCTGAAAAAAGACTGCGTGTGTGTGGTAAAAGTGGTATTTCTGCCAGCTTTTTTCCGATAATGGCGGCGGCCCTCCTCCCCGGACCTAGTTTCTCCTCTTCTTTTCTTTGGGAAAAGGGAGCTGCGGAGACAGAGGCGGCGGAGAGAGGGACTCACCCAGCGGCGCCCTCACACTACTGCAGCAGCTCGGCTCCTCCGCCGCCGGCTCGCCAGCGCGCCGCCGTCTGTGCGGCGGGGGCTCGTTACTCGAAAGTAATCGATTTTTTTTATTTATTTATTTTATTTTATTTTTTATTTTATTTCTATTTATTTATGTATTTATTTATTTATTTATTTATTTATTTTAGCCAGCGCTCGGTTCGCATCTCAAAAGCGTTGCAGCATTTTGTGGCCCGTTGTTCGCCGGAGAGCAGCCGTTCGCGAGTGAGATAAGTTGTTTCGTAAAACAAAAACAAAACAAAAAACAAAACAACAACAACAACAACAACAAAAAATAAAAAAACCCCGCAGTTGCTTCCCTTTGATTAAAATCTCCAGCAGTCGGTTAGCATTAGCTAACATTAGCTGTTCGCTCCGTGGATGGCACCAACGGCTCCTCCACCCTGTCCTCCGTCCTACCTGCAAGGTTTTTAATTATTCTTGTTTTAGTTTATCTATTTTTTTTCACAATTATAACTCAGGTTTGTAGCTAAGGCTAGATTTGAAAGGTTTTCCCAGAGGGAGTGTGTTTTAGGGGTTACACAAACTTTAAGGGAGGATTTGTATGTGATTTGTAGTTGACGTCGTGACAGAAAGTTGAGGCTTAACGTGAAGTACAGGCTATTTTTGCAATAACTACCAGCTAGTGTACGATTTCTACTAATGTTAGTTACACCGGGAAGTGCAGCTAATAAAGCAAATCGATTGTTTTAAAGGTTTGAATAAAAGGGCTTTTAAACATTGATTGATACAGTTAACGTATAGGGTTGACCAGAAACATTAGCTAGCGTGACAATAACGTTTAGGTCTTTAAAAGTAACATTTCCCGTTAAGCTAGTTGGCCAGTTGGTCTTAGTCCGAATACAAAGATCAGTATAGCTACTACATCCGCTACAGTAGGTGAATAGTAGGATTTAGTGTTGTTAAATACTGTAAACATAGGCCTGTAGGTCACCGATGGAAAGGTTTAAGTCTAAATGACCGAAACCGCCGAACTCAGAGCAAAATTTGTCAAATAATATCATATCACAAAGAAGAAACTGATAAAGTTCTTGTAAACTTATAAGCAAATAAACAGACATACACGGGACATTCGGAGTTTACCAAAGGCCCAAAGCGGATAAAGAAATATCACTGATAAAGGATCTGTTTTCCAAAACACCTCGACAGCCAAGTGTATTGGAGGCAGCCAGGTAAAGTGTGTCCTCAGAGTGACACTGCTCCAGGGCAGGCATGGTGTTCACGGTGCGCCGCCATCCAGCTCTCCCACCGGTGACAGGCACACATCAGTCCTCAGCATCGTCTCATTACTTTTGGCAGATCTTTAACTTTAGCATTGTCGCCTCCTAGCGGATTTATAGGCCACAATCTGCCTGAAATCCTTTTTATCTTCGCAGTGAAGGCTCAATGTGGTCAAGGCTTTTTCAAGCTTTGTTTTTTATAGAGAGCAGTTTGATCCATTTGGATTCAGCGGTTCCGAGGGGAGTACATTTAGACTAGGCTGCTGGAAAAAGAAAGTCAGCCTGGCCATTGGTTTTGTAGTTGAGGAGCTTCACCCTCAGCTAAACAAGTAACCGAGACTGCGGTCACCACCAGCGAGCTGCTGCTGGAGAAGGGTATGAGAGAAACTGGTCACTGTTCAGTTTCACCGAGGCTGAACATACATGCCCTGTTCTGATTATTAAGTAAGACCAGGTAGGCTATTTGTACATACTCTTTTATATTTGTATATACTGCATGTGTTTCTGTGCAGATGTGTTTATATATTTTTTTATTACTTTTTTTAAATGTGCAAGATGTAAATAATTTTCTTGTCATGCTTGTACTGTGTTTCAAAATGTTTTAATCTTTTGTGCTTGAAGGTGGTGGAAGAAATATCGAGATCCTTCGTTTAAATAAAAGTAGAACTGTCACAGTGCAAAAATACTATAATGGGGAAATCCTGCATGCAGATAGGAATTATGTTGTTGTTGTTATTACAATGATCTTGGAAATTTCATACATTTGAGATGCTAGATGAAAAGTCAAGCAGTCATCAAACTCATTACAATTCATTTTCTTGGAATGAAATTTAATCACAATCCATCTCTCACACAAAAGCAGAGTAATATGAGCCAGTTCAATGTAATTGATATTATTACCACTAGGAAGAGCCCTAAGACTTCAAAACATCAAGAGTAGTGACTCATCCTCATGTTGACTGAAAATAGACTAAAGATTTCCACATCCCCAGTAGATATTTGTTCCCTTGTGTTTTTGTTTCCAAATTCCTTCTACATATACAAATGTTTCTCAACTGATTGTTGATTCAAAGGGTTTAGTTTTACCCCATGATCACTTAATGAAGTAGCCTTTGTGGTGTAACGGGGATCTGGTGGAAGAGAGAGAGTAGGGGTTAGAAAGAGTTGAAAAGGGATGCAGATGAGTGCTGAAGGAGCTCAGCACAGATGGAAAATAGATGGGGTAGGGCATGTCTACCAAGGAAATATTGAGAAAGCTAGGTTAAGTGACCCAACAACATTCAAATTTTTTTTTTTCATTTTTAGTTAACTTCCCAACGAATTTCATAATAGCTCTACACTGAAGTTTGAATAATGCAACATAACAAGTCAAAGATGGGAAGGAAAGAATAAACAGAAATTGTGTATTTGAAGATGTAAAGTTTAGCATGGTGAGACTTAAATGAGCAGATAAATGTAAAATATAGTGTCTCAATTATTCTCTCACAAACTTGAACTTGCGGGTATGATGTGGGTATGATGTACATCTGTGTGAAAGAGAGAGAGTGGAAGAGAAGAGAAAGAGAAGAAAACAATCCAGTTTCCACCCTGCCCAAAGAAGTCATCACTCTTCAGTGATTCATCTTTACACTGTATCGGAAAACCTTAGCAATTTAAATACAGAATGAGGAAAAACCATTATAATGCCTCAGTCTCAAGCTCTGTGCAGACAGGCAGTCGGTTTATTACAGGAAAGGTTATGCCAGGATCTCTGGATTTCTTCCATTTATCTCAGATGTTCAGAATTAGTTTTGGAGTTTTTAATGTAATTATCTGAAATTGAAGTCAGGCAGAGGGCTATAGCTGCTAAAAAGAAGTCCCTAATGGAGGGGAGAGACATGCTTGACTGGCTTTGAGATACTTCACCACTCTTAATAGGCAAGGTTACAGCAAAGTTGTGCATCTTTTGCCATCTTTTGGTATTGAGTTGAACAGAATTGAGGGCACTCCTGAGAAGAAGTTTTTCAAAATAAATCAACCTAGTCCTGCCTCATATATTTTATTAGCAGTAACATTTTTGGCAAGAGTTAGGTCCAAGTTCATCAAACCTTACACTTTGAGTTCTCTGTATTTTTAACTAATGATGTACACATACAGGAGATTGAACAAAAATTTAGAAAGGTATAGTTCAGATAAGAATCGAGCATAAGCAAATGCTCATGAAGGAAAATCCTGAACACCAGGAAACAGCTAGGAAGGAAATCCTTCTTACAGGAACTGCTGAACAAAGATAGGAACGCTGATTTAAAAAAACTCAGATAGAAAATAACACAGCTTAGGTAATGAGGATGGACTTCATAGTGAAGTGGTAGTTTCTTTCTGAATGACTTTAGTGTCCTTTTCAATTTTGCTGGCAATGAGGTTTTAGCCAGATGCTGTTATGTGTAATGTGTGCAGAGAAACCATATGTCTTAGGAGAGTATCATCATGTTTTCCACATGCATGTGGTTGCACATGGGGATGTCTTGGATGCCCTTCAAATGTAAGTCAAAAATGCTGCCAGCAATCTATCCACTATATACAGTGTCTGAGACACCTGAGTAAAATTATGACTCAATTTAATTTTTAGTTGACTTTTCTGATGACTCCAAAAGTGAAAATAGGGCATAGGAAATACCAAGACATGTCTAGCTGTGAATTTTTGAACAGAAATTAAGATTTCAGAGGTTTCACCTATCAAATGAATAAATATGTAGTGTATTTCTAAATTATGTTATAGTAATTATTTATTTTGTAATTACACTTTAGACAATTATTTTCTTCTGGAAAAAATATGGGCACTTCCACTGATCTCCACCTTCAGTCCATATGAGCCCTGGACCTGCATTTACTTTCATATCTTTACTCCAGAAGCATTTGAAACCAAAATACAGTGCATCTTGAAGTGTTTGGCTTTGATAGGCGAACAATACCAACAATACTTACCATTCTCCTATAGCCAACTCAATGATCAACTATCATTTCATTGTATGAGTTTCTTTTGATTTTTGCGCTCTATCCAAAATTTACTTGCAGTGACTAATCACTTGAGGTAATGCTGGTGAATAGAGCTAATACAATCGAGGAGGAATACAATGGGGTAACAGTAAACTACAGCGTCACAGAGGCAGATTTCTCAGAAAGAAAAGTTATAAGGAAACGGGCCAGACCAGGCAGGACTGCTTTCCATATACAGTAAAGGGGTAGCACAACAAAAGTGGGTTTGAGCATCACAATTGGTAAACAGTCAATTAAGGTGTCAGTGTCACTTCTCCCCTATTTGTATATACTACATACATGCAAAAGAGATAGGGAGGAAGCAGCATTGAGATTTATCCCACCCCCCTTTAAGCACTATTGTGACAGCCAGAGATTGAGATAAAAGAGCAAGAGAATTGCTCCATCTGGGTAACATTATTCAGATTCCTCAATGATGGATTTTTGATGATGCAGATAAGGGAAAGAGGGTGAGGCGTTGAGACAGAGTGGGGAGAAGTGGGTGAGAGGAAGGGTAAAGGGAGAAAACCAGAAGAGGACGCTATTCTCTCACAGAGACAATATGGCCTTGTATGCACTCCCCAAAAATGACTAGAGTGGAAGGGAATGTAAGAAAAGAAAAATCTGAGAATCCATACAGACAGAATATATTATGTTAAATTATTGCCATGTTAAAATCAGAATTTGTTGCATTATGACTATTGCAAGGAAAATCAACCAGCTGGGAAGTATGATAACTCAGACTAATATGAAATTAATAACAGACTTTTAAATATCTGCAAATTGATATTTTGATTTTGGTGTAAGTCATTTCATCAGCAGTGAAAGATAGTCATGAAGAGACAAACAGTCCTGCTGGTGAAACACTTCCATAACTCATATCCCTTGTGAATCTGTCTTGACTTGTGGGAGAAAAGGGAGGGAGAAGGGAGGGGAGGAAAAAAAGAATGTACTGAGCTCTCATCATGTGATTTCTGTTTTTTTTCCCTTTTTTATATAGCTGTAGAGTGATTACATGTTTTTGTTTGGGTCTCTTAGCAAATTTTTCCAAACCCTCTCAGTTCTCCGTTTCTATGGCTCCCTTTTTTGCATTATCCAACAGCATACTTTTCCTTGCCTTTTTTTAGTCCAGTTATGTGACGTGTGAGTAGAGTTCCTGCCCTTGTTTCATGCAGTATAGTCTAGAGGGAAGGAGAGGGACTTGTGGAGAGGCGGACATTTACTTTGACCTGTCAGAAGGAAGATTAATTGAAGGTATAAACAAGAAGAGCTGTTGCTGTTTGGCCTGAGTGCGTGTGCCTTATCCTCACAGGGGAGCCAGACGAGGAGGAGGGAAGACTTGGAGAAAGAGACGAAGGCTTAAAGAAAGTGACTAACGGAAAGAGAAAATAAGTTGTCTAAATCTGTCACCGTTGGGCAAAGGTCGATGAGAAGGTACAGTTAAGGACTCTCTGTCAAAGGAGGAGGGGCACCATAACGGGGGGGGACCACCAGTTCGGTCTTCTTCAACCAACAACAGGACAGGATGAGGTACCAAGGCAGGGTAAGATCCTAACTGCCATGATGCTCTTTGTTGTGTTTTCAGGTTTAGTGCTGCACACTGACTGGATTTAATGCATGTTTGAGTGTGCATACATTATCTGTGCTTATACAGTAAAGCACAAGAGCCAACCCACCAATTCACTGCCTCACATGGAGAAAAGTAAAAAAATGATTCACTTGGAGGTTGTTTTTTTGGGTTTTTTTTGCTTTTTTGCCTGCGTATGAGTCAGTGCATATTTTGGTTTTTGCATGAGCTTTAACTCAAACAGTCCAAAGAGGATAAACTTGGTATTTTTCCATCATATCCATTACTTGCCCATCAGTGGTAGGGAGCCAGCTGTGGTACAAGAGCAGCTAGCTCTGGGACAGAGTTGTGGGGCATGCCATATAAGGAAGACAATCCAAATGGAGTCAGTCTAGCAGAGCTTAGTCAGAGGGCCTGGAGCCAAGTCTCACCGTTGGGTTAGTCTCCTCACTGGTTGTCACTGCAGCTGCACTTTTAAAAAAACCTGCAGATTTCACTGAAGCTCCCTTGTATTCAGTCAAATCCCACAGTAAGGACCCAAGCACTGTGGGAGTCAGTAAGTTCAGACTCCTGCTGCTGTAACAAGCAAAGCCTCAGGTCAGTTCACTGACAGTAAAGCTGCAAGGATTACATTATACTCAGCTTAAATCTCCACCCAAGATACCTTAAGATATCTCAGCCAAGGTGTCTCCAAAAAATATTTTCTCATCCTTTGAGATTGCCTCTTAGATTATGTAATCCCAGCGACAGCACTGTTTCTATGTTTTGGAAGCAAAGTTTTGGATGAGGCTTCTTGCCCTTAAAAGTGATTCCTGGGATAAAAGTTAAAAAATCATTACTGCTGAGAAATAGATCCTTGAAAACAATGTTTGCTGTGTTTTTGAGTTATAACAGAAAACACAGTTTTGTTGCTCGGAAAGTCTAATATGTATCAGTGCTAATTTATTTCTGTCTTTCCTAAGTAGAAAAAACAAGTGGGCAAAACAAGATCAACACACAAATTGGGAGTTTTCAGACATTGGAGAGGTTGACATTGTAAATACAGCAGTTATTGTATAAATGAATACCATCAGAGATTAACATTAGAGGTATGAGGCCTGAGAAAGATAGAATGAACGATTCAGGCCAAAGGAGTCTAGTAAAGTTCAGAGTCAGGTGGTGTCATTGTTACCTACCATGAAAGGTTGATGTGTATGCTAAACATGTGCAGGTGTTTTCCAGGTTTCATGATATCATAAGTCCACCCTAAGCTATGTGGCATTTTATGTGATAAGCAACCACGAACAAGTCAGTGTAAAGCATCTGTAAAAGTTGTTCAAGTTTTTGCAATTTGCTTTCATACATTGAGTGAATTTATGTGTCCCCTCTATTTATTAAGCACATTTCATTCAACATGACAAACTGTCAAAGGTTTATGGAAAATGTGTTTGGCCACAGCTGCACCTTCATAGCATCCTCACACCTCAAGCAGTGTATGGAGAATTTTGTTTGTAATCATAATTACTGTAGATTAATTTTTTGTCTCATGTATATCATGTATAGAAATGGTTGCCAACACATGCTAACATCTGCCTATTCACAATTTTTAAAGTATGCACAGCTGCTGAGACACAGCATAGGAAAATCTGTTGGTATCCACTGAATGCCTGTCCCAAACCTGACCCTAACATTCCTTTGTTGTATCCTTTGGAAAATCTGACTGTGACCTCTAATTCCTGAAATTAATATCTGTAGAAGGCCCACCTGCGAGAGTGGGAGAACAATACTATAAGGTGAAGCAGGGAGGAGGGGGCCACCATGGAAGTGTCCGTGGACTTTCCTCTGCTCTCACTTCTTGGCGACCTTCCACTGTTGTCCTCTTGTTTTTGAAGGCTTTTCCTGCATCTAGTGCTCAGATAATGACCTTGTACTGGCCTTAACTGGCCAAATGAGACCCTTGAGAGGTTCTTGCATTCAAGAAAAACAGAAGTCCTGTGGAAGTTTAGCCCCTTTGTTCCAGTTTCTGCTTGTTTTTGGATCGAATGTATAAAGAAAACCAATCCGACTTTTCTCATAAATGATACATGTATCTTTGATACTGAAAGTAGAGTGCAGCTGGTTTGGCTGGGGTGTAGTATACTGATTGCACAATACATTGTGCGACAGCATATGTATCATCAGTAAGTATTGACTACTGATATCTGACATTTTTATCTCTTTGTATTTGCGTATATGTGTGTAATATCACACTTTAGGGCATATCTTAGAATTTCTACTTATTTCCTGTCTGCATGATGATGTTTGGGATAACATGGGGGTTGACATGTACACACACTTTCCAAGAGGCAATGGTTAAACCCTTGCTGGTGATATAGAGCTGTGTGTACTGTAGATACATCATGATGCACTTAATCTTGGCAAGGCTTAGTGGAACTGTTCTTGCTTTGCATCTTTACAGAATGTTGTTTTAGTAATGTTCAGTAAGTCTCAATTCATTTATACTGATATTTTGAAGATATTTTTGAAATACATATTGTCTCACATCATTAATGGATTCTATCTTGTAATATGCTATATGAAAATTATTGTTATACTGAACTCCAGATGGTACTTCTTTCATAACTGGCTGAACATAGTGTGCATCAGATGAGTTGTGAATAGGGCTTTTGTGCCCCCTGCTTGTCAATGAGTATAATTACATCAATTAGGAGGTTATGAGTAAGAACAGAAGTCATTTCCCTTAGTGTTGCTAAACTGCGTCAGGTGTTTTATTTCTGTGGCTCACTGTAATGTCCCTCCCTCTCTCTCTCTCTCTCTTCCTGTAGGAGGTGGATATTGAGGGAAGAGTACGTCTGGTGATGGAGAGCGCCCTGACTGCACGGGACAGGGTTGGGGTGCAGGACTTTGTCTTGCTGGAAAATTACAACAGTGAGGCAGCCTTCATAGAGAACCTGCGACGGCGCTTCAAAGAAAATCTCATCTATGTAATAAAGCCAATTTTATTCATATGTTCCAAAACATTCAGTTGCTGTGGTGAGACAAATTTGAATGTATTGTCTGTTCTTCTAATATTTTGGGTTAGACGTACATTGGCTCAGTGTTGGTGTCAATGAACCCTTACAAAGAGCTTGAGATTTACTCCAACCAGCAGATGGAACGCTACAGAGGGGTCAGCTTCTATGAAATATCGCCTCACATGTGAGTCATTTCATTGACCTGAGATATTTTTTACCGAACTCTTCTGCTGCCAGCTGCCAGGATAATAATTACATGGCATATTGAGAACTATATATCGCTAAACTGATTCACTGTAACCAAAAAGGATATAATAAGGCATGACTGGCATTTGATAATCTACTATGATTATTATAGGTTATAAGCTTTCAAAGTGAAATCCTCTCACAGGCTTTCTACAACTCAGTTAATATTTTCTGTTGAACATTTGAATATAACTAACATCTAATTCTCACTGAAATAATGATATGTGTATTGGTGCTACCCGACACAATTTATTAATTGATCTCAGTGAAATATTTGCAATCATATTTGAAATAATCAAAGGATTCATTGGAGAATGAGTTTAATATCATATTGATAATAACTAATAATTGGACAAATGTAATTTTGTAATCTTTTCATAAAAACAAATCAATTAAATTGAACAGATGATAATCTCAGTCAGTCATAATACAAAAATTACACTGGAGTGTAATGGTGTTTGCATTATATGCCATCACCATAATTTAACTGTATGATGACTTGTAACTGACACTGCTTTTGCATTTTCCCACAGCTATGCTGTGTCAGACAACACTTATAGAGCAATGCGGACCGAGAGGAAAGACCAGTGTATTCTAATATCGGGTGAGAGCGGAGCAGGTAAAACAGAGACCTCCAAGAAGATCCTCCTCTACTACGCTGTCACCTGCCCCACTGATGATCACATGGCTGCCCTTGGGGATCGCCTGCTGCAGTCCAACCCTGTTCTGGAGGTATTTAACCTTTGGCATTTCAAAGTGAACCGCCAGAATAAAAAATCACAATGACAGTGAATCTAGACTTATTTAGCCTCCACAATTTATTGTATGCTTTTATCTGACTGAACTAACATACTTGTAAACCCTTTTATTTTTGATTATTGATTTTGTTGTTTTCAATTTCATTTCCTCCCTCTAATTTCCTCGCTACTTGCTTTTTGAAGGCATTTGGCAATGCCAAAACTCTGAGGAATGACAACTCAAGCCGCTTTGGGAAATACATGGATGTCCAGTTCGACTTCAGGGTAAACACTCCCTCCTGGCTTTCTCATTCTTTATAGAATTAATATGTGCTTACACAATATTGACAACATCACATTTAGTGTAGTTATACCAAAGAAAATGACTCAAACATTGACACCTCTAGAATGTTAGTTGTTACCTTCTTACATCTTTTTCTGTAACCTCTCAAAGGGGGCAACAGTGGGCGGTCACATCCTGAACTACCTGCTGGAGAAATCTCGTGTAGTACACCAGAACCCTGGGGAAAGGAACTTCCACATCTTCTATCAGCTTCTGGATGGAGGGGATGAAGACCTGCTTAAAACACTTGACCTGGAAAGAAACCCTCAGAACTACCACTATCTGGTGAAGGTGTGTGGTGTAGATGTCTGATTAATTGTTCGCTCTCAAACTGAGGTCAATTAAAACCCTCAGATGTGTTGTAACATTTATTTGTCTTGCTCAGGGCAACTGCCCAAGAATCAGCTCCATCAGTGACAAGAATAATTGGAAGGTTGTGATGAAGGCCCTGCCTGTTATTGGCTTCACTGAGGAAGAAGTGCAGGTAGGTACAAATCAAAGCAACAAATGATACCTGATCTATGCTGGGAGCAACAATGTTGTTTAGATTTTCATCTTCTCCGGTTTACCACTTTTACCAAATGGAACAGGTTAAACTGTTGAGTCACAGGACTGAGTCCAAGACAAGTAATGTTCTAACAATATGCATTATACTTATTTTTAGTCATCAATATACCCACTCTGTCTTATCCTACCCTTTTTACATTCGCTAAACATTGCATTTCATAAAGCATTTGGATTTTTTTCCCCCCAGTTTTCAATCCTGCATTGTTTACATGAAATTGCTGTCTCAAGTATTTGTGGTGACCCTTCAAATATGAGAATTATTTACAAAATTGTACTATAACCCTCTCACTTCTGGTTCTGATAGTGTATATCCATTTGGTTAAAAGACAAATGGTTGTTAAATGTTTTTTTCTGTGTCTGACCTCAGAAATTGCTCAATATCATTGCCGGTGTTCTCCACCTGGGAAACACTCAGTTTGGGGAAGGGGAGGAAGGAGAAACATATATCACCACTGAGACCCAGATAACAAGTCTTGCGAAGGTCAGAACAGTCCCACTGGATTTACTGGATGTTGAGATGTGCGCAAGCAGTCACAAAAGGCAGTGCTGAGAACAGTGTTTTTGTTTTCCAGCTGCTGGGTGTTGATGGGTCAGCCCTGAGGGAGGAACTCACTCACAAGAAACTCACTGCAAAAGGAGAGGAGGTAACAGTTTTTTGTTTCTGTTCCACATGGGTATTTTTTAGCTGTTTGGTTTCTACTGTGGGTTTTTTTATAATTTTGTGTTGTACGTGCATTTTTGCATTACAGATGATTAGCCCACTAAATTTTGAACATGCAGTGTCTGCCCGTGATGCCTTAGCCAAGGCTGTGTATGGTCGGACCTTCACTTGGTTGGTGGAGAGGATCAACCAGTCACTGGCTCTTAAGGTGCAGTACCAGCTCTGATAACAACTCAAAGACAGTAGTGGTAATTGTATCATCATGTTGGGGGGCTTTTGGGGTGTATTACCATTAATTAACATGATATGTATTCCATACGTTATTTATGTGTTGCAGGATGAAATCTATCCCAGCAGAAAGGCCTCCTCAGTTATAGGACTTCTTGATATCTATGGCTTTGAAGTCCTTCAGCACAATAGGTTTGATTTACTGTATATTCATTTCTCTTTTTCTGTGACTCCTTGTTCTGCTTTTCATCACAGTGTATGAACCAATAGTTAATAGCAGTCTCTAATGCACATAGCTGTTGCAGATAACTCTAGTATGCATTCTACCTGATTTCCTCTACATTTCTACCTATAGCTTTGAGCAGTTCTGCATCAACTACTGCAATGAGAAGCTCCAGCAGCTCTTTATCGAACTCACCCTTAGATCTGAGCAGGAGGATTATGAGACGGAAGGAATTGCAGTGAGTCCATTTGTTGGTTGGATGTCAAAACAAAGTTCAACATATTTATTGATAAATACTTTTCCATGTTAACACAACTTGTTCATCCCCCTGATGTTCTTTCTTTTGATCACTAATTTCAGTGGGAGACAGTGCAGTACTTTGACAACAAAATCATTTGTGACCTGATAGAGGAGAAGCACAGAGGCATCATCTCCATACTGGTAAAAATGAAAACTCCTAGTTTGTATATTTTCCTCTGTATATGATGCTATCTATGCCTCTGGCATTGTAGTTTAAGTTAAACAGTGTGACTGTCATTCAGGATGAGGAGTGTCTGAGACCTGGAGAAACTTGCGATGTCTCCTTTTTAGAGAAACTGGAGGACACTATCGGTGGCCATCCCCATTTTGTCACGTGAGAATCATCTTATATCTAATATAATTTGAAATGAGCCTACAGTGCATTGACTCTTTTAACTATAACTTCTTATATCTGTAGATCTTTTTATTGTAGCACGTATCCATATGTGTGTATGTCTTTCAGTCACAAATTGGCAAATGGAAAAACTCGCAGGATAATGAATAGAGAAGAATTCAGGCTGCTGCATTATGCTGGAGAGGTCAACTACAATGTCAATGGTAAGCTGTAACTCAACCAGTTGAGTTGTGTGTTGTAAGAGGAAACACTTATTACAGAGCACAACCCATAACCTACTGATTCCTTAATGACAAACTGCGATTTGTTCTTATTGGTCCCATTCAGGTTTTCTGGACAAAAACAATGATTTGCTGAACAGGAACTTGAAAGAGGTGAGCATAATAAAAATGGACAAGGTATAGCCGAACATAACCTTTAAAAATCTTTGTGTCTCTTGCCATTGTTTGAGTGAAGAGGTATGTTCCATGTTGACCTGTGGCTATGTGGTTGTTCAGGTTATGTGCCAGTCAGACAACCAGATACTAAATCACTGCTTCCGCAGAGAGGAAGTCATGGACCAGAAACGACCAGTGATGGTTAGAATCTATCCTGTGTTCTCTCTCTCTCCCTCCTTTGGTTGTTTTAATTATTTTTAGTTGTACTTTTAAATGTATTTCACTGGTACATAAATATTGATTATGCAGACACTTACGAATGCTTTCATTTTCTCTCACTCTGTGTCTCTCACTCTCTCCCTTCCTCTCTTTCATATACCAACACATACATGTAAATTTACAAAAAGTTTTGTTTCCTTATCTGTCCTGTAGGCTGCCATTCAGTTTAAAAACAGCTTGATGAAACTTATTGAGATCCTAATGTCTAAAGAGCCATCCTACGTGCGCTGTATCAAACCTAATGATGCCAAGCAGCCAGGTACGCTCTTAGACACTCCCTTTTTTGTACTGTAACTGTCAATATCAAAGGAAAGCTGTTTTTTGAAACAATATTACTGCTATACTAAGAACATGTTCAAACAAATGAAGGAAGACTCTAAAAAAAGAACAAGGAACAAAAAGGGTAAAAAAATTAAATTAACTGTGCTATAATGGCTCACATGTCCGACAATAATAATAATGGAAAAATTCTAGACAAATTTCGGTACAATATTTCAGTACAATTTACTGAACACTCTGTGCATTCTTTTCTCCTTTTAAAATAGATGATCTCAATAAGATTGTGCTCTGTCATTCTTTCTCCTGGGGTTAATGCCTTTGTTAACAACTCCCTACAATTCCTGCTGATGTTTCAAAATAAGGACCTCCGAGGAAAGGCAATAACTTATGCCCTCTAAAGCATTATTATGTGAAAAGGATTAAGGAAAGATTAGGTTTGCATCCACAAGTAATTAACACAGAATTTGCAAAAAAAATATAAAGCAAACAAAATTTTAAATAAAGACAGGTCTATAATGATAAATTTATATAGATTAATGCTTGGTTGTTTCTTTATCTGCGGTAAATAAAGGCCCTAATCACTTTAATCTGATGTAATCTGATGTACTATATAGTATACAGTATACTATAGCATAGTACAGAATGCCATGTGGGCCAAAACGTTTCATGTAAGTGTATCATTGTCAGCAGTGAATGAGATCTCTTCCTGCAGGAAGGTTTGATGAAGTTCTGGTCAGACATCAGGTGAAGTACCTGGGCCTGATGGAAAACCTGAGGGTCAGGAGAGCTGGCTTTGCCTATCGACGTCGTTTTGAAGCCTTCCTGCAAAGGTGACTGACCTTCTCCAAAAACTACTTACAGCCTTGGTAATGCTTCTGTTTACTCTGTTTTCAGCCTTCCATCATTATGATTATCAACTAATTCCATTAGGTATAAGCCCCTGTGTCCTGAGACGTGGCCTAACTGGCATGGGAGACTCGTTGATGGTGTGTCCACACTGGTCAACCACCTGGGCTACAAAACAGAGGAATACAAACTGGGCAGGTAATGTATTGTTAACAAGAGAGGACAAAATGAACACATTTCACCCGTGGTGTCACAGTAAGTGAATAGATTATTGGCTGGTCCACACTAAATGTGTTCATACAAACGTTCTATACACCAGTGCAGTATCAATTTTATGCTGATTATACCTTTTTCTTTTTTCTTACTTTCTACAGATCAAAAATCTTCATCCGTTTCCCAAAAACTCTCTTCACCACTGAGGATGCACTAGAAGCCAAAAAGCCAGAGATTGGTAAGTAACAGTGGTAAGGGTTAGAAACATAGGGATGTCACAATTGAAGATAATGCCTCCCAGTCAAATATTAGCTGAAGTACATTAGTAATGTGTTTATGGTGTCAGAGAGGTGACCTGGTAAACATGGCCTGGTAAAGCTTGACATATTCAATCAATGGATCATATCCTATGCTGGAGACATCCAAAGGAGAACCACTGGAACAACTTCATGGGAAAGCATAAATCCACTTTTAGTCTCTTTTCCTTGTGTTGATCCAGCTTTGACTCTGCAGACTTCATGGAGAGGCTACAGGGAGAGATCTAAGTACCAACGCATCAGACATGCAGGTCAGAGCCCCTCCGTCTATGGACTACATACAGAAATAACTACAAAAAAGTTCTTTTTAGGTTAATTATGTCTGGATATTGTATGCTCTTATAATCTTCGTGCTTGTTGGTATAGCCTTCCAAAAATCTTAAGTTTTGAGTTACTTTTCAGATGTAATTTTACTTTTATTTTTACTTGTCATAAATGTTGATTTTGGATTTCTTCCATTGTTATATTGGGACTGTCTGATTAGTTTAATGTATGTAAGTGAAAATCAAAATGCTTTTAGGTTTTTGGGCCCAGTCTCCTTGAAAAAGTCTATACTTTCATACAGTTACTTACTACGCCACACAGTCCACAATCCAGCTCATTAATTTTAACACATGCTTGTGTGCGTGGTTGTTGTTTTTGTTGTTCTGGGATTTTTTTTTAATTGAAATAATTTTTACTTCATTTCACTTTGTCAACATGCTAATCTAGCCTAAGATAACTTTCTGTTTCAGTAAACTATGCTACAGTAACTGTGGGATGTTCTCTTTGGCTGATTGTAAAAGTTGTGATGGTGTTGATGTATGCATGTATGTGTATGCATAGTGATAGTGATCCAGTCTGGGTGGCGAGGGATGAAAGCACGCAGGAGGGCTAAGAGGCGTCGACAGGCTGCTGAGTTAATCCGCAGGTGCTTGAGTGATACTTTGATACGGTTTGCTTCTGTATGTATTTTTGAGACAGCATTTTGCATGTATAATTAATTCCCATCCTTGTATCTGTTTTTTTTTTTTTTTTAAATCAGTTTCATAAAAGGCTTCATCTACCGTCATGAGGAATACTGCCCTGAGAATGAGTATTTCCTGGATCATATACGCTTCTCCTTCCTAAAGAATCTACGTAAAAACCTGCCCAAGACTGTTTTGGACAAAACCTGGCCGACACCTCCTCCCTCTGTTGCTGAGGTACACATATCTGTTACACACAGAATATCATTTTGCTGACTGATATCATTACAAAGAGATAAATGTAATAATATGTGCAAATAAAAATCTTTAGACTTTTTAACGCATATTCCATGGTTCCCTACAGGCCTCTGAGCACCTGCGGACGCTGCACATGAGAAACATGGTAATGAAGTATTGCAGGAGGGTCCAGCCTGAATGGAAGAAACAGGTAACTACGGGAAGCACAAGGCTTTTTAAAAAATAATTAACCTGCTGATTTTTTACTTTGCTTCATTTTTTCCTTTCCTCTAGATGGTGCAGAAAGTTGTAGCCAGTGAGATCTTCAAGGATCAGAAAGACAGCTACCCTCAAAGTGTTGGCAGGCTGTTTTTGGACTCCCGGCTTGGTGTGTGTTTACACATGCATGCACAACCCCTGTACATACATAGCACTACACAGCAGGTTTATCGAAAGACATGTACCATTAACAGAGGCTTTCCCATCTTTACATAGAACGTGAGCAAATCAGTCTCAAAGTCGTCCAGACTCTTGGCAATGACAAAGTGCAGGTGGGAAAGAACTTTTATTAACATGACGATGATGATAATGATTGCTGCCTGGCACTAATGTGCATCCTTTTGCTCCTCAGTATGGAGTGTCAGTCATAAAGTATGACAGGAGGGGTTTCAAGCCTCGACCTCGCCAGCTGCTCCTCACTAACACCTTCGCTGTGCTGGTGGACAGGACCAAGATCAAGCAGAGGATTGACTATACGGCCCTTAGAGGTGGAAACTAGCCCTAAGTAGGGAAGGGGGGGCAATTATTAGAAATGTTATTGAGTAATATCCTTAAATCCATGACTGCTACTGAACTCACTGCATTTCTTATGAGTTATTTTTTTCTGTTGCTTAGGAGGAGTTAATACAGCTGTTACAGTTTTCAAATAAAGTTTATTTTTCATTTATCTTAGTCATAACATCCTTCTTTTTGCACTGTTGCAGCGATATTCTTATCAAATAAATAGTGATTATTTCTAAAGCTCTTCTCCGAAAAAATATACCTTTTAACTGAGAGGATGACCATTTGCAATAAAGTCAAACCAGGGTAATTAGGATAATTTGATTGAGACAGCTATTGTACCAGTAATTAATTCACCACAGTTGTTACTTTCTAATTCATTTAATTCATTGTGATCATGTTCATAAGTTCAGTGAGACCAAGCCAAATTTTTCTCCTTAAACAGGTATCTCTGTGAGCTCTCTGAGCGATGGGATGTTTGTTCTACACATGCCCAGTGAGGACAATAAGCAGAAGGTACAGTAGGACACAGCAGTCATGACTGTTAAGTGTACAGCCTTGAAGCCACTCTAAATCTAGCTCTGTCTGCCTCAGGGCGATGCTGTGCTGCAGTGCAATCATGTGATTGAGCTGGTAACAAAACTAGCAATGATGGCTGGCAAGATTGACTACGTCAACATCAGCCCGGGCAGGTGAGTCTCGTCTGAGTGTTCCTCATTAGAAGTCTGTACTTGTTCCCTGTCCAATAGTTCTTATCTTCTTGTCCTGTCTTCTATTTGTTACCTCCTGTGCGGCATGCAGTATTAGGTTTGCTGTGGCTCGTGGCAAGGAAGGAATCATTGATTTTATCAGGGGCACAGAGATGAAGGTGGCCAAAGGCAAGCGAGGACATCTGCTAGTGGTGAGTCAGTGTTTTTTCTAATGTCATGTGGGGAGCCTGCGGGGGAGGGAGGGTTTTCTTCATATTAAAAACATTTCAGCCAGCTGACTGCATTCAATCTGATTTCCCTCTGCAGACTGTCCCTCGCATCAGCACCACATGAAGAAACAGAAAAGAGCAGCAAACAGTAATTCTATTAGCTAATTGGAGGATTGCCGCTCAGAAGTAGTCAAAGCCGACAGAATGATAGAACAAGCATATACAACAGAAGGAAGACCTGGTATTGATTCATATACGTCATCATTATTACAAGAATGTCTCCAATGTTGCAATGATTACTGATCTTTTTTTAATTAGAAATTCATAACATGAAGCCATGACAGTTTCAACAGCTTTTTCTCTTTATTGTCAAGTCATACACAAATCTATTTATCTTTTTAAATATGAAATATTTTATGGAAAACACTGTATCTCTATATTGTAAGAGAAATAAAACAAATGAATTTTAAATAAATAGCATTTAATAAATATGTCAATAAATAGTAAACATATCTTTGGAAAGTCCAGTAGAATTAGGGCTTGGGGGAAAAACAATGTGCTGGGAAGTGTTCTTTCTGTGAGCTTATTGCTAAATTACCATTAGAGGTAAGACAGAAACTGTGGGAAATACCCGAGAAAGCCCTAAAATATAATGGAATACATCATGTTAGAAAGCAAATGTGCTAAAATGAGAGCTGCATGTAAAGTGTTGACAGCACCATTTAAGCCTGATTAAAATGATCACAACTATTATTGCAATTTTCTTTTAAGTGCTGATTGCCAGTTCAGGTTTTCTTCCCTTCATTTGTTTGTGTGCATGTGTATGTTGTCAACGTCACAGTACTCTTTTTCAGTATGGAGTCATAAGTGTGTTTTGGAAGCCAGTATGAGAAAGTCTCTTGCCAGCTTGGTGAGGTAAAGGTCTAGATCCCTCAGGATGATGTAACCCTCCACTCGGCGGTCCCATTCTGTTTTGGAGCTGGTCTCTGGGTTCAGTATCGTAGGAGGCTTCATCCAAGAGCTCTTCGTGTAACTTATCTGGGCGAGAAAGCAAAACAAATTTTTACCAGACTACTCTTTGTGTCACCTCCTCCCAAGTATTTCTGTGAGCGAAAACAGGGGTAAAATGCATGTGGATACCTGTCTGCTGACGTCGTTCATAAGGTCCCTCAGATCCAACTGAATGTTCTTGATTTTCTGAGGTATTGTGAGGACACCAGTCTGTTCTTTCTCCTCCTTCTCCAGCTGTTTTCTCTTCCACTCCAGAATATCCCAGTAGGCTTGCATGTCCCAGAGAGAAGCATTCAGTCGTTCCCAGTCCTGAATGCACAACAAGAGACACACAGTTGCTGAATCACAATGTTGTGCAACTCCCTTTTTGAGTTTAAAAAGGGGAATTCCACTCAAATTTTTACAAATTTTACATTCTGCAAGAGCAGACCGCCTGCTGATGTCATTAAGTTTGTTTATGTTCTCCTCTTAATGGAAAAAAAAAAAAATTTAAATGGAAGAAATTTTCAGAAAACTTTGAGAATTTGCAGAATAACCACCAGAAAGTAATTTTTTTATGGAACTGTTTTGAAAACCAGGCAGATACTAACCATCAGCTTTAGCCAGCTGCAGAAATCTGTAGAGAGCAATGGCAGGTCCTTTAACTGTCGGCTTCTGTCCTCAAAATGCTTATCTCCCAACTGCTGCTCCTTCTTTTAAAATAAACAGTAATGATTAGAAGAGAGTTGTAATAAGGGAAAGCTTGTGCTGGAGTTGTACAAAGTTGGCCAGGAATTAGGTCGCCAGTCAGGGGAGCAGGGAGTTTTTCCAGTACTCACATATTCCTTCAGCAGCTGCTGGACACGAGATCGGGTTAACCTCGTGAGACGAAAGGAGTTGTTATATTTACTCTTCTGGGGGACCAGGGTCGGAGCAGAGTCCACACAGTTCAGTATGCAGCAAAGAAGGATGAGAGCCAGGCACCAAACAGTCATCTAAAACAAACAGATGCTGTTACATAAAATCAAAATGGCAATTTGCACTGCTGCTTTTCAGGTATAAACTGGCTAAGGTATATCACTTATGTGTACAACACTGTTAAAAAAAATAATAAAATAAACCTGCAGTATCACTTCCAAAACAAATTACAGTGTTGGGGCTAAATACACTGATTTGCTTTATTGGAACTTAACAGTCAGTTTCCATAATTGGTATCTAAAAGGAAGTCAACAAATATTTCTGAAAGAAAATCCAATTCACTTCCCACAAACCACCAAACTGTATCCCCATACATGATGTCTTTATTATGTAATTCAGTAACACTCTGGTTGTTTGGCCACTTGTACAGTCATGGAAACAGAATTGTCTGGATTCCTCGAATTGGTTTCCGTTTTGAAGGAAGCATGTTTTATATACCATTGTCTCCTTTTTGTTTATGGCCTTGCACCTTAAAATGCCTGTGCAAGGTACTGAATCCTAATCATCAGACTACAGATTGCACTGCTGGTCAATTGCAAGTGCCTGAGCACCCCAATTACCGTTCTAAAGTTTATCTTTTCTCTCAGGTTCCCTGGTTTTGTCAGGATAAATCTGTAGAAAAAAGAAGCATTTCTTGCTTTTTTTCCCAGTTTGTTATTCAGTGGGATAGATAGATAGATAGATAGATAGATAGATAGATAATGAAAAATAAAATAAATATTTAAACCATATGTCATTATATGTCTATAATTCTCTAAAGTATTGATATTTTTTAGATGGGCTTACCTTGGAGGGACAGTGGACACCACTCTGATTCCACAAGGTTCATATACGCTTTAGTGAAGCTCACAAACAGTTTATATATTCGTGACCTCTCTTTCGGTTTCTGACTGCTCTGGAGTTTTTTTTTTTCATTTTTTTTTCACCTCTCTCTCTTACTCACTGTTTCAGCCTCCTGTGGTCATTAATAAAGTCTTACACAACAGTGAGGAAGTAGTTCCATAAGAAACTTAATATAGGTTTTACTCCCTCTACCACATCTCAGTCACCTCAAAAAGAAAATGCATCTCTAGCTACTTTTTTGTCACTAGGGGAATGAGAGTTCATGAGCACTGATACATGTTTAGGTTCCCCTAATCTATAATAGCTACTATTCAAAGTGATATTTTGAGCTTATATAATTAAAAGTGTCTTCTCACATTGTGTGATTAGGTCATTGTGGCTTTAAGTATAGAGAATGACTGTGTATTAGGGATGTATTACCTCTTTAATAGGATATTTAACGTCATACAGACAAACAAAGTCACACAGACAGGTGAGAAAATAAAGGCAATGGGAACCTCTTTGTACAATCTTATTCAGTGTGAACTATATATAGCTTTCATTTTTTAAATTTTTTTCATTATGTAATAATAACTGCTTTAATTTTTCATTCTTCTTAAGGGTGACAATCTCTTGTAAAGTTACAGCCATGTGTATTACTGTGCACTGTCCCTGTTAAATAAAAGAACAACAATATGACTAAACCTAATTTTGTTAATTTTGCAGAGTTTCATCACATAGTAATTTAACTATGACAGTGAAAATGGTAAGCTGTTAAAAAAACACTAAAACTTTTTTTTCCCCAAGAGGCAGCAAAGTTCAGTCTTGACTGTGCATCTTTAGGGAATATTTCAGTGTCTCATGATGTAGATCAGTAATGACTGAAGCAGTTTCACTGAATCTTACCAAAACTAAAAGAAACAAACCAAAACAAAAAAACTGAGACAAACACACAAAAAAAGGCCCAAGTTATCCCGAGTGTCATCATCAGTGACTGTATTTATAAGAAATAAGTGTTTTAACATAGTTCCTATTAGCAGACCAAATTGATAGACACTCTACTAGTCTGATATATGTGTAAGTGTAAACAGGTCATAACATTCATAACATAATATTAATTTGATATTGTTTTTACTCTGAAAAATTAAATATGGATGGAAATAAATATTTGTCGACAACACATACAGATTCCTCTAGTTAAAAGAATGATGCACTTAGAGTAATTCCACAACTCAAGGCAGTGTCTTTTTAATGATATAAAAACTTCTATAAATTAAGTTTGCTATCCCATTATACTTTACTCTCTCCATTTACAAATATTTAATTCCAGCACATCATTGTTTTAGCTTTTTATGATTTTAAAACTTGAGACACATTGGAGTGCTTATCCCTGTTTTCTCTGAAACTTTTTTTATATTATTCCAATGAAACTTCTTTCTAATCTTAAATTACCCATACTGTAAGTTCTTCTATTTGACTTTCTTTATTGTTGGTTTTTCATATGCTGCCTGAGCTGTGAAGATGATACTAATGGTCATGATGATGATGATGATGATGATGATGATGATGATGATGATGATGAAGATATGTGTCTCTCTGGGTTTGGGCAAAACAGAAGCTGAGGCTGATTGCTCTGATCTACTGAGGCCATTTCCTTATCACCATTGCCATGAAAAGTCATCATCATTAAGGAAATCACGAAGAACGGTATACCTTCTCCATGCCTCCATGCCTTCCCCTGACAGTACATTTGACACCCTAGATTTCCATATGGCCTCAGTCACATCCCTAGGCTGAACCTTTAAATTATATGTTTCGTATCAAGTCTGATCCTGCAGATAATTACTCTTGTTATTGTAATTGAAAGTGCTATTGAAAGTATATATTTCTTCTTTTCCTTATGTTTGAGAGAACTCTCTCTTCCAGAAAATTGCGCAACCCATACTGTAAATTCTTCTTTTTGACTGTTTGATAAACTGTTGGAGGTAAATTCCCAACCAGCGATAAATCCAATACCTACAAAATTGGAAGTCACCCAACTTTCAAAGGAATGAAAACTGGGGGATATTCTGAATAAAATCCTGCAATGATTAGGGCTTTTATGTATTGATTGATTGGTGAATTCAGAAGAAATTTAGTTTGAAATACCATGGAGAGTTTCTTCTCACACTAAAATCTATTCACTCCAAATGACCCCACAGAGCAACGGGCACTGACTTGTATCACTGGTCACATCAGACTATTAAAATAACCTGATGGGATCAGCCATGCCAGCTAACATGGTCAGAATCAAGACCTAAACAGAAAATTAAAAAAAAAAAACAAAAATGTAAGCGCTAAATATACTGTATTAAACATATACATGCATATTAAATGTATATTTTTATGAGCAAAGTAGCTATGAAATGTCCTTGTTAACAAGTCTGCCTGAATAAAATGAGCAACACCATCATAAAAGCAATATTTTATGGTATAACACCGTTGGTGAACAGTGGGGTTTTTTTTCTAATTTTTCAACAACATTAAAAGTTTGAAAAGAAGCAACTTTATCAATGGTAAGTCTTAAATCTAATGACAGACAAATTTGTCATAGTCACTTTTTGAAGTTAAAGAAGAAAATTTTAGACACTAGATCAGGGTAGGAAAAGGGGTGAGGTTATTTCTCTGAAAATGAGCAGGTACAAGAGAATATACATATCTTATAGTGTAATCAAGAAAAGTGTCAAGAGAAGGTGAGATCTTCTTGTGAAATTGCCTGAGATTACCCTTGCAATTAATTTCAAAACAGTTTTTTCCTGGCCATCGGGCAAATTGGGACAAAGCCCAGTGGGCCACCACATCGGCTGAACCTTCAGAAAATCCATACATTTTTTACTGGCCCTCTCTGTGAGCTCATAAGAGCAAGCTGCATGCCTGCTCCAGGTCTGGACACATGGGCAAACCACAACAACATTAGTTGGTGCAGATTAGCATTCAGCCCTTGGTCTCAGTGGATAAATCCAGGGCTCAATTTCTTTCTCAGTACACCCGTTTAAAAAATATCAAAAAATTTGGATAAAATACCTGGATATTTCCCTTTGTCAGAAACACTAGCCACTGGTGGTTTCAACCTACCTCTGTGTGGTGTGACAGTTTCACTTTGGCATAGCAATGTAGCCCAGTTTTGTTTGACAGCAGGGAAGTCTGGACTATTTCATTCTACTGTACTCACACACAGCCGAGGCCACAGGTTGCCAGTGTTAATGTAAACGTTCATCAGGGTTCAAAGTTCACTTTGTCTACCGACCAGTAAGATTAATGTACAACTAAAAATTGTACTGCCTTAGATTAACAGTTTATTACTTACCGGTTGTTGTTAACCTGTTGTTAACCTACATTAACACCAAGACATTAATGACCAAATTAATTCTGCAAAATGAACACCAAACGCTTCATTTGAAAACTGAAAATTCAGGTTGGTTTCTTATACCATAACAGAGCTTGTTTCTCCTTTAATAACACAAAAAAAACTTCCCACAATCAACCATTCTAACTACAGCTGATATTTGCGATGGTATTTGTGAATGTTTTAATCATTGTGTTGCTGCATGTGATTACAATGTTGTCTTGCCATAATGTTATTTTCAGACCTTTTCTTGTTAAAAAAAAAGTCTTAATCTCAATAAGACTTGAATTAGTAAAGCATGACTACCAGCTAACTAATTATATTTTAGCTAGTAATATTATGCTGTAATTAAATGCACAAAAAGTGATACTGTTAAAGTACATAGTCAGCTATTTCTAAACTCACTGTACTTTGAATGAGGAAATAAGAAGTTAACAAAGAGATATGAAATACTAAACTTCAGTGGGTTAATCCCAGTTAATAAACAAACTAAGTTCCTCTTAGAAAGAGAAAATGCTGAGCTCCCCTTCAACTGGCATGATATGGCCATTAGAAGGGGAATGAAGGCAAGGGCTTCCCTTGTTTCATAACCTCCTCCCCCGTATCTATCTCATACAGAAATGGTAAAATTCCCTCGTGACATGCAGAAAATAATCTGTCTATTTTCAGTCTCATTCATTTGTGATTTCAGGAAACCCTTTTAGTTTTGTTATGCATTTCCTTCCTATTTTGACACTTCTTCAATTAAAGGTATCTACTGCTATACAGAAATTCAGTTCTCTTATCCAACTTATTGTAAATGAAATTGTGTTTATGACGAAATAGATCCATCTATCCATCCATCTATCCATCCATCTATCTATCTATCCATCTATCCATCTATCCATCCATCTATCTATCTATCTATCCATCTATCCATCTATCTATCTATCTATCTGTCTGTCTATTATCTATCTGTCTGTCTATCTATCTATCTATCTATCTATCTATCTATCTATCTATCTATCTATCTATCTATCTATCTATCTGTCTGTCTGTCTGTCTGTCTGTCTGTCTATCTATCTATCTATCTATCGATCTATGTATCTGTCTGTCTGTCTGTCTATCTATCTATCTATCTATCTATCTATCTATCTATCTATCTATCTATCTATCTATCTATCTATCTATCTATCTGTCTATCTATCTAGCTTTATAAATGGATAGATATATAAATTGATAGCTAGATAGAATTAGCTATAGACTGAATAAGATATAAAGTAAGCTATAGACTGTGAGAACATCAAAGGTCATGGCAGGCAAACAAAGATGCAGGACACATGAAATAAACAAGTTACTGCAGTTTCCTACCTGTCTAACAGTGCACTGACTTTTTAGAAGTGACACAAGAGGGACATTTAGTTGTGCAGAAGAACAAAGGACAGCTGCACAAAGTGTAGTTGTGACAGCAACACATCTCTGACCTGGCTCATGCAGTCGACCTGGTATAAGCACCCCATGCTTTCTATTTAGTTTGGATTGCTTTTATTAAAAGAATGGGTAAGGTCCTTTTTCGGCGACCTCTACTGACCAAGACTCTTCAGTCTGCTATACGGCCTCACAGTGGGGATGTTAATACATTTTATATCTCTAATATATTTTGCAAAATTATCCAAAAACCTGGCTGTTCCGTGCCATTATCTATGTGTATATCATACAGATTTCCTTCCTTTTTTCTACTTCTTTCTTATGTTCATTCGTGCTTTCTTGTGTTTTTTTAGTTTCTTTTTGCATAGTTGCTGATAATAATATTTAGTCCACATGACACAAAGCTTTCTCTTTTGATGTCCTAATGCCAAGTTCATCTCTAAGATTGAGTTTATTTTGGAGTTGATTCAGGGATATCTGATACATATTCATTTACTCTGAAGTAAGTCCTTTGTGTAGCACATAAAAAACACTTTATGGAGTCAGTTGACAGATGGTAAAACCTTTTTCCCACGGTATTCACTTTGACACATTTTCTTTTTTAATTATGAAATCTGGCATTTAGATAGTTTAGCCTCAAACAAATATAAAATTTATAGAAATAAGGAGCATATGATCTCACAATTTATATAGAGTAAGGAAACTGTCCTCTCTAAAGCTTAGGGCCGCCTTTTATTGAGAGAACACATCAAATCAAGGTAGATGGGTGAAAGCCAAAAATTGCAATGGAGATATTGCTCTATTTCCTATTTCCCTATTTCCCTCCCTAACTATTTCTACTCCTGTTTACATGTAACCCTCTGATAGATACTTTGAAGGCTTAGAGATCAACATTGCATGAAAACATCTAAAGACAGCTGCACAAACACAAAGGGAAAAGATAGATAGAAAAATCCTTTTACTAGGTCACCACCAACTGAGGCAGGGACTAATATGTTTAGACAGCTGAATATTTGAAGTCCGGGAGGCAATCACCCTGGGTCTTTTTACATAACACTTATTGACTGCACCAGTCCATAGCCCTATAAAAGAAGCGATAGCTTCACTGAGAGATAGATGCGCTTAGAGTTGTGTTTTGCCATCTCGAAGATTATATTGTGATTCTCTCTGGACCAGAAAAATGTATGCAGCTTTGACGCTCTTCGTCTTCTTGTGCTTGACTGCGACCACCCATGCAGAGCACCATCAACCTTGTCGTAAGACTTTGTAGTTCCATCACTTTGTTTCTTTTTTATTATTATTATTAGTTGAGTTTAAGAGGTCCATCTATTAGGTATGCTGTCAGATGGCTAGATTTCATATTTGAATAGTAAACAAAACAACATAGTTTTATTATCTTTACATTGTGTCAAATGAATGCTCTAACTGACCGTTATCTTTCAGATTCCCCAAATATGACAGGAGTCATGATTGTGGTAAGTTTTTTAAATCCAGTCTGCACTTTTTCTGGGAATTTATAGCATCTGGACAAAAACTGAAAAAATATTATTAAACCCTCGCTCTCTTTTTGAATGGATGTTGATGGATGATACCAGATGACCCTAAAAGGGGAAGTGAAAGCAGCTGGTGCATTCACTTATGATTCAATGGGCAAGAGACTACGGTTCAGATCAAATGAGAGCAACCTCACAAACACCTCACTAGATTTGGATCTACTGATGTTTTTTGAAGAGGTAACTGATTTCTTGTACAAATCCATGTCACAAGTCATTTAAAACAATTTTGTGCCTTGACTTTTAAATCTCTGTCTATGTCTGGCAGGGAATATTCTATGAGATTGACAGCAAAAACCAGAGCTGTGAGAAAAAAGCATTGCAATGCACTATGCACCCTCTAGCTATTCCTGATGATGCCATGTTTATGTCTACGATTTACTCTGGGAGTCCATCCATTGAGGGGGAGGGATTAAAACTCAATGTATGGAAAGGATCAATGCCAGACATGAAAGGTGGGAGAGATGCTTTAAAATAGTACATGGGCCTTTTCTGTGACAGAGTCATAAAATGTGTGTTGACATTAATCATGACTTGAATGTTTTCTGTTTTTTCAGGCCAATACACAATGTCCGTAACCATGGGATGTTTGCCTGTGAGCACACTCTACATAACTGAGTCCACAACAATCTTAGTCAGGTTGGCGGGATTTTTTTGTTTTAAACACTTTTCAATTGATACTTTAGGGATATTTATATATCTTTGTAGTTTCCACTGACTGCAGAAGTTATAATGAATATCCTTGAAAAATTCCATCATCAAATCATAATCAAATCATGTTTGCATTCCTTTTTCACAGCAACCTGGAAGTTGAACTCGAGATCAAGGATCCAGATCTCCTTGCGGTGCCTTCCTTTTGTCAGGGGCAGCCTGTGGAGGAGACACCTGAAGGGACAGTAAACAGCTTTCTCAATGAATTCATGTAGATGACACCTCACCAACAGAAAAATCAAACTCCTATCAAAGTGTGGCCTGCCAGAACTTTAGACTTTTCTCTCCTTTCATGTATGGCTCGAGTTTTTCGTGTGACACTGCACTGCATCAGATCTGTTTCCATCACCATTTTCACTTCCCTATGAAGATATGGCTTTGAATGGATCATACTGTATACATTCATTTTGATATAAAGGAAAGAGATATGACATTATAGAAGTAGACATAATTACTAACAGTTGGTGGCTTTTCAAGCTGGCACTGCTTACAAAACCTGTAAGATATGATTAATGGAACAATAAAATGTCAAAGCTGTCAAAGGTATAGAGGCCTTCTTTTTTCTTCAGAGATTATTTCTTCTTAATGTGTTTAATTTTTGCCCGACATTGTACAACTTTTGGGTAAGATTGTTATGCAGCAAGAAACCATTTCGGAACTATACAACAAGATCAATCCACAAATTTGGCTGCTGAGCACAAAGTAATCGTAATTTTATTCCACAACGTTAGGAATATGCAACTCATAAATGCAATATCAACTAAACACATTTTTAAGATGTACCAGCAATCTCCAATGATGCTAACAATAATGTTAACATCAGTATAGTCATTGCTTGTGTGAGTATTTGAATCAGTATCAGTGTGATCATATCAGATACAATTATTAACATCAGTAGTGGAGATAGCTGTGTTAATACCATTTTTGTATTGGAAATTCAATCAAATTCAATTTTATTCATCTAGTGCTAAATCATACCAAAGGTTATCTCAGGGCACTTTTCATATAGAGCATGTCTAGACCATACATACGGTTACTATTTACAGAGACCCAACAATTCCCCTATGAGCACTTAATGACAGCAGCAAGGAAACACTCCCTTATTACATGTAGAAACCTTGAACAGAGCCCGACTCATGGTGGGCAGACCTGTCATATTTTGTCCGATCAGAAGCAGTTGTGAGGCGAAAACAAAGAAGAAAGGAACAAAAACACAAATAAAGTAGAAAATGCAATTGTACTGGGACTGTTGGCTTCTGGATAGCTGATACTAAACTGTATTTCTGGCTACAAAGGTTCACAGAGCAAAAAATGTACAGGACTATTTGCTTAGATAGTTGTAATGTGCTAAAGATGACAAATTTTGCCTTCATTCTGACAAAAAATGAGGAGGGAAACATGAAATTTGTGGCCATCAGGATCGGTTTAAAACAAAAAAATACGTCGACAACTCTAGCATGTGAACATTCTATCCATTCATTTTGATTTTGAAATAGTGCTGACAAAACACTGAATATTTCAGAAATTATCACTAAGAAAAAGAATTTGCGTCACCTCCTGATCGAGCTGCACATATTGATGTTTGAGTAGAGTTTCTATAAAAAATGATGTGGCACTAGCTGGGTGCCAAAGAAAATGAGTGGACGAATATCAATAAAGAGAAAATTTTGTGGCTTAGAAGACTATACAGCTGGTTTGCTTGCCCAGAAATCTCAGTAAAAACAGAGATAAAACATTAAAGGTTTAAAAAGAAAGAGGTTAGTTTCCTGGATTTTTTATTATCAGTAAAGATTGGGGGTCTAAAGATTTCTATGGAGAAATTTTCTACTTGCATGGATAAAATGATACTGAGTAATTTGTTCCGAAACACGACACCATGCAGTAATCTGAGGAGGTAAAAACAGGGGACTTTGATCTCTTTATGATTCAATTTTGTCATGAACCAAATGAATCACTACCAGCCAAGTGACCAGATGAATAACACAGAGTGAGGAAAGTTAGGTTATTAGTTGAAACTACAGTTTCAGCTGTCACAAAGCAATGATGTATCGTTTCCCTTAATTCCAGGAGAACTTTTTTTTTTTTTACGCTTTTTTATTATCTGTGTTTTCCACATTTTTATATAGCTTTGTTTCCATTATAAAAGGTAAATTTGGGATTTAGGTAAATACAGTAGCTCTGCACTCTCAGAGACATGCTGATGAGTTTCATACTCAAGATTATTTTAGCTTGAAGTTAGCATTTTCCAACATTGTGAATAAAATTGTGATCTAAAAGGTGCAAGTTAATTGCTCCTATGTTGTGTCTAGCGAACAGGATTCGTGCGGGATAAAAATGAGAAGCTTGGGAGCCCTGACGGACAGGATATGGCCCCTCTTACCCGCAGTACACGTTGCCACCGACAGGTGGTGTGTATGCTGCATTCATAACAACGAAAATACAAACTGTACCTTGCTATGTTAGCCACCAAGGAGCTTCCTGCCGTTGGCTAACAAATAAAACTAGAATTTTTGAGATTTGCAAAATGACAGTTCGTGCAGGAAATTAACGAAAGTATCCTCTTTGCAAAGTCCGCAACGTTTGGATTATTTGGTTTTAGTCCGTCTTTGATTTAAAACGAGGTAAGTTTTAAAATGGCGGATAGCAAACCTTAACATCCAGGGAGTTTGTCATTGATGCTGCTGTACTAGCTAGCTGGCCACACGCTTGACATGTGTGCGGACATAAGTCGTTAACGTAGAAATGCTACTTTATCGGAATAAATTTAAAAAAAAATCAACGTGATTAATATGGACGACCAAAGATTCCAGCTTGTGTCAAGTAGCTGTCCGGCTAGCCAGCTACAGCTAACGGTAAAGCTAGCCGAGCTAGCAACTAATCTGATGCTTTAAATGTATCAGAATCCTGAAGTGGGTCCAAGTCTTAACGTGCGTAGCTCGGTATAAATAAAACGGCCAGTGAGAGGGTCTACGAGTAGCTAGATCGTGTCTCGGCTAATATCACGTATCAGTAAGATTAACTCGCATTAGCCCGAGAGCTGCTTGGCCGTCGTAGCGGGGGACGGCACGTCAAGGAAGAGACGAGAGTGGATAGAAATCACCAGCCTCGGAAACATCTGTGGTGGTGTTTGTAGTTCGGAAGTATACAACTGCGCGTGTCAGGATCGTTTTGGGTCCCACTTTGTTTTTTAGGTTATTACCCACGTTAAGAGTTTTAGGACACCCGCGGAAAAAACACCGTATCGCCCGTCCGATCAAACAGCCGCAGGGGTTCTTTTTAAACGCGGAGTTTGCGTTCGCGTTTATGTTCCCGGGGGCGTTCAGGGGTTCAGAGCCAGGACGGTCGCGTCGCGTTTACGGCGCATGTCGGAGCCTTTGGGTCGAAAGCGTCTCTCGTGTCGGGCGCAAGGGAGTCGGTCGCAGATTCAGGGTTGGTTATTCAGCACAGCCGCCCCCGTCACACGACCCCCTGCTGAACGGCGAGGTGAAAGCCAGCGTCGCCTTTAGAAAAACCTCAGTACAGTCCGTGTTCGGCTCTGGGTCAAGAGGTCACCGCGGGGATAAGAGTGAGTGGGGATCGAGACACGGCTCCCGCCTGTCGGCGTGGCTACCCAGTTTAACACTAAACAGTATCACCGTCCTGATACCCACGCCCATTATGTGTGTAGCAATTCCCTCAAGAAGGAAAAAAAAAAAATAAATAAATAAATAAATAAATAAAAGGTGGGAATTTAAAAAAAGAGAGGTCATTAAATGAAATTTTCACTGCCCAGGTCCAAAAATTCCCACAGCGCCCTCCAAATAAAAATGTGCCTGATTAAAAATTTGCAGTGCCATCATACAGAATCACAGAATATCTCTCTGAAGTACCTCTTTTTTCCTACTAGCCCGAACCTGGTGATTGAGCTTCATTTCAGGCTCCCTTCATCCTCTCTCTTGTCTTGGACTTGACCGGTGCAGGGCCCACTTACAAACACTGACTCCACCATCTATTTAGTGCTTTCTAGAGTTGCCAGCTCTGCTGGGTGCCAATCATTCCTTACCAGAGCCCAACCTGGTGTCTTAAGATTGCTTGTTTTCTCTGAGCAACAGTCAATAAACTCAGACTGTTGAATGAAATTAAGTAAAACTTCAAAAATTTCATTTATGTGATGCATTAACTAGCAAATTTTGGATTTTTATCTGATAGATGACAGGCCTGTCAAAAATGACATGTGATGTCTGTAATGCCAGCTTTGCAGATTGGCAGTCAAAAATAACTGATTTCAGAGCTCAGAGCTATCAGCACAGTTAGAGATAGAAGCAGGATATTTGAGTTCTCAGTGTGCAAAATGAAAAGAGATTGGAAGTGAGTAAGCGCAGTAACCGAGGAAAGCATCTCCGCTAAGCTTTTAACAGACGCTGGTTTATTTCTAAGAGCTCTGACCAGGATGTGTGAACAAAGCAGGGCTCCATCAAATTACTTTTTTTCTTTGGTTATTCAGTTGAGATTGGAATGTAAGAAAATTAAAAAAAAAATGTCCTGCACATTCTTAAATCCCAGGATGACATCTTCAGATTGCTTTTGTTTTTTGTTTGGCCAATTGTCTAACACAGAGAGAAGCAGCAAATCTTCACTTTTAGGTTAGGAAAAGCAAATGTGTAGCAGTTTTGATGGATAGTGGACTTAAACTGGTACTCAAGTGTCAAAATTGTTATTGATTAATTTTCTGTGTATAGGTCTTTTTTGCACTTCAGTTATTTTGACATATAAGGGAAAGCACAACTTTATGAATAATATAAACAATAGATCTGTCCTATTCAAGTGTCCCAGTAAGCTATGACAGAGAGTTGACATGCACAATACCAGGACAGGAATTTTGCCTTTGCCCTTTTGGGCCTTCCGGGTGATGTTTTCAGAGAGTCGTGAGCTCGTGAGAAGAATTTCGCAGTCTGTATGTTGGGGAAATTCAGTCACTTTCACATGCATTATTTACTGATTGGTTTCCATGCAACTACTGGAAACCACCACTTAACTGTTGAAAAGATTGTTCAGGGATTTCTTGTGTTGACAGGTACATGACAACACAGGTTTCACAACACTGAGGTATTCGAGTGGAAGTTAGTCAGGCTGGCGCATCTTAGGGCCTGATGTGCTCTGTCTCACAATAGAAACAAACATAATCTCTCCCAGCCCTTGTCAAGAGTATTTGAGAGTATATTGGGTCTTGAAACTATGCCCCTAATAAGATATATTCTGATTTGTTTTGGACTTATTGCAGCTGGAGTCAGGGCAGTCATTCATGAAAAAAAACTCCTCTAATCCATCTTATTTTCCAGGTGCAGTTGAAGAGAAACCTTCTTGCTTGGGGTCCAGAGCAGTAGAGGAACCTACTCCAGCAGATGCAGAAAATGTTAAAGAAATGATAGCAGCGCAGGATTTGCACACAGAGTTTCACTTTCCCCAGTAAGCGGTGCATCAGAGAAATTGATTATCCAGTTAAACATGTCTTTAATGTTTCTTCTGTATTAGTTACCTGTTCCTAGGAACTTAATTATTATTTGGAAGTCTGTAATGACTTTATGTGTTGTTCACAGAGAGGCAGATTCTCAGTTGTCTTCAGATACTGACCTTGAGGACCCTGAAGGCAAAAATGCGAAGTCAGGAAAGGGCACGGTATGTTTTCAAACCTTATGTTGTCACTTATCCCTTTCCATACCTGTCTATGAGTAATGAGGGTCATAAAGAGGCTTGAGCCAATCCCAGGATGCATTGGGGGATAGATAATAAAACACCCTGGACTGGTTGTTAGTACATCACAAGACTTACACAGAGGATAAGCAGTCTGATATTATGCAGGAGCTGGACTCTATCAGAAAATCAATTGATTTCCAGCAACCAGATTAGTTATTCAGTCTACATGCACTCTTAATGCTTATGAACTGTGCCCGGAGCACAATAACACTTTCATCTTCCATCGAACATCTCTCTCCCCAATAGGCACCCAAGAAAGGGAGGAAGGCGCTTGGAGACAAGACCAAAGGTGGGGGAGCAGGGAGGGTCACTGGTCTTGGCTGGGTGAATGGCCATCATCAGGAGAATGGCATGGAGAATATGACCCTGTTTGAAGTGGTTAAATTGGGAAAGAGTGCCACACAGGTGAGTGCATGGCAGTATGGTGAAAACATTATTTCTTGTTTTGTAGTTTCATTTCACCTTTTTTTTTAATTGGTTTGTATTTTTGAAAGTATTTTTACTGGTGTGGTATATGTGGGTTACAATTTTTTGGATATTGATTAAACTGTAATGGGGCTGTGGGTAAGTGATGGGTGAAGTGTTGGGATAGAATCATCAACATGCAGTGATTCTTAGATTTTTATTTTCAACATGTTATCTGGAAATGATGCATGAATAAGTTATTGTGGTCATGTTTTATCTTCTAGTCTGTTGTTGATGACTGGATTGAGGCATACAAGCACGACAGGGACGTTGCTCTTTTGGACTTAATCAACTTCTTCATTCAGTGCTCTGGCTGTAAAGGTATATATCTGACTTGATGTAAGTGGCTGAAAGCAAATTAAAATGCTGATTATTACTAACATTGTGTGATTCTTCACATAGGGGCTGTGAGTGGAGAGATGTTCAGACATATGCAGAACTCTGAGATCATTCGAAAAATGACAGAGGAGTTTGATGAGGTGATGCGGGCTGTGTTTTGTTTTTTTTTCTTAATTACATTTAGATTATTTATTTTAAAATAAAAAAGGGAGTAACAAACATGATTTTTAAAATTTGACCGACGTAGAAGGAAATCAACAACTTAAAACATATTTGACACTCCTGACCTAAATCTGTTCATCTCCCTGCTATCGCAAACAGGACAGCGGTGACTATCCATTAACTCTGTCAGGGCCACAGTGGAAGAAATTCAGGATAAGCTTCTGTGACTTCATTGCAGTTCTGGTGCGTCAGTGTCAGTACAGCATTATCTACGACGAGTATATGATGGACACAGTCATCTCGCTGCTTACTGGCCTGTCGGACTCACAGGTCCGGGCATTTAGACATACAAGCACACTCGCAGGTCAGTTTTAATGTTCACTTGGGTATTCTGCATTTCTGCTCCATGCCTTTCTGCGTGCTCATGCTGTTATTGCCCATAACCTGTTGTTCCTCGGGTGCATTTCTAAAATGTTTCATCTTTGCCAGCCATGAAATTGATGACAGCCTTGGTGAATGTCGCTCTGAATCTGAGCATCAATATGGACAACACACAGAGACAGTATGAGGCAGAGAGGAACAAGATCATTGCAAAAAGGGCCAATGATAGGTTGGAGCTCCTGTTACAGAAGCGTAAAGAGGTGAGAAGAAAAGTTGAACACTTGCAGTTACACTTTGACTAGCACTCCAGAAGCTTTAAGAGTAAGGTTTTGGGATGTATTCAGTGTTTCACTCAAATATTGTGATGGCCCATGTTGTGCATATCATAGTTCCATTAATGATGTTTCTGCATATACTTGCACTGTACATTTTGTATATTTGTATGTTATTATTTCTGTAGAGTCATCTACCTTGATATACATTTATATGTGCTTCACACTATCTAGTTGGAACTGGTACTTATTGTGTGCAATTAAACAAAGTTTTTTTCTATCTTATCTGTTCTAAATATATATTTTACATTGTTCGAGAAAGACTCAAATGAACCAGTTTGAATGAAATTCTTAACCTCTTCAGACCTGTCGTACAAGTCACATACAAATAGTGGTCTCGTCTCCACAGGGCAAAAAAAGATTTAAGATTTGACCTGAAATCATAATTCCTTAATCTGACTTAATTTAGAGTTTAAATTGGATTAGAGTTTTTTATTTTATTGGTATATTTTGGCACAAGAACCTATATAGTCCAGTAGTGTGGGGAAAATTAGTAGGAAAATTCGATGACTGAAGAGCCTTAAATCAACAAATTAATAGTTGTGCAAGAGTCTTCAAATAGGTTTCTGTCCAGTATCATCTGGTGTCACATAAAGTGCTGTAGGCTGTAATATTCTCTAGTCTGATAACCCATGACTGTCTCGTCCCCTTGACTGCTTCCCGTATTAGTCACAGAACACTCTGCTTTAGCAATAATTCATGGTAATATGTTGTTGACAGTTGCACTTTTGGAATTTTTGAATTTCTTTGAATTCTCTAGTTCAACTTTACTGACGCTTCTAAATTTGTTTGGTTATTCCTGATGGCAGTACTTAAGGTTTAGTGGTATGAAATTCTTTTTACTGTTTGGTAACATTTTTATAAATAAAAACTTTTCCACAAACTGTGCAAAACAAGTAGCCTTTTAAGGAGATTTTAGGCATGTTAATTATGCCACTGAAGAAGTCTCATAACACACACACCTCATGAAAAGGTGTCACTGTTATCAGGCTGAAATTTGTGAGTAAAGTAAGAGCGGTTTAGGACAAAACATGGGGCTCAATGCCTCTTGTATAAAGCTTTTGTTAATGAATGAGGCTGATGATGTTCTACATTTTTTGAGTGTCAAAACAAATCGCATTAAGAGACCAAAACCAATTAGGAAATTATTTAGCCTTTTAAGATTAAACTATATAAAGCCTGTATGACCCATTAATGGCATTTTCAAGGATTCACTTCTTCAGAAGGAACCGATACTCATGACGCTGAGCAACAAAATGTTGGTTGAAATTTATTGAAAATAAGAAAATGATTTTTTAAAAAAAGAAGAATGGTAAGAAAAATAATAACAATTCCTGCCTCACCCATTAACATTGCTAAATGACCTATCTACCTGCAAAACCTCTTGAAAGTCAGATTTTTCAGTTTGGGGGTTGAACAGGACACAACAAGGGGATTTTTTTGTTTTGGCTATTTTCATGCAAATTAGTAAAAAAGTATCACACTTTGTGTTTTTCTTTCAGCTTCAAGAAAATCAAGATGAAATTGAAAACATGATGAATGCAATTTTCAAAGGAGTTTTTGTACACAGATATCGGTATGTGAATCCTTGATTGACTTACGTACTATGTGTTAACTATGAGATTTCACTTAGGTGCCCTCATCACTTGAGTCTTACCTCAACAAGCAGGGTGGTTGCAATGTTCATGTTTTGCTTTTTGGCGCCATCTAGTGTGAACTTGATGTCAACACTACAATAAGTACAGTTTTTAGTTTTAAGTTTTAATTTTAGTTTTAAATCTAATACTTCAGAACAGTGCACTAGATAGAATTATTTGCCTACTGACCGAGTTCAATCAATTTTCTTGTGTTTGCCAGTGATTCCATTGCTGAAATCCGAGCTATTTGTATTGAGGAGATTGGAGTGTGGATGAAGCTTTACAGTGATGCCTTCCTCAATGACAGCTACCTGAAGTATGTTGGCTGGACAATGCATGACAAGGTGAGCTAACAGACAGCATCTGTGTTGTTTCTTAACAAAATGAAGACAATAGAATTCCTAGTTGGGTAAATTTTCATGCAGTGAGCTGGTCACAGGCCTGCAGTTATCTGTGTGAGATTTGTGTCCTCAGGGGATCTTTAGTATGATCATATTTGGTTCTTAAAAGTTATTACAAGAACAGTGTCACAGTAAATGGCATTGTTCACCTTTATTTATGTGCATTGGGAGTTATCACCTAATCAGCTCACTTAAAAAAGGCTGATTAAGTGATTTTAAAAAAGCATGCAGAGCTATCCAGATGTTTTTTTTACAAATATACAGAAACTTCTGAACTCAGTTTAAATAGCCAACAGAATCAGTCAAAACTTTCTGTAGTCACTTCAGAATACAGGCCATATGTAGTCCTCTTTGCTCGAAAGCTTTTATTTTGAAAAGTAGTAACAAGATTGTAAATGTTTTCTCTCTCTTGTTCAGTTCTTAAGCACCACTGGTGCTCAGTAATCTATTGTCTGGAGAGCTCTTGTCAACATATATCATTAAAATTTTTCAATTGCTCATAATAATAGACAGTTTTAATGTGACAGTAACACCAGATTTTTAGCATTTAGATATGATAACTGTTTTATGTATTTTTACTATAACTCCAGCAAGGTGAGGTGCGACTGAAGTGCCTGACCGCCCTGCAAGGCCTCTACTACAACAGAGAGCTCAGTGCTCGACTGGAGCTCTTCACAAGTCGCTTCAAGGTGAGCTGCATCACTTCATTAATGGTTACAGGCTCCCCATGCATCATCAAACAGCTGAAGATTAACAGGCTTTCACTTGCTCCCTCTTTATCTGCGGATAACCTAAGAGTAACATCATAGATTTAATTTCATTATACCCATACATGATATCACAACCAATGGTATGAACATCCTATAGCTAAGATACTGTATCTGAGACATGAATTCACTCTCATTGACAGGACCGCATTGTGTCTATGACTCTGGATAAGGAATATGATGTTGCAGTGCAAGCCATTAAACTTCTGACCCTTGTCTTACAGTGAGTCACCTCCTCTCCTCTCAAATCTGTATTTAATTTTGTTTTATGAAGACATCTTATGTGTTTCTAAAGACATAATATCAATTACAGTCAACATGATACACACACCAAATCTCACTAAAGATTGGAATTTGATATATTTTGTGACAACTAATAGAACCATTAGTGAGCACTACTGAAAGAATTCATCATTTTTTGTTTAATGCTTAGGTGACTTTTACTGAGCCTGAAATGAAAGAAAATGATCATATTTTGTAACATTATTTAGATTTATTCTCCCAAAAGCTTCTTTCAGAAAATTTTAATCAAACCATTTCACATTTACCCTTAAGGCTAATCCTAAATGTTCATCTTCAGATTCATTAAACTGGCCTTTATCAATAAGAAAGTATGCATTCATCTAACAGGAGTAGTGATGAGGTCCTGACAGCAGAGGATTGTGAGAGTGTTTATCATCTGGTTTACTCAGCACATCGACCCATCGCTGTTTCAGCAGGAGAATTTCTGTTCAAGAAGTAAGTTTTTTATTGTTTAAAGGTGCGATCGAACATTTGATGAAATTGAATATGGTTTTCCGGCTCCATACATGATTTTAGTGACAGTTACCGGCCTGACAGAACACAAATTTGCTTTCCATTGAGTGACAAAGACTCTTTATTCACCTAAGGAATCTGAGGCTAACATGGGCAATGCCATGTGACAGTTTAGCTCAAAGAGAAAGAATGACTTAAAGGAGTATTGCACTTATGTTCCACCATACAAAACTCACCCTCTGTGAGCTTGGAAGGTGGCTTGGATTCACAACTGTTTAGTGGAGTGCAGCAGTGACCTTGTTTGACTCTAAAACAGAAGTACAAAGTAATGTGTTGGTGTGTAGCCATGTTAACTGTGAAACATGTCAGACAAAAAATAGAAACAAGAAATCTTCTCGGAGTAGGGTATGCTGAATCTAGCAAACAAGTACCCCCTCAATAGAGCATCTAAGTAATGCATCCATTATACTTAAAAATACATGGAATTCATACATATAACCTGTGTTTGTGTACCACGATGCTACAAACTGTGATGAATTAAGTGTAATAGGAAAATCCAATTAAATCACAAAATCTTGTAATGCGTGACCTTATGTATGAGACACCTACACTTTCCTGAAGGGACTGTAAACATTTATTCCACCTTCCTTCACCAGACATTTTTAAAAGTCTTTTGTAATTTGCTGATTTAAGGCTCTTCAGTCATCGAAGTCCAGAGGAAGAGGGATTACCCAGGAGGGGCAGGCAAAGCCTCAATGGCAGCCTTATCAAAACCACTGTCTTCTTCTTCTTGGAGAGTGAGGTAACCAGACCTTTGTGTCTCACTTTTGGATGTCAACCTTGTACCCATTATAAGAAAAATGTCAATCTTAAGATTATTTGAATTTATTTTTGAGTGTCGAAATCTTATTTTAGTGTTGGACAGGCTCAGATAATTGCCATTTGCCTCATTTGTTTTAAATCAAATGAAAATAACATTTAACCATTTGATGTTTTGCAGCTCCACGAACATGGGGCCTACTTGGTGGATAGCTTGTGGGAGTGTGCGTCAGATCTGCTGAAGGACTGGGAGACTATGATTAGCCTGCTGCTGGATGAGCCCATGCCAGGAGAGGAGGGTGAGATACAACTGTCTCATATACTTACTCAGATGAGAAAAAGGAAACCTTTATTTTTTTCTACTCTCTTTTTTTTCCCTTTGGTACTTCAGGTACTTAGCAAGGCAAGTCTCACCATTACATTGACAGTAACTTTATCTGTCTGTGATTTTAAGCCCTGACTGATCGCCAGGAGACGGCTCTTGTCGAGATCATGCTCTGTGCCGTTCGACAGGCTTGCGAATGCCACCCTCCAGTAGGCAGAGGCACGGGGAAGAGAGTGAGTGTCTGGTCATCATTCTCAACATAGAGAAGATGAAATTTGTTCTTCGATTGATTTTGTGCTGTTAACATGGTTGGGTTTCGTTCATGAAAAAGGTCTTGACTGCAAAGGAGAAGAAAACACAGCTGGATGATCGGACACGGATCACAGAGATGTTTGCCGTTGCATTGCCTCTGTTACTGGCAAAGGTAAATACTTACGCTCAGCACAGCCAACAGCTGAGTTATCGTGTATATTTACTTGACATGTTTGATTCCTTACCATTCAAGGCAACTCCTTTCGCTTTTCTCGTCATAGTACTGCGTTGATATTGATAAGGTGACCAATTTGCTACAAATACCAAAGCACTTTGATCTGGACATCTACACAACTGGCCGGTTAGAAAAGGTTGGCAAGTTTTCACATTGGTTCAAAATCATGCAACTTAGAATTGCCTGCGGTGCCACTGAAACATTGTTATGTGCTTTCATGTTCTCATCAAGCATTTGGATGCCTTGCTGCGGCAAATCTGGGAGGTGGTGGATAAGCACACAGACACTGAGGTCCTGGAGGCCTGCTCTACCACCTACCACTATCTCTGCAACGAGGAGTTCACCATTTTCAACCGCGTGGACATTGCCCGCTCCCAGCTTCTTGATGAGCTTGTAGACAAGTTAAGTAGACTCCTGGAGGATTTCCTGCAAGAGGTGGGTGCTGTGAGATGTTTGTTTGCATGGATTGTTTAAAGTTATGTTCACTGGTGCAGAGGCAAGGATGGGTGTCCAATATTTCACAGGTTTGATCTCTTGTTTGTCAGGGTGAAGAACCAGATGATGATGATGCCTACCAGGTTTTATCTACACTCAAGAAGATCACCGCTTTCCACAAGTAAAGCAAGGACATGATTGTTCTTATAATTTCAGTAGTCAATAGTTTTGCTTGTTTTTTATCAACAAGATATGAATAATGACATTTTGATTAATGTAAATTCTGTTATCTATAAAAAAAAAAATCACATTTTTTTTCTCCCTCCAGTGCACATGACCTGTCCAAGTGGGATCTCTTCACCAGCAACTACAGGCTACTCAACACAGGTCTGCAGAACGGAGATATGCCTGAACAGGTATCAAAGCCCTAACAGTAGAGTTCTAACAGTTTCTGTCACTGAGTGGAACATCACATCTCATCAGATCTGCTTGATTTCCTTCCCCCCAGATTGTGATTCATGCAATGCAGTGCACACATTACATCGTTCTGTGGCATCTAGCGAAGGTTTCAGATGGTGGTTCATTAAAGGTATTTACGTATAATTGGTCATTAACTTTTCTTTTATTTATTTGTTTTTGACTGCTGTTTTTGAATTAAATCATATAGATGTATCAATATGTGGAAAATCCTGAACTTGTGAATTTGAAAGGATTGGACTTTGTTTACTAACAGGACTGTCTAACTGAACATTTGCTCCCTTTAGGGTGATATGGTGACCTTGAGGAAGCAAATGAGAGCCTTCTCCTTAATGTGTCAGCGTTATCTAAACAGCATCAACACTGCAGTAAAAGAGCAGGTGGGATTATGCTGACAGGACTGTTCCTTATTCCTGATTTTTCTACATGGCTATTCTTCACTACAGCTGAATTTTTGGTTCTTCAGTATTGTCATAAATACTGAGATGTTGTGTTTATTCCAGGCCTTCACCATACTATGTGATCTGCTATTGATCTTCAGTCACCAAATTATGTCTTCAGGCCGGGAACTATTGGAGCCTCTGGTCTATACGCCAGACTCTTCTTTGCAGGCAGAGCTGCTCAACTTCATCCTGGATCAAGTATTCATTGATCAGGATGATGACAACAACAGCGCAGGTAAGAGTCGAGCACCATTGTGTTAACCAACCACACTGAAATTTTAAAAGTGAGGCATGGACTGCTAATTATACATTTTTTAATGTTTAAATTATTTTGTATTTACAGACGGACAGCAAGATGATGAAGCCAGTAAAATTGAGGCTCTGCACAAGCGAAGAAATCTTCTAGCTGCCTATTGCAAATTAATCATTTACAATGTTGTGGAAATTAACACTGGAGCAGATATATTTAAACAGTACATGAGGGTAGGTTATAACCCTTTTTTTTTTTAGTAATTATAAATAATTCCTCCAGCCCTATTTAAAAAGATAAAAGTATTGATTCCCTTTCTCTTTAGTATTACAATGACTATGGAGATATCATCAAGGAAACTATGAGTAAAACAAGACAAATCGACAAGATACAATGTGCAAAGACACTCATATTGAGCCTTCAAAAGGTAAGATTCTTGGCCTGGGTGGAGACTCAGTAATTTGCAAAAAGGCAATGTATTTAATTTCTTTCTTGTTTCTTTTTTTTTCTAGGGAGATTAGCAAACTTTTTGTGCTACCTAAAAAAAAAATTTACTAAATGTACATACTTTTGTGTTCATCTATAAGGCATCACTTTTACAAAAAGGTGGCTCTAATGTGCCTTCATGATACATAAAAAGTGAAATGATTGTGACCTAATTAAGACTAAATTTTTAAAATTAATGTAGGCTACAGCTTTCTTAAAATACTACAGATCACATTTGTCTAAGAATTTGACATCTCAGGTGTGAAACTACTTGCAAACAAATATAATATTTTGTTGTTTTTCCTTTGTAGTTGTTCAATGAGATGTTGTCTGAACTTGGCTTCAATTTCGATCGCTCATCGTCAGCCTTTTGTGGCATTAAAGAGCTTGCCCGACGCTTCTCATTAACTTTTGGCTTGGATCAGTTGAAGACCAGGGAGGCTATTGCTATGTTGCATAAGTAAGTAACAGTCCTGATCCAAAACTTTGTGGTTTATAGCTTTGCATGCAACACAGCTCTTACAATGATGTGTGTTTTTTAATGAAGACCTGGTCATTAATTTTTTTCCACATATTTGTTTTAGGGATGGAATTGAGTTTGCTTTTAAAGAACCTAGTCCCCAAGGAGAAGGGAGTCCTCCACTTAATCTAGCATTTTTGGATATTCTGAGTGAGTTCTCTAGCAAACTAATTCGACAGGACAAGAGAACAGTGTAAGTTTGAGACGTGCAGTGATTTATGTTTTTGGTGAGCGTCAAGCTGACAAGGACCTCTGAAAAGATGCTAACTGTTGTCCTTTTTACTTCTACAGTCACATGTACCTGGAGCGATTCATGACGTTTCAGATGGCTCTGCAGAGAGAAGACTGCTGGCTGCCCCTCATCTCTTACAGGAACTCCCTCCAGGCTGGAGGGGATGATGACACTATGTCTGTCATCAGTGGGATCAGCAGTCGGGGGTCAACAATCAGGAGTAAGAAGTCCAAGCCAGCCACTGCTAGCAAAAGGAAACTGCCTGAAGGTGAGGAGTTCGACCATGTGTCTCAGCCAGTAACAAAAATTGATTCTCCAGGGAATCTCCCTTACAAAATGCCTTCACAGCAAATTGCCATTGTCCCCTACCAGCACCCATTGCACAGATTATAATGATCATTGCATGCGTTCAGTAAAATACATGGAGTTTAAGAAATTCTTTTCTTTAGCAGAAGAGAACAGCTGCAGCAGTAGTGACGCAGTCTGGATGAACCGTGAGCAGAATGTGCAGACGCCAGTGATGATGCATTCGCCCCACCTGACCTCTACTGTACTGAGGGATCCAAAGAAGATAAGGCCAGAGGACAGCTACACGGCCACATACACCATGCCGACAGAGCAGCATCCCCATCAGCCTGTGCCTACCCAGCAGCAACCACACCATCACCACCAGGCCACCATTGATTACAAGTACCAAAACTTTCTATATACAGTGGCTTCAGAAATTCTTCAGACCCCTTCACTTTTTACACACCTAATTGTGCCATAGATTTAATTTTAGATAAATAAAATTTCTATTTTTGCCCATCAATCTACATTCAGTAACCCATTATGACAAAGTGAAAACATGTTTTGAGAAATTTTTGCTAATGTATTAAAAATCAAAAACTTTTTTCAGCGACTATACCTTTCCATAGCCTGACCTTGTGTGTGATATTTTCAAATGATGCTGCTATTTACAGTATCTTGTGATATTTCCATTAAACTATAGGCATTCTGAAATAATGTTAGATACTTCCCACTGTCCTATAGTACCCAGGTAACTTGGATGTTGACGCAGCGGCAACAAGCTGAGGCCCGTCAGCAGCAAGAGCGGGTTAGCATGCACTATGCCAAGATGAGGAACCACATGCAGCAAGCGATGTAAGATTTATAGTACATTTAGTTTTAATGGTGGAAGGAACCTGAGAACTTTGTGGTTTTCACATACTGGCTATTGGCTGGATCTTATATGAAAAACTGTTAATCTCCTAACAAGTACATTGTGTACTCCTCAGTCGTCGAGGCTCTGGACTCATGGAAGACGATGAGGAGCCAATAGTGGAGGATGTGATGATGTCATCGGAAGACCGCTTGGAGGACATCAACGAGGGCATGGATTTTGACACAATGGACATCGATTTGGTAATTCAAGAAATGTTAATATGGATTCTGTAGAAGAAATGCCAGCTGACAGTGCCTTTTAGGAAGTTACAGTAAATGTTACAAGTTCGGCAACCACTTTTTAACTGTCAGCAAAACTAAGTACCCCTTTATGGTCCAGTCATGCTTTACTGGCCTCAACTTCCCAACCAAGTTTCCTCCAGATAAAAAAACGCAACAACTGATGTTGATTTGATGACGTTGCAGGTAATGTATGTAAATGCATGTGATCACTGTATATATAGAAACTTAAGTGATGTTGTGCCTCCCTGAAGTGTCAAGTATTAGAATTTGCATATCATTAAAAGTGAATGATTACACCTTGTCTGAGTAAACTTGCAGCATCTGATTGCTGCAAATAATGTTGTATATTTTTTCACATTTTTTAAAACTATGAAGTCCAGATACCCTTTTTCCCTTATTTCTGTTACGTTATGTGGTGCATTGTTCTGATTTTGATGTTATTTTTCAGCCGGCATCAAAGAATCGCAGAGAAAGAACTGAACTAAAGCCGGACTACTTTGATCCATCGTCCATCATGGATGATTCTGTAAGGATTTTCCACTTCTAATAATACCATTTATGTATATGCACCTTCTTTTAAAATTTTAATTGTAAATGTTATATTTGGTATTGTGGATAGATGGCAATTGTTACTCATAATTTTTAAGGCCTGTTATCTTGAAGTAACGCCATTCTCTCAGGTTCCTGACTTATTATTTAAGGACAATTATGAACACTACAGTTGGCAATCAAAAATTACAGGAATACTCAACCAAAAGTCCATCTTTTGAGTATCAGAAAGTCCTCATCTATAGGCTTGAAAGGTTGCCCTGTAACATTCATAGCTTTCTCCATCATGGAGGACAGTCGTAGCAATAGTCACCTTGGATTAAAGGGGGTTTCCATGGGATTCCCAAGTCAGCCTAATGACAAAAGCAGTCAGAATGTCCATAGAAATGAAATCACTGTTAACCCACTTACTTTTCACATACTTACAGATTATAATGTATACACAAAACTGAAATACTAGTTTTCTCTCAATCCTGTATTAATTTTTGTTGATGCTGTATTTTTTTAACAAATACAGAATTCCTTTATACTGTTTTTTATTGGTTTTTGACTAAATGAAAAAAATACTTTGTTTTTAGGTTCTCAATGTCTCGATGTACTGAAAATGTATCATCAAAATCCTTGGAAGATAAGATGGAGGACGGTTTCTCAGTGAAAATCACAATGGAGCAAAATGGACTACTATAACTGGTTTGCAAAACACCAATGTTTGCCTCTTGAACACTTTTGTTAAAACTTAGAGGGAGAGCTTGAATTTGAATTATTTTCTGGTATTTTCACACACCAGACTTCTGTCACACTGCAGGAGAAAAGTTTCTGCTCTTGATCAGTTGCCCTAAAAACAACTTAATGTTAGCTTCAATGAAGGTGGAGCTGTCAGGGGTTGATAAAAGTGCCAGTACAGACATTATGTGGCAGGTGCATGGTGAGGGGACGATAACAGACTGAAATTCAAATTAATAATATATACCTTTAATCTTTTTCATTCTGTAGACAAAAATTGTCTGATGTAAATACATAATGGCCAATATACAGGTGGGTGAACACCATTTCATGAACACCAGTGGATAGAAATATAATAGCCCTGCAACATAACACTACCTTTATTATCCTTGTAGTGTTCATTTGTCATCGAACACTATAATGACTCTGCACTTTGTCACAGGGATGTTTATTCAACTCTATAATAATTTTACAGCCATATTTTAAAAAATTATTATAGGCTCCAATCAACGCCCCTCTGGCGCAATCTAAACAGAAATTGAAAATTATAAGCTCCAAAAAAATCAGCATTAATGTCAGGGCTATTGAATTGGACATTGTAAAGGTGTTAGGGATATTGTGTTCACCTTGTGAACTTTTAAACTGTAGATTTTGGCATGGCATGTAGCCATATATTGAAAACATGTACACAGTAAAGTATAATGTGAACTGGTGTCTCTTACTGTTCAAAGGCCTTGCCACAAATGATATATGGCATTCTCAGATTTCTTTGTGATGGTATTTTTTAGAAATGTATGTGTTCTGCTTTTATACCTGATAGATGACTTTGATTTATAGATATTTTGTAATGACAATCAAATGTAAATTAATGGTTTCTAATCATGTTATTTCACATAGATGCTGAAATAATCCTTTTTAATGGAAACGATTATGTTACTATAGATATGGCCAGCTGTTTGTATTTTCTTTTCATCTCTCTATAACAAATGGGTGAAAAAGTAATTGCTAACTACAGTTGCTCAAATATAGTTAATTGACAAATTGATGGCTGCTTCCAAAATAGTTTTTTAATATTGGGAGCATTCACAATGTCGTACATAAAATTTTGACTCAACATTATACATGTAATCTCTCCTGTATCTTGAATATTTTTCTCCACTGTATATTATCTAATATCTAATAACACAGACATACCATAATTACAATCTTTAAAAGAGAGGTTTTGATAAATTGTTGAGGGTATGTGTTGTTTGTTTGTTTTTTTCTTTTTTTTCCAGTTTTCAAGTGTGCAGAGGATTTTTTCAAAAAGCCAATTTATTTGGTGTACCACTGTTGTGTGTGTATAAGAGCTATAGAATTATTATGAATTACAAAGTTTTAGAATTCTTTAGTCAACTATTATAGTATCAGAATTGTATATTATACAATTACAAATGTGTAATATATTGTGAATCGGTGCTCATTTTGTATTTGCAGTTTATGTTTGCTTGAAATTTTAGGGAGAGGATAAAGAAATAGAATGTAACTATTCAAAGTTAACTTACTAATTTGCAAGTAAACATAAAATACATTGTTTTGTTTGTCTTTCAGTGGTTTGCTGCGATATTTCTTTGCCTCTGTGTGCTGGCCTGGTTGGCAGATTTAAGATTTTATGGAAAAGGGTGCATTCATATAGTAGTTATAAACAAATCCCTGACTTCCTCATAGTTTCACTGGAGAAACCGATCACATGGTCTTAAAGATTATCATATACACACTAACTACTCATGTTAGGCAGATGAGAAAAATACATCTTAGAATTGCCTGTAAATTAGCATTTAACATTTCATTTTGGATTTCTTCCATTTTGCATTGAACTGCTGAAAATGTGCATACATCTGTATGTTTACACATATTTAAATATTTGTGTATGTTAAATTTGTGTTTTTATTCTATTTACAAAGTGCCCATTGCATCCTTTAAGATTTGTATTTATGTCTGGAGATGTAACATGAAAGAATAAACCATCTGCAACGTTGTGATGATTTTAAAGACATGGCTGTTAATCCATTCTTTGATTTTAAGATTTAAAGGATATACAGAGACACTCTCTTGATTATAGCGTCTCTTTGAATATATATATATATTATTTACCTGTGTTTCACAACTTTCACATTTTCCTCTCTGTATCGTTCGGTATAATACGGGCACACATTCAAAGGGCAAACCGGGACTGGGTCGTCGAGGTGGGATACAAGCGCACCGGGGACTCTCGAAACCGTGGCTGCATTATTAAACTCAAACTGGGGGCAGCGTTTAATGCAGTGTCAGTCGTTACACACCGGTCAAAAACCGTTTCAAAGTACTAAAGTACCGAAGTGATTCCCGAGGTGCGGCAACTCCACCAGTCAGGACATGAAGTTCCCGATGAATAAAGTCCTCCGGGTGTCCCACTGAGCGGCGGCGGTAGCGGCAGCGGCGGCGGCAGCGGCAGCGGCAGCTAACAACCACCAACCACCGCCGCCACATTTGACCCCGTGTGAGCCATGATGAGCTAGACATCCGGGCTGTTTCTATGGAAGATGGCGACACTTATCCTCCCTGGTGAATGGTTCAAAAACTGGGAAAAATCAGGAAAACACGAGTTGTGAGTAGATCCGAGTTTTAACGCGGTGCGGGGGACGGGTTTTTAGCGGTTTAAACGGTTGTTGGAGGATGGCCGATAAAATTGCGTAGCTGGCGGTGCATTTTAAGGCCAGCCTGTCAAGTGTCTGCTGGGGCTAGCATATGCGGTAACGTTAGCAAGCTGAAACAAAACCCTTCAAGCTGCCTCCTAACCACCTTTAACGCCACTCTTAGAAAATAAAAAACAGAAATAACGTAGTTGGAATTTGATATCGAGTACAACTGAATTACTCGGTTTAACCGAGTGGATGCGTTACTTAGATTTAACTGGCTGACGCTAGCCGTATGCTAGCGAGCTGGCTAGCTTACGCTCCCATTATACCCTTCCTTAATTTGTAAACACGATGGCTATCGAAGCCGATGCTAGTTAGCATCCGTGTAGCTTACGGTCGTATTCGTTAGCCTCTAAATTGAAATAAATTTTCCGTCCGAGTTAAAGTCAGTAGCCGACATTTACTGCCAACGGACGATCGATGCACAGTCGACGGGGTAAAAAACCCACTTGTAAGCGAGAGCGGTGTTACGTTAACAGCAACGATAATCGAGTGGAGGGAAACGATGGATCTTGAGATGTCGCTGTGGAAAGTTGGCTGTAACGTTAGCTACGATGTCCGTGGTGTCGGGTGCATTGTTAAATATTATATGGTCTTAGCATGGAAGCACGAAAAACTGACATATATATGTGTATATATATATATATAACAATTTGTTCCATCAAAGTTGTCGTCTGACCGATAAAGCCTGTCGGACAACAGAGATTTTACTCTTGTAACATTAACGTCCAGCTAACGTTAACTCGGACTAGATGTTTATGCGAGCCATCAATCAGACAACTATTTCCCACCGTTAATACCTTTTTAATTCGCCACTAAAAGTGTGCGCTCGTAGCTAACCGGGGATACGTGGACAGCGATCGTCAACTTTTATACCACGACGTTAGATTCGCTAATCTCGGCAGCGGCGGAGAAGCTCGTCCTGACAACATCTGGAAATCAGCACCGAGGGCGGAATGGCCCTCGCTGGCTCTGCCGATCTTAAAAGGGCGAAATGTTGCTCGAATACGATTGTCATTCGTTTTCCTTAGCGCCACCATCACGCACATGCGGAGACACAATAGGCTCATCCACGGCGCTAGCTGCTATTTGTGGTTGCAGGCCTTGCGTACTTGCGATGGGGCCTGCAGTGAGATGCAGCGACTCCAACTACCCCATTCATAGTCATGTATGTGAAGATTGTCGCTGTGGCCGATAGCACGTCGGACAGTCGCGGCCAGCACCATGTAAAACGTTGCTCTCAAGACAAAATCCGTACGTGCATTCAAATGATGCGTGCATGACCCCCTTTCTGCGGATTCTCTTGACTTTGTTACTGATCTCCCCTGTGCGCTGACTGTAAAGCATCTCATATGTTTAACGTGGTCTCTGAGCAGAGCTGAAATTAAGCTTTAAAGCTCCAGGCAATCCAGGAGCAATATAAAGTGCCAAATAAATGGTATTCAGTGGTAGAACAATATTTCCCTACACACAAAATGGCTAAATACATTAATGTACAGTATGTCTGAATAGAGCAGGGGTAAATCCTCCAGTCGGAGGGTCTAGGTTAAAGGCCCCATGTCAGTGAGGCCTACAGACTTCTCATAACTTCGGGGATGCAGTGACATCTCTGTGGTGAGCCACAGGTAAACAGATGATTACCATGTGCTCATTATCAAAAGTGTAATGTTGTTTTTGCGTAACCACAATTTTCCAGGTCAAATAATGTCTTTTCTTCACAAGTTATCTAAGATTTTGGTGTTTAGGAGTTTAGAAAATTTTCAAAAATGCTTATATCCATCATTTGTGCTATTGAGCCAGGGGGAGAAACCGCAATCAGAGAGGCCAGGTGAATTTGATTTAGTTCGGTACCTTTTATCTTGAAGTAGTGAAAATGGTTTATCAGCATCATGTGAAAATCAACCACACCCTTTTTGACCTTAGGGCCCTGACATACCAAGCTGTCAGTTTGACACCGTTGAGCATCTCTGACTGACCAATGCATATATAGTAGTTCTCAGAGTGTGCCATGCGTCATAAAGCTAGATGGTCCTTATCACAACCATTGAGCCGATTGAATATGTTTGGCGGCAGAGGTAGTTATCTAATGTGTTGTGTTGTATTGAATCGTAAAGTTTGATAGAAGCCATTGAGGGGAAACAAAGTCGGATGATTCTACCTTCATCAGGTCTAATTCTTTAAAGCCAGTTGAGGTTTTTTGAACTGTCAGTTTGGTAGCATCCAGATTGGGATAAATTTCCTGGGAATTTCAAAATGTCTCCTTGTCTCTCATCCAAATTTCTCGTTTTATTTGGTATCTTGTAGATAGGATTTGGTATTGTCATAGTCTTAAATGCATAAGTAACAAATGAAGCCACCATATTTGCATTGTTTTTCTCTGGGTAGGAATAAATTTAATAAACTGTATAAACCTATCTTAGATGTGTTAAAATCTAGACAGTTTTAGAGACTGTAGATCGTGATGTTGTAGTTATCTACCTGACGGGAATTTTGTCATCTTACTTCATAGTGTGCAACTCTGCAAAGAACTTACAGAAAAAACAGATCATGGAAGTGAAGTTAGAGGTGAGTTGAAAATTACCTCAGTTCTCTTACACACTCATCTTTTGTTTGTCTAATATTGTATTTAGGCTTGTCTGTTATACACACAAAGTTAGATCATAGTAAGGAAACCATATTTCAGACAACTTTAAATCAATACTTTGTCATCAGTTTACCATTGAAACATTTCTAAATTCCAAAAGCAGTGAAATTCGAATATATATATGTATATATAAATATATGGGTACAATGTTATGAAGTTACCAGTACTAAACTAATTGTAATGAGCAAAAAGAATCCAACAGGAAAATTTTCAAACTCATCCATGATCCATGTTGTTTTGTTTGTGACAGAAGGGATGATGAACAAGGTGCAATTAAGAATTTTGTAGCAAAGTTTTCAAACAGTTGGAGAAAAATTGCAATATCCAGTTGGGCAAAGTCTATTTTATATTTATATTTAAGGCTTCAATTGTTGTTAACAGTGCCTATTAAATACTATGTTTAAATGCGTCATGCTCTATGTGAATGCTTCATGCAGTCAGTTTTATGGTTATTCCCAATTTAGGTCAATTTTTAGATATTAATTTTCACAGTTAATATCTAAGAGTCTCTTCTTGTCATTTCAGTTTTAGATGAATTGTGTTATTTATCTTGTCTTTGTACCTCTGCAGATATACAGGCCGCCTTATACGAGCTCTGCTGGCAAGTTGTGCAGGGGAACCTGAAGTTGGATCTTGTCGCCAGCGTCCTTGGTGACATGATGGTACGAGTGTTTTGTTTATTTTACAGCCGTTAAAAAAAGTTATAGAAACATGTCAATGCTGTATCTTTACAAAAAGAAAAATCTTTAGTTCTGTGTTTGCCCTTTTTTATTTTCTGTTTTCATTCAGTAAAGCTTTTTAAAATGTTTTTATTCATTGTTGTTATTATTATTTTTAGTTGTATTGTCCAGGCAGCTCTGGCACAGTTGTGCTCATATTCATGATGTCATGGCTTTCCAATCAGCTCATTATTAAACTTAACCTAATTATTATCCACACATAGCACCATTTATTCTTCACACAAACTGAATATTGTATGAGAGAAAAGCTATATGGCATCTATTGTTTTCAATTACTGAAAGAGAATTGCTCAGAAATCTGTTCATTTTTGTGAGTTTTGTAAGCATACAGAGTTTATTTGCTAGGACACAGTTTTGTTATTTGGGTGTCGTTGTTCCAGAAATATCCCTGTACTGTATTTGTCCAACTTAAACATGGTCAGTTTTCTTTTATTTTGCTTTCAGGAACTCCGAGATGACATGCCATCAATTTTAGCAGATGTGTTCAGTATACTAGGTAAATTTTGAGTTGTTTTTGTTTTTGTTTTTTTTTTTCTTTTAAAACATTCAACTTTTGTATCTGAAGTACTGCATTAAAAGCAATTGAAATATAGTATGTTATATTTTTATAGCTTCTAGTGGTTAGCAAACTTGGCATAGTTTTACTTTTATTTTTTATTTTTTTCAAATCTAATTTCTACAGATTTAGAGACTGGCACACTGGAAGAAAAAAACAAACGTGATCATTACACACAGTTGGTGGGAGCGTGTTTGGTAAGAAAAATATGTCTTTATTAACATCAAATTGTTTTGTATTTATAACAGAAAAAACTGATTCTTGCATGAACTAAGTGAATATAAAGGCTTGTATTCATTCAGTACAAAGGCTCGCTTTATACTTTATTGCCACATTTGCAGCGTAGTTGTATACTCAGAAATTTTCACGTCTACTCAGGTCAATAATAAACAACTAAACTTTTTTATATTAAATTTTAGTTTTTCGTTCCGGAGGCCATCCTGAAAGAGAGGCTGGATCCTGAAACTCTTGAATCTCTTGGACTTATAAAACAAGCCCATCAGTTCAATCAGAAGATTGTAAAAATCAAGACTAAACTATTGTAAGTACCGTGCACAGTTTACTAGAGATGTAGATATACACGTATAGAAAAAATGCATTTTAGTCTACTGAGTGCCTTTTGTTTTGCTTTTTAATCTGTATTAAATCTATGTTTTGTTTTGTTTTTTATTTCTTCTCAGTTACAAGCAACAGAAATTTAACTTGCTAAGGGAGGAGAATGAGGGCTATGCCAAATTAATCACTGAGCTTGGCCAAGACCTGTCAGGCAACATCACCAGCCACCTTGTCCTGGAGAGCATCAAGTCCCTCATAGGTACCAAATTTCTTCAGAGGTCACTGCATGAAACATGGCGCTACTGTATCTTTAACCACACTACATACTACATATACAGTTGTGTGGCAATGTTATTTTGGATTTTGACAATTATGGACATACAAAGGGTGTTGTATTACCTGGATATTCATCAAAACGTCTAACTGAAGCCACATCCAATTTCATTTGACCTCTTGTCATTGGTCACTTGTTAGATTCAGCATTAACTATGTAATGATGCTGTTTATACGGGGCTTAGTCTGGTTAGGTACCTTTACATCACAGAGAGTCTGTATGCAACCTGCGGGTCTCATTAATCTTCAAACCAAGATCTGCTGGTAGCCCCATCCATACTCAACAAGAGTTGACAGGACTTCGAGCTCAGTGGCACCAAAGCTTCGAATAACCTTTTCCTATTAACTGTGGACAAGTCTTCATTATCAATTAATTCTGCCTTTTTTATTATTTAATCTGATCTCACATAAACTATTACATTTTCTTTAAGAGGCTCCATGTGATTATGTCTTGAATTTGTTATAAAAATAGTTTTGTAACACTTTATTTTTTGGTTTGTTTCCAATTGTGTTCCGTTGCCTGCTTAGCTCTCCTTTTCTTCTCCCGGCAGGATGTTTCAACTTGGACCCTAATCGTGTTTTGGACATAATCCTGGAGGTTTACGAGAGTCGATCTGACCAAGATGAGTTCTTCCTGTCTCTCATCAAGTCCTATATGTGTGAGCCACTCACCCTGTGCCACATCCTGGGCTTTAAGTTCAAATTCTACCAGGTGAGAATATTAGGTCTGGGTAATGAAAGCTGGAATCTGTCCAGTCCTATGAACTGACCCATTGGCAGGAAAATCCAAACTGAGTATATTCAACTCATGCTTGAAGATTTTAAAATGCTTCCCAGTCATTTTTATAGTGTTTATAGTGTGTTTGTAAGAGCTTCTTCTCTTCTAAGTTAGCACATATTTATTTCTTGTGTCTTTCCTCAGGAGCCCAATGAGGAAACCCCCAAGTCACTTTACCACATTGCTGCTGCTTTGCTTCACCACAACCTGATAGAGCTGGAAGATCTCTATGTACATGTAAGAAAAAGAAACAGCTGTAGTCCAGCTAAGAGTAACATACATTTAAAGATCTAACAATTCAGTTTACATATGTAACTTCCTAACATCTTCTTAATCACCCAGACGTTGGAAAAAGAAATTCTGAAAAACTTAAGCTAGCGACTGTATTCCTGTTTTGCTTTAAGGATAATTTATGTGATACATATATTAATGTCAGGCCTTTGGGTTGAATGTAAAATTTAGTGTTCTGTCACCTACGTCAAATGACGTAACCCGCCTTGGTGTTGTAGTACAATTTGTTCCTAGACTAAAGGCTGGTCTATCTTGTTGCTTCTCTGTCATTCCAGCTTATGCCACTAGATGCCACCATCGTAGAGGAACACAAACGAGATATCTCAGAGGCCAAGCAAATTGCTCGCAAGTTAGTCATGGTTGTGTTGCCATCAGAGAAGAATGATGACAAAGAAAAGGAGAAAGAGAAAGAGGAGGAGAAGAATGAGAAGGTATTAAAACATTGGCTGTCATTTTAAAAATGTAATGTAAATATACACCTGCTCTGGTGTAACACTGTACGGATAGATGGAAATGACAAAGAAACGTTCACTTTTTAAAGCCTACTCTGAATTATCTGAAGTCAAATTAACATGTAGAGTAACTCTGGGAGTTATTTCATTACATTAAAAGTTTTAGCACAGAATAATAGAACAAAAATTCATAACAAATGAAATTACCTGTGAATAGTTACATTAAAATTTTTCTGTCCACATTGTCTCAAATGCTGCATTATTATTTAAAATGTGTTGAGCCTTCCAAACGTGATACAGATATATAAATAGGGATGATTTAAAAAATTCATCACTTTGGAGTACGACAGCAGCTGTGCTCAATTTTTGTGACTGCTCTGCTCTAACTCCTTATTAAATGTTACTGAACTCTTGCATATTTAATAATTCTCAGACACTCAGTTACTGTTTGTTTTTGTTTGTTTGTTTGTTTGTTATTGTTTTTTTCCCTGTGCCCACAGCCACCTGATAACCAGAAACTTGGTCTGTTGGAAGCACTACTTAAAATTGGAGACTGGCAACACGCCCAGAGTATTATGGACCAGATGCCTTCCTTCTATGCTACTTCTCACAAGGCCATTGCACTGGCACTCTGCCAGCTTGTGCACCTGACTGTGGAGCCTCTTTACAGAAGGTGCTGATTGTACCATGTTTCACTTACTGCCCCACCTTGTATAGTCAGAAAAGAAGGCATGCACAAGTACCTATTATTCCACAGTTTGACATCATCTCAATGCCAACATTTCATGCACGCAAGTCAAGTAAAAAATGAAAAATAAATGGGGGGGGTTAGTGCAAGCTCTGACACACTGGGCTTTTCTTCACAGGGCTGGTGTTCCAAAAGGGGCAAGGGGATGTGTAATGCACCCACTTAGGAACAAGCGAGCCCCTCGACCCGCAGAGAGCTTTGAAGACCTACGCAGAGACACATTCAGTATGCTGTGCTACCTTGGCCCTCACCTATCCCACGACCCTATCCTCTTTGCGAAGATTGTGCGTCTGGGCAAGGCCTTCATGAAGGAGGTACAAAACTGTAGCCACTATATCACTACATCCACAGTACTGCCTAACTCTCAAATCATAATCATTTTTGGTGTCCTTTGCTTCCTAGTATCAAAGTGATGGCCGGGCTGATGTCAAAGACAAAATGGTAAGTATAAAAATAATATCTTTTTTCGCTGTAGGGTTGTGCTCTAGATTAATATTTTAAAGAATAAATCTGTTGTTTTGCTTTAATGGATCTTGGTTCATTTCTCCAGGACATGTTACTGTGAGGATCTTATTCATGTTAATTGTATGTTCATTGCAGGAAACACTACTGAGTTGTTTCCTGAGCATTGCAGACCAGGTGCTTCTCCCTTCTCTCTCCCTGATGGAGTGTAATGCTTGCATGTCTGAGGAACTGTGGGGTCTCTTCAAACTCTTTCCCTACCAGCACAGGTGAGATACACACACTACATGTGGCAATCTGTAATTAAGTTGTCTGATAGTCAACCCTCAGTCATGGCTCCAGGAATGGTGTTAACTTTCTGGCATGGGAAGAGTAGCACACGCAGTCAGGCTTCAAACATTGGCTTCAGTTCTTCAAACCATGCTTGATTTTGTAAAATGTATCTTTCGGTCTTTTATTTAGCAAACCATCTTCTCTGCTCACAAACAATACAATGATTTTATTTTTAGAGCCTTTGTTTAGATATTTTGGCATAGTGCTGATGAGTAATGACACTCCACACTCCCAACAGTTTCATTTTACTTTGGTTTTCTGTTTCAATTTGTCAAAGGTAATTATGCAGCTTCCATAGTTTCTGAAGGTAGTAGCACATTGCTGATAATTTGATAGAAACTGGAAATAGACAAGTAGTGTGGTTAAATTCTGCTCTGCAGTGTCAGTGTATGGTACAGTGGGGTTCTCTTCATGCTGAATTTTTGTTGCATCTTAAGGACCTGTAAATAGTCCTTGACATAGCTTGTAGCAAAAATATGACACACAAAAAATTATGTAATTTTCAAGAGTAGGTCAACCATTAAGGAGCAGAACATTTTATTTAACAGAATAGCTAAAAGCAAATGACATAGAAATTCACCCCGCTGTTGTCTGGCAAATGGTAACAAATGTTGTATAACTACAGTTTAACATAACACTAGATGCAAGGTGGCTATTTTACTATTCGAGGACTGCTTTTCCAAGTTGACATGTTTGGTTTATGTTAAGACTGTTTTCATAGAGCCTATTGTGAGAAGGATTTTTATTGCTGTTAAATTGTACATTCTTGTTGCCTCAAGCTGCCAGTCCTTTTCAGTGTTTCGAGTACTGCAAAGCTAAATTTTCTGTTTAATTGTGCTTTCTCTAACCACACTCCTTCAGGTACCGGTTATATGGACAATGGAAAAATGAGACATATTCCAGCCATCCACTGTTGGTTAAAGTAAAGGCACAGACTATAGAAAGGGCCAAATACATCATGAAGTAAGTCACTTTTTATAACCCAATGTACTGTTACTGTGCAATTATTCATCTTTTTCTATCTTTGGTTGACATTTATGTGTCTCCAATTCAAACACCAAGACAGTATTTATGTCATTCCGTGCTTCCCATTGTGAACGTGGTTAACTAAATGTACTTCAATGAATAGTCTTTCTGTCTTTGTTTGTTTGTTTGTTTGTTTGTTTTGTTTGTTTCAGTCAAAAAATGAATTTCTGGGACATTTTTCCACCTTCTTACAGTCTTTAGTTTTTGGATTCCTCCTGCTCTGCATCATATAACCTTAACATCATCAATGACAAGTCAGTTCAGATAGCAGAGAGCATCATATAACTTGGAAGCGTTTTGGACAAAACTTTGAACACACATCCTCAGAAGCTGACTACTACTGTTTTTTTAATCTTACGGTTGCTCTTTCACAGAAGCACCCACTACATTTGCTATTTCCCCCATCTCACAGTAATTTAATTAACAAATTCCAAAGCAAATAACCTTTTTGGAGACAATTATGTATTTGTATATTATGTTGTAAAGAAAAATGGGACTTGTCTTTGAATACCCGGGTGTTTGTGTGCATGTCTGTATTGGGCAAGTAAGACAGCAGTTATGTTAAGCTAACAACCATAAAAGCATTTTCCAGTTGCCGTGAAGCTTACAGAAGTAACAGACTTTGCTTGCAGCATTCTCATCGTCTTGTGTTTTTAATTTGGTGTTTTCTGTATTCTGGGGTTTTTTTTGTTTTGTTTTTTTCCTCTACTCCCTTCCACAGGCGGTTGACCAAAGAGAATGTGAAACAGTCTGGAAGGCAGATTGGCAAACTGAGCCATAGCAACCCCACCATCCTCTTTGATTATGTAAGTGTATTTTCCTGTGATTCATTTTATTTTAATTCAGTCTCATATTGAATGATGTCACCAAACTACTAAGACTGATTAATTCTAGATTTTTGCAGTAGAAAATAAACAATACTCTATAGCAATTAGCACCTTGCTTGCTCTGTATACCAATTTGCCATTTTTCTGGCCGTCCTTTACAATTACATCTGCTTGGGGAATCGCTTGCACCTCAGGCTCTGCTTACAAATCAAGCATTTATGAATCTAAGTAAAAGCAACTTGGTAAAAATCACAAAACTGGGACTGTGTTCCTGCTGCACTTACAAAAAAAAATGACTTGGTGCCATTTAGTGTAATTTGCATTTGCAATCATTTTAATATCAATGTTCTTCCTCCCTGGGCATAAAATGTGAACGAACATTTGACAGGTTTTCATCTTAAACAAACCTTTTTGCTGTGATATATCCTGACACCCCTACACTTAAACATGAGATTTTACTCTGCTCAATTTGTAAATGTATTCCTAATAAATGTCACATTTTTCTCACTCTGCTGTGTTTGTTTTAGCTCTTTATATAATTACAATATGGAAGATGCTCAGATGAATATCATTTACAGAATCTTTACACATGTAGTGGTGGAAGGATGTATGAATGTATAATGTAGCTGTAGTCATGTGACCATGGTGTAATTATGTTCATGTGTAGTTGATGTCTTATCCCCTCATTTGTTCTGTTGTATCTTAGATGCTGTCTCAGATCCAGTGGTACGACAACCTCATCGTTCCAGTGGTGGACTCTTTGAAATACCTCACATCCCTCAACTATGATGTCTTGGCCTGTATCCTACACTGTTCCTTCTTAATTCGACCAGTGTGTGTGTTGATGGAGGCAGTGGGTTATAAATGTAAATAGGGCCTCTTTCCCATTTTCTATGCTGTTCTACTTAACTCTGTCTTCAGATTGCATTATCGAGGCTCTAGCCAATCCCGAGAAGGAGAAGATGAAGCATGATGACACCACCATCTCCTCATGGCTGCAGAGTAAGTGGCTACACAGTTAACTGGCCGGTTACTGTACAGCGACGCATAAGTCATTTGCATGCAAAAGGAGAGAAACTGATGTTTTAATGAGTGTCTAACATATACCTGTTCCTCCTGTAAACCAAGGCCTGGCAAGTCTGTGTGGATCAGTGTTCAGAAAATATCCAATTGAGTTGGCTGGCCTTCTACAGTATGTCACCAATCAACTAAAAGCAGGGAAGAGGTATGTAGCTCCAAATAATGCTCCAAACAACATAGGATGAGTAATTTGAAGGATATGCTATGCTCAAGCACCACTGGGGTTTACTTTCTTACTTCTGGTTTAATCATATCTTTGGACTGTTGCTTTGCAGATTACAACCTAACTATGTGCAATAGAAGGAGACTGACTACAGACATGGACAGTCAACTGTAAAATTTGTCTTAGTGCATTAATATGATAGTCATGTGTTTGGACATGCATTCACACTGTTCGTAGTGCCTTGAATTTTACCAAATATAGAATTTTGAAAATAATTTTGGATGCAACCTTACTGTACCCACAAACAGTAGCATTTCTACCTAAAGGCCAGAATACACCAGTTGAACTAGATGTTTCAAATTAAAAGCCTCTGCCTTTAAAAGTATTTAATTTACGTGTTCAGTAAGACCTAGGTCATCCACCAATCAATAAAAGGAAGAGAAGGGAAACGACTTAATGACATGGCTGTAACTTTAGGACAATCAAACAGGTTGACAATAAAATGTAAATTTTTAAAAAAGAATTTTGTAAGGATATTTCAAACTTTTCACAATCTGCACCTTATTCTTAAGTGTGTCCGTGCTGGGAAAAACACATGGCTGATTTATTGCCCCATACTTGGCTATTGCTTTATTCCTTGAGTCTTAATGCATAGATATCTGTTTTAGTCTATATAACTCTCCTCTCCCTACAGTTTTGACCTGCTGATCCTGAAAGAGGTGGTGCAGAAAATGGCTGGCATTGAGATCACAGATGAGATGACCTCAGAGCAATTAGAGGCCATGACTGGAGGGGAGCAACTCAAAGCTGAGGTATATAGATTCAAGTACAGTTATCATGCCCTAATACAGTATTTTGAGCAAAATCAGGACCAGTGCTGTACCTGCGCTCAACTCCATGTCATTGTGCGTGTCAACAGGGTGGCTATTTTGGCCAGATCAGGAACACTAAAAAGTCGTCACAACGTCTGAAGGATGCGCTACTGGACCATGAACTGGCCCTGCCACTGTGTTTACTCATGGCCCAGCAACGAAACGGTGTGGTTTTCTTAGAAGGTGGAGAAAAACATCTTAAACTTGTTGGCCATCTCTATGACCAGGTATTCACCTTCTCTAAATATATGAATCGGATAGATGTCTCCTTTTTAGTAGTAAACTAAACAATAAATGTGCCCAAACACTTCTCACTTCCTAGCAAGATATAATCTCGAACATCATTATCATAGCTTGTTTATTTTTTCATTGTTGCTGAGGTAATTCTTTATCTTCCTGCAGTGTCATGACACGTTGGTGCAATTTGGAGGGTTTCTGGCCTCCAACCTCAGCACAGAGGACTACATTAAGCGGGTTCCCTCTATTGATATCCTTTGTAACCAGTTCCACACTCCACATGATGCTGCTTTCTTCCTATCTCGGCCAATGTACGCCCATCAGATTTTGGTGAGTTGGCTGCTCTTTCAGATCCTCAGCGCATCAAGTCATATTTCTGCTTTTGAGAGAGTTTCTAGTCTTTATCAACAGAATGGTTAGGCACAAATTTTGTAAGATGGTTTGCTTTAAGTTAATCTATTTTGTATTATTGTGTGATTATATGTTCACATAATTATCCCCTCATCTTCCTCATTTTGAAAAATTTAAGCTCATGTCAGTTAATTTGCTCAAGTTGGATTCCTTCTTTTACTTATCATTAAACAAAGCTATATAAAATCAAGAGCTTTTTTTTTTTTTTTTTAACTTGGACTCCTCACTGTACCCTTTTCTGCACACAGTCTAAGTACGATGAGCTTAAGAAAGCAGAGAAAGGCAACCGGCAGCAGCAGAAGGTACACAAGTATGTGGCAGCCTGTGAACAGGTGATGACACCGGTGCATGAGGCTGTGGTGTCCCTCCATCCTGCCAGGGTCTGGGACGACCTCCGCCCTCAGTTCTACGCCACCTTCTGGTCCCTCACCATGTATGACCTGGCTGTGCCTCATGCTGCCTATGAACGTGAGGTCAACAAGCTCAAGGCTCAGATCAAAGCCATTGAGGAGAACCCGGAGATAGTGAGTAGTTGGTCCACAGCTGTGGCTGCATAGCCTCCATTTACATTCCACGTGTAACCATTTTTATATTTTACACTTAACTGAAGTTTTATATGTTTGTGTGTGTGTGTGTGTGTGTGTGTGTGTGTGTGTGTGTGTATATATATATATATATGTATGTTAATATGTTAATATTGTTGTGGTTTCTACCCAATGTAGCCCTTGAACAAGAAAAAGAAGGAGAAGGAACGCTGTACTGCCCTGCAGGAAAAACTGCAGGAGGAGGAGAAGAAGCAGCTCGAGCACGTCCAAAGGGTTCTACACCGCCTCAAACTGGAGAAAGACAACTGGTTATTGGCCAGTAAGTATCCTAATTTTAGTGCCAGCAACACTATTGATAAGTATTCCTCTTCATGTGTACAGTCTACCACAATGCTGTGACCTTGCTGTTAAAGAAAAAAAAACAAACTGTGGATCCATTTCAGTACAACTTTGTCTTTTTAAAATCTAAAGGTAATGAATTTCTCCCAAATTAACATACAGCACCTACTCAACTAAAATCAATTCCACAAGTAGATTCTTCATGTTTATGCCAGTATTGAGTCTGCGAGTGAAAGGAAATTTAGTTTTAACTCCTTTTACACCCAAGTCTCCACACATGAAAACCGTGGTAAAGGGGGGACAAACAAATAAAGCAGATCAAGTTAATGACATGAAACCATCATCAATGTTAAAGGTAAATCTAATGTTCATTTCCCTATCTGTCCACATTACTAATTCAACTTTAAATCCTTTAAATCTGACAGAATCAACAAAGAATGAGACCATAACGAAGTTCCTGCAGCTCTGTCTGTTCCCACGCTGCATCTTCTCCTCCATTGACGCTGTGTACTGTGCCCGCTTTGTTGAGCTGGTCCACCAGCAGAAGACACCCAACTTCTGCACCCTCTTATGCTATGACAGGGTAAGTCACACTCACACACTCTTATACACTTAAGAGATATTGACAACAGTCTTCCTAAAGCCACAAAGTGCTTTGTAAGAAGAGGAATGAATACTAATTTGATTAATAAAGAAGATGAAAAATGTAAGTGTCAAAAATGCACTGAGATGTTCAGTGACCACTTAAGTCGAGCAGCAGTTTAAAGCTTGCACGGGCCGCTTAATAATTGCTCATCTATTAAGACCACTCTTTTAACACTCAGAGAGACCACTATTAAGTGCAGCTCTGACATATTAGTAAAAAATCTTGCAGACTTTTAGCTTTTTCCTTTGAACTTTGTTGTTTAAGCTAACACACTGCATTGTGTCACTCTGCAGGTGTTCTCTGCCATCATTTACACTGTGGCCAGTTGTACAGAGAATGAATCTCACCGCTACGGACGCTTCCTCTGTTGCATGCTTGAGACGGTGACTCGCTGGCACAGCGACCGTGCAATCTATGAGAAGGTATCCGGCTTAACCTGTTTTCTACACATGCAATATTTATGTAGTTGTAGTATTTTCTGATGTAAGCTGAGTGGAGAACTAATGTATCCTCTTATTGTGTCATCATAGGAATGTGTCAATTACCCTGGCTTCCTGACCATCTTCAGAGCCACAGGTTTCGATGGAGGAAACAAAGCAGATCAACTAGATTATGAGAACTTCAGGCATGTGGTGCATAAATGGCACTACATGCTGACTAAAGTGAGCTGCCCCTCTTTATTGTTGTTGTTGAAAATTCCATCTGGAAAATGGCAGTTGCAGCTCTGTGGTAGGTGTTTTTTATCTAAACTCATGTTCTCTGTCTCTGCTACATTCAGGCCTCAGTTCACTGCCTGGAGACGGGAGATTACACCCACATCCGGAATATTCTCATCGTGCTTACTAAGATCCTTCCCTGCTACCCCAAGGTCCTTAACCTGGGCCAAGCGCTGGAGTGCCGTGTCCACAAGATCTGCCTTGAGGAGAAGGACAAGAGGCCTGATCTCTATGCCTTAGCAATGGGGTAACACAGAGTTGTGTGCTGTCCAGCTCTCTGTGGAGCATACAGTTAACATGTTTTGTGGAGAGTGATAATAACATGGAAACCTGGGAGATGATAAAGCAGTAGTGCACTCAATCTAATTTGTTTACTTTAAAGATGAATTATTTTAATGTGTTCACACAGATGAGAAAGAGATTTTTGTGTTTTTAAGAAAAAGGGTGGCTGGCCAAGTTGTTGAAGATTTTAGTTATTTTCAACAGGGTCAGGCAATTAAATTTTTAGCTCTAGTCAATGGGGAAGATGTTTCCTACAGTCTTTAATTCAGCCTTTTGAGCATTACTCAAGTGAAAGTTAAAATGATAATCTTTTCTATCCGCTGTAAATGGTAAAGACCTGGGATTCCTAATGAAGTATTAAGTCTTTAAAGTGACATTACAAGTAAAGCTGTGATTTTTTTGGGGGTGTTTTTGTTTTTTTAACATCTGCTAAATAGCACACAACCTGGATTTCTGAAAACCTTCAGGGACAAATTCTTTTCTTAGTGAAGTCTTTACTTTTGCATGGACACTCATACCTGATAATCAGTATCCATTTGTGGTTATTTAGTAGACCAGGGTTTGTATTTGCAGGGAAATGGCTCGCTGAAAAAGCTCATGTATTTGAGTTTCCTTCTCTCTGAAAGTTGTGTTTTGTGTACTGTGTGACACTTAAGTTGTTTTGAGGTTTTTCTTCCTGCCTCGTGCAAATCCTTTATGCATCTTACAGTTATTCAGGTCGATTGAAAAGCCAGAAGGTGCACATGGTCCCTGAGAATGAGTTTCACCACAAAGAGCAGCCTGCGCGCAGTGCCACCCCTGCCAGTCAACAGAATGGCCCCGGCAGCACAGGCAAGCCTGCCACCAGCACAAGCAAGACAGACGAGGGGACGTCAGAGGATGGCGGTAAGTGATAAGAAACATAGCAAGGCTATTTCTAATGCAGTGCTTCTTCATTTCTTCAGTTTTAATTTAGTTCCCAAGTAAGCATTGGGGTACATTAAGCTGCCAATGTATGGTATTGTACCTGACAGCTTAGCTCTGGTTTTCATTTGCAGTATAGTCGCCACTGCAAAATTATTGTTTCAGATTTGCTGTGTGTCATTGTAGCTGATAGTGATATTATTGTTCACCTGAAAACAAGAGGCAAGAGAATGACCACAAAAAAATGTAAATAATTGGTTGAATGCCATAAAATTTTCAAATTTGGATCCTTTTTGTAAAAATATTCTGCCTGCAACACCAAATACAGTATATGTTGTAGTTGGTATTTCTCTGCTCATACGATAAATGATTGGCTTTTTATGCAGATCGAGGAAAGGATAAATCTCAGGTGACCACAAAGCCAGTGAACAAAGCCAACAGTGCAGCAGCCAAAGTGACCACCAGCAACGGGAATGGTGCTCTCAACAGGTACGTATATCAAGAGCTGCTATGAAACTAGTTAATCATAAATAAAGCTTTAGAAAAGTTTTTAACTAAGAACAAGCAGTGATATTGTGTCTAATTTGAAGTCTTGTAATACAATAGCTCAGAAGGAAAAAGTTACTGTATTAAGATCAGCAGAATCTTGTACGAAACATTTTTGAGAAAAGAATTTTGAAACGGAAAAATTCATCCCTTTGCAGCACCAAAACCGTTAAAGAACGGGACGACAAAGAGAAGAGCGGGAAAGAAAAAAAAGATAAAAAGGAAAAGACACCGGGCAGCACTCCTGAGGCAAAAGTGGAGAACCGTCGGGAGAAGCAGAGAGACGAGAGAGCAGGGAAGGAGGAGCGGGTGGCACGTGAGGGTAAGGAGAAGACCCCCAAGGCAGACAGGGAGAAAGTGAAGGCTGAGGAGAAGAGCAGCAAAGATGACAAGGCCAAAGCCGGCAACGGGGAGCCAATGGAGCCATCCAGGGAGCGCGACGTCATCAAGGAGTCCAAGAGCAAGGAGAAGGGAGATAGGAGCACTGTGGCTGGGTCCCTCAAGTCACCAGTTCCCAGATCTGAATCAGCCGAATCTGAGAGGGGTAAGGAGCCTTTCTGGTTGTCTTTTAATACAGCTGTGTCATCCACACAGATCATTAAATTGATGGAAGCACATACACTGGGTTAGGGTTAGTGCTCTTCACCCCTGTTTCTAGCCCCTTGATCTTTTTACATTTTTGAATGACATGGATTTAATGTAAGCGCCTGATGCAGTTATTTCAACACATCTGATTTAAAACATTGTAACAAGTAGAGAAAATACTCACAGAAAGTTGCCATTTTTTCAAATAAGAATTTTCCTCCTTCAACATGTTTGGCAATCATGAATGGAATGATGGAATCTGGTTGAGCAACGCTCAAACTGACACAAACTTCACTCTTGTTTTTTTTACAGATCACAAAAGACGAAAGCTCGACACTCACTCTTCTCCGTCCCACTCCTCGTCTGTTAAGGTTAGTATGGCTTGAGGAAGGCTGTGCCCGTTTCTTCTCTATCTACCGGAGCATTCCCTGCCGTTGCCCATTCCAGCAGCCCTGAAGATCACCAAGGGGAGTTGTCGTACATGCAGGCATGGCATCTGGAAACCCCAACCTCTAATCCATGAGATTTGGAAAGCATTCCATGGACATCAGCATAAAATTTTGCAGAATTGGGAGAAAACCCCCCCAAGGACTTAGCGAAGAGAATATTGTGTATATTGAGTATTTTCATATTGAAATATTTATCTATTTTCCTATTAATGAAAGCAGCCGTGTGCCTTTGGAAGAAGAATTTTTAAGCATTTCTATATTCCTTGTGGAATTTTTTTTTTTTTTTTTTGCTCTTTTGAGAAGAATATTCACCTGAAGTATAATGGCATGCCAAATCGAGAGCTTTCACCTTTTCAATGGGAAAGTAATTTTTTGTTTTTTGGGGTTTTTTTGTTTTTGTTTTTTTATTTATTTATTTATTTTAAACAACAAGAGCAGTGCTTTAGCACTTGATATGGTGCCCAAGATTTTTTTTTTTTATTTTTCCCCCATTTTTTGTGAGCTGAGAAGATTTCCTGGTTAAAGTGGTGTTTTCGTTTTTTCCCTCAACGTCCCCGGATCCAGCACAGCGTCGGATGGAGTCCAGCAAAGCACTCTGCCATAGAAGCGCACGTCATCGGTCCCTCTTCTGTCTCCGTTTGTAAAACGGCCTGCATGCAGCCCTCACGTCACACGATGCGTGTCCAGTCAGTCCTGCTGGCCCCTACAACACAGTTCCCACAACTATCAACCATCAGCATCAGTTGTACTACCTCCTGGCAAGCATTCACTGGAAAATCAGAGCCACCAGCAACTGAGATCAACGGAGAAAATGAATGTCACAGTTTTGAATCAGCCAAAAATGCAGAGGGAAATGAGCCTGCCCCTACAAAGAGAGAAAGCGAGAGAGAGGGAAAGAGTGGGCGAAGCCTGAATCGTCTGGAGCATTGCCCAAACCACTGGAAGCTTGTGATAGGTCTTTATTTTACCCTTCCGCCAGAGAAATAGGCTCCATGTGTCTTATCCATTCCTGAACTGTAAGTGACAGCAACAGTTACCTATGTAGGGATGCATTCAAGCACATAAGAACTGAGTGATTTGTCTTAAACACACAGGCAGACACATATCCATTATATACAGCACTTGCACTTTAGATGTATTGAAGAACAGCTGCGCTGTAGAACTTTTTATATTATGCTGCCTGAAATTGCAGACTTGTTTGTAGTAATAAGACTAGCAGTTATTTCATAAATGCTCAGGGTATTTCTATTTTAACTATTGACATTCCAGATGTTGAGCCTATGAACTCTCCTCTATGTAATAACCTTGTCAAAGCCTTAGTCCTTGAAGGTCAGAGGTCAAGGGAGAAGTATGCTGTTGGTGCGGTCCGCCCTGACTCCCCACCCCCACCCCCCCACCCCTTCCTCCGACTCTCTACTGCTGTCTGACAACCTCCTCCCAACCCCCACCCCCTCCCAGCTCATCTGTCATCTCCATTCATCCCTACAGGACAATAGCAACGAACCCAAGGAGGCCGCATCCAAGGTTTGAACTGACTCTGTTACTTGTATATCTCATTTGCTGTTAGCTGCTCCACAGTGTTCACCAGCTAGTCTGTAAGGACAGAAACAGAAAACAGGTACAGCCTATTGCTGGAAACTAGGTTAATAAGAGTGGGGTTGTCGAATGTAAAAGCAAAAAAAAATACGTTTAAAAGAGGCTAAAGGATCCATAAATCTGAGGAGGACTCAGGTGATATTCAGTTGGCTGGGGGGTCCTCATTTTAAGGGACCCCTTTCACAGAACACATAGTACTTTGATCTTTTTGTTAATATAAAGAATATTAGGTAGTGCAGCATTAAAGTTTGTAGTTTTAATGGCCCAACACTTTTCAGCCCATTTCTCTCACTCAAGGAGAGAATAATAATAGTAACTTCATAAAATGAATTTATTGTAGTCAACAAAAATTATCACAGCTAATTTGGACCCTCATTAGATTGGAACAATACACCAAGGTGTAGCGTAAACAGTTGTGGGTCTCTTATATTTTCGTTTGTCACTGCATTGAATCAGTGAATTTAATTAGGTTTTATGACACTGATGAACAGAAAAAAAATTTCAACTAACTGACCTGATTTAATTAGCGTTCAACCGCCTTCAAGGTAATATTCAGGCTTTAGTTTGTATCATCTCTGCACATCTGTCCAGTGCACTTGTTCCTGTAGATCAGTGTCATTGTTACTGTCTCTGTGTAATAAGACAGTAAGGTGTGAAGCCCTAGTGGGTTTCTGTACTTCGAAAACTGTAGGGGTGAAACTTAATAGTGTGCAGAAGTGTCTAATGTGTTGGACAGAATGCTGTAATTATGAAAAACATCAGTTCCTAAATGGCATGTGAATGCTTAGGACCATATTTATTTTTAAACATAAATCATTCACACATAAACATTTTTGCAAAAAGATGTATACTCTTTCCTAACACTTTCCTAGAGTCATCAAATTCAGCATTTAGTAGGGGTATATAAATATTTAATAAAAAAATTTTAACACACTATAAAAACTAATGTATTACCCACTCTACTGAAATACAGTAAAATGGATTAGGGACAGGTCTCTTAAAGCATTTTTCCAGTTATTTTTAACTTGAGCAATAAGTTGTAGTTTCTGCTTTAAGCTAGGTGATTCATCACTTATTTCATTGTTTAGCTCTGCTTTCACAGGGAGCTAACATTGTTCTTCTAGTACCAATAGGACCAGTGGACTAATGAAAGCAAATTGTGATCATTTTTAAATTGTATTTGTTGTCAGACATGGAACTGCAGAGAATCTTAAATCTTTTGAAGCTTTTTACAGTCGGATAAAGCTTTTCAGTTCAGTTGGGTTTTTATTAAGGAGCAGTGCTTCCTTTGGCCCAAGTATCTGTAGTACTCTTCAGTGACGTCATCAGTGAACTGACCAGATTCAGCTTGATCAGTACTGGTTGTTGAATATTAAAAGTATTTTAAATCTGTGCGTGTGTGTGTGTGTGTGTGTGTGTGTGTGTGTGTGTGTCTCTGTCTGTGTCTGTGTGTGTATGTGTGTGTGTAAATGTATGTATAAATGTGTGGAAATATATGTATATGTGTGTGTTTACATATGTACACACACACACACACACTCCTTACAACTTTAAAAATGTGTCTCTTGCTCTGTTCATATATAAATGTCTTTGCAGCACCATGTCAACTACAATTCAGTAGCCCGGTCCAAGAGCAGAGAGAGGGAGATGGAGAAGAAAGATTCAGAGAACACACAAGGCCGATCCAAAGAGAAGAAGGAAGAAAAGGATCGTAAAGACAGGAAAAGAGTCAGTATTTTCAAGACCGCTGCTCTTTGTGAAATGAGTGCCTACCACCCCCCACACAACTACTCTATGTACCTCTTGTTCTAAAGTTAGCCATTTTGTTGTAGTTATACTAATGATGAAGTGGAAATCTCAAAGGTCAATAGTACTAACCACAGAGATTGTTACCATCGTTAACATACAGTACGTCATGTTGTTTCCCTTCTAGGACCATGCTGTCAATGACCGTGAGACAAGCCAAGAATCCAAACGCAGAAAGGACGAGAATGGAACCAGTAGGTTTCCTCTTGACTAATCTGAAGTAGCCGTTAACCCAGAAAGTGTAGCGCAGCACTGTGTTTTGTTTAAAAAACAAAAGTAACAATATCTTCTCTTCCCAGATTCCTCCAAAAACAGCAAGAGCACAAGTCCTTCCTGTGACTCCCCACTTTCAGCGGAAAAAGAGAAGAGCAAAAGATCCAAATCGTCCAGTAAAGAGAAGGCTGAGTCTGTGAAACCTGAGCGTACGTCCTCTGGAGGCAAAAAGGTCAGCTCAGCTTGTTACCCTCCACCAGTGTCACACACTCCCCTGGCCTGCTTGTAGAACACATGACCTTTAATTCGTGAACTTTTAGTCCTCTAGTCCCTCAACTGACATTTTTAGTTTAAGTGCACATTTTCATTCAGTCCCAAATAGATTTAGACATTAAATAATGTCGAGTTCTCATATAGTCATTCCATCGCTACTGATATATTTCACTTTGTACTTCTCTTTTTGTTCATGTGCTACAGGAGTCCAGACACGACAAAGAGAAATCGGAGAAGAAAGAAAAGAGGGACAGCAGCGGAGGAAAGGAAGAGAAAAAGCAATATCCTTAAACATAGAGAGACACCTAAATCGTAATTTAGGATGCTTTTTATTGTCTAGTGTGAATATTTTGATATTGGGAGGTATGAAGTGTTTTTACTTGGCTGCTGCTTTCTGCCACAATGAATTACAAGCAACTCAGCTGTACTGACCTGCTTTGGTCATAGCTGATTTGGTTAGCTTGTTTTGAAATTATGTAAACTCATATGTAGCAGTGTTTCATCATGTTTTCATGTGCAGCCGCTCACAGAACTAAATTTGTTTTCCATTATGAGACAATTACTTCTGTTTTTAACTGTTGTATGTTACTAAACACACTCAGATGCAATAACTTTATAACTGAGGAGCCAGCCAACGGGACTTGTCTGTAAGCATAATTGTTACTCTAATCCTCAACCTCTAACCATTTGACTGGTCTAATTTTAGTTAAACTCATTAGCTCATCTCTGTCTTCAGTAGCCACTGTCTCTCTCTGATAAGTGCCGAACTAAACTGATCATGTGCTCCTTAGCTTGGATCTCATAACTTCAATTGGACTTTTCAAAGACCTACTGTGTTCCAGTAATAGTGTTAGTCACTCACTTCAAAGCAGGAACTTAATTAAACACTGGCACTTTTCAAAACTATTAATGTTTTAGTCATTTCATATTATGGAAAAAAGACTTGTTAATTGCAGTTTCCTGATGTACATCCTGTAACACTGCACTGGATCACACCCTTTAAGATGAAGGTAACAGTGCTCTCATACATTTACTGGAGTCTGAAGAAGGGTCATTACAGTGTGCTTTTTGTTTCATGTCCTGCCTCCTGCGTGCTCGAGCCAGGCGCTGCCTCTCGCTTAAACCAAGCGGAGTATTTCCAGTAGGCAAGAACGTGCCTGATACAGGAAATCTCCTGTTGTGCACTTCATGTGTGAAAGGCCAACTCCATACAATGTCTGGGGTTTATATGAGAAAACAACTGTAAACAATGAAAAAGAAGCAGCCTTGATGCTTAAAAAAACTTGTCTTGTTCTTGGAAAAAAAAAAAAAAATTAGCATTTCAGTCTTTTATTGTTTTACCGTTTCCCTTAACAGTCACACTCATAAATCCTCCGACAAGCACAGATAATGTGCACTAATCAGTGAAGGTAAGAAACATTGAGATTCTTTGTAAACAGCTCTCGGTAAAGGAACTTGTGCTCTTTGTTTGATGTATTTTCTCTGTGATCCACAGCAGAACTGGAGAAGCTGTGCTTTTATCTGCAAGTCATCTGCAACTCCACCTGTACTATGTTGTTAACTCGTACTCTCATTTCTGCTTGTTGTTTTTTCTGTAAACTCCCCTCCTAAGTGTTGTTAGCTGTAGTTATTTCAACTTACAGATCACCTCATTATTTCAGTATACAGTAAATCAGTTTAAATGTTTTTGTTTTATTTTTGGGGTTTTTTTGTTTTTGTTTTTTTTATTCATTCAGTATGGGCACAATGTGCTGCTCTATTCACAATGTTATTCTAATTAGAAAAGTGGATACTGTATGAAATGATCTTTGGTAGCATGGATTCAATAATCTTATGCTTTAAAATTTGTATTTTTTTGTATGTTGTCAGGCTTTGCTTTCTGCCCATTTTATTGGAGTTAACATGCTTTCCATACTCACTTACCTCATATCCTTTTGAGATACTTAGATACTTTTATTTATTTATCTCCACCTTTTAACCCGAGTAAGGCAGTAGGCACAAGTGAGGAAAATTATACAAAGGACCAGTTTGTATATTGTGTACAATATGAAGAGAGTAACATGAAATTAACATCATGTTATTTCTTTTTTTTTTTTTCTTTTTTGATGTCCCTTACAGTCCTTTTGTGATTTTGTGTTAATCAGGTTTTTACATAATTTATAAAAAATGCCAGTTCAACCTTCAAATGTAGAATTGTAAAGAAAAAAAATCCGACAAAACAACGCTCTGTACTCCAAATGCAACTGTTTCAAATGACTTTTGGAGATTTTATCTGCTGTACTCAATGAGTGTAAGCTTTTTTTTAAAAAAAAAACAAAAAACAATAAATAATAGTTTTCCTAGTGTGTCACTTTGATATTGTCTCATACCTTTCTTTCTTTCCTTCTTCAGAAACTGGAGGCTAATTTTCCACAGAACACAGTAGAAACTGAAATCCATTTAGATTTAGATTTAGATTTAGATTTTAGTCTTACAGGCCCAGTTTGACACTTGACTGGGACTTTTTATGTATATGTGTATAGTTAAATTAAAAGACTGATCACCTATTTTTACGTTTTTGCTATTAATGGACATCAATTTATAAATCCAGCTCTGTGTTTACTTGTTAAAAAGGGATTCACTCTTTTTCTGTACAGCAGATTTTCTTTACCTTCCTGATATCACATGCACTAAAATGATACAGAGGTAACACTGTATTTTATGCAGTGTTAAAAAGTCATAGTAATGTTTGGGTAACGATGATTTTAAGGAAAAAGGGCAAAGTATTAAACTGGTTCATTTGCAGTTAATAGTGATAAATTGCATAACCTATCGATTCTTAGTTAATGCACTGCAGCCATACCACAAATTTAAATGTGAAACTTGTATATAGGCAAGTATTCAATACATCAAATATGGATAAAAAAACTGAACTCAAGTTAAAAAAAAAACCTTTTTGACCTAGTCTTACAGTTTTGACCCACCATAAGCAATTTTATAACTTTCACCAATTTTTAATTTCCTTTAATTTTCCTTTCCTGTTGCAAATTATGTTCCATTCCAGTTTGTTGATTCAACAGCATGTCTGTGGAATGAGATTATAAACTGACCTGCATGATGTGTAGTAAACCTGCAGCAGGGAAAGCAAATTCCTCTAATTATTAAATGACATTAACTACTTGTTCCTTAATGTGTAAAAATTATCCTTAAAACACCCATGTTTGTCTTGTCCAACATTTATAGTAACAGTTTGTGTAAATAATTTTTACATGTTAGAAAAAAAACACGAGTCCAAAAGATGAATATAAACCTGCTTTAATTAAGGAAATGTAATAAAATCCTTTGTACATGACCTCTCCACAGAGGTTCCTTGTGTCCATACATGCAATTCTCATGTCTGAGGTAATGTTACAAACGAACTGAAGAAACTAAAACCAAACTGGATCAAATGTCGGCATCGGACGATAACTAAACCAGGGTCGATTTGGAGTTGCCGTTTGGTAAAACTATCACCAAATTCACATGCACTTTATCGAGGAGAAAGGATGAGAAGATCTGATATACTTAACAAATGTAGGTGTATATGGTTTGTAGCATTTTTAGGTTATTCTCTTCAGTTTATAAAAAGTTCACTTATACAAACAGACAAATGTTTCATTCATAGCTCTTTCCTCAATGTACAGCTCATCAGCCCACCTTCTGCATAATGCATAGACACAGAAAGCTTAATCACAACCAAAGGAGCTATGGTGTGTTATCATTTACTAAAAGATGTTGAGATTCACAGCTGCAGATACTGCATTTACATGAGAACAGCTTCTAAGTGTGTACAAAGTGTAAACCATAAGCTCAGTTAAACCATCTGAATATGCCGTTACATAAAAAGGGGTCACTCTCCTATTCTCTAAAGGATTTACGTATAAGAATTCAACGTTATGGCACTAAGTGATAAAAGCCGATCTCATTTCAATAAAAAACGGTCTTGTTTCAAAATTGTGGCAGTTGAAACAAATGCAGTCTCACGTGGTTGGATTAAAACAAGCATCTAAGTGAATACAGTCAGTTGTGCAGTTAACACCACCTAAGCAGTTTCAGATGACCACTAATTTCATATTATTGATATTTTCTGAGTAAAAACTGGGGTACAATGTCGTCAGGTTTATTGATACTTAGCCTTATTGATTGATGCTTGTCCTAAATTATGACACTGAAAATAGTCTTATAGTAAAAGAAGAAAATGACTTTACTTCACTAAATATAACATTTATCCAACTTAATATTTCACCACAAAAATATGTCTTTAAAGGATTCCAATGACTTAATAAGTACTCCAGAATGTCGTTTCCAAATCATGGCTTTTTTCATCTTTAAAAAGAGAAACAACTGAAATTACAACAGTTCATCTAATTGTCATTTGAAGCAATGTTTTGCCCTAGTTCCACAGATTTTTTTTTGTTTGTTTTTATGTTTTCAAGTTAATTAAATTTTAATTGCATTGCCATGACGTCGAAAATGCTCCATAAGGCACTACAAGAGGCAAATCCCATGTTTCCAGAAGCAAAGGTCCTGTTACGTCATTGCCCTCTGTTAGTGTGACGGGTCTCACAACCCAGAATGAGCACTTGTTGACTTGTAGGCTTGTGTCCAAGCTGATGAGAAAGTAAGGCTGTCGCCTCCAGGATGCCAGCCTCAGGGTGTCGGGGTCACACAGAGTGGCTGGTTTCCATCCAGACGCACCAGTCGGAACCGACACATTTCATGTCTACAAAGCCGAGAAACGTGCAAAGGACAAGGATTATATGCAGGGGAAAAAAAGTACGTTGTGAAAACACAAAACCATCTGAGTCAAGTTGGTCGAACTTGATAAAACAAGTTCAATCAACAACACTGACTTACGCCAGAATCTGAAATTTTACGAGCACACGGAGGTCGGCGAGTGAGTTCAACATTAATCTTAATCATGGTTTGCATTGTTTGAGAAGAAACCACCATGACTTTATTAATGATTCTAATATATTAATGACAAGATAGGAGTTTTAATTCTCCAACAATGCATGCTGGGAAATCTGCTAATATGCTGACAATGTAATTATACAGCCTCAGTGACTCAGCAGTACCCTCATTCAATACATCCTCGCAAATAAAACAATTTCAAATCACAGCAACTCATGTTTTTACGTTCTGAAAGTAAAAACAAGACATTTTAAGTTGAATATACTGAAATTGATAAAACATATGTATTTGCATCAAGTTAATGATAAAAGATTAGTTCCACTGAAGTCCAGCATTGTTTTTCATTTTAGGTTTAAATTAACACAGAACAGAAACAACAAGAAGAGACCCACCCTCTAGATCTTAACGCTCTCTGTCCCGTACACATTGTAGCCTTCGCGGTACGTGGCAAAATTCTGGGTGCTTGCCGGAGGGGCTGGCTTAAAGTTTTGGGCGTTCTTGGCCAGCTTCAGTCTTTTGGTTTCTTGTCGTGACTTATAGCAGAACTCTATCAAAGCCACGGTCATAGCCAGGCCAAGCCCTCCCACCAGAATATAGAAGACTCCTGCCACATTGCTCAGGCTTAGTGCGCTTGTCTTGTCCTGGGGGAGGTAAAGACCACCATTAAGACTTTTTTTTAAACTGGCACTCTTAGTCTGACCTCAAACAACATGTACACCCACACCAACATAAGTCTTATATGTACATTCTGCTGCACTGTGACTAAAACAGAAACTTTGAGGTTCTAATTGTGTCTACAAAGGTGTATTTGCTTAATTTAGCCTATAAGTGGCATGAATTGGAACAACTTAAATATGTCTAGTTCCTCCTGTGGAGTTATTGCTACTCTAAAGAGCTGGAGAGGTGAACGTAGAGAGAGCTGCTATCTATGGTCTCTTTAAGAGACCACCTCTAAAGGAAGGCGGTCGTGGTCGTACAGGTCTACGGATTAAATCCTCAGTTCACTATCAAACTGTAGCTGCTCAACTTCAACACACTGCATTTGTACAATCAAAGTGGCAAACTGTGGAAGACGAATTGAACCATTTTGCTGCTATTAAAAGCCAAACAGTAACATTGAAATTCATTTATGTGAGTTTTACCATTTGCATTCTAAACCTGTGGGACATTTTATAGGTCTGAAGGCAGTTAATTCCACTTTTTATACCTATAAAAGTCTATTAACTGGCTTAAGAACTTATTTAAATGAATCAAAGATATAAGAAATGTTCCTTAATTTGACACTCCATCTATGAGTCATGACTATTAAATACCATTTGACCACTTTGTGCTCAGATGGTATTTAAAGGTCAGTTTGGACTTTGTCAGAATAAGGATGCCTTGGGGAAACTTGCTGGTCATGTCGGAGTTAATATACACAGTTTGCATACAAATGAATAAGAACACCAATAAACTAAATTTCAATAGAGGTTTGGATGACAAAATGGCAGTATAATGGTTTCAATTCTATGATTCAACTTTTTAAAATTTTATGGTATGAATAAAAAAATAGTAATGTGTAATCATGCTGCAATTTTAAAAATCTTTAATTGTCTATATAAAGCAGTAATGGAGTCACATTAATGTAATGAGTCATGAGCAGAGTGTAAATAAATCCGACTATGTGTGAAGCACATCTAGTTTTTAACGTTTTTGTGTTACTCTGAGGGCAAACAAGCAAGTATTCAGATATATCATGTCATGGTTAACATGTCTGACAGTATGTATGCTTTAGATGTTTGCATATGAACAGTTAGGTCAAAATGCATTTTGCAATCAGTATAAAAAGACCTGCAGCGACTGACCTTACTTCCAGAGTCCTTGGTTCCACATTCACCCTTATCGTACCACCATTTGTTTTTCAGCTTGTCTAAGATGCCTTGTTCACTGAGTTTCAATACTGCAAGGTTTACAGGAGTTCTTCACGTGGGAAATAACATAAATAACATTTTATTATGTTATTTTATGTTATTCAACTTTTTAAACTACTTTATACTGTGCAAAGCGATAGAGTAGGGTCCTGGCCAACACATCACAGATAGCAAGCAACACTACATTATATATAAATATAAATATATGACCTTTCAAAATCCATGACTACCCTAGCATGCCAGACCCCAGCTATATCGCTTTGAGTAATCGGCACACACTGATCACAAGAAGAGGAAAGATTTAAACTTGCAGAATAAAGCAGCTGCTGCATAGCTTTCACAGAATGACAGAAAACAGAGGCAGTAATTGCTGAGGGCACATTTTTTTGCTATTGGCAGCCTTTTTGATATTTTAGCAAGGTGGATCTAACAGGAACCCTTTCTTGACTAACAGACAAAACACAGCAGTCCAATTTCATTAAAAGCTCTTAGAGGCCAATGTCTGACAAAATCACCCCTTTAAATCACAAAAATATGTCTACTGGGATTCCCCACGCTTGAAAACATCTTTTGTACCAACCACACAAGCAAAAATGCAAATTTAGATCCTGCTTCATAAAATTTATTGGGAAATCTGACACGATTAGGTCGCTATGGTCGAGAAAATTTGATGTAAGAGTCTCTAAAGACACTTTCTGAACCGAATCCCTGATGAGCAGGGTACAAGTTTGCGGGGTTTCGTTTTGCAAGACATTTTGCTCAATTTCCAGACTGCCTGATTTCCAGGCCTATTTCCTTTCAGAAAAATATCAGTGTTTATAATCCAACATCATCAAATATATTGCATTCACCACTGCGTTCGTTGTATGTCAAATCGAATACAAATCACGTTTACTGGTTATAAACAGAATAAATAAGATAAATGGATAAAATTAAAAAAAAGAAACTCATGCATGATGTTAAGTGAATGATCTGCTGTCCTGTTCTCCAGTCAGAGTTCTTTCAGAGGAAAGGTTATGACGATTCTGTTTGTTAGAGTAGTGGAAACTACCTCACAAAGGCAAATAGCAGAAACTAGACACTTGATTTGATAAGAATTTATTTTACAGAGGAGTAGAGGGGAACTTTTAACTAAATGGCTGTTTCACTTAATGAATCAAGCCAGTTTCAACAAAGATCCTCCAGATTGCATTATTCGAAAAATAATACATTGTAGAAGCTCTATATTAAACTCTATATTCCTATGGTACAATTCAGGGACGATGAAATGCAAACAAATAAGCTTGCAAGCGAGGGTTGTTTCATTTTTAAATCCATTTGGGAGAAACAGTTAAAAACTAGCAAATACTTTTGTTTAAGCGGGCTGTGTTCATTACAATATTAAACATATTTCTGTTGCTCACTACTGATGAGTATCTAGTGTCTCAGTCTTACTATCAAGTGTTTTTGTCTCCTTGTGACACCCTCAGTGTGAAAACGGGGCTCTACGCCTCAGTTCAGCAGGGTGACAAGATTTAGCTTCAAGGCTCTTTAACAGCAAACACCCTCCACACTGACTAGGAGCCAAGGACTCTCCTGCTCGTAGCTGCTCTGACCTTTGACCTCCCTGAACAGAAAAGAGAATTTGGCTAAACCAAATGATTTGGTGTCATATTCACATTCATCTTTAAAAGGCTTTGTTTTCCTCGGTGTAAAATCGTTTTGTCATTTAGCCACGTAATGATGTCTTCACAGCATCTTGGGTAGGATGAATTACTACAATGACTTGATTTTTCTCTTCTGTTACAATAAATACAAAGAAAAACTGGTCTTATGCTGTTATTATTGAAATTTTTCAGACAATATGCTTGTCATCAGATAAAGACCCTCAGACACACCACCAGATGGTGGCCATGGACTTCAATAATGTATTGATGTGCACTGTCTAGGTTCACTGCTCAGAAACACTAAAACCTAACAGATATATATTAATAGCCGGAGGGACAAGCCTGATGTTTACTAATACACTGGAAACTTCCTGACTATGTTGTTATTTGTACTATGATGACAGTACAGAAAATTATGTAAAGTCATTAAAATGTCTTTAAAAAAATCATGATGGAGACAGATGTGGCTGAAGGGCTGTTTTAAAGGGACTTCACAACTGAAAGGGATCATTTGTCCAAAACTCACCATGGGGATAACAGAGAGAGAAAGAGGAAGGACAGATAACTGCATATGTTTGCTTTTCACATCCCGAAGCAACTTGGGTTTGTAATTACTTTGTTACAAACATAAAATTGTAGCATTAAAGTGCTTCTGTTCTATTGCCTTTTGCAGTTTGGTTTGTACTGACGATTATCACCTCCTGTCATTTAGTGTTTAAACAGAAAAGGCTGTGAGTTGTCCCTAAACTCTGATGTAATAGCAGCTGGTTGACAGTTCCACAGAGACAGATAAACTAAACTGAGACAGATAAGATGTGAATCACATCTAAAAAACAAAACAACTAAACGAGAGCACTTCCGCAATAAACAACTCAAATTAATGCAACATCCCAGAATAACATTATTGTACTGCCAAGTACTGTTACATACTGAGTAATTAGAGCCGTCCCACACAGACCATTTTACAAACAGATAATGTTATGAAACATAGAGAGCAAAATAAACTCGATTATGAGTTGTAACAATGGAAGAGAGATGTTTGCTTAAGTTTGGTGCTAAGACCCTGTCTACAAATTATCCGAGTCCTGTATATGCCGATTTACTCTGACTGTAAAGAAGTATTACTGTAAGCCCCCAATTTATCATTTATAATCAGAAAATGAGCATCTAATAAATGGTTTATAACTTATTAGAATGTAGTGAACGCAGCTGTAAGGACATTTTTACAAAAGTCTTCTACTATGTGAGTGGCCATATGAAGAGTTATGGTTTTAAGACAAATACATCAATAAACTTACTTGCTTAAAACGACATCAGTGTTTTTTTCAAATACCATATATATATATATATATATATATATATATATATATATATATATATATAATTATCACGTAAATAAATGTAATGTATAGTTTTAGTTTTACAGTGTTTTATATACTGAAAAATTGCACAACCGATCTACTCACTAGGTCAACATACACTTAAGCATTACATATATTTTACATTTTTCATACCTTTTCTAATTCAAATTCTTATTCTTACTCTTATTAGTATTCGTTTCGTACATGGGACTCAAGAGTAGTTTACCATGCATTTTACTGCACTTATTGTATGAGCTGTCAAATGAAAGCTTTAAATCTTGAATCAGCCCATCCCTCTGTTTGCCTAAATCGTAAAAATCTGATAATTGCACAGTGTAAGGTGAAAATCACTGGGGAAGTTCAATGCATTAAATATGTTTTTTTTTTTCCCATGCCTACTAACAGTACTAAGGTTTATTTAAGCTGTCTCTCTCTCTCTCCTTCAGATTCAGTGTGTGTCCCACCCACTCACCGGCTCACTCTTTCATATGTAACTCTAATCCTGAAAAATGCTGTTAAACACTAAAACACACTGTTGTCACCAGCGTACTGTATACTGCAGCTCACATCAGCAGTTGAGGCTTGTATGTCCTTTCAGTTTCACCTTCTCTCTGGTTATTGTCCTATGATGTGAAGGCTTATTAATTATGCATCCAGCTGAACAATCAGCTGAGTTTTTGAATGACTTGATTCTCTCAAGGACTAAAAGTTTTACATTACAGACTCATTTTGAAGATTGACGTTACTAACTTTAAAATACCTGACCTCATATACAATTATGTGACCTTAAGGAAAGATGTCTAATGATTTTTAAGTAGACATCATAACAGAATATAATAAACACCTGTGCAGTCTATTACAATGCAGTACAAACCCCAGGGCTATAAATCTTACATTTGTGAAGCTTAATAATTCATACTGTTCAGGGTTTTTTTTTATTGAGGCTGTGTCAAGGAGGTGTTTATTCACCGTATACAGTCATTTTATTATTTAATATTGATTAAATTATTGATGTTTTTGAATTTGATACATTGTATAGATGTTTGTTTTAATGTGTTAATCCCCTGTAGCTGTTCTGGGTCAGTGTGTAAACGGCGAATTCACTGATTCTGACTTTGGGTCGCATCAGAACTTTGTTCTGTCTGCAAAACAGGAAAGCAGTGTCTAAAAACATTCACGACCACACAAAGTAAGTCACAACGCGAACAACCCATGCACAACACTGACTCCCATGGCCAAGCTAGGACCTAAATCATATCCTGTATGATGTCAAATTAAACAAACATAGCACATTAGAAACATAAATTACCCAAAGAGATGTGAATATTTTATATCATCCAGCTTTGATTAATAATATACCTGGTTTGGTTTTAGTGAGCATTTCTGGATATAAAAACATTCTAATATTTCTACTAATTGTAGGAGATATAAATATATGTGCTGAATTTGGTTTTAGCAGCCTAATAATAATACGAGAATATATTAAGATGTGAAAGTCATATTTTCTCAGTGGTAGTTACATACAATATATTTTACATGTCATTGTTAAATTACCCACACATGCATTTCTGGAAGTGAAATAAGGACCAAGAAATATGGCAGTCAGATGTGATAGTGTTACGCTGATCGTTTACTCTTTCTTTAACCAAGGGATTGAAGCAAATTGCCAGCGAGAGGAGACAGCGTCTTTGTGTTATCCCACTGGCAGTATCCATGTCCTGCTCACTCAGAAATGAATGACTCCAGTTCATAACAGCAAAGTTTGCCTTGTCTCCTCTCTCACAAAATGCCGGGAGTGCTGTGGTCATGAGGCAAGCTGAAGAGCAGAGGCAGAGATGGATCCACAGTAGGGCTTTTACTGTGCCCTGGTGTCTGAAACAAAAAAAATTAGGGGCCTCATTTATAGAAAGGTTGTACAACAGATTTGATTGAAAAAAAAATCCGCATCAGTGTCAGTATTTTACAGATAGAGTGATCTGGGAAAGGTCCCAGCTCTTCTGCAGAGCTGAGCCTGATATGCACAGCTCTAAAGAAGTTTAAGTGAAGATATATTATGTTGGAAAGCATGTGCACACAGAATGAAAAAAGCTCTTCTATAATTTAAATCCTCTTCTTTGTTTTAACTCGACATTTAAAGCGAGACTATGTAACTATTTTGTGATACAAAAGTTAACATCAGAAAATACAGTGTGCCGCTTTCCTGTAATTTTCACTTGTGGCGAAAGCGGCTCCTGTTTAGCTAAACTTGCACAGTCTCACTTTAAGGTCTGAATGCATCTTCATTCATTCACTAAGTGCACTGTGAAAGATTATTCTGAAACAAATGTAAGATTCAAATCAAATCCTCTTGTACAAATGGAGCCCCTGGTCATATCTTACAGTGTACCACTGCAGGGTTTACCAGGTTGGTGTGGCCATGGAAAGACTTTGACCGGCCTTTCATCAAGACCAACCAAAGGTTTCTGTCAGTCTTACGCTGGATTTCGATGAGAGAGTGTTGGACAGAAAAGTTTGGACCGTTAGTTGTCACTCTTTCATTAGAATTCTCACGTTTGCCTGTGATGCTTAGTCCCCTCAAGATAACGCTGTTTCCCATGCCTAACACCCCGGCGGCTGTCGTTCAACGTAAAGATACTGATCAAGCGAGAATAGGTTGGATCTTCACTTTAATCCTTCTAGCAGTATTCTGAAAGCCACATATGAATATACAAAGCTTTCATGTTGGCCTGTAGATATAAAAACCAGAGGGAAAGCTTGTTTCTGTCTTTCATAACCACGGGCCAAGAACACAGAAACATCTACTCTGTCACAAGCACGACATTAAACTCGTAATATTCACTTTTTGAACTTCTCCGGTTCTAATTCTGCACTTTTATCTCCTCCATTAGCCAAGTAAAGGGTTCCCAGTTGATCACAGTTGCAGGATAAAAATGGAATTACAAACATATTTATCAGTAACCTATGGACATATTTTTGGGCCCAAAGACTGCAGTGAGTGACGACAGCCTTGCCGATTACTCTGTTCTAGGGTACCCGACTTTGGTGACATTGAGGCTGACCTTAGAGTCACCTCCCCCGCTGCCGCACTCTCCCTTGTCGTACCACCATTTGTTTTTCAATTTGTCCAAGAGGCCTTGCTCATTCAGTTTTAACACTGCCAGGTTAACAGCATTTCTTGAAACGATAAAACATAGCTTGTAAGAAAATGAACAGGTCCGTGAGAAATCTAATATAGAATATTAGTAAAAAATAGCTTTAAATATCAATGGTTCATAAGGGGAGCACGGAAGGGACAAATTGGTAAAGAATTTCACTGGTGTGAAAGGGTAAGAAGCAATTTTACAGCAAAGAAAATGTTAAATATTAGAGAGGTGGCATGGAGGGTTACATTGCTTGTAACTGAAGTGTGCGGGATGGGGACATTCTGTCATTGCTGAATTAGAAATAAGAACATCCAGCATGCAGCTTAACATTCATCACAACCGACAGACCAGCATTTTTAACTAGCAAAATTAATTAAAGAAATATTTCAGTGTTGAATTTGAAGCAATGCAAAAGGGGCAACACAGAAACCGGGAGGGGGAGGAGAGTTTGAAGGGGGAAAGAGCAGAACAAACAAGGTTGGGGAAGGTGACGGTGCACATCAACATTCAAATGGATTTACTGCTTGTGACTACTATACCAATAACCTTAAGAGAAAGGAGAAAGTAACACAGACACAAACCAGATACATAGGACAGAACAGAAAATGGCTGAACATGTTGATTCACTTTAAATAATACTGTTCACTCATTGATGTACTTGGGAAAAAAAAGAATAATTAAGGAGTGAGGAAGAAGAGAATGACAAAAGGAAACATCAGGGTAGGTGGAATACTATAACAACATGGAGGATATTGTTATATTATCCCACCCACCTTAATGCAGAGCCTTTAGGTGTGGCCACGCCGTAGCCCTTAGAGTCGAGGTTGCCGCCCACTTTCATGGTGTCGCATGGCTTCCGCTGCTCTATGTACTCGTTCATAGTGGACTCGAGAAGGAAGGCGAACTTGCCCTTTGACTTTCGTACCCGGGAAACCCCGTCTGGAGTTGTCTTGGCAAACACTGAGGGTTCTGCCGATTTCATGTACGACCACATTTTCTCATAAACTGCTATTTTGGAGCGCTGCATTTGAGGACACAGAAAGAAGACAGAAACAGTTTAGTTATGCACTTAGCAAAACACTGATAACCATGAACACATTCATAATGGGCCGCCGTGGGTTTAAGTTAAAGCACTTTTCTAGAGGTTTCGGGAAAAGTGCTTAGTGGCTGTCTTTTTAAGAGGTACATGAGAAGATTTATGCCACTCTGTGCATTAATTATTGAGCTACAGCCAGGAGGGGACTAGCTTAGCTTAGGGTCTGAATCCTATATTTTATTTTCTAAAAAAATACAAGGCCCTATACGAGACTCTTTGGACATTTTCCTTGTCTTAGAAAAACCTGCAACAACCTCATCCTTCTAATCAACATGTTCTATCTCTTGGTTGAATTATGCACTAACAACAAGTTTTGATGCTAAGCCAACAATCAACTTACTGCTTTAGCTTCACACTTAACGCACAGGAATGCTTGAGTGGTATCAGTCTCCTCAACTAACGCCCAGCAAGAAAGCAAATAAGACAATAATCCTATATTTCTAACTATCTCTTCAATGCAACTCTGAATCAGACAGGAAAAACACTGATGCTGCTGCTGCAGCTGCTGCTGCCATGATCAATGGCCACGTCCCTATCACTATTGTGACAGCAGGTGTTTTCATTGAAGTGTGTCATTGAAACAGCCGCTGAAGTGTAATATGCTTGAACATTTCAGCACATATGGGGCAGTGCAATGACAGTTTTCCGCCTCTTGTAAAATCAGAGTGGATTTACCTTTTAAATGCAAACAGTGCAGCAGAGGTAGTGGGCCTTTTGCCAGCAGCCTAACGTCTGACAATCTGGCAGCTCAGCAGAAGCAAACTGTGGACCATGTTTGGTATCAATATCAACAGACAGCCCTGACCCCCTCTTCCTCTTCCTTAGTGGTCGCTCCTACCAGTAGGACACAGCTGGAGTCACACTCATCATGGTTTGATATTCATTAAAATCTAATCAATCCTTGCAAATTCATGCAAATTCGTGTTATCAGTACACTTGATTTGATTATGTGGTGGATGTAACATTTTAAATAATGATCTGTTGTGGAGCATAATGATACAACATGAGCATGAAATATGTAGTGATTGAAGGCACCAACAAATATTGCATTGTAAGATGTCAAATTAATGTTTAAGTGCAAAGACTTCATATACATTCCTCCATCTAAAGTCCAAGTCATTGCTGTAACCAGTGGCCTGCTGTTGGACAACCTTCCATTAGCTATCATTAAAGACATTTTTTGAAGTTTTTAATGAAGTTGAGTCAGTTAGATGTTTTTCTTTTTTTTGTACTTTGTTATTTCTGGTTTGGGCTTAATGCCTGATTTTCCTCTGCGAATCCCTGACTGATTTCTACTATGCTCAAGCCTTTGCAGCTCTTCTTTGAGTGCATTACTTTTTTTTTAAAGCAGCCGGCAAGTTGACAGATTGCCTTCATCATTTCAGTTGCTGTAAGCAAATGACCCACACAGTCGGTGAGAAGAAGACCTGCTGGTTGATCAGTCTCCCAAAAGGTAAATGTTTTTTCTTGTAATTTCTTGTTTCACGCTAACATAAACCAATACAGTTAAAAAAAAAGACTGAAATCATGAGTGATCAGTCTGTCATGATTTCACAGTCATATGTTGTAACTTGCTCACATGATATTAAGTCAAATACCACTTCAAATTGTTTGTTTAAATTGCTGTTGGTTCACCCTGTAACGGCACCGTCTTTAATACATTTGACCTGCTCTCTCCGAGACTGGCAGTTTCACCTCTATGGCCCAGTCAGCTGCCAGCTGGAGCAGCTACAGACATGCACAGCATAGCCCGGCTCTGACACTCAGTACGCTGCTAAAAATGGCCAGCGAGAGGCTGATCGCTGGCCACTGGGGAGCCGCAGTACACAGCTGTCTACAATAGAGGGGAAAAATGGAGAGGAGGCTGCGTTAAACTGGGCTAATGTGACCTTCCATCCTCAGCTTGGAAATGGAGAAGCAGCTCAGAGGGAACTTTGGGGTTGAAAACTTTTCATATTTCCACATGTAATCTTGTCAGGATCATGTTTATGGCATGACAGTAAAGTAGAAAAGTGCAACCAAGCATCTGACAAGCATCCGGAACCTTGATAACTGGGCACAAATGTATTTACTTGGTTATTTATAGTATTTGATATAGAATCAAGTCTGCTTATCCTGTTTTATCCAGACTGTGTGTTCGGCAGCTGTGTGAGTCAGTCTCACATCATGTCTGGTAGGTTAAAGTAAAAGAAAACATCGGAGTGAACTGACAAACTATGTCAGCTCAGTGTTGTGTACTGCAATATAAATAATTCACCAGAGATGTAATGGATTGCGGGCTCGGGCTAGTGAGTGAATCATTCTTGACATATGCACGATTTCAGTTCAGTTGAGTGTTCATGTAAACACTCTTAACATGACAATAATAGCTGATGACAGGCCGGACCATAGTGTGAAAACAGCCATTCTTTTCTGGGTTACATGAAGATGCAGGCTTGTCAGGAGTTGGGTGTTGAAATCTGTGAAACTCCTCGTGATGTCAGGCTGATACATCCATTGAGAAATATTCTCACTGCGGCAGTTGTGGCTCAACAAAGACAAACTATTAAAAAAATCATCCTTCATTAATGACTGGTGTAACCAGTGCAATAAATTAACCCACAAACTGTTCAGATCCTAACACATTTTCATATCGTGAAAGATACGCAATCATTTTCTTGTTACACTTATGATATATCTTTTCCCCTCGCTCTCTTTTTCCTAACTTTATAAAACATCTGACATTAAATCTCACATTATTCACTGAAAAACAACAACAAGTAAGCAACAAGATAGTGTCAAAATCAGCAGCTTATTCAAAGATATTCATGTATCAAATCCCAATTTTATTGTAAGTAGAAGCAATTGAAGCTCGAGGAAACATAATAAGCAACAATTCATTGCAAAATAATATGTTGAACTTGAGGATTATTTGTTAGAGATTTCCTTTGAAGGAAATTTTGATATTTGGAGATTTAGCCTATTTGCTTTCTTGCAAAGAGTAACATGAGAAGACTGATAAAAAAAGATAACTGTATTTGCGGCTCCTATTAATCATTAGCTTTTCATCATCTGATTTCATCAACTGTTGCTCAAAATGGCTCCTCAGCACTGACATTTCCAGTTAGGAGGAAGAAAAGCAGAATATTTGTCACTCAGGATGTAGTCACTACATACCTGTCAATTATCTCCTCAGGAGCAACTTTGACAAATAACAGCCTGCCAGATAAGTTATTGATTTGCACATCCACAGAGTGGAACTGCTGCTTATGGACCTGCTTTAATGTGATAATTCACTGTGATGTCTCTAAATTAAACAGTGGGTGCATTTTAATCAAAAAGGGCTATGTTTAGAGCTGATGTGCAACCTACAATATACCCTTTTTTTACTACCTCATATCTTTTACAACATGATAACTCATTCTTCACCAAGCTTTAGTTTAGTTTCCCATTTATTATTGCATCTGTTATCTGCCCCTCCATCCGCAATAACAGAGCCTCTCTCAGAAGTCTAGTCAGAATTATTACAAAGTGTAAGAGGAGAAAATCAGCACAGAATCTCTGTCACCTATGCGGTTCAGGATGTGTTGTATTAAATACATTTGTTTTGCAATCTCGGAGAAAACTACATCCTCCTAAATCTCCTAAACAGATCTTTGAAACAGTTGATGTCATTTTCAGAATCAGTAACCAACCACCTGGATTCTTCTGCAGCCTTAAGTGCTGCAGTTTGTTGGATTCTCCTTCTCTTTGCTACATAAAATCTTTTCTGAACAGCCACATTTTTCACACGTTTAAGTAACGATTTTAAAGCACTGCAGTGCAGGCAACAGCGAGTTACAGATGACCTCCTCAGCACTGATCACAGTGATTGTTCCACCTCAGTTCAGCTTTAGTTCAGCTTGGCACGGCAGATCATGTCATCCTGCTTTAACGCCTTTATATTGTAAATTGGTTGGGTCACAGAAACGTTACATGCTTCTCTACTTGGTCACATCCCTGCAAAATCATTCCCTTCCACTTTTAAGCAGCAAGCGAGCATAAGAATCTTTCATCCCAAAGTTTGAAATCTTACCAATATGTGTTTTTCGCTTTTTCTCCTGAAAGCATTTCATGCTTTAATTTAATTAGGTTTTGACTGACTCTGTGCTAACAAGAAAGTCCTCTCCTGTCATAAGCAAGTGTAAAATAGAGTAGATAAGTAAATCTAGTGGAAACACACTGTATTATCCTCACTGTATTTCCGCACATTTGCATTAGCTGTCTGTAGAAGAGTGTATAAGATGTGATTCTATAACTCCCTGAGTGCTGCAGCTGGGTCTGAAACCGGCACACAGTACCAGCCTGATCACTCCCAAATCTAAAGGAGTACAGGGTTTGTATTTACCAAATGTCTCAGACTCATGTAGAGCAATCACACCAAGAGACAGAGAAGGTCTAAAAATAGGCACAGCTCAATGTGGCACATTGGATGTGAATGACATTTCCATTTCCGAGGAATAGGATGCCTTCTTTGAGATTGCAGGGTTTTTTTCACAGAGGCCCACAAACTGGAATTATAATGACTTCTTGTAGTTATTCTTGAAAGTTTTTTTTTTTTTTTGCTCGAAAGTTTCAAACACTTACAGAGCAAGCCTGAATATCAGACTGAACTGTCATTTACTTTCACTTCATTCTTTATGATTCAGAGATGTGGGCAGCGATTCAGAGGCCAAGACAGAATCAGTTTCACTATTTGATGCAGAATTTCAAAAATCAATACATGATTTTCCAAATGGTTATTTCATTAAAGACATGCACAATTTGTCACCTGCTTTTCTAAATGGCCAACACTAAACGTTGTTGAGCCAGTTATGTTTTTCAGGTTGCAGCTTTATCTGTATTTTACTGCAATATGTTTATAAACTGTGTGACCTTGAGTATTTATGCCCTTGCTTTGGGAGCACTAATCTGTAGTGGAGATAAAAATTAATCTACATATTAGTTGAGGTGCCGTGAGGCTAATCGGTTTGGTTTATGGTTCGATGAGGGAATACAACTGTCCCAGTTCTAAAGCAGAATTATTCTTGTAGCAAAAAAAGTATACAACTAAAGAAAAAAAACTTTTCATTTTGATAGTGAACCAAAGTTAATTCTGTGGACAAGGTGGATTTGCAACCAGACTAATAACAATATTTATTCCCTGTGGTATCAAAGTAGGGGTGATGCTCTACTCTGACTTGAAAAATAGATCTTATCTTCACTTTTCATCCCTAAGCAAAGTCTTTGAAACCGCTTTTCTTTTCGCCATTTACTCCCTCAGTAATATTTAATTCCTTTCTTACAAAACAGTTTTTACCACCATTCTATTGTGTGCTGAATTAATCAAGTTTTGTTGCATTATTAGTACTTTGGAGGCACTGTATCAGGGAAAATATACAATTTTAGACATTGTTTTATTGATTCTTCATGCAATTTATTACCTGGCAGGTAATAAATCAAAACCCACAGGAAAGCCCCAGAGACTAATTCAGTTCTGTGCTTTCGGCCAACATTAACTGCTGTTAGAGAAGCTCTTGTTATACAGAGAGAGCATGGATGACAGCCAGTTGAGACACTCACCCTAAAAAACTCCTTAGTGGAGCCTGAGTCTAACGTCCCATAGGCAATTTCTGTCTGCTTGGCCAGGTCCTCGGCGCTCTCGATTGGAGAGACCATCCTCTCCACGGTGAGGAAGGCAGCCAGATTGGCCGTGTAGGAGGAGATGATGATTAGGGTAAAGAACCACCACACTCCTCCGACAATACGCCCGGACAGGGACCTAACAGGAGGATATGAAACAGAGATGCATGAGAGCAGTGTGCACAAATTTATATAAGGAGGTGGAAGAGGATTTTATAATTTTCCATTCTGTCTCGAGCGTTTGACGCATCATCCCCTCAGAATAAGCTTAAAAATCTCTTTCCTTAATTTGAGTAATGGTATAGTTTTGGATCAACCGTCAATGTAACTTATGAAGAGAGGCACTATAATATGCATGTCCCTAGTGCTCCATGCTATCACCTATTTGCAGAAATTAATTTAAGTATCATTAACTTTATGTAGCAGCCTTTACAGCTGATTCAGTCCTTTAAAGTAATAATAAGCCCCATTAACTTAATATGACTGTGGTTTCAGGTGAGCAACCCTAGTTTGCCAAAAATGCTCCGCCCAACAACAGCCTAAGTCCAGCAGCCTGTGTTTGATGTTGAGTGCAGGCATTTGTTAGTGTTTGATCCATAGTTGTTATGGTATTGAAAAATGTAAAACTCTCCACCACAAATTTAGAGTGTGATTAGCTTAAAAGCTTTGTCACCTGGGTATCATGTTTTCTAGGGACTTAATCAATTCTTCACAGTTTTCACATTGTGGAAAAGGCTCCGACTTCAAATCTGTGCCTCACAGTACGACCCCAGGTTAATATTTTCAAAATTTGCCTTCAATATCTACAATATGTTGTTACTCCATCATCAAGGTTTCAGAGAGACTGTGTTTCTAGACAGATTAACTTAAATTCTTATCTGTAAATGGCTGCAATAATAGAGATTATTATCTAAAAGGTCCCATTGAGGTCAGGTTACCATACTTTAAATGAGTCAGTCTAAACATGGTTGAGCCAGAGGCAAAGTTTAGCCACAAAAAATGCACTAAAGATTACAGAAGGAGTGATTAAGGTATTGAAATAGAGAATACAATGCCTCTTCCAGTGATTACAGCAACCTGGAAACTGTTGCTCTATTAAGCTATAAAGCACTGTTAAGCAAAAAGTATGGAGTCAGGAGTTTCCCTTCAATGTACTTTGGTGCCGGAGTAAGATCCCCCATCTGCTGCTTAATTGATTCTTTGGATTAACTGTGGACACACAGCTTCAAATTCCAGCTTTCCAGAGGCTGCCTCCTCCAAGCCTCTTCACAGAACCGACTCATGTTATACTCAACTATAGACCTGGGAACATCAGCTTATATTTAGTCCCTGTCATCATTAATCTTCAGATTTTGGACTTAAGTGGATAAAATTTGGTTTTTGCTTGTACTTGAGTTGATTTTTCTCACATTTCCTTAAAAAATAGTAAACCTGAAAGATTGTTTTATGTCTCATATCAAAAAAAAGCATTTTCCCAGCAGCCAATCATTAATCACTCCATCCAAATTTTTTGTCATTGGTCTTCAACTGGCTTCTCTACAATCTTCAAAATTCCTTGAGGAAAGAATGTCGGAAGCGGGAATCCTTGAAGAAGAGGGTCAGAGACATCACAACAGTCATGAGTAAGAGATGGATGGATGAATGAATAGAGGGGATGACTGGATGGCCACTGTACTTGGAAAATATATCATGTTCTTATGGTGCTGTTGATGGTTTTTTTCCAAACAAAATACATTATATGCACCAAGTTGATGACCGTAAAATGGGACATGCAGCAAAAACACGGTAGCCCTCCAAGAGTCATGAGGAATTCATGAAGTTGCTTCGAATGAAATGTAATGACCCCTTTGCATTTTACAGCCCTCAGCATGGTGGATATAAGTTATTTTTAGGATGCGAAGCATCACTGCCAGCATTCAGCTTGAAAACAAATGGATGCACAGTAGAGTGAGGCTTTTTTATGGGAAAGAGAGTACAGTAGAGTGAAGCATGGGGTTAGGTGGACAGCAGCATTACCAAAAGCTCAAAATAACCTATATGCACCATGGCAGGATGGAGATGTACGAAATGTAAGGGACTATAAAATGCAGAGAGATGACAGGGACAGCTGCAGGGTGGTGAAGAATGAACACAACAACCAACCTTGGTGAGATATCGCATCCTTGCTGCATGAAGGCACCCAGGGAGAACCACAGGCTATTAAAAATCCCAAAGTCGTTTGGAGGGTCTGGGGGGCTCTGAGGGTCTTTGGCCTCATCGTTCTCGTCCAGATGCCACTCATACGGGCTGAAACGGCTCACCAGGAAGAGCACCACACTCACGCCGATATAGGCAAAAACTATACACATCCAAATCTCATAGGCCAGTGGGTCCAGGAAGGAAAACACCCCAGGCTTGGACTTTTGAGGCTTCTTAATCATAATGGAGATGCCCAGGCTCATGAAGGGCTTAGAGAAGTCTATCACTTCTTCCCGTACCAACGTTATAGTTAAAGGAGCCACAGCTATATCAGCTCTCTGTGAAAATGGGAACAGGCACACTGGGAGTTAGTCTGACAGAAGAAATCATAAATAACCAACCAATGTTTTATATATTGATTTAATAAAAGAAATATTGATAAAACTGGCATCAAACCAATAACCATGGCTATTTATAAGTCACACTGTCTAATAATCACATATACATGGCCAAGCACTCAGCTTTAAAATGAATTCATGGAATAAAAGGATTGGACATTGTGAAATTAAGCAGCTTAGAATTTACCAAGGAACAGATCCCCGATAACACCAGAGCAAAGCTGCCATTTGAAAGTGAGTCACTCTGTATTTGCGTTAGCTAATGTCTTTGTTTCAATCCAAGTCTCCTCCGTCAATCAGGCGGAGGATTGGAGGACAGAGGTGGAGGAGACTGTTGTGTAAGGTGGCCACAAAATGTGATTCAGCTTGTTAAATTCACCTCCATCAGATCCTCTGCAACACCTGACAGGCTCATTAATAAGCATCTCACTGCAAGTGTTTGTCACTGCAGTGAGATGCGTTGAGGGGAGAATGGTATTGTAACGGGGCCACATTCTAGCTTGGAATCACACAAATATTCAACCTACATGAATCATCTCTAAGATAAAGTTTGCAGCTGCCCTTTATATATTTTTGTACGAGCTCATTTACACTTGAATGGCTAATTAATGGCAATACAAATTCATCGTTGATGTAGAAATATAGCAGAGGGCTTTTCATGGCCATTTCAATTACAAAAGGGTTGTCATCTGTGCCCATCTAAGCCATTAATACCGGTCTAGTCATAACCTCAGAAACTACAGGTTATGAACTGAGACATCTGCACTGAAGCTGTATTTGCGTGCAGATTTGTTTGGATTCCAGTCTGGCTTGCAAGATCTTTTTTTAACATTATTCATTCAGCAGCTGAGGTCTCATAAAAGATGCAAATCATCTTGTTAAAACCCAGTTCAAGTGTGAGTGAGCCACAAGACGCATGATAAAACCAGTCAAGGTGATTTTACAGTTGAAAGGGCGCATTCCAAACTCACTAATTCTACTTCAACAAAATGTCAATTTTATTTTTTCTGTTTTTAAAATTAGATGTTTGTTTGTTTGTTTCTTTTACATGACTGATTTTCACCTTTATCCTTGAATTATCGGGACAACAGCTTTCAAAGTTGTTGAAGTCCCATTCATTTCGTGGCAAGAAGGGACTGAGTGAAGTGAAGCCTATAAAAACCTGTATTTTATATGGTAATATTCACTATGAACTTGAATCCTACTGTATGTGTATGGTTTGGTTCTGAGAATGGTTCTGTTCAAATGTGCCCCCCCCCCAAAAGGCAACACAGGCAGACTGACACTTACCCCATAAACCAGTTCACCCACCATCCCGTTCCACGTCTTGGTCTCTGGATCTCTGGCTCCATACTTCCCATCCGGCACTATTGACAGCTTATATTTTATCCCCACATGTTTTGCAATTTCAGAAGCTAAATCGACACAGTAGCCTTCATATCTGTCATTCCCATCCAGCTGCATATAGTTTTTCTTGTACATCACATATGGAGCTTCCTGTTAATTAGACATAATTTTGAGTTCATAGTAAAGACAACAAACATCCACAGTGGCCAGACCTCATGGGTCACAGGCCCTTGATTGGTACTGTAGCATGCAGACTCATGCAGGGATGAAAAAACACGTGGGGAACATAAAAAGACAAACAAAGCAGAGGTTAAACACATCTAGACAGCATCGGTTACAGGCATGTTACTGGGGGAAAAGCGGGCCGCTGCTGCAGTAAAGAGGCCAACTGGGCCAGAGGGAGGAGAGAGGCATCTAACACATATAAAATAGGCAAAGCAGGAAGTCAGGGCTCCCTCATGCTATCCTTGTCCAAAATCTAAATCTGTGGAAATGGGTGACAGGCGGGAGTTTCACGTGCTTTGCGTCAGCGTGGCACGAGGGGAAGGACAAGCTGAATGGAGCGCTTTTCTTGTTCATAAAGTAAACGTCAGTGACAGCAGAGAGAATAAGGACAATGAAAACATAGAGTCATTCATTCATCTAACAAACAAGTGCAAAAGAAGTGTGAGCCACATCAGAAAAGTGGCGGCCTGATAAAATTCTTCTACTGGTTCCATTTTCTCTTGATTTGCTCTAATCTGCTCTTTCATGACCATAAAATATTCTGCTTGTTCTCTTGATTATATTATTTGATTAATTTTCATCATCTCTGTGGCTTGGATTTCAATACAGTATCATGTAATTTCCTCCAACATTCAAAACATGTTTGCCATCAAACCTCCTTTAGATGAACTGGTGGCACCAACAGTGATGTGATTTGTTTTCCTGAGGTTATTTGACTTACAACAGAAGTCTTCTTCAGACGAGACTGCTACATGATGCTTTTACAATATCCAACAGATTTACTCCTTTGTTGTTTAATTACTCCTTCTTCACCTTCTCTTCGATTCTGCAGTCACGCACAATGTTATGAAAAAGGCAAAATGAAAGATTTGCACCCTGTAATATCAGGGTAGCCTTTCATTAAATATGGCATTTTCTTTAGAGTTATGGAACATAAGAAAAGCAAGATGAAGCTAATGAGATGACTTTGATGCCTCTAAAGTAACAGTTGTCTTTATCCAAATCAAAGGCATGCCTGGCAGTGAGAAAATAATGCAATGCTGCAGTTCTTCTGTTTTCCTATGAATAGTGTGTATTCCCAGTCTGGTCATGAGGATAATGAGTTGCTAGACATTGAAATGAGAATGTATGACTATTACATTCTGAATTTGCCTAAGATGAAAACATAATAGGCAAAGTCAGAAGGAACGAGAGGCCATGGTTTTAAATGTAAGATAAGGCGCACCTTATCTTACATTTAAAAATGGCTAATGATCACTAACCTTCAGCTACTTTCTGTAACTAGTCTAACCAGCACTGTGTCTAAGCCTGGGCCAGAAGTGCTACGTCTAAAGAATTCTCACATTGCAATTCAGTGCCAAACTCTTCAGTAACTTAAAACAAATTTGGATGGAGGGATAAACATCCAAAGGCTGCAGCCTTTGGGTGTTTATGTCCTCCTTGTCTGCAGATCATTTCATGTCTCCAGTGAGACATAGCTGACTCGACTATCTGTCCCCAGTGTCACTGACGTTTCACTTAATGAGGGGGAAACATTTTTACTTACGTATGCACTGAATGTGAATACGATGGTGTCTATCTCTATAATTATCGTTACCAAAGCCGTTATTGTGATGTCACTACTACAACAGCCCACTGTAATATAAAAAAACCAAAATGCTTTGGCACCCACACGGATACAGTTGAAACACTCTTTGTGAATCGACTGTTTCAACATGTAGTGAGTGGATGGAAAGCAACTGAAAATAAAATAATTCTACCCTCCCAGGACAGATTGCAACAATGGACACCTTGACCTTGAGTGGCAGAAATCTTAAGGTGAAACATTTAAAACCTGCTTGAGAGTGTACCATAATAGTAGTGACCACAATTGTTCGGTTTTCCACAGAAGAGGACTCGTTGGTGACCTGTTGATCCATTATATATACAAATTTTTCGTACTCATTCCAGTAGCCGATCTGAAAATGACATAAAGGTTCACAGTTATTACAAGAAGCAGGAAGAGATTTATTTTTATTAATTTTTTTTTTTTTTTACAGTAGAGCCTCCAAGTACATGTGAGTTGGCCGGCTCTATCTGTGCAGCTGGAGACACTGTTGGTTTTGCCTGCTGTACAATTTTATAAAAAGCTTGTAGTGGTGCTTCTCACTTCACCTGAGTTACACTTCAGCAGAGTAGGAGTCATCTATTCCTGGTTCAGCAAATGTTCTCTTATATAACAGGAAAGCAGCACCACTGGAGCAATCCAAGACTTATCAAATTAATACCAGTAAGACAAACTGTATAGTCTAAATATGCCTTATCAATTCCATGCAGTAGGTTGTTGTACTGTTCTATTAATATACAAATAGCTCACACAGTATATAATAACACAGAAACAAATACTGGCCTGTGTCTGCTGAACCTGAGATGATTCCAGTAGCTGCATTATGTTTATTTCTGATACACTCTGATACATTTAGCCAAGAGAAAATCAATGTCTCCCAATTCTGGTAGCTATAACGCACAGTACTCACTCTGTTGTCACTGCAGATTGTCTCACACTGTGTTTGGACATAAGAGCCGCTATGATGTACAGTATGTTGCCTTGTGAGCTGAGCTATGTGGACAGAATGGGGCCACTTCCTTTCGGTGCCAGTTTTTGCGGGGACCCTGTCAGAGGTCAGGGTCATTGAGCAAGCTAAGCATTGTTGGTCTGCGTGAGTGGGATCAGGCGGCCCTGTTTTTTACCTTTGGTCTGCCCAATTATACGAAGCCCCATTACAGCAGAGCAGTGGGCACAAGGGAAACTCCAGTATCTGGAGATACATCGATGTATTAAAGTCTAACTGAAATTAGAAAAGTAATAATTTTTTCTGTAAAAGACAATTGTTGAAGCGATTTTCAGATTTATTATTAATAGGTTTTTTTAATTACTGGAAGAAAGATGTTTCAGAAATGACCTTTTAACCTCCAAGATAAGGGTCGATGTATATGTTCATGAGCAGACTTTCTCTGGTAAAGCCTTTGTCAGAGGATTTTCACGAGGCAAATGCTGAAAACTGAAGTCACATTTAAATATCAAAAACATACATACAAAATATCAGCTACATATAATCTTGCAAAGCCAGCCCACGAGCTTCATTTTATTTGTTGCTGTCTGCCAGCGCTTTGTAGGCTTTTGTTTAATGTCATTTCAAGTGAGTGACAGTTCTGGGCTTTATTCAGGCATCAATGTTGTCTGATATGTTTCATACATATCAGTAAACTGATTGGAGAAATGCATCACTCACTGTGCTGTGAGTGGTTTCAGCATCAAATTTTCAATTTGGAAATATAGGAAAATCATCGAGAAAGGAGCTTCTAAACTGTTGACTATAATCTGTTTCTGAGTAACGGTGAGGCAAAAAGAAGGCCTTGTAATAGTAGATTGGTGCCTCATTGTGTATATACACTTAGTTTGTTTATGGTGTTTCTGAGTTTAGATTCATGTCATCATCTAAACTATCACTCCCCAAAGGTTTGTGTACTGAACCATCTTCAATCTGCAGGCCTCGGATCTTTACCAGAGTCAAATCTCGAGGGATTGTGTGCTCTCATGATTTGGGCTGGCTTTGCACGGCTATGCTACTGGCAATCTCCAAATCAGACTCAACCCCGACTTGTGTACTGCCAACATGCCAAGAGAAATCAAATTCCAAATCAGAAAGCTTCTTGAAACTTGTCTGTATTTATTAACATACAGTACTTGTATCTATTTCATATGCTAATCAAGCAAAAATTAATTACACATAAATCAAATTATGACAGACGTTTCCAAGGTTATGTGTTCACTTACTCTCCTGGGGCCTCCGGACTTCATCTCATACACATCGATCGTGTAATTAGACCGCCGACCAAATGTGTCAAACTGGATGTTTCCCGTCATACCTTGTACTTGGACCTGCCAGGCATCAAGAAAAGAATGTTCACACCTTTTTCTTATTTACAGCAAGTGAGCAAACACCACATAAAAAACATGCAACAAATGGTCTTTATATGTGGCTCAAACATTCTTCACACTTCTTTTTGGTTTCCAGGATGTGTTGCTAATTTAATACATATTTCCAAAAGCATCATGTTCTTATAATCTCAGTCAATATTGAGAGGCAAGTGTTGTGAGAGGCAGGTTTGGACTGATTATCTCATTTAGGCCTGGTTTTGTACCAATCTGATCAATGCGGAGGGGGAACAAGTCTGTAAAATTGTGCAAAATTATGGAAAAGGACAGAGTAAAGGAAACATTGCTTTCGCTATTTCCTGAGACACAGAGGAGTCAGAACGACTGGGGATACAGGAAACAGGAAGCAGTAATCCCTACATTTTTCTGTTGCCCACGCTGCAGTAAGGAATGGGCATATTTAAAAGTAATACAGTTTTAATGTGCTATGTGGAATGAAATAATGTGCTGGATTAGTGACAGGACTTGCTCATGAAATTTACAAAATAGATGCAAGTGTCTACCCACCAACGGTCACAAATGACTATATCTGTAGGTCATGGTTAGTAGAGTAGTTTTTAGTGATATTTCAAAATGGCACTCAGATACAACAAAGGTGAAATTGAATAATTTTGAAGCAGAACAGAGTGAGGAGTGAGATAAAGCAAAGATTCAACCACAGGGTACATCAAATAAAAACCAGAGATGTTTACAGAGACAGCAAATACCCTAGTCCTACCATTTTGAGGGCTCTCTCTATGTCTATGCCTTGACTCCAGGGCACGGCTGGGTTGGCGAGGCAGTCGCCGGCACTCCCCCTACGCGACACGTCCACTCGCTGCCGCCGAAGATACCGGAAGGCCTCCGCAATCACGAGGATGGCATCGTGGGTCAGGGCTGATGTATACTGAGACAGACGCCACAAGAAACCCCAGTGACGCACCAGTGACGCACCAGTGACATCACGCACGCCCACCACAACACTGTCCCGCAATCACAGCAAGCTTATAATTTCCGCAGCAGTACTTTGTATACTTGTATACTTTGTATACACAGAGAGCTGTGCTACTGATGTAAAAGGTGAGAAAATGAAAGCCTTGCATTTTGATTGACATGAAAATTGTCCATGTATGAAACTTGCCTCTATTCAAGGACAAGCAGGTGACGAGTTATTTCAGCAACATCTCAGTGAAAAAGATATTTCTCTGGTTTCAGCAGACTTACTCCCTTAACACTTGGAAGAAGAAGGGGAAGGGAAAAAAGTGTCTTTGAAGATATTTAATAAAATGTAACTGCAGCATCGGCACTATGCCTCACTGACCTTCAGTGGAGTGTTTTTGGCTTCTGGAAATTCTCTTTCATCCAGGCGCTCCCAGCGCTGGAGGAACTGCTGGACGATGGGGCTGTCTGGGTTGATGATCTGGAAGCCTGTGATGTTGGCTCCACCAGAAAAAACCCTGTCCAGACTCATGTTGGAAAAGCCCTGAGAGCAAAGAGCACAACTGGCTGGTAGTGGAGCAAAGAATCATTAGTAGCAAAGAAAAACATTTTGAAAAATGCTTGAGCTTGTTTCTTAGTTCTGTTTTAATTAGTCACTCGCACTCAGTGGTAAATCTATCATAACTACATATTGAAAGAACTAATTCTGACTATACGATCGAGAGAGTTGCATTTCTCTGCACTGCATTGCATCACACTGAGCAGTGGTGTTCTGCGTTTTTTTTACTGCGTTGTTCCATATTGCAAGCCCTCACCAAGTTGGCGAGCATGTAGTGGTATCCTCTGCTGTTCTTTCCCGAGGTCACCACCTACAAGTCGCAGGAGGAGACGCACGGTGAGTCACATATACAGCTCAAAACACTGAGAACAGATTCAGAAATGACAAAGACCTTCAATTTCATAACACACACAGAGTAGTTGGTAGGAAGAGAGGAAAAAATAGAAAGATATTATAAATCTGCATTTGCGAGGGCAAGGGGAAGCATGTGGGCACATTTGTACATTTGTGTGTTTTTGTATGAGGAGCACACAGAGAGGAGTGAAACTGTGATGACAGTGCTTGTTCCTTTCCATTAACTTCAACATGTAAAATAAGGTCAAGGCTCCGGCGAACCTCCCTCTGCCTCCCTCTGTGCAGCTGCCTGTGCTCCACAGTCTGCCACTTCCTGCTCCGATTGTCTCAGTCGCGCAAGAGACTTAATTAAAGCCAAAACGTTGTACAGCACCTGTATGAGCCAGCAGACAGAGAGAGAGCAGCACTGGTGGATTTCTTTTAAACCTCTTCAACACCCTAACCCCTCTCTCTCTCTCTCTCTCTCTCTCTCTCTCTCTCTCTCTCTCCTCTCTCTTTCACACGCACTTGCCTTCTCTCTCCATATCTGCCTCGATTCTGATTCTCTGCTGCAGAGGATGGAGCTTCAAAAAGATACTGCGGGGGTGGATAGTTGTTTATTTTTTTTTTTCCCCTGTCTTTTCACTTTCTATACTCGCCCACAGTTTTGATAAGTATACTCGGCCACTGAAATCATCTAAATATTAAATGTCCAGAGTGAAAGTGATATCGTACTGAAGAGATTTCATAAAGAACTTAAATACAGATGAGAAAAAAAAAACAAAGGCCTGAAACAAGGACTGTCATCTCCATTGTTTATTTCTTAATGATTTTTTTCTCACGTCTGACATGTACCATCCTTTTCTCGTATTCAGTGGCTCCTCTTTTCATGCACTCTCACGCTTGTGCTTTCATTCATCACTTATTCCCTTTAAACCTTCTGACTACTCCTGCCTGACTGTCTTGTTATTATCTCAAGAGAGAGAGAACGTCCTTGATGCTCCAAGGTTGTCCCTCTGACTGGCTTATACACTTTGAGCAATTCCAACAATAAATCCAATTACCTTCCTTGGAAATGCGAAATGATTATATTGCATTTGACATTTTGCACCTTCGCCACTGACTCTGAATACTGCACATCCCACATTTTCCTCATCCACAAAATTCCTGGAAGCCTTTTCTGCCTATTGTCTCCCAAATTGACTCGAAAAGCTTTTCATTTGCTATTTATCCATGCGCGACGGAGCCGCAGTGACCCAAGTGCAACGACGTGGTGAGCACTTAATGAAGCTACAGTGCCCGGAGTGACTGGCCACAACTCCTGTTTGTCAGCAGCACACTCAGGCAGAAAGCGCAGGACTTCACACTTCTTTACGGGCATCAAAATCTGACACCTCAACTGCTGTTTCTGGGTGAAAAATCACTTAGCTGTTAGAAAACAATCAGCTGTAAAAATTTTTAGCTTACTGTAGCTACAAGGCACACAAAAATAAATATTAATTCGGGAGGGTTTTTGTTTGATTTGGCTGTCTACCAAAGAGGAAGAAGAGAAGTAAAAGTAATACTGAATGCAAAGTACTCTGAACACAGTTTAAAAATACATATTAAGTTTCTGGTTTCACTAAATTGCAGTGTAGTATTAAATACTACAAGCTCCTGCTGTCTTAAATACAATATCTCAAAAAATTTTATTACTGAAATTAGAGAATTAATGTGGAGTCATTGCACTTCAGCCCCCAAATGATCATACTGCCTCATAGTCATTTGCTGATTTTATTCACTCTACCTGCACATTTAATTGAGAGATTTACTATTTGACTTTTTTGTCAATTCATTCATTTCTATTCTATTCATTTCTTTGTCTTTTCAAAACAACCAGAAAATACTTTTGTCTTCCGCAGCAGTTATCATGTTGGCAGCAGATACTGAGAACTGCTCTAAAGTTGGGAAGTCTGACTGGTAAATCAGAAAGTGGGGTGATTCTTGTAGGTGGTTTTCATTTGATCTTTTTGCAACTACACTTAAAACTGCACAAGCTCTGAATGGCATACTAACTAAAAACTTGTGTAAACCCCAATTTATGAAACTATTTATATACAAAATAAAAATGAATGATTTTTTTAAATATGGATTAAAAAATAATCAAATATAAGCAGGGGTCAAATGAAAATAAAAAAGACTCATAATATTTATTCAGACTTGGTGCAGCAGCCCAATAAAGGTTCTGAGTGAAGATCCACAACCATTGTTATACTTGAATCTGGTTTTGTTGAATCACTAGAACCAATATTTGTAGTATCATAATAGTTTTATTCAACTTATCATTGTGTTTTCATTATGATGTTTCATCTACAATGTTCCCCATAAGATTTACCATTCTGACAACAGACGAGGAAGTTCTTATATTGATCAAGCTCTTAAAAATATTACAAATACTAGGGATGGTTTAATTTGGTTGTTTTAAGTAGAACAATTTTTCACAAAGATATCACAGCTTAAATGTGTTCTACCATCAAAAGATTGAGAAAACCATTAAAGACATAAATCAGAGATGATTTAAGGTGAAATTACAATCAATCAATATCTTTAATTATTTTTCAAGTCTTCAGGTACTTTTTACTAATAAATTTTGTTAGTCTTACTAATAGGCTTAATCTTTTAACATGTTACTTAATAAGCACGACAGCTGTTTTTTAAAAGAATAATTTGATTTTCTCCCTCCTGTGCTGCTCTTACAAAAAAAGAGTCTGGGCATAACAAATATTTTTGAGATCCTGGTGCTCAAGTTTCATACTCCCCTGGGGTAACAGGTTTTTTTGTTTGTTTGTTTGTTTGTTTGTTTGTTTGTTTTGAGTATGTGAAACCACCAGGAACCCGGAGGAGTTCAGGCTCTACCATCACTGAGAGAACACTTTTAGTGTCACAGGACTCACATCTTCCCCTCTGTCAAAATCCATTTCTCACAAAACAGTCTCCATAGCTCAGGGAAAAGAGGAGCTGTGAGAAGAAACCTGCAACCCTGATTGTACTGACTGGCTCCTAAATATTTAAAGCTCATTGAATGGAAATGATAGTCTGGATGTCATGCCCTGTCAATGTTTTCATCTGGACAGCCTTGTGGATTTAAGAAGATTTAATCTGAATCAAATATGGTGAGGGTGTTTATATGGTGGGTGATCAGTGTACCAAAGATAGGAGTGAGAAAAGGACAACTGATAAAAATATCTTCATTTTATTTATGCCTTAATATTTGATTTAAAGGTACCCAGTGGAGTTTTTGATCACTAGTAATGCTAATGAGCAATGTTTTCAAAAGTGGGTCCCTACCTTGCTTGACATGCAGGAATGTGCATTCACGCAAGCGACGTGATGCACATTCCTGCGTGGTTTCTTGCTGTTGAACTGATCGACAACTGGTGCTGGTAATGTGCCAAGAAACGTGGCGATGTGAGTAAAATTAAAGAAGGAGACGCCTGCAAACTAGCAGACGTGGGGGAACCTGTGCATGATTTATAACATTCAAAAATTTAGTTTTGTAAATCCTTTATAGAGAAGGAAACACACTGAACACGTTTCTTTGGCATATAGGATATACACAATATGTTTTAGTGTGAAATACCAAATAAAGACATAGCTGTTAGTGTTTACAACAGATTACCACTCGGTGTCTTTAAAAGGATAAATTAACATTTTGGAAATATGCTTATTTACCTTCTTGCCAAGAGTTATACCTGAGGATTGATACTAAGCTAATCTCAATCTGTCTGTAGTATATGAAAAACTTAGCATTATGACTGTAAACATCTACCATAAGGCTCACTGACCATGTTTGTTTAATCCGTAGAAAAACCAAAACATAAAAACCACAAGTTGTGATTTTCTGAGGCGGTTTAAGGCCAGAATATTTCTTGGCAAGTAGCTGCAGAGTCTCCACTCCATATTTTCACTTTGATCAGAGCCAGGCTCCCTGTTTCCCACTTGTTTCTAGGCTTTATGCTTAGCTAAAATCAGTGTCCAGGCTTCATATTTAGCATATGGACATGAGTGTCGTATATTGATCTTCTCATTTAACTCTCTGCCAGAAAGCGAAAAAGAGCATTTCCAAAAAATGTGAATCTACTCCCTCAAAGGTGCTATATGTAAATTTTTTCCAATGCCACATCTGAACTCTTGTCGGGAGCAAACAGTTGTGGTGCTGATAACCATTACTTGCCAAGAGCTTCAGCCATCGTTGTGTTTACAGGACAAAAGGTTAGAAGACGTTGTCGGGGCAGCGTTACTTCTTTATACATGCTGCACTGGAGGCAGGCCGGATGCTCCAGTTAGTCATGATCACAGAGTGGTATATTAAAGGTCGGACCAGGACCAGCCGGTTAGCGTGCTAACTTCAGCAAAGGACAAAAAGTGAATAAAAATAGGAGTAAAACAGAAATTCAAACTGGTGTCGCTTTCCACCACTGGAGACAGGTGAGGACAGGGACGAAGGAAATCTTGGGATGTTTCTTCCAGACTGGTAAGTAAACAGCTGTTAATGTTGGCTATGTTGTGATAGATAAAACTTAACAAATATGCAAAACTGATGTGGAATCTTCAAGCCAGTATTAAGGTACTGGTGTATTAGCAGGATGCTCTCCTGCAAATATGGACAGTTTTAAACTTTGCAGTTAAAAATAAACGACAGCACATCATCTGCCAGCCCCGCTGGTGCAGTACAATCAAATGAATCACAGCTAACAGGCAAATGAACCCAGCACTCAGACTCCTGTTCCATCTGTACATTAGTATTCACCTCTTTATATCCAGAATTATATAATATTATCGGAAATAAGGGGCCATCTCTCTGTGCTCTCTGTGGAGGAGACGATCTGTGACTCCTGGACATCGAGAGAAAGTGGGATGGCAGTTGACTTAGGTCGCAATTATCATTGTTTGTCCATCCTTCAGGGCTCCTGCTGCCCGCCTGTCTGAACGAGCAGGTCTGTGCCGTGCTCTTTGATGCCAGCCTGAGCCGGGCCGAGCTGCGGGACCATCAGCCTAAATATTCCTGCGGGAATAGACTCTAATTAAGCCAACTGGAGCCACAGTCCTGTGAAGAGCTGGATGTCTGCCCAAGTGCCTTCAAGAGGATTTGACTCTCTTCCCACTGATGGAGGCTTCTCTTTGTTACAGTGATTTGTCATCTACCTTCTTAAGAACTGGAACGGGCATTGTGAGGTTGATAAGTGTCCCTTTTCACCAGTCAACTAATTATTTTTATGTTACTGGAAACAGGGTAAAATGCAAGGAGAGATTTAATTGCAAAAGAAGTGCATTAAAGAAAAGGAAATATAGCAGGGGAATGGATGTGGTTTTATATCAAACATTGCTCCAGATGCCAGTGTAAACCCTATTGTTCGCCAATCCTAACTACAAAACTAAATCTTTGAATGGAAGGTAGTTGTGCCACATGAAGAAACTTCTGTCTGTCTGTCTGCACATTATCTACAATATATAAAATAATATGTGAAAAAAAAACTTATTTATTGAATTATCTTGGTACAATACAACCATGTAAAATCATAATTTTTTGCTAGTCTCGGTCATTGCAGCTGTGTACAGACTGATGGCACAAGTGGCTGATAAGCTCCTTTGCAGTAGCCATCAGCTACATACTTCTTCACCTCATGGTCCTCTCATTGAATGCCAGTTTCAGCTAAATAAAAAAAATGTGTATGAAGTTGTAATGTCCTTACTACCCTTGTTGCAGCTGCCAACTCTGCTGCCTTTGTGTGTTTGATGTAGTTTTTCATTTGGGTCTCTTTTAACTCAGACTTCTCTGGGGTCTTCTTTGGATGCCTGGGCTACAAAGACTGTACAAAAACTTCCTCTACAACCGATGATGTTTTTTCTTTTTCAAAAACCGTGTTTTCTTTTTGCAGTCGAAAGTCAAGAAAAAAGGAAATGAACGTCTAAGCACAGATAGTTCCCTTGTTGTTCTTATGGTGTATTTGTAGGACATTATAGTTCAATCTGCAGTATCACATTAGCATTTTTCTTGTTTGTTTTTTATATTCAAATTGAGGTCACATACACAGTGTTCACCCAGTTATAACCTTGTGAGGCAGTCTTGGAAAATTAAGGAAACGAGCAAAATGCAAAGGATACCTAAATGTAAAGGGGCCAAGAAATGGCCTCCCTACTTATCCATTTAATAGCAATTATAGCTTGTCCATGGCTTCCTTTAGAATAATTAAAGGTACCCTGTAGACTTTTCATTTTAATCCTTCTTTACATTCAGTGGTTATCACAAAAATGCTAAATTCCCACACTCAAAACTCCCGCAGTCTCCAAAAATGTGCATCAGGTCCCCTTCTGAAAACATGATGTTTATGATGTTCATGTGTATCCTCATGCTCATGCTTGTAAAGCATGAAATACAAATAATCCAAGGGGCCCCTCTTCAAAGTGCAATCCTCTATAGTGCTACTGATGGCCAAAAAGAAGCGTTATCTTAAAAATGTTTGCTCTACTACTTAAATTTTCACCATTTGTAAAACTGTCCCCCATTCTGTCTCTGAACAGATTGAGTATTAGAGGCTGCAATCACAGTATGGTAAAACTACTCTGGGGTTCATCGAGTTACCATAAATGTATATTTGCATCTAGCAGCCTGCCTCCAAGGCTTTAAACTCAACAATTAGAGTAGATGGCCATGAAACTTAGTACACACATTCAATGTCCACCAGTGGAACAAAATTTCAGTTTGCCCAGTGCTTCATCCTTAGGTCTACTTTGTGCTTAGTGCTAAATAGCAGGTATTAGCATGCTAAAAGGCTAAATTAGTTTAGGTAAACATTAAACCTGCTAAAAAGAAATCAATCCCTCAGACAAAATTATTATGCTACAGAAAAGATTTTATATCATGCCATGAAAACCAACCCATGCAAAACTACAATTCTCCTACAAGATTGAATAACATCCACAGAGAAGTAATCTGAATAAACCCATTACAGCATCTTGTTTTACTATCCTACTCACTGGGTGTGGAATTCCAGTGCACTTCTGGGTGTTCAGAGCTTCTCCTATTTCCCTCCACAGCACTAGACAGGGAGAATCAAACTATGTGGCTCAATTCCCACAGGCTCTCTGCCTTTCCAGTCTTTTTTCTCTCTCTAACTCTTTGTCAGTCTGTCCACCGAGCAGGAGGCGGCTGAAGGTGATGGTTCGTCTCTTGGAAGCGATTATAAATCCACTGTGCCACTGTTATTGATGAGAAGCCTTAAAGGTGTTTATCGCTGCGTCTTTACTTCGCTAAAAGGATGAGCAGACTGATGTTTTTAAAGGTTCTAAAAGAGCCAGCAGGGGAGAAAAAAAATCCCACAGCTTATTTATCAACAAACAAGGCCTGTTACACCTGAAATTACCCTGATAACAAAAGCAATTAGCACAAATTAAATGATAAATGTCTGCATATAAATTAATTCATAATGAACTGAGTAGACATAATAGCTTGAATGTATTTATCAAACTAATTTCATGAGTATTTTTGATGATTATGGTCTATTTATGAGGTCCAATCCTAAACACTGATTAAAAAATAAATGATGTCCAGAATGGAGGCTTCCTTATTGCCTGAGTGATCTGGTTGTGTTTGTTCACTCTTGACTTTGTGAGAGATCTTCCCTCAGGCTAGGAGGGTAGGCTATTTATAGTAGGTTCATTGTTGTTCCGGTTATGGGACAGTGTGTCCTACTTACAGTTTGAGCTGATATTTCATTAAAGCAAGTGTTGATGTCACAGCTCGCATAAGGAGTCATTCTCGGGAGACACAGGCATGTCCTGTTGCTCTGAAGCATCTGACAGATGCTGCCTACAAGGCCACTATTCCCATCAAGTAAAGAGATTATGATCAGCTCAGCCTTACGTGACTCCATGTGATCACCATTATCTGATTGGATAACTTGAGTCTAATACGGGGGAAATACGGGGAAGATATTATGAAACCGTGTATATCAACGTGAAGAGTAGAGAAAAGAAAAGTTCTCTTAATTAATGACAAAGTTCTGTGCTGTCACTAAGAATATTCTCCCGTGTCGTAGGAAATGAAGACGGATCCACAGTGGATGTCAGAGCAAAACCGGCAATAATAAAGATCATTATATAGCGAAGAAGGCTTTTACATACAAATGCGGCATCAAAGAACAGAAGGTTAGGATGTGCTTGGGATTAATAGTTCAAATGAGCTCATACACACACACACACACACACACACAGAAAACAGACTATGCATGTGGTTTTAACAGTTCTTGTAACACATTACCCTGCTGAGCAGCTGTGTAAAATAGTTGCAAGAACTGAAACTGAAAGGAAACACACAACTTTTAGCTTTAGAGTTAGTCACATTTAATTTGCCAACATGTGCTCAAACCTAAAAAAGATCGTTCATTCAAAAAAACTACCCCAATTGGTGTTTTCTACTCCCTCAACAATATGCATTATGCTTGATTCGGTTTTGACAATCAAAAGGACTTGGTTAAGGTTGGGGAAAGAGTGGCTTCATGGTTAAAAGAAACCAAATGCTGCTCCAGCATCAAGCTCAAACACTTTGTATGCTCAGCCATCCACTCTGAACTCTTTCCAATCACTGCAGCAGTATAATGATGATATAGACTGGTTTAAGAGATGAATGTTGTGTTTTTCTCTGATGAGAAACAGTCTTTTATTTAACCAGTCTAGTGGTAAACCACCTCTTTTAATAAGGTGATTGTTAATATCTTGCGGTTTCAAGTCATACTTATAATTCTATAGTCTATAGAGGCATTCTATAGATGTCTATTGTCATTGATAACTTCATTTTAAGGTTGGGTGAAGGTCAGAAACATTTACATTGAGGTTAAGTCATGATTATGGTTAGTCGGTGGAGATTATAAATATTCAACTATCCAAATAAAAGTCCATCCGTTTGCTAGAAGCAAGTGTAGCAGATCTCTGGTCTCTATCTAACTGCACCATCCTTGAAAAGCAATACACTTCAAATTTCGTTTGCAAAAAAAAGTGAGACCACATGTGCAAAATAGCCTCTAATCCTCCAAATGAACAGTAATGATCTTCTGAGTAAGCAAGCAAAGTCCCAGCTAAGCTTCATTTAATACATTTTTGATGATAAAATATTTTCTCCAGCACAGCGACAGTGAGCAGCATGCATTAGCAAACACTTAATGTGAGTCAAGACTCATGTGGGAAAACCACTAGCTGATGGTCACCTAGGAAACAAGGACGAGGAGGCTGTTTAATGCCTCCACACGAATTAAGCCCAGGTGACCTCAAACAATGTACGCACAAAAGACAACAAATAACAAGCCTTAATTGAATGTACCCGTCTCGGCTCTTTAAATATCTCGAATAAATGAAAATACTGAGATCTGAGGCAATCATGGTGCACTCCAAGTGCTTTGGGTAAAACAGTCGGGAGCAGAGCAGGCCAGGAGAGTGCCTTATTTCACTAAGTGTGTAAACAGAGATGGTGTTCAGAGAAGAAAGCAAGGAGGAGATAGTGTTTATTTCTTTAGAAACATTGAAACGTGCATGAGCATAAGGCTGAATAAAGATATTTAAGGAAAGACATTTTGTCTCCAGTATGATATTTGATAATCAAATAAAACCAGCTGAGCTGGTAACGGTCTTTGGATGTGTACCTGCTCCAGTATGGAATTGATCCTGTCCACTTCACAGTCAATGAGAAAGCGTTTCTCCTGCCGGCGGTCCATCTCCTCAATGATGCGCCTGTACTCCACAGGGTCCACAATGTTCCCCACCGAGCGAGCTGTCACCTGCCAGTTGTTGGCTACAGCCGACTCCATGATGGCCTGGAGGATTGCAAAGCCTGGAGGGGCAGAGGGAGAAGAGCTCCGTCATCCAAATGTCTTTATGGATTTCAGAGCAAAGCCAAAAATACTAAAATTGTTGCGCCTTAAAGAAGAGCTGCAAGGGTATTCTGGCTTTCACCTATAGCAGCAAGCTGTTCGATGTCTGAAAAGCTTTTGACCAACTTTTATTATAAACTATTAACAGACCCATGATGCATTGATGAAATATTTACCTACAAAATAGAATCCTCTTGTAAGATTTACCTGCACAAATCCTGCAGTTTATAATCTGTTTAGCATAGTTATCCAAAATAAATGGTGAAAGAGAAAACGTCAACAGCAGGTAAACAACGTGCTCCATCTGTGAAATGGAACATACCAAAGTGTTTGCAGAATAAAACCTGGTCTGACATGTATCCGTTTGGGTGATATTCAGTCAGTCCAGATACAAATATGTATGAACAATTATGAGATGGATAGAAGAAAAGAAATTGGGATTTTCAATCTAAAGTCAGAAAAACACTGCACTTAATTTTAAAGCCTACTGGTGGCAGTGCTGTGGGGCTTCTTCTTTTCCTACTGCACATGAATTAAACATGAGCCCCATGCTTTTTGCAATTCATGCCTTTACAGTTTGTAAATGTATTAAACACTAACACTGATTCTTGAAGCACTATTTCTGAAACCATTAACACTTGTAGCCAATGCATTTACCAAGTGTGCCACATTGAATGCTCGTGCTCCTCTTAACAGCCAGTTTGCAGTTTAATAATACACCTCTAGCAAAACTGTAAAGATTGGCCTCTACACTCCTACATGATTTTGCCAATTTCCTTTCCACATTGACACAGTTAAAAACTCTTTTAGATAATGAATTCACTTGCAAATAAGAACTTGAACAATCTAAATAAACCACAGGTAAATATTTGGTATGGACAACGATGGAGGCTAATATTAAACTTCAGTAGTGGTGAGAATGTAATTCAATGACCCAAGACATCATGGTGGCAACATAACAACGTGGGCTGCTATTAGTCAAAACATCTTCCTTCACAATAGTGTGAACCTTGGCCCATATAACAGTGCACACATTATCACATTTCTGGACACCCTCCATAACGGAGTAATTCCCGATGACATGGGGCCAGAGCAGCCCAGCAACATTATCATCGGGGACAATGTTAGTTTCCACCAACTGCTTTGGCCCGCAATTGGTTCACAGATCACGCGCTTTTTATCAGACTCAGTGCAGCCCTCGTATTCTGCAATCTTGAATCCTATTGAAGAATTCTTGTCTGCATAGCATCGGAAGGTATATGATCGCCAGCCTCACCAACACATACCCCCTCTACAGGCAAAGGAGGCTTGGGGACACATCAGTCAGGGGTCATGCCAGGCCTGGATACAGCACCTCAGGCGATACTTTCCTCACTGCTTAGTGCAGGACAACATTGCATTTGATGTGGATAGTCTTATATGGCCAGACTCACAACGAAGGTGAAATTTAGCCTAGTTTTTTCATTTTTTTTTCTTTCACAATTGTTTTTGTTTGAGGAGTGTTAGAACATTTTTAGAAAAAACTAAGCTTTTTCCCTCATTTGTATTTAGTATGTCTCCTTCAGAATACACATACATACTTTACACATTTGAATACATGTGTTTACTATATGTTTATGACAAAACTTATGTTTACTTGCTTATAATTATACCTATATAACAAAGCTATTGCAAACTGCTATGCCCTGCAGTCACAAAACACCACAAGCAAAACCACGAGTATTTGAAAGAATTGTGTGCTTTTTCAAGAGATGTATTTTTTTTGCTGGTGCGCTATAATATTTTGCGTTTTGTGTTTAGGGTTTTTCAAAAATATAGCCAATACTTTTAAAGATGGTGCCTAATTATTCAGAAAAAAATATATATGAGACGTCCGAAAAAAGTTTGGAAAGATTGTAAGAGACAAGTTCAACAGATGAAGCAGGCTCAGGAGTGAAGAAAAGAAAGAAGAATCCATAGAGAGGTCGGCACATCCACAAAAGATTAATTTAAAGCTGTGGCTTCTTAAAGGGGGGTTACAGTACACAGTCATGCCCAACACGACCTTAGCAGTGTGTCACAGGAGGTCACCTCAGTTATCTCTTTCCTGCCTCTCTCAGAGATAGTCAGCCTTCCAAATTTAAGGCTAAAGTTGACACATGACACCAAAATAAGATGCATGGCGAATACTCCAGCAAATGCAGTGAAACAAACTGCAAAAGAAGCAGTTGAGCAGCACAATTGGTGCTACTCAATGGTGTGTCTACTTTGCAGGGCTCACGGTGTCATGGGATGAATCGGTAGATGAAGAATATGAAAGGAGGAAGCTGAGCTAACAGTAAACTGGCTGAGCAGGGACACTGAAAATCCGACTTGCACCCACAGGAATTTGGATAGTTCCACTGATAGTTTACTAAAGGGGTTAAGAAATCATGGTCAGCAGTCATGATTGACCATAAAGGAAGTTTCTAAATCAGCCAAAAAGAGACATCAGTGACTCTAGCTATAAAGAAAAGCAACAGGAAATCTCATGTTATTATTGATTTAATAGTTAAAGAGAGATGAATCATTTGGGGCTTTTTTTGCACTTCCTTTTGAAAATGGAATAGGTTTGCCGGAAATCGAGCAAGGGAGCTACCAGCCATACAATTTCCTTTCAGAATCAAAAATGTTATGGTAATTTTATGCACCTTTAATCCTACTACTGGTTCATGAAGTTTTGTTTCTACTGGGATTATTGGTTCAAGCAGGAACTCCCATCATTGCATCCATTAATCTAATGTTGTTACAGTAAAATTAGTTGTGACATTATCGGCTCCTCTGCATTATGACCTTTTTGGCAAATCTGCATATAGAGTTGGTGAAGGGAAGGTGAAATGTCTGTCTACTTTGAGTGTTGCAAGAAGAAGAAGAAGTTGTTGCAAGAAGAATCTCCAGCTGAGCTATTTGAAGGTTTCATGGAGCCAATTTAACAAAAATCCCACATACATAATCACACTTTTTCTAATATAAGAAGCTACATAGATGTAACCAACCATAAGAGAGAATTATACCCAAACCTGGGTTATGGAAAACACCATTATAATCTAACTGGTTATTTTTTCAAAAGGTTAAGCAACATGGGACCTTTCAAGTTCTACAGCTGAAACACTTTTTAAACTACTTATGTAATCTATCTTAGGTCTGTACATTATAATATTTCACAAATTAGTCTGTTTCTGATTCTGCAAATAAATTTGTATAATTATGAGGCTTTTGCCAGTTTTTTAATCCAGGGAAAACCATAACTGTGTTCAATAAACTACAAAATAACAGCGAATAACAGTCAGTTTCAGATCTAAATTTATTTTATTATGTACTGTACAGTATTAGTCATTCTAAATAAATATGAGTTATCTCTACAGTTCCTTTTAAATTTACAATTGCATTATGTTTTTTCTTGTTGGTAATAGCTACAAGATCATTATAAACACAGTGGTTGGCTGGGTGACCTGATGTGACATAAAATGGGTCACTGCCATAGCCTATGGCCATGTTGCCTTTTTAAAGGAATCGATCCCCTTACAAGCTCCAATTTGCATCTGTGGTGATAGAGCAGATGTCAAATTGACTTTGTTTTTCAGTTCAACCAACGTTCAGCAGGAGATAGTTGAGAGTTTCTGTCTAATTTCACTGAATGTCCTTCAAATTTTTGCAGCTCAACAGAAATCCAGTCCACTATATATTGAGAAGTATAAACTAGGATGAAGTGTAGCCATTTAAAAAAGGAGCATGTATAAAATCCGGTGACCCTTGACAAAGTAACACCTTATCAATCAGAAAAGTTATAAATAACACTAGAATGAATAACAGCTCCACAGAGAGAAAATCATAGATTGTAGAAATGAACAACATATATCAGAAATGTGAATATTTCTGCTATCAGAAGAAGAGTGCACATAACATATTGAGTGGTGGTGAAAATGAAAGGCGGCAGAAGCTCATTAGGATGTATAAGGTCAAACTAATGGACAGGAACAAACGGTCAGTTACAGAGCTTCCTAACGGAGGCAGGCTACATTTACTTTGCTCAATGACCCTTTGACACTAGAAGCTAGTTTACACATTCATCCGCTGAAGGAGGAAAGTTTCTCTGTGCTCTTAGTTTAAGACCTGTATGTACGAATATGGTTTTGTGACATCAAAAGTTAGGAAACCAATCATGGTCCAGTATGCAACTTACACAAGTATGATATGTAAACCTAACACATCAATGCACACAAACACTAAGAATGTACTTTCAGTGACATAGGAGACATCTTTTGTCCAGTGTTTGAATTTTTGAGATGAACAACATTTCTATAACCACTGATTCTAGATTTTTCACAGTCGGAGGAGCAGTATGTGTAATTTAAAAATAAAAAAACAACAACACAGTATCAGACACAAATTCCATGTAGAGAAATCCTCAAAGAGCGTGCGTAGAGGCAATCTTACGTTTTTTTTTTCAAATTTTGTAAAATGCTTGAGGGAACTAAACTGTAGAGACTGCACCAATTTGACTCAATAGGCATCTCAAAACGACTAGCTGTATGTCAGACATCTCCTTAAAAACTGCTTTTACTGGAGCTGTAACCTTTGTGCATTTCCATTTTCCATTTTATCGTACACTTAATAACACGTCTCGTGGCTTCTGGACACACAGCAGTTGGACACAGCAACCAAGATAAGGAAAGATTTGTCACTGTAGCTATGAAAAATTAACAGAAACACTGATACACCTCAGCATTCACTATGGTCTGAGATGACTAGACCTAAAATAAAATAGTTCTACTACTACTGCTACTATGACTACTACTACTACTACAGAATATGGGGATGCAGAGGTTTAATGATTTTATGATTTGGACATTATTGATGTAAAGCATATCATGTTCTCTTCGGGGGGCACTAGCAGGGCTTTTAGACTGTGTTTTTAGCATTGGTGTGCAAATAACCTAGAAAGAAAACCTGACACTCCCTGTTTCAGACAGTGCCGACTTGTATTTCTGACTAATATGCATCATTATCAGAAATGTAAAAAAAAAAAAAAAAGAATGCATTCACTGCAAAAAGAACTACCGCCATTCATCAGTTACCATTATTTAAGGACATGCGAGCTGACATGCTCCCAACAGAGCTCCTAAATATTCAGAGCACAGCGACTCGGCTGACATGTTCATCCTCCATCCCCCCGCTGGTGACCTTCACAGTGAAGTGCTCAGCAAACAGCACTCTCATCAGGTATGGTCTTTAAAGACAAGTGCCTCTTGCTGGGCATCACCACTCAGGAGTCTAAAGAGGCAGACAAGTTGTGCGTCCACATGTCTGATACTCGGGGAGGTTGGGGAATGGGGTGTTGGCGCGACCGTCCTTTCTCAGTGCATTGTGAGGAGTGTGATCAGAGGAAGCTGCTGAGCTGACCTCAGACTGGGCCCAGCTCCGTCATTGTCCAGACTTTATCGAGTCAAACAAGCAGAGGCATATTTTTTTATTCCTCTTTTTTTTTTTTATCAGCTCAAAGATATCAAAACCAGACTCCAGTACAGTATATCTCTAGTGGCTGTGAGGAAATGAAAAGGCAGAGGATGAGTCTCAGCTCTCCTCCCAGTATTCTGACACATAGCACTGAACACCGTAAGCTGGGATATGCCTGACATTTTGAAATGTGTTAGTAGTTGCTTAAGAAAAGGGATTTGAGGGGATTTACAAATGATTCCCTCGAGAGTTTTATTTTCGTTCCCTTTCCGACACTAAACTAAGCTGGATATTCTGAATTTAAACATTTGTATGAGCTTGTCGATGTTGAGCTATTGAGTATGCTCAAAATAAAAGATTTGTGGAAATAGAAGCTAAGTTTGAAAATGTCCTGACCTGAAGGAATTAATTGAATGTGACATTCAGTGTGTACTCTAATGTCAATAGCTACAATGCAAATGTGAAATCTGAATGTCAAAGAACACGCAAGTCTCTCGGTGAATACTAACCCTAGTGTGATTCATCAGTCGGTGCACAAATGACAAAGTCTTTTGGTCAAAGAGTTTGGTTGACTTTGTAAACAGATGGTATGTTTAACTGCAGCCAGCAGGCCGGACACCCATCAAGGACATTTTACAGTCAATTATTCAGCACCATCCTGAAAATAATACATATTCAAAATCAGGAGCAAACTGTCTGAAGGCAATCAAGTACTGTAAGTAAGTACTAATTTAAGTTACTTGTACTTTACTTGAGTATTTCCATTTTATGCTACTTTATACTTCCACACACTACATTTCAGAGGGACATATTGTACTTTCAAATCCACTTGATTAGTTGACAGCTTTAGTTGCTGGTTACTTTTAAAATTAAGATTTTAAACAATAGTTAAAATGACAAGCTTTTAAAGTACAACACATTGTGAAAGATAAAACCTTTGGTTTCAACCTTTTTGGCTTCTAACGTGTAACAAAAAGAAATGTCCAGTCTGGGTCACATCTCTGATGTCGATGAACTGTTAACCACAAAATAGTGAATTTTTTTCCCTCTAAACTTCTCAAATGGTTTAATATAAATTAATGTTCAAATGATCCAATATCTCAAGAGATATCAAGATTAGAGAAAAAAAAAAACGGAAACAGATTTATGCATCAGAATGTTTTTTTATCTTCCTTCTCCATTTAATCATCTAACAATCCAAGAGATTTATCTGGTGTCCCCGCATACAAAACTGTATATGAAGTAGTTTTGACTTAAGCAGGATTTCTTGCAGGACTTTTCCCTACAGTTTATAGTTTATATTGGACTTAGATTTGTCAAGTGTCAAGAAACAAAAGCTCTGAATGAATGCTAATGTTGCCGTGTGTCAAGTCACTGTCTAAATAGGCAACTGTTTGCTATTAGGAATGCATGTGTATATAAGGCTGTTCTTTCCAAATGAATTGATTAATGTTGCTTTATAACAGTTAAAATCAATATTTTTCTATTAGCAACCACATATAAGTGGAAGTGGTTCAGAAAATGAATTAGCTTATCAGCTAATTCTGCAGTTCATCTCAACTCTGCAGAACTTTATAGAAACTTTTAATATCTTTTGTTTTTATTTTCTAGCCCACAACGCAACTGTTTGTTTCACTCCCACTTGTTAGCATCATTCAGGCCACAGAAACTCTGAAAACAGTGGGTTTTTCAAGCCACTGAGCACCAAAGGACAGACAAACAAATTTAACAACTAGCTGGTGAACATGGTGGAGAGTTTAGAAACTGAAGAGCCAGGTATTTCTACCAGGCGACAGTGAAGTACAAAAATTGAGCTAAAGGAGAGGGAATTTTGCCAGGTGACGAAAAATACAACCCCAAAAGAATATTGATGTTGCATCATATCTGCTGGAACTGTTTCCACTGCCCCCGAGTAGCCAAAAAGTCAGTTTAAGTAAGTAAGAAATCATCCTAGAACTGAAAATATTGAAAACCAGGAATAAACAAAATAATAAAGACATAATTACATCATTTTACTACTTCAAATCTAGTGTAGTGTTTTATACTTTTTCACATTATGAGGTTATGCAAGCATCTATTAGAGTTGAAATCCCAAACACAAGGATAGACAGACTATCTACAGGCAAAGAACAAAAGGGGAGAAAAAGCCTTTTTACTGCAACATCAGTTTTATCTGCAGTTATGCTGCACCAAGGCTCAAATAGACTGTTTGCTCTTTCATCAGCTCACAACTGAAATCAGTTTTTACTGGCAGCTTTTGAAAGAGAAGAAAGAGAAGACAACTTTCAAGTGGCGACAACGGATAAAATGTTTGAAATCCTGCACGAAATTTGTGGTCAAAGAACAAATGACAGTCAGGCAGTGCTTCAAAACTAATGACCGAATGTGTAACATTTGATGGGCAGAAATCCGAAAACAACACAAATGTATGTCTCCCAAGTGTCACATCCTCTCAAGCTACAATACCATAGACACAACACTGGGATTATATTCTATACCGTATCTATACTCGAGTCTACAACTACAAAAACTGTTAAAAACACTTCACTTTGAAGTTTTTCCACAAAATGTAGCAGAAGAAATGCCGGAAGGTGACAGCCATTGTTAGAGCAGGCAGCACAAAGCAGTGCTGGCCTGCATGTGGGATTCTCTTGAATATATGAGCTCAGTAGCCCACATAGCACTGCCCAGGAGATCTGTTTGTACTCCTCTGATGTGGTGTTCTTTGCAGCTCAGAAGATTGGCTTTATAGAGCATAGCACTCTTAGGCTATTGTGTTCAAGTGTGAACAAAATAATATTGCAGGTTACTCACAATCACCACGCTGGCATATTATGTCATTGGTTGTTTTCCTCTAACAAATGATTTGACTTAAAAATCTCTTTTAGATTTCGAAATCATGAAGGGTAAAAAGTATTTGATCAAATACATTTACCAGGACGTTTATTTCCTGTGTGGCAGAAAGTGCTGGATGAAAGAGACCGACTGTGCCTCTGCTGGCACCTGTCTTTGTGTTTCTTCTCGCCTGTCTTGGGCAGCGGCTCACATGACGGCTGAACGTGGTGTGCAGTCTCAAATGTGACTCAGTCGTCCCTCCCCCTCCCTGGAGAAGGTGACCTCTTTAAAATTCTCTTGCAGGCATCTAAACTGCGCCGTTGTCATGGGATGCTCAAAGCTGAGCGCGACACCAAAGGGAACTCAGACACAGCCACTGAACCAACTTCAGAGAAATCTCCAAAAATCTCAGAGCTTATACTGTATGTGGCTTCACAAAGATGACTGTTTTCAGTGGGCATTGTTAACTGAGCCAGTGAAATAAAAAGGATTAAAGCTGCCAAATGACAGTAAAAGGACACTTTTGAGTACAATTAGCCTAACAACGCCTACTCCCAATGCAGACCAATGCAGATAACAGCTCCGTGTTCCAAATGAGCTGAACTGCAAAGAGCCCTGCACCCGCACAACACCCACTCCTGCCAACTCCCTGATCAGAGCTAATCAAACAGATTATTTCTTATCTAATGTCAGATGCATAGTTGCTTACAAAATGTTGAGTATTTCTCCTCCTGTTTCCTTTCATCTTTTATTTAAGACTTATTCACATTTAACTAAGTAATTCATAAACTTTGGTCTGTTTTGAGATGATTCAGATTTCGAATACATATGTATGTACGTTGAATAAATATTCTCATAAAAACATAAAGACGGAGCGAGATTTTCTAAAAAGAGATAGATATTTGTATTTGTATTTGAAGCACATACAAAGAGATGGAGAAACCTGGCTCTTGACCATCACCATGAGAGCTGCACTAACTGCCTTTTTCTTTTTCTACTCTCCTGTAAAAAAAAACACAAACACCCTGCCATATCTTAAGCAAATATAAATGGCATTTCCTCTTGGGCAAACAGGGAAGCACACATCACGTCAATCTCTTTCATAATGCAAAAAGACTACTGCTGTAATGGCCTTGCGTTATCCTGAAAGCAAGCGTACTAAAATAGGTAAGATCCATTTTAACAACAGAGAGGCCAAAGCCGAGGTATAAACAGTGCAGAGGCCTAATAATGCGGAAAGGTTCTTTTTTAGTCACCTGGTTTCTTATTTGGCCCTGCAAAGTGCTAAGGTTAGAGCAGATTAGATGTGACAAGCTGGATCTCACAGAAAAAAGATGCGGGGGGGGGCTCCGAATTCATAGTAAAAAACATTTGGTGCATCTGACAGCATGTCTGACAGTGCTTGGCCCTCTGTGCCATTTGCTGTACTCTGACGCAGGAGGGGCACAAAGGCTTTGCTGACTCCTCTGTTCCTCCCCTCGCTCTTCGTCTTCATACAGTTTCATTTCCTTCTCTATTCATTTGGAGACCTGGTTGTTTCTCCATCTGTGAGCAGCCGAGACAAAAGTGTTGAGCTGTGGCAGGAAGAAAATCTTGACAACAGGAGTGAACTGATATTTAAAATAAAAGCGGGATAGGAGGAACCACACCTGGTGGTTAAAGGTTAGATAACCAATGATTAAAATTATCCTGTGTATTGATTTCTCATCTTTTTTAAGTGGCAGCATTAGAGTCAAGATGTTGGGGGAAAAGATAAGGATTGATTGTTGATAGTAACAGATATCGTAAAATGCGATTAATCCCACTAAAGGCTGCTTATTGACAAAATTTTAATATGTATTAGTTCTCAGATTAATTTTAATGCCTGCATATAACAAACATAAGCAAGTGACTAAAAAGTAAGTGACTAAAAGTCTGGTCGTTTAGCTGTCTTAATAGAATCTTTATTTTCCATGCAACCTGTATTTCACTTTTGTCAACCATTTATACTGTTTACACCTTGGTGTACTCAATTTTAAGAATCTTTATTTTCCATGCAACCTGTATTTCACTATTGTCAACCATTTATACTGTTTACACCTTGGTGTACTCAATTTTATACACAACTTTTGCACCAATTTGATCCAGTACTTTGATTTTTCAACTATTTAATTTACTGGATTAGCCAAAAACAGACATTCCTTTAGGCTATCCTATCACTTAGCATCAGCCATTTTAATACCCAATCACTGGCTCATTCAACATCCAGTCATATTCTACACGGGTCTACAGTGCAGTCATTATAACTGGACACCTCTCACTACTACACTGCTGGTCCACTCATGCCAGCATCATTCTTGCTTCGGTACTGGTCAGAAACAGCAGAGCTTTTCCAAGCCAAACTGAACTCAAACACGCAGAACTATTTGTTAGAAGTGGTCAGTTCCTTGACATAGGTGTTTACATCTGAGTTAGCAATTTCCAAATTGATTTTCCAGAATATTTACAAAAGCATAAAACAATCATGATATAAAATTACATACAGTATACCATGACGGTGGATTTATTAGTAACATGTTTTTCCTACTATGACAGGTCAAAATGCCTGCTGTGAAAAAAAAGGCATTTCAGTGACCCGTTGTGTTTTCTGTGGAAGCATCTGCATTTGTTATGTTTCTCCACCCATTATTTTATTCAATTTTATGTATTAATTTGTCGTCCATTTATATGTTAACTCTACAACAGTATAATAGAAGAAATACATGAATGATAAACATATGAAGTACACTTCACAGTAGTGAGGGTATAGGGAGCTGTCCATGGTGCTGAACAATGATCTCTGCACTGAGTCAAGTTTTTCCCCCGACCAATATACCCTGGAATAGTGAACGCATTCAGTAAAACCACTCGAAAGATGTGTGAATGGACACAGAGAAAAAAATCATCCACATGTACAAGTCATGCATGCTATTGGCAGACTGAGCGGGTTATGTAGAGATATCAACAAATAAAGGCTGTATGTACTGAGACCAAGTGTTGCAACTCCCCCTTTCAAGCAAAGGACAAAGATTTACTAAGTGATGCAACTGTGTAAAGTTATGTAATGTCTTTCTGCAGGCTGCTGAGCTACACTAGTGTGTCACAGTTTCTGCAATGCAAGCCTGTTTGTCAGTCTGTTCAATTGAGAAGATATATCCGTATATATAAAAGCAAGAATGTCTATAATAAGAGGCTGTTTTAACTGTAAATCTGTGCTTTTTAGTGTCTATAATTCACAAATCATCTATGCAGAGAATTATAACCATCAGAATTGATAAATTTTCACTTCCTAGGCTTAAAAAACCTTGAAAATGTTTGGCATCCTGTATCAACACTTTACATGATTTTAAGGATACATTGATACACTCGACACTGCAGTATGCAGCAGAATGTCTGCATCTTACAATTTGTTTGATGTTGTTTTCAACTGCCTCTGCATGCGTGGATGTGCATGGATCAATTGGTGCCATTTTGGGCATCTGCCAGAACAGAGTGAGCACTTGATAACAAGGGTTCAGTTCATGCAGAAACACTCAGACGGCTAACACCTCAGCTGTATCTTCTCAGTGAGTGCACACCGCCTTTTAAGGTTTTCGCCTCTCACGGAGCACCTACCCAGCCTTTCCAAACACCCCTGATTCCCAGCTGTACATTTAAATACAACCTGATGCCATTCCATATACTGAGTTTGAACGAGTTCTTATTAGCAAAAAATTTGTTATCCATAAGAAAACAAAAGACAAAGTGCACTGTTCTCTTTTTAAAGTCCTTTAAATTTGACATTTTAGTTCGGTCTAACCTTGGGAGTTTTTTTCCAGTGGCGGTCTTGCACTCTCTCATCTGCATCTCTTTGTGTTTCAGAATCCTTTGAAATCCATCTCACAGAGAAGCACCTTTCAGTCACTACTTGGCTATGCTGTTACATGTGTATCCCAGTTAAGCTCTCCTTTGCTCTCTCTGTGTTTGCTTCGAGGCATAATAGTCCTTGAACAGGGAGGAAAACATCTCTCTTTATGCAGAAGAGCTTGATTGATGAATCTCTGCCTCAGTCCCAATATTAGGGCCTGGGAGGAAAACGGTGTTTATCCACAGAGGGGAGGGGGGTCAAGGCCTATTGACACATGTCCATCTCAAAGTGAAGGTGCAGTAAGGTGTTCATGCAGGGAAACAGCTCCTTAGTGCCATTTTCCCTCTGTCTCTTTCCGTCTGTCTGTCTCTCCCTGTCTCTCATTCTGTCTCTCTCTTTCTCCCACTCTCTGTTAATGAGCCTGTGTGCCTGGCTCCTGAGTGCAGCTCTTTAGCAGCGTGCAATTAATCAGACACTTCCTCACAGAGACGAAACCAACCAGACATTCAGCAGCAGGGCGATGTGATTATGCAAATTCTCCACCTTCCCAACCACCCTCATTTGTCAGTGGCAGGAGAATGCAGGAAAAGCTGAAGTTAAGGTTGTTAGATTGTAGTCTTTCATTTTGATGGCAACAAAAAGATATGGAGATCTAGTTTGCATTGAGTACATGAATCAGGAGGCCTACATTAGACAATGAGGATTTCACATCCCAGAAAGATTGCACATATTCCCAAAAGTATATTTCCTCAGCTGCTGTTCTTAAATTTTATGAATGTTTGTACTTTATTATTTCCATTTCCTGCTACTCTGTATTTCTTCGCTTTACCCTACAGTTCAGAAGGAAATATTCTACTTTCTACTCCTCTAGATTTATTTGATGACTATGTTTGCCATTGGAATGTTTTTTATTTTATTTTTCATGACTGTGTTTCTCTTGACATCAGTGCTATCTTTGTTTTCAAAAAACTGCAGCTTAAGGTACAACCACCACTTGCCCTCCGTGGCTTCAATTCTGAGTTCTTCCCTCACTACAGATCTCAATACAGTTTATATTAAAAATAGAAATTACAAGAAAAAAAAACCATGCAGAATGACATTGCAGACACTACAGTGAAATACTGGTGGAATTCATTTTGATGATTGGTTAATTATTATAATTTTGACAAATATGCAAACTGTGTACTGTAAAGTCTTTTTAACTCGCATTAATGGTATACTAGGGTACCTCTTGCAGAATGATTAAGTAGTATATGCAATTTGCAGTAAATAAGCCAAACATGAGAGAACCTGGTGTGGTCCCTCTCTTAGTGGCCAGCGGGTAATGTCCAGATGTTCCTCGGTTCAAGAGGTCTTTCCTGCCAGCGGCCATTAGTCTGTTTAACGAGGACACATCATAGCCAGTACATCCAGGATACATAGAAGATGTTCCAATGCAGCGGATAAACATGTCTTTTATGATCCATGTGTGTAAAGGTGTAAAGTTGATATTTTTCTTTGTTGTGCTTCCCATGTATCACTTTGGCTTCCTCGGTTTCCTATTTTATTTATCAACTAATTCTTGGCAACGGCTGCATTAAAAAAAAAAAAAAAGCAGGGACAGATTCCTTTAAAAACCAGCTTTGGAAAATGAACTCAGCTGATTATTTAAGAACAATTATGAATATGTCATTTGAAACAGTTTTAATCAGTACAATACTGCTGACAGAGGAAGGCGTCTCCAACATGAAAGTTAAGCTAAATTTATCTGATGTCGATACCATTTCTAATTTGAAATACACATTGACAATTAAATGTGCCGTTCATGCATGGGTACATTTAAGTGATATTTCTGGGCTTTTTATTTTCTATTACTGTCAAAATCCCATCCTAGAGATAAAGCTTTGATGGTAGTTATGCCTTTAGGCTATGATGAAAAAAAAAAAAATCCGTTTATCGTGTGTGATGAAAGTGGAAAGTCCACTTCCCCAAGATGTACTGCAGGGGATCGACAGCTGACTTTTAAAATGGTTTTGCTTATGTTCTGATTAAAGGCACTCTTCAGATGTGGCAACTGTCTTTTTAAGAGACAGACATTATGCCCTTCACTCAAAAATGCCTCTGTAGCACATTACTGTCATAGTCCCCTGCAAACTATCACCAGTCACTCATACAAGCATCTCTCAGAGGCCACCTGCTTGTCCCTCTCTGGCCCTGAATAGAGCCTTTTTCCTATAATGAAGATTAAACTGATGTTTGGATGAGTGGTGGATTTATTGTTCCAGAACCTTTGATAGGGAGTAGTGGGAAGGGACTGGCAGCCAAAATAGGAAGGCTAACTAGCCTCTCAGCAAACACAAGCTGTGCAGCATGCGGGAATTGATCCCAAACTACAGTGTTTACACTGTGTCACGCTGTGGAAAGGGGCTGAGTGTCACAGATGGCTGCCCAACAGTCTTGACACAGCAGGTGTAAAAGTCCAGGAAAGTCAAGCAGATCTCTAAGGACTACATCAGCAATCACTTCTGAGAAGGTTGATTGTGCCCAGGAGAGGCCATATATTCCTTAATCATTTTTTCTAAACCACACCAGCCAACCAATTATCAGCTTCTGCAATCTGCAACAGAAACACAGCGACACCGTTGGCTGGATCAATAAAATCTGTTATGGAAGTGTTGCTGCTGTCTTTGAAAAGGTTTTAAATAAGGTTTTGCGCTGTGGCAGATGCATACAAATTTGTTTAACATACTGCCAAAAAAGTGCTTTTGCAGATGCACAAAATGGCTCTGTGAGAATCGGTTTCTTAACTGAGCAGTAGATTAGACACCCACCTGAAATGGAGATATATAAAGTGAGGCGGGGGAAGTGGAAGAGGAGTGCACTTGTCCTAGAAATGCTCTATGTCAGTTTAAAAATACTTGGAATGCACAGTTTTGAACAGTTTGGCACATTTAACAGCGGCACTAAACCCAGAAAACTTCCACACCTACTGATTCATTTGAAACACAGCTTAGACAAATGGCATCGCATCATACAGTACATCTTTGCTGCTACAATGAGTCTGTGACCAGCATGGGTCCAAAATCTACACAGACAGGATTGTTGTGCAGTTTCTTAAAATGGCCTCTGCAGATGCTGATCCTCAGAGGATGACAAGGACCCAAGTCTGTAAATAGTTGGCCTACATGAGGGAAGCGGGTGGCCATGAAGCACATGCAGAAGTCAGACTATGTTATTCTCTTGTCTTTATATGATCCAATTAGAGGCTCAGGTGGCTAGAGTGATAATTCGGCAGCAGATCGCCACCTGTGAATGACTCATTTCTCAGAAGCAAGAGCATTTGAGTGCCTTTGTAAGCAGCATTCAGCCACATAGTGAGGCAATTTAGGATCATTACAGGAATAGATGAAAATTCATCAGACCTCTTAGAATGAGGATTGGGAATGAGGGATCTACATATTAAACACTGATCATATATGCTTTATAACAACTTGCCTGCGTGAGCAGGGCTTGGAGTGCCTATTACTTTTTTCACTTTTTCCAGCAATGAGATGCTCTGCTACTACGCATCTGTCTTATACTAAGTGTTGGCTTTTGGTGTTCACATAGATGTGTTAAGGTGTTTTACGCGTTTACTTCTCTTACCTCTATCAGTGTCGTAAAGGTAGACGAACCTCTCCCATTTGTAATGGTCCAGCAGACTGAGGACAGCTCCTCGCAAACTAGGCCTCATCTGGATGACGAACTGCACATCAGCATCGATGGGGAAGCTGGGTGTGATGAAAGAGGTGTGCAGTGCCCCACAGAAGGAGGTCAGCGTGTTCATGGACTTCCTGTCGTAGAAGCCGAAGATGGCATACACTCCTCGGGAGAACTGGGAGCAGACTGGTGATGGAGACAGGCGAGCAGGTTCAGGTTAGGGACAAGCACAGACTCAGAACAGTCATTTATGATCAGCTCCTCTTTCTGTCAAAAAGGTTGCTGAAGTTTAAGGCCAAATTTCAATGATATTTTAAGTTTAATTGCCGAGTCTGCTCTTGACCAATGTATGGGTAAAAAAACTTGAATGTAAGGTTGAGAAATCATGATGGAATTAATGTTCTGACTGGAGCAGTGCCTATCTGAATAAATGCCATGTGGGATGTCTGCTCCCCATGGCCATGCTCTGCTGCCCGGTGCCCTTCACTTCTCCTTGGTCTAAATGCAACTGCTTGGGTAATCAACTAGATATAATGGGGAATTCAGTGCACTGGCCACAGCTCTTAATGGACAGATACCCTGAAACATGAGCATGCAATTGTGCAAGCACCAGGCTCTGGTACGGTTTAAAAGATTTATATCAAGGCCTATCTCCTGCCATCTGCGTGTCTATGGAAATGAGCTCTGGCTATAAACACTTTGTAAGACTGAATGTCTGATGCACTAAGTGTTAACTATTTTATTTTATTTGTACATAATAAAGAGGTTTAATAACACCAAGCAGGACTGCATCAGGGATATGACCCTACGCTTAATATTAGTATAACTGAAGAAAAAGTTGGTCAGTGCAGTAGGGCTGCTCTGGTATTTATGACCCTCTGCTCATCATAGATCACCACACTGTTCGCTGAAGCTGCTCAGTATCACTAATCACTGTTTAATGATGTTATTATCTGCCTGATGGGATTTAATGAGGTGTCTTTTTCAAGTATCTGTAGGTTGAAAAACAGTTATTCTATGTAAAGTGTATCTTTTAACATACTATATGAGGGTCTGGGAAAACTATAATAAAAGGAAAAAACACATCAACCAACGTGTAAGTAAGGCATGATATAATCCACAAATTTTGAAGGATGTATTCAGGACTCCAGTTCCCTTCTATTATCAAATGATCAAGTCACTGTGGGTTTATGTGATATACTTAAAACTTAATGAATCATAAATTAAAGCTAAATCACAATAGCTTAATGCATTAATTTATACACAGCCAAATTATCTGAGATCCAGTTACCTCATAAAGGGCAGTTAAGAGGTGGCGTGTGACATTTTTCTTTTGTTAGGTTTTTTAATATAATATTTGTTTTTGCTAGTTGTGATTGTAGCACAGAGAAGATAATGGCAACCTCAAACCAAAAACACAGGAGATTTGACAGACATGTTCTGGTTAGTTTTTAAAGTCTCTATTAATATCTGTTAAATAATTTGTCTCCCTTTGAAAACTGAATATACAACAAAAGCATTCAAATGTCACCCAAATAATATAAAAATTCAAATTAGGCAATTGCAAAGATACAGCTCATAGACTGTTTAACAGACCCAGAATTATTTTTTTTATCTGTAAGAGTTAACAAATGTCTAGCTAACATTTGGGAAACACATTTAAGGGAGCATTGCACTAGCAATGAGGAACTGTATTTTACACGTCTGCATATGTGGCAAAACAGTTTCACAGTGCTGTGATTTCTCCATGTGTTTGGTTGGAGTTCAGTGCTGGATCTTTTTCTGCAGCTGCTTCTCTTCGGCTTGACTTTTCCATTAAGACAGCCATTCATTTATCCACGCATAACCAATAGCTCAGTTCACTCATCTCTCACTCAGTCACTTTAGCATTCCTCCATCCCGACATTTTCTCAGCCTTCACACACATCAGATATCACTGGTCTGAAAAATACACAAATGTAGGCATCCGCAGAAATTAAAGCGCTGCACCTGTTTGAGAAGATGCTGTAACCACGCACAGAAATCTTCCTGGGGGAGCCGCACAATTGTTTTCCATTGAAGGACCATTTTTAAGCATCATTTCAAGGACTCGATGGGCCTTTGATAAATAGTCTGCCTTAAATAAATCTCCTCCTTCATAAACAGAAAAATCCAAGCTTATGATCTTTTTCCGTTTTTGAATCAGCATGCTTCACTGCTGCGGGTTTTAGGATTACATTTTTAACACTAAATGGTTCCTCCTCAGATTACAAATTTCTACAGCAGACAATATTCAGCTCTGGTTTTATCCATCAAAAATAGAGGGCAGCAATAAAACTAGCATCTCAAAGTTCCATCATCATCATCAGCCAATTCTTAAAATGGCACCAATATATATAGTAGTTTGTCTTGGTTAAATAGGCATCCTGCTCTCCTAAAGGACTAATGAAATAATACATTTGGGCTCATCAAGCAATAATCACCAGTAAACTTAATTCATGGTCAGCAATGAAGATATTATCGCAGAGGAGAAGAGGAGCTATTGTATTGCAGGCTCTATGCATTTCTATAAAGACTATTAAAACAGTCTTTGCATGCATGATTAATATCCAACTGGAAAAATCCACCTCTCTTCACTCTCTGTTCCCTTCCATCTTATTTTCTCCATCACCTAACAAACACCCACATCTGCCTGTCAGTACTGTCATTACTGCTTGTATCTGGCTTCCTGATACACCCTCCATTTCTCTGCCTCCATTTCCACCCTCCATTTCTCTGCTTCTCTTCAGCTCTCGCCACCTCGTCAAACTTGGCACCAAGATGCAGCAGCTCCAATACCCCCAGCACTGTCTCACATCTTCCAGAAACTTAGGGCTTTGCAGCTTTTACAATCTTTCCTGTTGCCAGGTGGGGGATCCTTTCTGAGTCTATCATAAAACTGATGTGCAAATGAATTCGTAGGGTATGGGCACAGCAGAGCCGAGCCTAAAATGTAAATTCTTAAAGCTCCGTTTCTGATCAGAAATAGAAGGGAGCTGCTGTCCTTGCCCACAAAAGGAACACTGGACACAGTGAGGAAATATGACAGTATGCATATAAGGAAGTGAGAATGAGGAAGAGAATAGAGGAGGACTCAGACAGATGAGGGACAGCGATATTTCAGACAGAGCCACTTGTAAGAGCATTGTGGTTTGAAGGGACTGGATACTCCATTTGCACTGAGTGAAGACAATAATTTTACTTTTGTGACAATAACAAATAACTTGTTTATATGTGTGCTGCTGCCCGGTGGAAAGTTATTTCTCTACCGCTTTTCTAAGAGCAGTGCTTGTGGCAATACTGGGGGACAGGAGAGCAGGAGGACTTCAATTTAGTCTTCTGAGTGAGAGGAGGGAGGCTGTGTTGGTCTCAGTCACATGTGGATACCTGTTCTGTCCTGTCCTGTCCCGGCGTCACATGTTTAGTACGATAAGAAGGAAGTGAAGATAGCACAAATATGCATTTTTCATTATAGGATCATCATAAAGTGCGGCATGTACACTGGCTGAACAGACAGTCAAACAAGCCACTGTGAAGCCTGTGTCAGTGAAGATACACATAATTCTAATTTTTGAAATTAATGAAGACTATTCATCTCTTAAAAGTCTTATACATACAGTATACAAACTATTCTATCTATGTTATGTAGGACCTTTCACAAAACACAAGGGAATTACTTGTACTATTCAACAAGCTGTACTGAGGCTGTACTGTGGTACAGTGGTGCCATAGGCTAAATGATAATGCCTAAATGTGAACGTCACATAGTAGTAATGACACTGCTAACACGCTGATGCTAATCAGGTGTGATGGCTACAATAATCACCATCTTCGATGGATTAGAGATTAGTGTGGTAACATTTGCTCATTAGCATTAAACAAAGCAAATGGGGCTGAGGTTGATGTGACTGTTATTAGTTTTGCAGGTGTTTATTCATAAGTTAAGGTATTGGACAGATTAAAATTTTGACCTGCTGATGGCACTAGATGAAAAATTAAGGGATCGGCAAGTATGATTAGAATTTACCGAGAGGGGGACATCGATGTTTGTATTCAATTTAAGACAGTCCTTCCAATACTTGTTGAGACATTTCACTGAAAACTACCAATGTCAACTTCAGGGTAGTGTTATTGAATACAGTGAACTGAATTTCATGGTATTCCATCAAGTAGTAGTAATTTCAGTCAGACCAAAATGGTCGACTTACCAACCGACCAACGTTGCCACCGTTCTAGCATAGCTAAAAATAGAGACAGTCACGATGCCTGGATCTCACTGTGACCTGTGATGGTCAGTTAGTTTAAAGACGGTAAATAAATCTGAACATTTTAACCCTGAAGAAGCCAAATGCTTGGATGTGATCAAACTCACAAGTGTACAATCAGGTAAATAAATGAATCTTTTGGAGTATAAAAGTGGGAGAAAAATCTAACACACTGAGTTAGAGAGTTAGAGAATCTCTATTAAAAAACTTTTCCTTATTTGGCACAGAGTAAACTTTATTGTCACTCTCAACTCTCTTTTTTGTAATAATATGATGGGAGGAAAACAAAGAGCTAGGAGTAACTGGATCTCCAAAACTAAAAGTAATGAAGATCCCATTCTCTCATGTTTTAAAGGTGACTGTCAAACGAAAAACCATCACAGGGCTGGACAGAGGGTGCCAACAAATTCCCTGTAAATGTGCTGACTGACAGACAGTAATTCGCGAATTCAGTGTTTCCTTGTGGAGACAAGTTGGGCAGCTAACCAGTGCTGTTTTCTGAATAATGATTTGCAGGGTGAGAATACACAGCCAACATTACTCTCCTCCTATTCCAGGTAATATGCGTCCTTCGCATTCTACCAGCAGCTGCTGGCATGTGACAGGACAGCAGGACGTTGTGGGACTATTTCTCCATCTGTATCTGAGTCCTGAGCATGGACACATTGCAATGGTCGTAGTATTTCCAAATGTTCCTGGTACCCACGGTTGTGGTCATGCTGCCATCCGTTGCCAAGTTACCCAAAAACTGTGCTCTCTGCTTGTTACTTAAGAGTCATGGGGGATTTAGGCTTTGGGGAGAAAACAGTGAGACACACAGAAGAAGTCACAATTTTGATTTTCTTGACACCACTCTTTCAAAAAAACTTTGACTTTGGTACCTAAGCAAGTTTAATGGATGAGAAGTTGCCAAGAAAATTGAGATACAGACAGAGATCCCTCCATTTATAATTATTTATAATTAGATTAGAACATGTAAGTTATGCTGTAGGACAAAAGTTAAGTAAAATTCAGCAATCCAATTGTCATTTTCATGACTTAAAATGTATCACAACAGTCAAGATTAATGTGCGGAAACCGCACTGATACAAAGTCTTATGTACTCTAGAGCATAAATCTGCTTTCTGCCAACGTATTTGTAAAAATTATTTGCATATAGAAGGGCTACGTTATGTCAGGTTAAGCACAGTGGGGTGACAAAAAAAAGTAACCTGGTAACATGTCATGGTAAATGTCACGGTAACAGTTCACTTGCCTCACATCAGAATTGTCATTGTCAGCATGTTAGCATGCTGATGTTTTCATGCAGCCCAAAGCACCGGCTTTGCAGCCTCACACTGCTGCTGGCATGGCTGTAAACTTTCAGTCTTAAATGAGAAATTTAAAAAGGAATAATTAATAAGGTAATAAGATCAAATTTCAACATTTGTAAAACACTGTGGAGACAACAGGGCGCAGCAGCTCAGCTTGTCCGCACACTTAGAAACACAGCCATTTAAACTTGGGATGTGAAAAGTGATTTATACATAATATTTCAAACAGGGTGCATGAGCTTTTTAATCGTGACTCTTTACAGCATCTCATCTGGTGTGAAGTTAATTAAACTGCACTCAGTCTACTGACAGATTTGTTGGAACCTGCTAGTTCAATTTCACCATAAAAAATGCAGTGAAGGTTTGTTTTGAGAAGGAAATCTAACTGAGGGCAAATGCACACAGTTAAAATGATCTGTGCGTTATGACATTTAAGTGTTTCATATTTTTATCCGCATTACAGTCTGCATTGTTGTGCAATTCATCTCAGTTGACCAACCACAGGGAGAGCACAGGGCATATAGGGACCGAAGCCTGAGTAGGTGTTTCTCCTCAGGCAGTGTGGTTGCATGTTGGCTGGAAATCCCTCTTCTCTACAGACTGCAGCTTTGTGAAAGCACACATTTCTTCCATTGGGTTACCCCCTGCAGATACTCATTATAGGCAAGGGACAGGGCAACACTCGTTGGATTAGCCCTAATCTGAGAAATAAAACTGGATACAACCCACATGCTGAAACAACATGACAGAAGGAAATCTACAGCAGCGATACACAGACAAGGCCTGCAGCTACTGGAGCCTTGTATGGAAGAATACACTTTAATATTGCACTGCACCACAGTAAAAGCGCTGCTAACACTCCACCTACACATGCTTTGCATATACTGTAAAAACATCATCCAAGGACCACTATTAGGAGACAGGAAAACAATGCACTCAGTGTAAAAAGGCTGTAATGCTGTAATACTGCAGAAAACACTGGAATATGAATATGGATTGACATCAAAAAGACATAAGGAATGCAAATGTTTATAAAGTGGAGAATCTGAGTTTGATATAATTCAACACAATATTAAAATTATTCCTTGTAATACATTAAATAGATTCGTTTTATGGATTAAAATTAATAGAGAACACAACTGTTAACCTTTTTCAGAATTCATCAACTCTAATCATCTCTTCTGGTTCTCACTGTTGTAAAATACAAATGTCTCATTATGGAAAAAAGAGACTGAATAAAGACAGCAAAGTATCAAATATGAAAAATAAACTAATGAGGTTTGAATTGTTTCTTAGTTTAAGTACATTAAAAACAATTTGCTTCCTCACATTAAACCACTCAAAATTCCCTATAGTACATACAACTTTTCCAAATTTATGAAAGCAGCTGCTCTAAATTATTCATTGCCCCAGTGGCATCTTTGGCTTTCTTTTGCCTGACTCTGTAGTTCACTGTTTGTTGTCCTTGGATAATCTCAGGTAGCATTTAGTGAAAAACAGCAGAGCTTTCAGAGGCAGCTGCACTGAATGATGTTGTGTAAGACTGCAACAAACTGCTGCAGCATCACTGTAGCTTGTCAGTAGTGATCACCGTCGCTCCGTTACAGCGCTGACATGTAAGCACAATCTGATGCACAGGATGAAAGACTAACTGCCCATCTCCGGTGGCTTGCCCCCAAACCTACTCAGTACTATTCCGCCATTTTAAAGCATTACGACTAGCCCGCGCTCAGCGTTTCAGTTTGAGGAAAACAAGAAATGAGATTCTTTCTCTGCTTAACTATGAGCCTGTTTGGTCAAATACATGGTGATTTTTGCACATGACAGACACCAATGTCTCCAGTCAACTGACACTTAAAAACCTCTATTGTAGTCACAGACATTTATTTAGCCTCAGTACTTCCAGATTCAAAGAAAAGTAAGGCATTTTTGCCACATGATGACCTATGAGGGCTGTATTGCCCCACAGCCGTACATCCTAAAAGCTCTTATTAAACCAAGGGTCAAACCATCTATTCATGCCTGTTAGAAAACGGCATTGCCTGCAACTGAAATGACTCTTCAGTTAGCTAAAATTTTTCCAAAGACATTAAAAAAAAGCCCATATGAATTTGTTAGGCTTCATAATGACAACGGCATGACAAATCGGAGGATGAGTACTTGTCACCGTGGAGCAGGTCATCCAAACTGACAGGACTCTGGCTGCAGTAGCCATAATTCAGATATTTTTATCAGTGCATCATGATAAAAGGACATGCTTTTGGGTAAGTGTCTCTTTCTGTTCAAGGGCTCCCAAAATCGAGAGGATCCATTTAAAGCTTTCAAATGCAAGCACAACTGTCTGACTGTCCGGATATCTAAGTGATAGTGATGAAATCTGTTTTTCGTGCTGAACGAGTTTTGAGAATTGAATTTAGGCATGCACCATGTAGCTTTGAAGCCAAGAGTGGACTTGTTCTTCCTCTGATTATCAGAAACCTCATTGGCACCGATGCTACTATAGTGTGTGGATTAAGATAGGAGCTATCATGCAGAATGCTCTTCCTCAGGCCAAACAATTTGACAACCTTGTCTCTGGTGCTCATGCATCATTCATGACCTGTCGGTTTAAATGAGTTCTCAGAGTAATGAGGGATCCAAGGTTTTGTATTGTTTGGTTATATCCAAGCATGTTTGTTTTACTACAGTAACAAGAGAAAAAATTATGTAAAGCAGTGTTAAATTGATATTTACCTTTTAATATTTGCAAAACAACTAACTCTCTAATGCACCACTTGATAAAGTTTTGAGGAGTTATTTGATTCTCAAATACTTACTTGAATAGTTCCACTTTGAGAAATTTGCACATTTGATTTCTTGCCAAGAGTTAGATGTGAAGATTGATATTTCTCCCATGTCTGTACACTGAATATGAAGCTACTGCCAGCAGCCACTTATTTTTGGTTTAGAGGGCTAGAAACACCCTGTTTGCAGTTGTTATGTGAAGCTGAACTGACCAGCTGCTCGCTGCAGCTTTGTTATTTAGTGTAGAGACTTGAAAGTGGTATCAATCCTCTCATCTAAGCAATAAGAGGATAAGCACATTTCCCAAAATAAAGAACTATTCTTTAAATGTTGTGGTAAATACCACATACCGTTAGAGCATATAATTCAGTATACACAGCTGACCAGGAATAACATGGCTTTCAAACCAAGCAAATATGACCACTTTCCTTTCACATGCATTTCTGTTGCTTCAATAACACATTGTTATCATGAAACTGTTAAAAATACACACTGTAATTTGCCTTTGCGGGTTGCTGCTCTTCCATACACTGCAAGACACCGCACTGTGTCTATGTAAATAACAATGCAAAATAAATAAATAAATAAAAATAATAATAATAAATACTGTACTGGTTTGATCATATATTCACCATTAACATTAATGTTATATGCATACCTTTTTCACATGTTCAATTTGCATACCGGCGTCACAAAAACTAAAACTTGCTTATTTGGGCATTAGAAGAAAAGGAAGAAAGAAAAAAGGAGGAGGAGGTGGAGGAGGAGGATATCTGGCTCCATGAACTGGTCTACTGCATTAGTGGAACCGTCCATTGCCTACACACTAAAGTGCTCTAACATTAGCCTCTGGCTAAGAAGTATCACACTAGTCGAGTCATAGCAGAGGGAGGAAAGGTAGCTGTAACAGACTAATAAGAAACACACAGTCATAATGATCGAATCAAAGTTCTTCTCTGGATAACTTCTGGTCTGAGCACATCGATCCTGTTTTCATTTATTCAGACAAGAGATTTAAAGGGAAAGTCTTAAAAAATGCATGATGTAGCTTTTTCAGGGTTTTCTTTTTTCCTTTTTTGTTATTTACATCACATAGTGGCACAACAGGTTGGGAATATCTGCTAAAATGACCTTCCAAACCACTCAGAACTTTCAATTCATGCATGTCACAATTTGCAAAAATGTGTGCAGTGGTACAAGGCTAAACACAGAAGGTTAATTATACTTGAAGTAAATGCCTGATAATGATATGAAAGGATATGAATGCTCTGTCTGGCCTGTCACAGCATCCAGAAGCTATAATCCCATATGCACTTTGATTTTCCAGCCGGGCTATCGGCTCTGTCTCCACTGTCTCTTCCTGCCCCAACCTCAGTGTTAATGGATATAACCCTCCTATCTCTAAATAATGCACTACTCCGTTCTGGCTTGGGGTGAGGTGCAACATCGATACAACCTGCAGCTTCCCTCCAGCCACAAATTGGTGAGATAATAAACACAACAGCACAACGAAGTTCTCTTTATCTGAATCAATTCAATCCAATTACAATGACTGGAAATGTTTGCTGAAATATTTCATTGGCTGTTTAAAGATTGGCTTGTTTTCTCTTAACTGTCATATCTGAATTGCAAGCATCAAAAAGAAAATTAAATGCCTCTGGCCAGGGGAAGTTGGAGAATCGGGCATTTATTAGAGAAGAGTGACTGCGATAGAGAAAATGAAAGCTTGGTGAGAATTGATTTTTCCATGCTGGAGAGCAAACTGGAGCCACACACACACACACATACATACACACACACACACACACACACACACACACACACACACACACACACACACACACACACACACACACACACGCTACAGCTGGACTAGCCTTCCACCTATTGATCCACGCTGCCAATACCAGAGTCACTTGCCATCAGGGATTTGTAACAATCATTATATACTGACCCAGCTGGAGGACAGCACTGTTGGCCTGTTTTATTTCAGTCAGAACACATACAACAAATGCAACAAATGAGCTCTGTGCAAAAAGTAATCTTTTATACAATCAATCCTTCCTTTCATTCACTTGTTTTTTTTAATACCGAAGAGGGAGTTTTGTAGACAATACCAAAAATCACAAGCAATAAGCAGATTGAAAATCTCAGTCATCTTAGCACTTGCTAATTTTATCAAAATGTAATGATGTGAGCTGTAGGAAAGCATAGCAATGACTAACCTGTAATTCTTGCCAGAACAGAAATGTGTCAAATCATAATCACCACATTCATTTGCTACATCAACACTTGCCAGGAAAACAGGGTATTATACAATCCAGACTACTATTATAAGAATTGTGTAGCTTGGTGCATTTTCAAGCAATGACTTAGTTACAAACTGGCCTGGCTGCTCTGCATAATGAGCCGCTCGCTGGTCCTCTTCAGCGGGAGAGCATCTTGCATCAGTTTTCTAGCGTCATCTAGCATCAGCCTATCTCGCTGATATGAATCCTCCTGATTATCTTGCTTTTCTTATCATTGACGCTGTGTTTGGCTGGATGAGTAATTTTACAAACTGGCCTCATTTTTGCCCCCTTAAAGTTAACAAGAGGCCCAAGTAGGAGAGTTTGTGCTTTATCCCTGATCTGGACAAGCCAAGCACGCAACATTCATCTCCTCATCAGCAACAACTGATGAAATGCCCTTGAGCTAATCACTGACCCCACAGTTGCTCTAGTGCAATTACTCAGCAGCCGACAGTGCAAGGCAGTGGTCAAACTGGATGGTGTCAAGGTGTGAGCGTGTGAATGTGTGTAATCCTGCATCTGCCTGCAACTCCTCTCCAAGGCTACTGCTCGTTCCCCACTATAGACACCAATAACTACATCACTTCAGCAATATTTTGCATTTTATTATATATGAGCCCTTCACGTATGAGGTACAATTTTGCTCAACTTTCCTTTCTTTTTTGGCCTTTTCTGAATTCGTTGGGTTGCACAGGCATCTCTGCAGCAGCTGACAGAGTTTGGAGAGCTGCAGCTGATCCTTAAGCATGAAGTGTGAAGTGCAGTTGGTGGGAAGAAAGATAAAAAATGAATTCTCCAGACAGAACTTGGTGCTCTACATGGCAGAAGAGTGACTGGTGGACCAATTATGAAGCCATCTCACACTCCAAAGCCCTTCCTATCAAATCCATCATGTTTGTGGAGATGAATGCATTGATGACAGCATGTTACAGCTGATGAAGTATCCTATTTTTCCATCAAAAGTGCAGTCAGACAAATTTACACCACTGGGCTGCTGGTACAACTTGATGTGATATTTTAAATCATAATCAAAGGGACTTACAATCAAGTAAAGTCACAGAAATGTGAAAAATGAGTAACAGCCAAATGATGGCTTTTAAACTACTAACTATCACCTAAAGCCAGATGGCTGAAAACAAGGACCAGAGCAGCAACATTTGTTTCCTCCACTGTAAACCACAGTCATCTAAGCCGCTCATCAGTTCCTCTGGAATTACTGAATTACTCGCTTTACAAAATAACTGGCTTTGGCCAATTAGAGATCATCTTGCCCCATTATCCAGCTGGGGAATTTTGGGACGGCACGAAATGTGCATGTGTACATGAGGCAGGACGCTTGACAGGTGACCGTCTATTTTATTCAAAATCTAAATTCAGTTCATAAACAACATTATCCCCAGATAAAATTTTAATAATATATATATCTTCATCGTGGATTTTTTTTTTTCTCTCCACCAAAACGGTGGAAAAACCATGTTGTTGTTGTTGTTGTTTTCTATTCCTGCCATTCTCCCCCGGAGAGAAGCCTCACTGAAAGGTTTCCACGGTGCATGACTACTCACAGGCGTGTGTGACAGAGAAACTGTTGGAAGACTCCAGGTTGTCAACGTTGTAATTGAGGTGGAAGGGTTTCTCCGTCACATTCTGGTTGGTGTTATACAGCTGGACAGCGAACCTGAAGGCGCTGTGCTCCTGCACCGTGGAGCGCATGAACAGTCCACCTACAGGGGCACAGATGTCAGAGAGAACAGCGCGTCAAAGGAGGCAGGTTACGGGTCCCTGGCGAGGACGCTGCGTCTTCAGAGAGGGAGGGCATTTCTGGATAGTTACGCATTACTGGACAGATAATTAGATCAGTCGAGCGAGTCAAGAAGTGATATGTTATCACTGGCTAAACAATGCACTGCAGACACCAACAGTCGTGTTTAGATCATTATGGATGAACTACATTTTTGGCCAAACCGCCCACAAAGGCGCGGAGAATCCTACAACCTGCTGGTTTTAAGAGAAGTGAACTTGGCAATGAATCATGCAGGAGCCCCGACCGGTGCCGCTCGCAGAGACCCGTGACGTTTAGAGTCCGCGAACAAAGAAACGTGTCCAATTATCCCCGCCGAACTTACCGATGTTGATCTGGTTCGGAAACCCCGCCAGCGACTCCCCCAGAAAACACAGCAGGACAAGGGTCGCCGCCGTGGTGCGATGCAACATTTTTGTTTTTTCTCTCCCCCCCCCTCCACCAAGAGAAGTGAAATCAACTCCTGGTCTCGATGTGACAGAGGGAGAGGAAGGGAGGGAGGAGAACCATAGACGCGGCCGAAGAAATCCACAAGGATGCGGCGGGTCCTTCCCTCGCTCGCCGTGTGCGCCCACGTTGAACGTGTGCCAGCGCAACCGCAGCGCAAGCCTCTCTGCCGCCGCCGCCGCTGCCGCCGCCGCCGCTGGGAACCTAGAGCCAATGTTTGATCTCAAAGATGGTGGCGGGGGAGAGGGAGCCGGATCCCCTCACTGTGGATGAAGACCATTGAAATGGACCGGGCTGGAGGTGGGGGGTTGGTGGGGGGGGGCGTTTATCAAACTTGGTCTGACGTTGGATTATAATAAGAGCAGCCTCCCGTCCTCCTCCTCGCGTCGCTGCGGAGTTGGTGGTGGTGCGAGGCGGTGAAGCCTGAGCTGGGTTTAGTGTGTGTGGCGCAAAGTCAGAGCTGCAGCCGCCGGCATCTAGTTCAGCACTACACTGTTGACTTGTTGGTGAGTGTGTGTGTGTGTGTGTGTGTGAGAGAGAGAGAGAGAGAGAGTGGGTGTTTGTATGTAGGCCATCTAAATCCACCGATCTGCCTATTTCTTAAACACATCTCATCTCCCTCCCTGTTACGTTCAGACGTGTGGCAGCACCCATGCAGCAGTAGTCCTGCACACTGGCAGCATAATCCTAGGCTGTCCCCTGCAGGTGTTTGGGTGCAGAGACCGAGGATGTGGGGGTTAATGCACTCATTTATCACTGTTTAATCACTGGTTGCTAAACTAATTCTGTATATTAGAATCCTAATTGCCTTACTTGTGTTAGTCATTTGAATTCTCACTCAGCCTGAATAGTTGGTGTAGGGAGCCCATGAGCAGCAACCTGATTTGAGAACCATCATGCTGTGGTGGTGTGTGTGGCTGTGGCTGTGTTTGGGGGTAAGTGTAAAACCGTAAAATATCCCATATGTGTTGACTTCATCATTGAAATTAGGTTTATTTTCCCACTAACACTGTCAAAAAGACATTAACAAAGTGTAAATGTATTTTACTGATACATGGAACAAAGGAAAAACACTTTTTTGGCAAAGCATCACCACAGTTAATATGCTTGTCATTGTTTGCATCTTCGTACACATTAGGGTGCTGTTGTTGTCGATGTAAAGAAAGCATTGCTTTAACCAACAGAAAGCTGACTCACAAAATACAAAATAAGATAAGATGCCTGAAGTTATCATCATAATCAGTTCATTATCTTAAATGATTGTCTTTAAAAACTGGTTGTATCTCACAGGTCTACAAGGAAAAGATTAGAGCAGACATATCTTGACCTCATAGAAACTCACATCACAGGACTCATGGACGACACTGATGCAGCACAGCATGCAGTCATCTCCCATACATCACATCATGTTTGCCAGGTCATGCCAGGCCCTAAAAGTTAACAATGTCACCGAACCTGCAGCCGATCTCAAACACGATCCGGTAATCAAGAGTCGGATTCAGTTCTGCTAAAGACATTTTGCTCAGACCTGATGCTTTTTTTTTCACCGTTCCTCATTTAAAACACTGCGGCTCTATTACCCTCTCCACCAATCAATAGTCTGTAATGTCTGCAGCCTAAGCTAAATGCAGCTTCCTATGTTCTTACCAAATTACACCGCCAGAGTAAATAGCCACACTTTAGGTCTGTAGGTGATTTTCATGCTTTCAAATTTCATTGTTTTCTTTTATATTGATTTTCTATTATGCTGTATGTAATTTAAAGTGCACTCAGTACTCCATGCTGCAGTATGGCACAGCAATGTAATTCAAATCTACTAAAATACAGGCACTAAACTCCCTTTTTTAAGGGCAAACACTCCTCTACCTGAAGTTCATTCTCCTTGATCATTTATCTGTTTCAAGACATTAAAGTTTTATAACTCTTTACTTCACTTCAGTATTGCTTACTCACTATGGGTGATTCTTAAATTTCCATTAGATTAGCTGTGCAATACAATATCAATTATTCTCAACAAATCTTTGTGAGCATTATGGCAGTGAGAGAGAGACAGAGAGAGAGTATGTGTGTGCCGGAATGGTATAAATCATTACAGCATCCCATTTAGACTGCTGCAAAACCAGCACAGCAGAACAGGCTACAGAGTCTGTGTTTATTGATCTGGGTGTGATTTAATCCTTGGCATACAACTATAATCTTTCATAGGACAGGGTGAGTAGAACAACTGCACTATAATTAAGTTCAATTTCATGAACAAAAATATTATCTGGATGGTATGACCTTTTCGCAGACATACACCACTATCAGTGTGACGTTTGTAGATTTGAGTTGCCTCGCTGCTTGAAAAAATATCCAATTAGTTTCACGCCACTTAAAAAATAAATTCAGATTGTTTAAATGAAATTCTTGCAAAACATACATAATCAAGAGGTGTCGTCTGTGAACAATGGGTAAATACAAAAGTATAGCCCAAAGTGCAACGTGCCATAAACTACACTTAACTAATTTTTCCATGCCGCTGAACCTAATAAGATACTTTACAAAAAGTTATTGGTGAAGTCAGGGAGGCTTAACCGTGTTTTCCATTTCATAACAAATAGTCCTCCCCATGGTTATTAATGTTTTCTGTAAGCGCTCCTCTTGAAAAAAGGCAGGATCCTCCCTACGACATGTCAAAATAATATGACAGTGTTAAAACTTGCTTAATCACATAACCCAATTTAAACCTCAGTATCTTAATGTGGGACACTGACGTGCTCCGTAAAAACCCAGATACAGAACTGTGGCTTTCTGCATATGGCAAAGTGCACCCTTATTAACAAGGGTGCCAGTTCAAGTTGCGTTCGATTTACCTATTATTAGCAATATTACAAAGGAAAGCTAAAATAAAATCTACATTTTGGATGAGATCACAATAAACGACTTCTTTCTCTGCTCTCAGACTAGCTTACATTTAACCTAAAGAGAAATTACAATGCCCCACCTCACCTGATAATTTTTATACAGTTCCTAAAGTGTGACACATTCTGAGATAAGCACATTTCTCAGCAAGAACACGCCAATTAGTCAAAGCATTGAAATTGACTTTTAATAATGTGTTGGTTCCCCTTGCGTCACTAAAACAAGTCTGACCGGTTGAGCCATGGACTCAACGAGACCTCTGAAAGTGTCCTGTGGGGTTGTGAGGTGGGGCCTCCATGGATCAGACTTGTATTTCCAGCACATCCCACAGATACTCAATCAAATTGAGATCTGGGGAATTTGAAGGCCGAGTAAACACCTTCAACCCTTGGTCATGTTCCTCAAACGGTTCCTGAACATTTTTTTCCACATTATCCCGCTGACAGAGGCCACTACCATCAGGGAATACCGTTGCCATGAGGGGTCGTACTTAGTCTTCACAATGTTTGGGTAGGTGGTCTGTGTCAAAGTAGCATCCACGTGAATGCCAAGGACCCAAGTTTTCCCAGCAGAACACTGCCCAGATGATCACACTGCCTCCCCCTAACTCGTCATCTTACCATAGTGCATCCTGCTGCTGTTTCCTCTCCAGGTAATCAATGCCCACGCACCGGACCGTTACAAGTTATATGAAAGCAACTGACTACTGAAAACCTGGAACAGCCCATAAGACCTGCTGTTTTGGAGATTCTCTGACCCAGTTGTCAAACCATCACAATTTGGCCTTTTTCAAAGTTGCTCAGATACTTACACTTTTTATTTTTCCTGCTTACCACACATCAGCCTCAAGAACTGACTGCTCACCTTCACAGGTGCCTTTGTGACAAGATAATTAGGTTATTCCCTAAACCTGTCAGTGGTTTTAGTGTTGTGGCTGATCAATCTATGCTTCTGTGTCAAGTGATATGAAGAGAGAAACTTAACTGCAGTAAATTTATCAGTATACATGTCAAGAATTATGATAATATTTTTGTCGTTATTATTATACCCTAATATTTGCTTTTTATTCGGTTGGTCTTGGTGGTACGATTCATGCCAGTGTGACATGGCAAACCTCTACAGTGGTACAGCAAATCTCTGGTTTCACAGAGGATAAGTGTCTCCCTCAGTGAGGACGTCCCTGGCTCATATCTGGCAGAACTTCAATAAGTGATAGAAGTATTTAGGAGAGCTCTCAAGTTATCACTGAGTTGCCTCAACAGCGCACCTTGGGCATGCTCCCCGCTCTCCACAGTTCAGGGAATCTCTCTCTCTGTCTAATACAGAGCCTCCTTAGTGAGTCTAAATGTCAGCAGGCCTTTCCATAACTTCCAATAGAGTTTAAGTAAAAATGGCACTTATGAGGTGTTGACCAAATGGTTGGTGCAATTAATAGCGCGGTGCGGTTCTGGCACTGCGCCGAGAAGCAAATTGGCAATATGATGATGAACAGTGAAGCCCTGCTAGTTAGTGAGATACAACGCAGGCAAACATCTCCACTGTTTTAAGTGACTGGAAGTTAAAGATAAATTAGAAATAATGTACATATATCCTAAATATTTTACAAGCCATAGATATCAGAAAATGTCTTTGCTCAATCACTTGTCAATACCAATCTATCAAAGTCTGTGAAGTTAACTTTGTTTTATATATAGCAATTGCTTGTTATAAACGGCAGAATTATGCACACAAGTTGTAAGCCTGAGGGAGTGAAGTGGCCTAAATACAGACATATCCAATGTTACATGTATCACTGTTATCAGAGAGCACACAGTAAATCAGACACATCTGCCATCCTCATTAAATCATCAAAAAGGCCAGTGATATTACCCTTTAAATTTCGGTGTGAACAACTGTCAAACAGGTAACAGGTGCCAACATGCAATTAAAAATCTGCTAGATTCGCATTGTGCAAGTTTCTGCATCACTACATTTCATAAAAAGCTGACATTCTTTTATAGCCATTAAACTGAGCAAAACAAAGATCTGATATTGGCTTGGCTCTTTCATCATTTCTGAAACATTTATCAGCTAGAGAGCAGAAATAGTTGTGTATTTTTCAACCCCTTTTGTTTAACAGTTTATTCATTGAAATTCTACATGTTTTGGGGGTTGACTGTTTACTTGTTTATTTAGTCAAAGTCTGTTCTAGTGTCATTACTCAGAGCTGGAACCTGTGAAATTGGATGTTGGACTTTGCAGCCACGTGTGCAGCTCCGCATTTCACATTTAAGGTGACATTAGGGCCAAAGCCTGTTGGGAGAATTGAAAAGTGCACAGCAGAATGCTCTGATGCATGTGCAACCTCATTTCCTTGGGCAGATAACACAAATGAGGGCTGGCACTAGATAATTAAAGATGAGGAATGCATTTGTAAACAAAGTCTTCAAAACCAAACAATGCTCTGTGTATCTAGTGCCTTTATTTATTCTTGGTCAGGGATCAAGAAGCAGCAAATAAAAAGTTTGATAACCCGTTGCTCTCCTGTATGCACAATAGAACAGACTGCAGCACACTTTGCTTTAGTATCCCAACTTGCAATCTGCTGATATCAAACACAGAGAGAAAATCCTCAGGGCATATTGTGAAGGGGATTAGCTAGGATTAATGATACACATGCAAAAACCAAAACCACAGAACCACCATGTAACATGCCTGCTCGTCCGGCAAAGTGGCTCCCAAGAGAGGTTTTATGTGTCCCTAAACAACAGGGCTAATGCCCGTAAAATTCTTCAGATGAAATGATGGCATTGTACTTGGTGTTATAGTACCCAAGGTCAGGGCTACAATAAGTGGTCTGAAGCTCCCCAGAAAGGTCAGGAGATAAAAAGAGCTTGTTGAGTGCTATAAAACTCCTCGATAAACGCTTTCATATTTCATTCTCCTAAGGCTTCCTGTAAAGCCCCTTTATTTATGGCTCACCATAGAGCTTCAGCTACACAAAGTGCCTCAAGCCTCTCAACACACCACATTTTGCAGTACAGGCTGTCATTTTATTACACTTCATTTAGAGATTGTTTGTTTGATTGTGACCATTCAAATCTTATTCAGTGACATGTTTTACTTCTTCTGGTTACCTCATCATTAGAAGCAGTTCTGATCCTTGTAGTGTTTCAGACCAAAACAAATGTTTATGAGCAGACACCAACAGAAGAAATAATACTCAGAAATTGCTAGCACACAAACCAAACAGTGATAATGTCAAGGGCACAGAGCCAGTGAGTTCGTCGGCATGAAGTTTTATCATGGTGTTGATAACTGAGGATGCTGTGTTTTAAAAAAGGAGGACAGAGGGAAGCCAATACATTTCTTTGGAGCTGAGTGGACAAAAGCAAAAGACGTGTCTGGGATTGACCAACAGGCGACAACAACAGAACCCTCTGGATGATTGAAACCTGGGTTATGATTACTGTAAAAATTAGTATAATATCTAATTATTCCATTTTTCAGCTCTTTATTATCTCTCAGCTTACAACTCTACATGTGATGAGAAGTAAGCATCACTTTAATTTAGGGAGTTAAAAGCGAGACAAGGGTCTGATGTATCAGATGTACGTATCTTTAAATCTATTGGATTATATCATTATTTGTCCATATGTATCACAGCATACAGTATTTCATATTTGCTCTTAGTGTCTAAACATAACTCTATACATATTCCTGTTTTATTTAGAGAAAAAATGTACAGTAACAGGAATCCATGGCCTGGCCAGTTGTTAGTCAGGGGATCAAAAAAGCGAATACAATTCCTCCTAACTGGAACATGAATGGGTGTACCAAATTTCATGGAAGTCCATCCAGTGTAGCTGTTGAGCCATTTTGCTAAAGGTCAAAATGGTGAACCTCATAGTGGCACTAAAGGAAAAGTCAAGGAATCACTGAAGTCATTAGAATTCATCATTCATCATACGATTTCATGGCAATACATCAAATAGTTGTTGCAACTACCATTGCTAAATTAAATGTCATCAATAAAGAAAGGCAATTTGTGGACAACACACCTAATGGAGTCACCAGTCCAATTAAAACCTATGATTTAGTCAACAGAAGAAATTTTGATCTTGAAACTATCTCCATAATTTATATATACTGGGCACAGAGTGTTGATCAGTGTTTGATATTTACTGCAAAGAAAATTAACAAGTTGTGCTCACTACTTCCCAGTGACACAGCAGTAGATTTGATATAGTAAATAATGTGTATGTGCCTTCATGAAGTATTTGAAGGCACATACACAAGCAAAGTCATCTTCATGAATATGACTTTGCTGCATTCTTAGGTGTTACAACCTAAACTCAAACTGTGAATCTGTAAAAAATATACAGTAAATTTAGGCGAATGCACATAGGAGCTCTGCCATGGAATGACTTATAGGTGATTAAATGGAATTTTTAAAACCAATTTAAAATGTGCTAAGTGTTAAGAGACTTACACAGGTTAAATATGAGTCCTAGTCAGGAGACTGCTTGGAGTCTTCAGGCACAATTTCAAACAAACTGAAGATGATGTAAAAATGACTGTGTTACACAAGTGCATCACAACAACCTAAACAGGATATGACAAAGGCATGAGCACGAATGAGACAATCCTTGTATAACCCAGCTAAAGCTCTGATATGACTTTCCCAGCAAACCCAGCGTGAATTTACAAACACTGCAACTGATCAGTCACTCCCCATGCATCTTCTCTGTGCCTCAGCAGATCTGCAACGAAGAAAGGGGTTAAATCCCCAAAATCTAATTCACCAAGCTGAGACTTAAAGCTGCAATTACAGCTCACATTGCATAAGAAGCCATTCAGAACTGCTTATGTATTTCGATAATACTACTGAGTATCCTGGAGTATTTCTCTATCAATTTCCAAAAACATTCTCCACTTCATACCCTAAAGCAACTCACTGAGCAATCATATAACTAAGCTTAATGGTATTTTCATTGATGTAAAGTATATTACTGAGTCTCCCAAACCCTAGCAGCTGTTGTGGTTTGAGTGAAAAAAACATATAGACAATTTTGCAAAGAGATTATCTCATAGATGGCTGTCAGGTACAAGGTCTGAAAAATTAGTTGAGTTGAGTTTATCTTTCACCTTATATGACCTATTACTTTATTACCAGCACAAGCAAATCTGCTGAAAGGGGAAGTTCGAGGCAATGTTTTTATGTAGAGGAATTAATCAAACTTCTTTGAAGTCATTAGGGTCATTCAAATCAAACAGTGAAAGGCATTTGTTGTTTGCAGAATTGGTGACGTAATTGTTTTGGGCCACAACCATTTCTTTTCTTCTTGACATGATGAAAAATTGTGATAATACACAACTTAAAAGAGTGTTTTGCACTAGAGGGAAACATAAGCTTGTCCATTAAAATATTGGATATGTAATAAAATTGTCACATAATGTTCCTCTCACAGTATCTTTTCCAGAAAGAGTGGCAATGGACTCAAAATATTTCGTAGAAAAGTGTTCACAAATGGAGAAAATGATAAGTGGAGAAATCTGGTAATTAGGACGCCTTATTTGAACAGCATAGATGAATATCAACAGAAATTTGATTACATATTCCCACATCTTTAACTGCATATCCCAGAGGCAAAGTGCTCACAGAACAAAACAAATGAGCCTGGCAATTTTAATTATCAATGTTCTGTTTTCTCAAAGATTCATAGTCTCGTTTTCTGCCTGATGAGATCTCAACAACAGATGTTGTAAAGGACAGGACTAATATAGACTCTGCTCTTTTGGTGACTTTCAACTGATGTTCTCCATAGTTCCCAATAACTCTAAAAACTGTGAAGCAAACTTTTGTTCATAAGTACTTGGCAGAATATTTTAGAGATTATTTAATATTTCACTCGTGTCAAATATTTAATTAGAATTTTCAGAGAACTAAATGTGTTTTTCCAGTTTTTCCTTCCTGCTTATGCAAGTCCTGCCAATAGAAGCTGATCCCTGACTAAATTGCTTGCAATCTCATCCAACAGCAAGGCATTCATTGAAAGCAATGTTTACTGCCAACATTTCACAATGTTACAAAAACAAAGAAACAGGGGGCTGTGCTGGTGTTTTCAAATGCATATTAGGTGTTCATTAAGGTTTGAATTATATGATAAGCAAACTGAACTGATAAACAAAAAAGCATCTGTGAAACTGTTAAGAGATATTGAGATACAAATGACTGATTAATTTAGGAGAAAAGTATGAATACACATAAAATAAATATTTCTTTTTTAGACTGTGGTATTCAAACTATTTTCCTTATTAAGATCTTTTACAGCAGTTGTTATTTCAAAAGTAATGGCCTCAATTCACATTTTTATGAAACCATTACCAAAGCCAATCCAGGCCCGGACCTATATGTTGGTTTAGTATAAGAAAACCAATGCAGTTCCTGTGCAGGTGTCACTGTTGACACAGGCTGACTTTTACAGGCTTAGAGACTCTTTGTGAGTCAGTTGCACTGTGTAATAATAAAGAGTGAGTATCCTTTACATCATTTGTTCATTCATTCACGCATCTAGCAAACACTGCACTGAATTCCAACTTACACTGATCATCCCGAAGGGGAAGTGCAATTACAAATCCAAACAAGGTGACCGATTGGCACAGGTGGAGACTTAATCATGCAGGGAAATCAACATGTTGACTGTTGCCATTCGGAAAGACACCATGTCTTGATTTCACCTTCCTTCATTTTCTTCCTACTTCTTCTTGAAATTTGGCTTCAAGCCAGATAAACATCTGCGAGGTGGACCTACTTGTACGTATAATGGCCCTAATATTTCTCAGCTGGAAATAAAGACTTCAGTAGGTAAAAAATTAATAAACATGTCAAATTTTTCAAAGCTTTTCTAGTTAATAATTTTCCTCTATGATAAATATCAACACTTGATGCTCTTATTCAGAACCCGGGGTACATTTTTTTTATCAACAATTTTTTTCACTGTTTAAAGGTCAGCACTGTAATCACTTGAACTACAGCAAAACAGACACCAAAATAAGAATTAAATTCTGCCTCATTTAAACCTACTACAGCAGAATAGGGTAAAGCATTGCAGTTGTTGTAGTTTGAAGATAGTTCAGTCCACTGCAACCCCCCAAACAATGCCCCACATTGCCTGCATCTATAAATAGGGTTACTTGGCTGTCTTTCCTCGCACGGCTCCTCCGTGGCTGCTGTTCCACCCTGTAGCATAGCCTGCCCCAGCAATCCACAACCATCCAATAGGCTCTGATGCAGCATACAGCACTGGTGGTTGACACCCCTGCCGCACTGGATCACATCAACCTCAGACACAGATCCAAATCAGCTCTGACCTCCAGGCCTGTAGGAACTTCACAAACATGTGCCACTGTTTGCTTGTAAGATTAAGATCTAAACCAAAAAGTTTCTCTTTATATGAGGACTGAGGTGATAATTTAAAGTGATGTAAAAAACTGTGCAGGAGTTACTATTCAGGAGTACCCATTCTGTGAGTTATAAAATATTAGGGTCATCAAATAAAAAAAGCAGATCACTGGGAAGTTCTAAATAACATATCAAAGGAACTGCCACATGTTCTTGAGATAAAGTCCAGTGGTGATAATTGACCAGTTTTAGGGATTTCTGCAGCTTATTCCAGTCACTGACTGTAGCAGACTTCAATGAGGACTAGCCACAAGAGGACTCCACTTTAGGGACATTTGGCAAAATGTGACAGAACATAACACAGGCAGGATATAAAGTTTTCAAAATATTTCAGACATATGAAGTTTGACTTTGGCTATGGCCAGCTAGCAATATATAAAAAATGGTTCACTTATTGAAAAACAAGCTGCATACAGTGCACTGTATCTGTGCTGTGAATATTACTTCAACATAATCTAGTAAAGCTTGTCATCTGGACCATGGAGAAGTTTTGCTAAGAGCACCTGACCTTCAGCTCCTTTTCCAGCCCGAAGGTATTTGTGGTTTTGTGTCATAAATATTGAATACAATGTTTAAGAACAAGAAGGTCATCGATCATTTCTTGAAAATAAACCAATCCCATTAAGCAAAAGGGGAAAATTCTTTCCACAGTGGAAAGAACCTGCAGGTTCGGGTTTTTTGATTATTCCAGAAAAAGACCTATCGCCTTGATGCAGACACTTGATGACAGGCAGGGCCAATGACAGCAGATGTTCTGATTTGACACACTGCACTCCGACAGCACATTATCTGTCTCAGAACCAAATGCACACATGCACAAAAGTATTTGTAGTCTATAAATTAAAAAAATAGCAGTGAGTGAAGCCAGTGTCAAGGAGCAGTGGCAATATTACTACAAACATGAAAATAAAGATACAAAAATCAACTGGCAGTCATTCATTTGTTTGAACCATTCATTTCATATGGCATTAATTCTGAATTGCTCAGAAGCTTGTTGATGTTTTTATTATGTCACTTATTTCATGTCTTGTATGGATTGCAGTGCTCTACTAAGTTAGTCATCAGTTAAACATAGTGTTGTCTGGCTGCAGTTCTACTGTCTCCACACTGCTGAGGCAATTTATATACATAAATTCAGAAAGTTTTCAGACCCATTCACTTTTCTCACATTTTATGTTGCAGCCTTGTGCTAAAGCTGATTAAATTATTTTTCCCTAAATGTACATTCAACAATTTTTAGAAATGGTTGGAAAATTTATTAAAATGTAAAAAATGAAATATCAAATTGACAGAAGTATTCAATACCTTAACTAAGTACTTAGCTGAAACACCCATGGCTGTGATTACAGCCTCGGGTCTTCTTGGGTATGACGTGACAAGATTTGAGGATTTTCTGCCTTTCTTCTCTGCAGATCCTCTCAAGCTCCATCAGGTTGGATTTCAGTCGACATTAACAGAGGTGTCCATAAGTCCCTCCTGCATTGTCTTGGCTGTGTCCTAGGGTCATTGTCCTGTTTGAAGGTAAACCATGGGTCCAGTCTGAGGTCCTGAGTGCTCTGGACCAGGTTTTCATTAAGGATACCTCTGTACTTTGCTCCATTCAGCTGTCCCTCAACTCTGACTAGTCTCTCAGTCCCTGACTCTGAAAAACACCTCCGCAGCTTGATGCCACCACTATCATGCTTCACCGCTGTGACAGTATTGGGCAGGTGATGAGCGGTGCCCGGTTTCCATATTTCAACTTTTGCTCTGATGTGTATTGTCAGCTGTTAGACCTTATATGGACAGGTGCGTGTCTTTCCAAATCATGGCCAATCAAATGAATTTAACAATCAAGGTGCAGAAACATCTCAAAGATGAGCAAGAGAAATGGGAGAGATTGGAGCTAAACAGTCATAGCAAAGGGTAAGAATACTTATTTCAATGTGATATTTCAGTTTTTCCTTTTTAATATATTAGCTAGCTAAATAAATAATTAAATAAATTCATTTTCTAATTACTGATTGAATTGTGTATAACGATTAGGGTATAAAAAAAGAATTGTTAAATAATAAGATGTGTAGAAGTGAAGGTCTGGATGCTTTCTGAATGCACTTAATGCATTTATTCAGGCTATATACTATAACTTTCATCATTGCAACACTCCACAGGACATCGAATTTTGAAATCAGGAATTAAGATTGATAGATAATAGAATCCTTTTCACTATATGCACATAATCGATAGAAATTGGAATGTTTGTTACTGTCTGCAATAATACTCTAATGCAGAAACAGCCTTTTACAAATCGCAGCCAAAAAAAGATGGAACTCGTGGTACGTGCTGAGATCAACTTTGACAATATTGCCCTCTGCTGGTTTTAATATGCACATGACAACACCTGGTTTGCTCTGACATGAATGTAAGTTAATGCATGGTGTGATCTGAAATACATAACAAAATGATAAATGGTCAAAGACCCAATATTAAATTTGGTGGCACATTCCTTGAAAATTATATAGCATGATGTATGTAGGTTCAGATTATACATGAATCTTTCACTGTGCCATTGATGACATTACTGATTTTTGTATAAGACCTAATATACAATGTAAGTTAAAGTATTCTTACACCTTACACATTGTTCTGCAAACTCTCAGGCATCAGATATAAGCAACAGTGCCACTGAACTCCAATAGTATTATTCTAAAAAAATTAAATCTGATGCATTAATCCTCTGCTTTATGATGAATCACCTCTCAGGCAACGAGTGCGTCCCTGCAAATTATCTGTGATGCTCTTAGAAAATCGACTAGAAAACCCTACACCTTATTAGTATTTTCCCCTTTGCTCTCCCTCGGTTCTCCATGAGATATTTTTACCTAGAGGCTCCAAACTTCGAGCTATTGCAACATTTATTAGCACTCATGACAACATGAAAAATAGCACAATTATCTGGTTCATCATGATGTTTATCATCATCGACCATATGACTGCAGTCATTTTAAAACTGGCCTCTCTAAAAGGAACTTCAAATAGAAGGTACAGATATTTTTCACTGATATGATATGAAATCATATAGGTCTTCTTAGTTTGTTTTATGTAAAAACAGAATAAATACACTTATTGCATTAAACCTGCTTTAGAAATTAACTCAGCTGATCTAATCTCAGCTGATTCTATAGACGTGAGAAACTCCTGTGTAATTGTTTTTAAGTCTTTATGTAAAAATTAAAAGATAAAATAAAATAAATTTTATTCAATAAAAAGGGAACATTGTAAAACCTTGATATCAGATTTTTTTAGTTGCTTTTCTTCTTTTGTATTTTGCTGTGACTACTGGAAATTAGATTTACATCAAATCATGAATTTTTCTCCATCACTATTTCCCCCCAGACCAGTGTTCAAGACTACAAAATTTGCACCATAATATGATATATATAATCTTTATTATAGGTAGCACTGCAAAGTAAGGCACCAGTCTCTGCATAAGAAAGAAATACTTGTACCTTCAAGTGAACTTAAACAGTAGAGAATTCTTTTCATATTTGCAGGACAAGTACTATGTCAGCTGCATTTTTATGTGACAGGCTTCTCTTTGTTATCTAATTAAAAAAAAAAACTAACTGCAACTGACAAAACTAAAAAACATTTATTTTTAATCACAGAATATTTTTTATTTTAAGTGCTTTAACTTGAAAGCATTTTATTGAATCAGTGGGCACAAATCAAACTGCTATGGGACCAATTTCATGGGGAACATAATTCAGAATAAGTTAAAAAAAAAAAAAAAAAAAAAAAAAAAGGTAAACGTGTGCAACATCATGTTATTGGTGAAGTGATTTAGTCCAAGGAGATGCAGAATGTATTGCAAGAATTTTATGAACTTAGATTTACATGTGTGTTAAATTTTTTTTTGCTGGACAGCTGTGATTCTTCTTATACACCTAGTAGCAATGTGACATGCATATTTTTCTGATGCTTGGCTCAAACAAGTAGTTTCCACTTACTATATTCTCTCAGCTCTTAAATCAACTCTGCCCACCTTTTGTACAAATTAAAGGTGTTTTCACAGCCTCAAGTGACTCATTTTAAGGTATCAGCTGGCCAGACTGCCTGTGGTTGGTCCCATGCTGTTACTCTGTCCTCCTCCTCCTCCGCAGAGTCTTCAGAGCTGTTAACCACTGCGGCACTGAGACTGTGGAGCTCCTCCAAAACAGACAGGAGTCTCTCTGACAGGAAATAGAGTCTGTTGGTCAGCTCAGGCATATCTTAGTAAATATTAGGAATTCAAAAAAAGCAACTGACGCTTGAGGAGTTAGGACATTTCTTACCCTCTGCAGGTAATTGGACTTTGGCTCCCACAGAGCGACTCCTCTCTGAAGGTTTTTGTTGCTGTTCTCTAGGAGCAGCAGAGTTTTCTGAAGCTGTTGGTAGAACTCTTGCATACTTACTCATCAGCCCTTTCTCAGCAGCAGTGGCCTGGAACGGATTCAGGTCATATAAGGGCAACAACAGAAATGAAGACAGAAGAAACATTTTTCACATCTATCATTTGCTTTCAAAAGTCTTACCAGCAGTAGGTTTTTGTCCTTTTCCATTTCTTTCAGTTGTTTGTTCTGAACTTCCCTCTGTGTGTGTGTAGCCCCAAAATACTGAGTTTCTCTCATCACATCCTGCTTCCTTGCTGCCTCTCTCTGAAACTGCCGCAAAGTCATAACTGCAAGAAACGATACATATGGATCAAGAGCCATCGGGAAATGCTGCTATATATTGTGTAAATAACTCCAATCATGTTAGATCACAGTCTGCATTACAGATATGACTTTAGCCCCCTGTGTTAAGCTTCTGTGGACTGCAGTAGCATAGTACTAATCCTGCTACCTGCTTTGGTGTGCTCTCTCCTGGCTGTATTGACTTGAACCTCCATGTCTCTCAGCTTCTCAGCACAGCGGTCCTCAATCTCAGACACCGTCTTCTGAAGAGCTGAAGGGGAACAATAGATGCACCATTCCTGAATACAGTATCTCGCACATCAAGAATCGAAGTCTAAATATGATAAACCTGGTCATGATGCATCTGTTAGCAAGTTTACATAGGCAGTACGTCAAATAGAGCTTTTTTTCATCAATCATTATGATAAGACCAAGTCAGTGTAAGACTAACTACAACGCAAAACTGGCATAGTCTAAAGGTCAGAAAAGCACGACAACTTAGTTTATAAATTATATCTAGTGGCAAAAAATTGTTGATCTTTTATTCAGTAAAGGTAAAGGAAAATAAAGTGAAGCATTTTAAGACCTGACATTTAAAGAGATATTCAATCCATTAGCATGGTACTTATTCCTCCAGGTGTCTATTATGAGTACTTTTTTTTTTATTTATTACTAACAAATCCTAACAAAGGATCACATGAGGACATATGTATAAAAGGAGTCACTCATAGTGACAAGCCCGCAGAGAAAATTATCACTCAACTTTACATATCCCTTCAGATCTGTAGAGTTTTGTAGCAACTTTAAGCTCATTTAGTTTCCAACCTGCAATGTTACAGTATTTGGTTTGCTCACACTGCTCTCACAGCGCTTTTGGCCACGGCCGGCAGAGGTTTTCTGCTAAAAAAGCTCAAAAACAGCAGCTGCACACTACATGTCAAGTGCCAAATGGCAGACAGACAAACTTAGGGACTAGCTGGTGAAAATAGTGGAGCATTTAGCAGCTAAAGAACAAAATATATTCCCTATGGAGGAGATGGTTAAAAACTATCCCTGAACAGCTACAGTCAAGATCCTTTTGAGCATGTCACTTAATCCCTAACTGCTCCAGTGAAGCTACCAAGTACAGTGGAGTGACAGACTGATCCTAGGTGTGACTATAAGGAGACGGTGATGAAGGGCATTTCTGAAAATGAGCAGGAGTGCTCAGTTTGCTTTCCCCAGATTAGTCAAGGCTGAAAAACAGTTATGCGGCTTAAGGTAGCTGCTGTCTCACCCTGCTTGCTGTGCTCTTGCTGGTTGAGCAGCTCAGAGCGGAGTTTCTCCAGGTTGACCTTGCTTTCCTCCAGCTGGTCCTGGATATGCTGCAGGCTCTGTTCAGCGTTCTCTCTGCCAGCCACAGCCTGCTGGACCTCCACCCAGCTCTGCTCCAGCTCCTGCTGCTGCTGCCTCCTTTTGCTTTCATCTGAGCAGGATGCACAGAGTGAACTGAGACAAATTCATTGCCAAAACACGGACAGTTAACAGATGATGCTTTATAATAAGTTTTCATGAGTTGTAAGGGGGCTTACACTGTTCTTTCAGATCAGCCAGAGCTTTCTCAATGAGCTCCGGGGTTCTTTTGAGCTCCTGTGTGAGCTTGTCTCTCTCTTCACACACCAAACTAAGCTCTGTCTGGAGGTTTGCGATGCTGCAGGGCAATGCAGACAAGATGGCAGAGCAAATAAAGGAACAGAAAGTCAAGCAGAGAGTCTGAGAAGCAACTGCACGATGTGTAACAAACCAGGCCAAACTGTTAACAGCCAGAAAGTGACTGCTTTTATATGTAAGCCAATACTATATAAAACTGTCATATTGTGATGAGTTACTATTCTTAGCATATACAGTATCATTAATATCAAAGTATTGATTTCAAACATGTCACTGCATCCTATTTCCAAACGGAGCTGAAACAGATATTTCCATGTTTGACCACTTCTTTTTCTGCATGTTTGATTAGCAATATATCCTCATTTCGTCAGTGTATGTATTAAGCATATAATTGCAGATTGACCTGCATTAGCAGGTTTCAATTAATCTACTAATTCTCTGGATTACTGCTGAAAAGGTTATTTGATGAAGTACTTTACTGGTCAGATACGAGTATTTAATAATCTTTATTTTTTTATTCAACAAATGTACTAAAACATCTCCTGTTGAGAGCTAATAAATGCAGATATGCTTGATTTTCTTCATGTTATACTAAAAACTGAAAATTTTGGATATGGAGGCTGTTGATCAGAATAAGCAAGCACTTTTAAAGACATCACTTTGGGCTCAAGATGAAGTGTAATGTGCATTTAGTATTACTTTTGGCTTTATGGAGTAAATGACTCAATAATAATTGAAAACGTATGAGGAAACCTGATTCTTTACCTGTCAGCAGCCTGTTCTGCCTGTTTACTGGCCTGCTTAACTTTCTGCAGTGCCATCCTCCTTACGATCAAACCTGTAAGGTCAAAATATTGTGATGTAAATTATTTACCAAACATACAGATTTGCACTTAGAAGTGAAGCACAGCAATCATCCCTTCAACTCTTGCATGACCGACCTTGGATTGTCTCCACTCGTCTTTTAGCGAAAGTAAGCCTCTGGATAAAACTGTTGAGCCTTGTTTGAGCTGCGCCCACTTCTGCCGCCTTGCTTTCAAATGCCAAACTGAACCTGTGAGGCACAGCCAAAATGTGTATTACCTGTGCTAATACTTCCACCATGACCATAACAGTTGTTGTGCATTTTCCTTCTGTTCTTCTCATGTGTTTACCTGCGCACTGCCTCTGTCATGATATTAAGTTCGGCCTCTGATTTCTGGCTATGCGACTTTAGCTGAGAATTTTCCTTGCGAGACTCGGCCAAGTCCTGTTTCAAGGTCTGGTTGGAAAAATAGACATCCATATGATAGAGTAACTTACACAAATCTACGATGATGCATAGTTCTGAGAATGTTTTTATGGCCAGCTGCTTTTCTTAAAACCGCAACTGCTCTTGGAAGCTAGTGAAGTTTTCATATAGTCAGCGTTCTTGGCTGGGGTAAAAATGTACAAGTGTTCACTACTTTCCTTGGCAGCCCAAAATTAATTGTGCATCATCAAAATTTCAGATGCCACATAAATCAAATCACTTGCTTTGGTACTAACCTCCTTTTCCACTCTCTCCAGCTCCAGCTCAGCTATCCTGTCATCTTGACTGTGCTGGAGGACACTAGCCCGGTGCTGCTCCTGCTGGAGCTGCTGCTCCATTGATCTATACTAAAATACAGAGCAATACAGTACCACACTTTAAACACTGTTGCAAACAGACTAGATATGATTGTACTATTGTATACTAACAGAAGACTGTTGTCATACTTTCAAAAGGAGTTTATCTTTTTCTCCCCTTAACTCAATGTCCTTTGAGCGAAGCTGAACGCATAACTTGAACACTTTCTCTCTCCAGAGCTGAATAACTTGAAGGGCCTCGGATCCATTCTTCCCAAGAGGGTCTATCGAGGTCTATTGAAACACACAAATATGGTATACAAACACACATACACACATGTCAGCAAATACTCCAAATGACTATAGGTAAATACTGTTTACAAATTAGCCTTGATATTTACTGAGGCATGCTAAAGCTTTTAAAAATGATGGGAGCTTTCTTTTCTTTTCTTTTCTTCCCACAAGTATGTAAACACCCCATAGAGAGGAGTTTTCAAAACAGTCTCTGCTCTCAAATGCATAATCACACAACAACTGTGAAACCGCTGCAAAAATATAAAGCATACCAGCTGTTCAGTGTTACAGATGCCTATCTTAGGAAACCTTTTCAAGTTTCCACAAGATATTTTTTTCCACATTCACCAAAATGAACTTGAATGAAGAAAAAATGAAGAAAAAATGAAGAAAAAGTAAGAAAAATGCATTCAAAAGTGTCAAAAATGTTTTACACATCACCTGCTGAGTCATATTGTATATACCTAATCTTTGACCAGAGCACCTGTTCCTTTATCAGTCATAAACCCTGTGGTCTGCTTTAGAACATGATCAAAACTGGCATAACCAAGATCCATCAGGTGCATCACCACTTCAGACAATTTCTAAGGCTAATATCAGGCCATATTATGTGAATAACACCCACCTTCCTCACCATCTTCTCTTCTTGGAGGGCGAGTATCTCATTCACAGAGTTAAGCCTGACTGTTAAAAGCTCTGTGGTCATCTGAAGAGCTGCCTTCTCTTTATTCAGCCTCTACAAAATGTAGAAGATCCGAATAACAAAGAACACAGAAAGGGTGAATCATTATAATAAACATGTTAATTCCTAAATCTAATACTAATTTCCTCCACTGTTCTTCTCTTACCAAAAAGAATGACATTTAAAAGTGCTTTCCTGTGCAAGTGCTTTACAGTGAGCTGATAGCAATCAATACTGTTTATAATGTCTCCACCTCAATAGCTTCATTTAATTGTTCCTTCTCTCTTTTCTCTGGGGCAAGCTGGCCAATGTAATTTCTGAGGCTGTGCAGTGTTGCAGATTGTGTCTCAAAAGCTTGTCCCATTTCGCTGAAAAATAAATAACATCCCCGAAAGAAAGTCAGTGAATCGCACTACAAATGTTGATGTATGTTAAGCTCTTTAGCAGTTTTAGATTGAATGTGGCACCTTAAATGTTCTTTCAGCCCATCTTTCTCTGTCGAAACCTCCATCAGAGTGCTTTTAAGCCGCAGCACTTCTGAGGTCATCGATTGAAGTCTGTCCTGTAGTTCACTGTTTGTTTTTCTTGCTGTACCCAACTCTGCAGAGTGGGAAGCATTCAACTGCTGCAGCTGAAAATTAGGAGAGAAAAACAAAGGAAATTTCAAGAGACATATAAAAATTATGTAAGACCTTATTGATCCCAAAGGAGAAGGTGTTCTTTCACTTGTTTCTCTCCTAAAGTAGTCTAGAAAAGCACTGAGCTACATGCTCAGTGTTCAGCTCAGGGATAGTTCAGCAGAGGAGCTGATTGCTGACATGAGTTCTTGAATGCTGGGCATAGAGCTCAAGAGAGGTCACCCAAATTAGTATTTGCAAGATTTATGACAGTCGAAATTTCATTGTACACACACCTCCACCTCCTGCTTCTTCTGCATTTCCACCAAATGTTCTGACAGTCTCAGAGTCAGCTGTTTGGCCTCCTCCTCAGCTTGTAACCTTCCCATTTCAGCCTTAAGAGAAAGATCCCGGGCTTCCTCTGTCTTTTTCTCTACCTCTCTCCTGAGCCTTGCAATTTCCTCACCCGACTCACTCTTTAGGTTTTCAAGCTGCAAGAAACAGACACATTAAACGAGAAGAATAATGTGAAACTAATAAGAGTGAAACTCGCTTAAATAAAACTGTCAGGTGGCTAGGAGCTATTATTAGGACTACAGGACTGTACAAAAAGCATCAGACTACAAACTGCCAAAATGAGTTATGAGCCAACAGGAACTCTCAGTTGAATTTCACTGTCGAAATGAAATGTTTTATCAGTAAACAGCATTACCTGTGAGCTCGCTTTCTCCTTCTGTGCTCTGCTGTGACTGAGCTCGTCTCTGATTTGGCTCAGTTCAGTCTTAGCCTTACACAGCTCCTCACGCATTGCTTCCAATTCGTGGGTCTGCCTGTTATACAAAGGTGAGGTAATGACAAGCTTGAGCAAAATGATTCATCACTTAACTCTGAAACGTATAATTCCACATCTCCTACCTGTTCAGGATGCTGTCTCTGTCTCTTATCTCTTCTCGGTGTCTCCCTGCGCCGTCCTTCAGGGCCTCCACCTGCCCCTTCAACCTCTCAGCTTCGGCCTTGTGCTTCTCTGCCTCCAGACGCCATTCCGACCCCTGTCTGGACAGCTGCTCACCGCTCGCTGCACATCTGTACGAGATGAAGAGGCCTATTCATGTACCCGATGTGTCACCCAGCGGATGGACAGCAATGGTATTACCGGCCTGCCTGATGAAGCATATAGCAGCGTACCTCGCCCTTAGGCCTGACAGGTGATCCAGGGGGATCCTGCCTCTTATGCTGTTTTCTTGTAACATCATAATCCGTTGATTTTCCTTCCTCAGCTCCAAGATTTCCTGTTGGGCCTGAGTGATGGCGACCCATGGATTAGCAGGTCTGGGATTCCCCGATGGCCCCGATGTTACACCTGGGTTTATCCAAGAGATGGTTTGCGGTGTCCCTGTGATCTGAACACCTCTGTGCGCCTCACCAGACCCGACAGTCGATGTGAAGTGCGATGGGGGCACCAGGTCCTCCTGGACGATCCCTACACAACATCCAAGTGTGGTTTTGTGTGTGAGTGCGTTATGTAGTTAGGGTACGGCCTTTTTCGATAAATTTACCAAAGAGAAAACCACCAAGTTGTTGTTGTTAATCATTAGAACACACTAGAGCTGAAAAACACGGACTACCCACGTTAGTGCGCTAAATGAACCAGGTTACACCGTCAGCTAACATCATCCCTAACTCCACATTTGCGTGAAGTTGCAAGAAAAAGGGAAAAAAGCTACTAAAAAAAAAACAAACTTACTTGACGCAGCTGAGGAGAAGTCAGCGGGAGCTATGAGCCTTTCTTCTCCAGAGTTGTGTCTCTCCATGATCCTCACAGGAAAACGTGAACAGAGTCATTGAACACATCAGCCGGTGTTCGGCCGCTTCGCCGTTTACTCTCCCGCGACTCGGGTCATTGGACGAAGCCTCCGTTTTACCTCGACTGGGCTATTTTATTTTATTTCAACCCAAACTTTAGACGCTCAAACCCCCTTTGAAGGTAAATCTGCAAATGCCCGTAGCACATCGGCGAAATACGTTCGTTCATGGACTTGATACGAGTGAAATTACTGATCTAACATAACTGCTGCATATCGCTGCCTCGCAGTGCATCACGGGAGCGTGGAAGGAACCTAACATAACATGGTCCATTTTCCCCCGAGTCATGTCTTACAGGCTCGCTTCCTTACAGGCTGCCTTCGAATCTCGCAAAAAAAAAACAAAACCCTTGCATCGGCCTTAATCATACCTACTGGTTGGTGCAGGGTATGGCCAAAAAGTAAGCTGTACTTCAGGGCAGGGATTATTACAAAAACCATGTTTTGTTGTTAGATATCGATAATGAACATTGGATAATGGTTGGGAAATCACACTGGAGAGGGCAAAATATACCATGTGAAATGATTTCTTATATTTGCCTACCTGTGGTAAACTTGACTGATAAGTAACAGCCTTCTCAAGATATATTTTTGTATGTGGAATTAATTATGGGGGAATGGTGAATACTACTCTATTCTACATAAAGTGGTTCCATGATGCTTTTTTTTATTCAGACGTTTTTGAGAGACAATATTGTGATTATTAGTAGGAAAAGAGCTCTCAGTTAATGCATCCTTTTGGTCTTGGACTCCTCCACCAAAGAACACTCAGGAATGTCTGACAACAACACCATTTTTGCAGGATATCTCCAGTTTTGCAGAAGAGGGAGCACCAAGTATGCTTTCAGAGCTACAACCTAGTACAGATTTGAATGGTAATTGGCTATGATTTGCTTATATAACTGAACTACAGGGTTGAGGTGCTTCTATGAATACATTATCGGCAATTGTAGAATTATCAGAAAATTAATAATTTACTTGCATATTTTGACAGGATTCTGTGTGTTTAGATTGCTTCATCTCTTCTGATGCACATTTTGTACACTGCATTTGTGTTGTAAATCTATAAACTAAGATGCACCCACCTGCAAATGAAGGACTGTATCTGTTTCTTGTTATGCAACTGGCAGTTCATTCAATACTCGGTGGGCTATAATCGCTATAACCACCATATTTTCATATATCCTGTTGTGTTACTTTCCTCTGTTATCTTCAGCAGGCTTTTCTGTTTGCTCTCACCTGCAGTATATCCTCCTCTCTACAGCTGCATGACCCACTTTCCCCCTGGGGTTCATTAAAGTTTTATATAATCTAATCTAATCTATTTATGGTGTATTCAAGGAACAAAGTAGACATTTTTGTTTTATTAATTTGCATGAGCGATCACATATATCAATATAACCCGACATTACATTGGTACTAAATAAATTAACTGGTAGAGAAGAAGGTTATATAAAGACCTCAGCAAATGAAAAAATATGATATATGATATTCTGCCAAGAAAGACAAGGAATACCTGTGAAGCATTAAAGACTGTGGACCTTGTATCATATCCATAATCTCATGATTATGGTTGTTTGGGGAGAGCCATGGGAACGCATTATTTGGTCATGCTGGTATTGTATCCTCTAAGCACACAGCAGACACTGCAGCAGGTCCTCAAAAAAAAGAAAAAAAAAACAGGGGAAGAGAGGAATCGAAAAGCACCGATGGGACTCCAGTAAACAAAGACGATACTGACCCTTATTTAAAAAAGAGGCCCTAATTAAGTTAAAGCTCTGTTTCTTTGAAGGATATGCAAGAGCTAATCAAGTTGGACAATCACTGCATATACAGCTTGGAAAATGTACAGTACATGACAGCTAAAAAGAGCATTTCTAAAAAGGAAGACGATAGATTGAGATAGGTTTGTTACCAGAAATATTTAATGTGGCAAAAAATGATTCTGGATACAGGTTGCAGCAACAGCAGCAGGGTAGTATAGGCATCCCTCTCCTCGGCTGTTTTCTTCCACTGTGATTCCAAGCAGTTAGCAGGCCAGATGGGATATGTAATCTCTTCATTGTGTTGCCCCAAGGTCTTCTCCCAGTTGGACGTGCTAGAAATACCTCCACATGGGAAGAATCCTTATCGGATGCCCAACACATCTCAGCTGGTCCCTTACAATTTTAGGCAGCAGCAGCAGCTCTACTCTGAGCACCTTTGCGATGTCTAGTGTCCTTGCTCCAGAACATAAGGGTGAGCCTAGATATCCTACTTTCACTTGTGACCATGGTCTTAATCTTTAACAGATGCTTGCAATCACAGAGACTAGTTGTAACTTTGTATCATGAGCTTTTCAAAGTTCTCCCTCCACCACTGGATTATAGTCAGTGAAGGTCGGATTTCTGTGCCCCTGCTGAAAAGAAGTCAGGCATGACTTTATTTCCCCTAAGACACATCTGACAGTTTTCTAGAATTTCTGTGAGGACAACCGAAAGTACTTCTTCATGGCTTCACCACACTTCTCCTACAACTGAGTTTGCCCTCCCCAAAAATCTGAGGCACAAGCCCTCGAGCAAGGCCTGCAGAGGAACTCACAGGAGACTGTCTGGTGGCACAGGGCTGGAACCATGGGGCCCGATCAGCTTCAGCTTGATAAGACAACTTTCAGCCAACAACACGAGGACTCATCAGGACAAGGTAGGGTTTATGGTGCGTTGCCAGTTGGCCCATTAGGAGAAGGTAGGGGCCCTGGCAGATCGATCTCTGCCGCCTTCATTTGCTCTGGGTACATATAGGGCAAACACATTAATTAAAATATACTGCCTGACAGATTGATATAAATTTGTCTTTTGAGGCCTGTAGCACCATGAAACAGTCTTCTGAGTACAACCGCTGACATGCGCAACCAATGTGAGTTCGGCCCTAGATGTGTATCTTTTCATCATGAAAGAGAATGGAAATTTCTCTTATTCTCAGTGGATATCCTGGTACACCCATGACACACCCAGATTCTGTTTTTCTTAGTCCCTAAACAAGCTGATTCAGCCCCCACTTAGGGTTCATGAGGAGAAACTGTGCAAATGTCTGCAAATATCTGGACTGGAAACTGTGTCTTGAATTAAAATGTGGTCCTTCCAAATGAGCTTGTTGGACTCTTTACATGCCACAAGGGTAATACAGCTAACTCCCCTCCACAAAAAAAACGTTCCTCTTAAGAAAGGTAATATCTGTGGACCAGTAACGTCCAGCTAAAACCACCGATGTCCTGGAAGGCATCAACTAACTTGCATACAAGGAGGTATTAATGCCAGTGCATTTATGGCCTAACTAACCTGATATTCACGCTTAATTTCAGGAAAAAACAATGACTGTGCACTGCATGAGCAACACACAATAGATAAAAAAGGCCATCCCTCTATTCTATACATGCACAAAGTACAGCATCACAGCTAGGGCCACTGGGTGATTAAAAAAATGCCCAAATACCACCTCATGCTGTATTTGTCAGTGGACTTATTGTTTGTGGGTTAGAGCGGATTCCAGTGTGGCATTCTTCTTTTCATTTTACCTAGAAATAAGTTTTAGCAAAACTGTGAAATAGCTGAACCATCACCAACCCCTGAATGAAGAAGGCCCTGAAATAAAGACCCATTTTTTCTTCAAAGAAAGGAGGGACTCTCTCTTTCCTGTCCTGGAATAATCCCCCTGGCGCCTGCGGTCGCTTTCTCGACCGGTCTGCTCGTCGGGACATGGTCCAGATGTGCAACACCTGTCACTGCAGGGCTCCTCGGCGCTTCCCCTCTGACGCGGGTCCCATCCCATCGCGGACTCGATCGGCAAACCCGCATCGTTCAGACTTTTGATGAGTTCACGAGAAACCAAATCTTAAAAAAAAACATTTTTCACGGATCGAACGCGGAGAACATAATGAAGGATGGTTGTTGTTTTTTTGTTTGTTTGTTTGTTTGTCTGTTTTTTTAAATGGAACCCACTTTGGCCACCGCTGCCACAGTTCGCTGAAAGGCTCATCCCGGTGAAACATGATGCGGACTCCGAACGCAAGGCCCCGCACGCCCCCCCGGAACGGCTCCTTGTTTATCTGGCCAAAAGGTAAACGGGGTTCGTTGTGTTTTGTTTTTTTGTTTTTTTTGGGGGGGATGAGCACAAAGTGCCGTGAGGACGCGAGCGCCGTCCGGGGGCGAAGGTGCTTAGTTGATGGTTTCTAAATTGGGACCTCGCCGGTTTTGTCGGAGGGCGGATTTAACGCACCGGCGTGTCCCGGCGGTTGCCTGGTAACGCGCTGGCAGCGGGCGCCGTGGAGAGAGAGACCTCCGCGGCGGGCGCTCCGTTAAAACCGTCGGCGCTCCTGACCTTGGCGTCGTGAATGCGCAAATGCACACGGACCGTGCAAAGCCGGGAGATAAGAGGAAAGATCCGCGCGTTTGATACCGAGACCCGCACGCGTGTGTGCGTGCGCGCGTGTGTGTGTGTGTGTGTGTGTGTGTGGGTGGTGGAAATAATATTTCACGCACAAGCCCCATTGTCTCGCGGCGGAGCCGACGGGCATGGTACGGAGGAAACCTCGAGACGGAGCGCGCGTGAGCCTCTGTGAGAGCAGGTGAGTCCAAACCTTTGATTCTCTTGGTTTCTTTGGGTTGTTTTTTTTTTTTTTCTTCTCTGGTTTATTTTTCTCATCCCCGTTCGGATCGATCGCCGATAATCCGGGCTGATCCTTTTCCGTTTTCAAAGTGATCGCTCCGGGGGACGGACGGACGGTGTTCGAACATGCGCTGGCTCGCCGCTATTAGTGTTGTTTATTTATTTCAATCCCGATTTCGCCCGATATCGCAACCGTCCTAGACCCGGATTAAACGAGCCCCTCAGTCACAACGTGAGGGCGGCGCGCACACGCGCACACGCACACGCACACACACACACACACACACACACACACACACACACAGCAGTTTTGTCGATGCCAATCTGGGCTGTGGCTTGGGTTTTTTTTTTTTTTTTCCCTATGTGGGTCTGGAACCTTGCATCCATTTATAAAGCGCTTATCATTATGTTAAGTGTCACCTGCATGTTTTCTATGTCTCCTCTGCATCAATCTCAGCTCCTCTTTATTGCACTGCTAAATTGGAGGAGGGTGGTGGTGGTGGTGGGGGTGGGGGTGGAGGGGTCCACTAAAACGGGTTTGATTCACGCCAGTCGAATTACAAGGACATTGAGAGCCGGGAACGTCTCACACACCAGGACCCCCTTCTCGAAGGCTTTCATGCCAGGGGCCCCCCAGGACAGCGAGCCTGATCGATATTGTTGTCCCGGAGATTTTTTTTGTTAGTGGTGCCGAATCGTGTGTCTGTCAATGACGTAGATGTACAGATAGTAATAGTGGGAGTGAAACACGATTATAGCGATCGCTCTAATAGGTCTGGAACTGGGATCAAGCCAGTCAAATGGAAATTGATTTGGTTTTTGGGTCCAGGGACATCCAGGAGACACAGGTATTTTTTTGACCCAAACCACCAATGTGATGCATAAACATCTGACTGGTGCAGCATATTTTTTTATGGTTGTTAACATTTTTGATTTGCAGTTGCTAATTATTATTATTATTATTATTATTGGCTTTTCAATTGTAAGAAATGTTTTACCCATTTTTTCCTTTCCTGTTGCCAGCCTAAAACTCACAGCGTACCCAACTTGACCAAGTGATAGCTCAGTTTTATTAGATGGCCCATTTGGTGTAAGCCATAAAGCTTTTATCCACATCTGTCCAATCGCAGACCATAAGTTGGAAGGAAAAAAAAAACCTCTCTGCAGCCCAGTTGAAGGCAGTGTTCAGCTGCTTTGACTGTCTGCAGTGCAATCAGTAAAACCAGATGAAATACTGTATCTCAGGTATAGCCATTAAAAAGCCACCTTAGCTTTGTTCCGATGAATTAAATTCGATGTTTGATTTGCTGTCTAATAGCAAAAATATGCTAATGTATTGATGCTAATGTCATGAATGCATGTGTAATTTAAAAGGAAATGCCGCTCATTTTAAAAATTCATGCTATCCCTTTGATCTACAGCAGCCCCAGCGGTGTCTTATGTTTTTTTTACTGCCAGGCCTGCTTCTTAAGCTAGAGACAACTAACCATGCCTGAATGGTGATGCCCACTGTACACTACACAACCTGTTACTGCAAATTCGATAAGTGAAAATCATTTCACAGCAGATTTTCTGAACAGAGGACTTTTGCCTTCAAATGATTTGTCATCAGTGTCCCCTCCAAAACCGAAGATGTGCCCAAAATCTCAAAAAAAAAAAAAAAATAAAAATCAGGCTTTCTGTCTTTTCCATTTTAATGTCTTAGGAGCTGTACATCACTGTCACATCAAAGATGGGAATGTAACAAGCCTTGTCCTTTTCTTGGCTTATGGGGAAGTGTTAATTAATACCGACAAAGCTGCCCTAAGGCAGAAATGGACAATATTTCTCAAATGAACCCCCTGTGATACTACTATTTGTGAATATAATCTATCTGATTTGTCTGCAGGTACTTTGCTGCATCTGTTAAACAGAGCAATGAGCTGCCTTCATTTGTGTTTACATTCCTGCTGGGGTAACCTAAATGTTGCAGGGAAGGAGAAAAGCCATTGCACCACTTCTCTAGTTAATTAGTTCCTTATATTCCGAGTAAGAAATCGTCCCATCTTAGCAGATAGGTACATCAGACTGAGAGAGTCGTTAAGCTGCAGTCTTTTGCCATGCTTGAGGTAGTACTTGTCAATAAATGATATCAGGGTAACAAGCCTGTTTTTGCTATGTTCACTGATAAGCAGTTGAGATTCTTGTGTTGAATCTATTACACTTACGGCTATCCTAGACTATAACGACAGAAACAGGATGCATTTTGGATTACAAAGTAGTTAATTAGAAGAAACACAACACAGTTGGCTCTCTGCAGCTCTCAATGGGTCAGCTTACATTTGATACCTTTTTTGACATACAGTATGCACATCTAATTACGGCTAGATTGTGTATTCTCCTGTCTACTGAAGCATGCATGCTGATTAACGAGTAACTAGTTATCGTCTTGTCATTTGACGGAGGCTCTGGTGACTGCAGATAGGTTCAGACAGATAAGGCAAAAGTTTGTATCTATGCATCAAGTAGTACATTATCATCGGAATAACAAACAGATCAAAGATTGAGGAATTTTTCCACTGAGAAATAAGAAGAATGTGGAATAAACAGGATTTCAATTATGGCTTCCATTGCATCTGTTTTTGCACATAGACAGTTAAGCAGTAAATCTAAGTGCTGCAAAAAATGAAGCAGTGTTTAGGCATTAGAAAACAGACTTCTTATGATTATAAAAGCTGAAAAGAATTTCACCTTCCACTTTTCTTTGTGCGACTATACATACATATTTGCTGAAAGAAGTGAAAAGTGAAAAAAAAAACAGATTGCAGCAGATGCAGACTGCAACAAGTCATACTCTCACAAAGTGTCAGGGAATCCTTTTCCTCTGAAATTGAACTCACATGCTCTTTTGCTACCTATAAGCCTACCTTAAGTCTTTCAGTTAACCTGCATTTACTCTGCTTTATAAGTAGGGCTTGGTGGTTCTTTAGTGCAGTCCCATCATCGGACAGATCTTTCAAGTGAGTTGTTGACATTGTTGCTTGGATGTAAGACACAAAAACACTACTTATTTTATAGTTTGGGATATTTGGTGTTTTTGAAATTATTAAAAACTGAATCATCACAATGAAATTAGAAATGTCTTTCCCAGTGAGTGTCTTTTTAATCACTCTTGAATACTTACAATATTAAAGATTTGTCCTAGCTGTTCACTTTATTACTCTTAAATGAGAAAAGGGGGGGTTAACACCTTTTTATCTTGAGTTGCTTTTCAGAAGCGTCACTCCAACATCACAGCAGATGGTTTTGGGTTTTTATTTCAGATTTCTCCACTTATACACAGAGATCAGTATTCAGTGATTGTAGATGTAAAAGCATAATTTTGCTCTTTTAAGCCAGCAATTTGTCCCAAAAGGTTATTAGCATTAAAATGTTACAGTAGACGAGGCATACTGTTATTAAGCTGATACAAAAATAAGAGCCTCAAGCTACAGGAGGGGAATATTTTTTTATCAAACTTCAGTCAATTGCAGTTTCATTGATGATCATTTTTCTAATTATGTTATTTTCAGATCTGTGTGCACGGCAATGAAAAGTGGAAGTGGAGGTGTTCCATTCTTCGCTGGGGTGTATTTGGAATTGATAACCGTCAGCATCAATGGCACAGTGAGTGATGTCTGTTTGACAGAACCAGTACAGTGGGACTGAGCAGACACTAAAGTGTGCATTTGTACTGTGCAAAGGGCACTGTCTTGCCCAGACCATGTGGCTGGGTACATTTAGAGACCATCTGTTGCCTGCACACCTGCTACATCAGCAAGGGACTGTTACTATCACCCACTGTGCTCTTCTTTGGTGGATATTATGTTCCTGCTGGTCATTCACCAAGGCAACAAGCCAGAAATTCTACCCGACAGTCACCACCCAGTTTGGGAAACTTCGAGGCCTCAGGGTTCCTGTGCCCAGCGAGGTGCTCAGGCCCGTTGATCAGTACCTAGGGGTCCCCTACGCTGCTCCACCCGTGGGTGAGAAGCGTTTCATGCCACCAGAGCAGCCCTCCTCTTGGTCAGGTATCAAGAATGCTACCCACTTCATGCCTGTGTGCCCTCAGAACATCCACAACACCGTGCCAGAGATCATGATGCCCATATGGTTCACCTATAACCTGGACACAGTAGCCACATACATTCAGGATCAGAGCGAGGACTGTTTATACCTAAACATCTATGCTCCGACAGAGGATGGTGAGTTGGTGTGGTAAAATGGACAGCAATGACTTTCCATGTCCATTGCTCACTGTTACCGTGGCTCTAATGTCATCCTGTGGTCATCATATAGCATGTTTGTGACCACTGCTCATGTCATTGCTGCCACCAAGGGCTGATATACCATCCAAAGCAATGTCATCATGGACGCCGATGTTGAACTCATGTTCCATTTGAAATGACAATCACATTCCCATTGATAAGCAGGAAATTAGTCATATTTTGGTAGTAATGGCAAATGAAGCGATCGAATGTGTATAGATACACACAGAGAGGTTTAAGTAAACATAAATATATTGGGCTATGTGATTGTTTTCTCACTAATACACATTCAGTAAATACTGCTGAGGTAAGGTGTTGTTCAAGTATTGGTCCACCTAAACTAAGTAAACTAAATTTTCAGATTCTAAAATGAAGAGCGTAGCATATTTAGCTGTCACCACAGGGCATTATAGGTAACCATTAAAAATTACTTAGGAGATCTAGTAAAACTAGTACTGCCACATTTCCATATTTGTTAAAAATTACTATATCTTTGTATTTTACTGAATCATTGCTTTGTTCAGACAGTGCATGTCTGTTGGGGGCCAATTAGTGAGGCATAGGAGTCAACTGTCTAACGCTTGCTGAATCCTTTCCTATTTTTGTATCTAATAGGACTGTGAAATGAACCAGCAAGGGAATAATTTGTGTGTCTGCTGTGAATCTGTAGATTAGCAGAACAATGTAATACCACGGTAATACTGTATCTTCTCTAAATCTGGTGTTGACAAAGAGATTTCTCTAATTCTGGTTACTTCCGTACACCAACTGAACATGGTCCCTGAGAATACATTGCCACTCTCTCAGGCATTCAGTGTTATACATTCAGCATTCACAGTTTAACCGCGTTCAGCCTGTGTATGTAATACCCCACTCTTTGACCAGCTTTTCTATGGTAGCGTAGCAACAACAGATAAACAGCCTCCTTGAGAGGTAGCTGTCCAAAGTAGTGCAGCCCACGTTTTATAAAGCCCCCGGCTTGAGTGCTGCCTAAAGGCCTTTGTCACCCAGCACACAAACAGGTTAATTAAATTTCATAATTGCATTAATATTTCAAAGGGAAAATACTTAACCAACTGATTCTACACTTTTTTTTCTTCAGATTTGGCCATAATTTATTTAAAATACACCTCGGGCATTCTGTGACTTTATTATTTCTTTCACTGATATGAAAACTTTGCTGTTTTCATTTTTGCCAATATTTTTTTTTTTTTTGCCATGTCAAATTAAAGAGTGTGTATCTGATTTTCCCACTATTTAATATTTATTTTGCGGCTTAATGTCCGACTAAAGTTAGAGTTTATTAATTATTCGTTAATTAACCATACACCTCATATCTTCAGTAATTATCCTGCAGGCGTTTACCTGAAGAATTGAAATGACAGTTGTGTGAATATATAGTTTCACAGAGGTATAAAATGAACCAAGAAAGATGTATTACTCCAGTCAATGCTGTAGCAGCTGGGTCAGTGTGTGTGCATGCACATATAGACATTTCCTATGTGCAAAACAAGGGGAAAAATGTTTACTTGACTAAGACAGAATTACAGTTCTTATTACTTTATAATTCTACTCTAACTCATAAGATGATTATGTGCAATTGTGTCATACATCTCTAAATATTTTACATAACATCATTTACTTCTTGCCAAAAAGCAGTTACAGGGAAAAGTGCAACATATTGCATGTAAATGGACTGATCTTCTTTTTGCCTATATTTTTTGGATCCTTTTTCTCCTGATACTGTCAGTTTGATTGGACCGTACATTAAATTAGAAGCACAGTCAACCATGCTATTTTGAATTCTGTATTTCTTTTTTTTTTTTCTTTTATGTGAATCCCAGGAAGCCAACACAAGAAAAAGGGGGCGGCTTTCTCTCATGCTGAGACTCATATATCTGAAGGTATTTTTAAGAGCTCAAAGTCTTGCTGCATGGATTCTTTTAGTTTGAGTTTGGTGGATGAAGATCCTACAGTTCTTAGGTTTACATTCCTGAGGAACCATGGGGGGACTCTTTTATTTTGAGTGGAATAAGAAAAATGTTGTTATCTGATTTCTGATTACATAAGTTTGCTGTTACTGCACCTCATGTCTTGAATTGAGCTCTGTTGCAGTCCCTTCAGTAAGTGCTACATCTCTGCTGCCACGCACATTGATCCAGAAATTGCATTATCTACTTATCTATCATATAGTCCCTTTTAAAATGAATCATTAGTCTGTGTAACAAACATAAAATATGGATTTTCTGTTTCTATAGAAAAAAATAATAGTTTCTATTTTACGTTGGGCTAGAAAATAACAATACCTGAATGAGTTATTTTTTTATTTTTTTTTTAAGTCTACACGTATAAAACTTGCTCTTTCTGCTTGTGCATGTATATTATACGTTGAATTGCAAAATTCAGCCATAACAGGATTTTCCTCTCAGCTGAGATTGAACCACAAGTTGAATCGATAGGTTGTTTTCTCTCTCTGTCTCTAATCCAGAGAATTTCAAATATGTCACAGAGCACATATATGAATAGTTGATCACTTAAATGCACTTTAAAACTGTTGTTAATTATATTTGACCATTTTATTCATACACCCCTTGTCAGAGTGTATTTACCATGCATTTTCTGAATGTCATTACAGCTTCCAAATCACAGGCCTACCACTGCTTCTAAGCATCTTTTCTAAGCAGTCCTTACCCATACGTCATACTGAACAGTTGGGATATAAAGTTGTAGTAACAGTGCTCCATTAATTCTCCATTTCATTACTGTGGTCTCTGCAGTTGTTTGCTCAGCATATGTGTGTGTGTGTTGACATTGCAGATATAAGGGACTCTGAAGCCCGACCTGTGATGGTCTACATCCATGGAGGCTCCTATATGGAGGGCACTGGGAACATGATGGACGGCAGCATTCTGGCCAGTTATGGGAATGTTGTTGTTGTCACGCTCAACTACAGAATTGGAATATTAGGTGATTTCAATGTCTCTGTGTGGTAACTTGTAGTGGGGTTTCAAATGGGGAATTTAGCCCTGTTTTATCTGGGAGAGTAAACTGTAATAATGATCATTAATTTCTACTTATCCTGCTGTTCATAACCCATTAAAAAAGTAGACATATGACAGAGAAAAGTGAAACACTGAGATGTGGATAACTGAGATCCTTGTTGTATGCATGGCTTGATTTGCATACAGATGTTGTCCTCAGAGGATAAGCGGCATAAATACTTTTCTTGCCGCGTCCTTGTTGCACACAAGCTGTTTTATACCCATTCTGAAAACACAATTTGTCTTCCTCTAGATTGATTTATCTAATCTCAAAGAATTTTCAGCCTTTGCCATTCTTGAAAGAAAAAATATTTAAATACAGTATGGAGGCTTGCAGTATTCACAAGTATTCACAAAATCAAGAGTTTTTCATTACCCTATGTAAACATTCAAAACAGTATGTTTTTTAGATTAGACTAGACAGGGCAATAAGTCATAGCATCAATTGTAAGAGCACAAGTGACCTCTGTGTGGTTTTATTGAAATTCAGTTAAAGAAATAGGCACAAGGGAAAGACTTATTTTTTAATGCAGACTGAATTTTATGAAGTAACTTAGGCGAGAAGAGCATTCAGATTTGATGAGCACAGCCCTGATCACTTCCTGAGAGGCACTGTGGCTTGGAGACTATTACAAGGAGTTGACTACAGTCGTCGAGGCTCCGTGAGAGAGAGCCAAGGCATATTTGCACCTGAGGGGAAACAGTGTCAGATCATTCAGATGCCCTGCTGGGCTACAACTTGAGATCAAAGCTGTGACATATACTGTCTCCATTTCAGCACTGGCTCTTTTGTCTCTCTGTATTCTTCAGGCTTCCTCAGTACAGGTGACCAGGCAGCAAAAGGAAACTATGGACTTCTGGACCAGATTCAAGCTCTTCGCTGGATCAGTAAGAACATTGGTTATTTTGGAGGAGACCCAGGCCGCATCACCGTCTTTGGATCCGGGATCGGTGCATCCTGTGTCAGTCTGCTAACGTTGTCCCACCACTCAGAGGGTAAAAATATGCCATTTTCCATCTTAGTTATCTCTGGCATCAGTATTTAGTAATTAATGCAAGTAGTAATTAATGCAAACAGTAATTAATGCACAGGAAATTTTGAATTTTTTCTCTTTGTTTCAAGTGCAGCTCAAAATGGTCTTTCCAAGAGATGAAGTGTTATGATATGGGAATAGGGTAAAGGGGGTATTCGTTAACTAAGTGATTACTTTTGTTCCCATCTACTCAATCTAATCAGCGTAAAAGCTTTGCCTCTTAAAATGTGGAGCTCTTAAAAAAGAATACTGGCATTATTAAGTTTTCAGCATGTCACCACGTTCACCTGTGTCCATCAGTTTGTATCATTCTGACTGATTAATATTTCAGTCTCTGAGTGTCATATTTTTTCACCCTTGTCTACCTACCTGCAATTTGTGGTAACAGTTTCGTCTTAAAAATACTGAAATTGTTGATTGATTTTGGTGTATTGGTCGTCTGTAATTATAATACCTTTATTATCCACAGGACGCTGGTATCTGATATCCACTGAAAAATAAAACAGGCAACATTAACACATGCCATTTGGTTAACACTTATCCAAAGAACATTTGATTTGTATTTCAGCAGAGATAGCCCACTGGGAATTGAACCTCTTATCTTCCGGCTGTTATTGCTCTGGTACTTACATTGGTGCTGGACAGAATCACAGGAAGGGCAGAAATTGTGTGTTTTTATTATTGCCAGGGAGGCTGCGGCAACCACCCTTTGTGAGGTTTGTATTTGATGCCCTAGCTCAGCTGCAGCAAATGCACAAAGATCTCCGGCTGTCTTTGAAGTAGGCTAGCCAGTTTCTGCCCTAAAAAATTGAAATAAATGGCAGCAGAGGATGGTGAAAGTGACACTGTCCCTGCACTCTTTTTCCAGCGACTGCAATGCCTCAACCTCAGCAGAGATGATACATACCACTTGTCATTTTTAGGTTTAGATACAAAATCCCTAGAGACAGAGGTGACGTACTGCATATAAACAATTTAACAGAGCAGTGTGTTGACTGTATCAACACTGAAGGATCAGGGTTGCTGCATATTCTGCGCCTTACACAGACCCTTCACCGTCCAGTTGGCATCAGCAGGCTCTGTGTAAGCTATGCAGCTTGTTAGAGACACAGTATTAACGATTCTACAATTACTGTACATCTGTCAATAACTGGTGTACGGAAACCTACCTCTGCCCATCTGCACGGAAACAATGCTGCAAACTGATTATTATTTTGGTGCGCATACACCCCCATCTGCATATAGCAATGATGACACATGAAACAAATAACAGGATCAACAAAAGCAAGTGTTTTTTGACTTTTCAGTCATTATAATAACAATAGAAGCGAGTAAGATTGTAATACCATTTCATTTCTTCTACCAGCTGCTTAGTTGCTTCTTGTCAGCAAGACTCAACTATCTAGCCTGTTCACCCTTTGTACTGCTTTATCTGTCTGGTTAGTATTGGAAGCACATCACATGTAGGCTTGTTATCCAAAATTTGCTGTGCCTCCAAACCTTTGAATTAATTTTTATAGCAGTTAGACTAAAGTACTAACCAATATTCTCTGGGCCTCTGTCCTTTGTCTTTTTGTTCTGAATTTTGTGTCCCAAGGTTTGTTCCACAGAGCCATTATCCAGAGCGGTTCAGCCCTGTCCAGCTGGGCTGTCAACTACCAACCAGTCAAGTACACTCGCATGCTAGCTGAGAGGGTTGGCTGCAATGTGCTCGATACCGTGGACATGGTCTCCTGCCTGCAGAAGAAAAGTGCTAAGGAGCTGGTGGAGCAAGACATTCAGCCGGCCCGATACCGCGTGGCGTTCGGCCCCGTCATTGATGGAGACGTCATCCCAGACGACCCAGAGATCCTGATGGAGCAGGGCGAGTTCCTTAACTATGATATAATGCTGGGGGTGAATCAGGGAGAGGGATTACGCTTTGTGGAGAACGTAATGGACCTGGAGGATGGCGTGTCTGGCAGCGACTTTGACTTTGCTGTGTCAGACTTTGTGGACAGTTTGTACGGCTACCCAGAAGGGAAGGACACACTGAGGGAGACGATTAAATTCATGTACACAGACTGGGCTGACAAGGACAACCCGGAGACCAGGAGGAAAACCCTGGTGGCTCTGTTCACCGACCACCAATGGGTAGAGCCCTCAGTGGTGACGGCTGACCTACACGCCCGCTATGGCTCCCCTACGTACTTCTACGCCTTCTACCACCACTGCCAGAGCCTCATGAAGCCTGTGTGGTCTGACTCAGCACATGGAGATGAGGTGCCTTACGTGTTTGGCATCCCCATGGTGGGCCCAACTGATCTGTTCCCCTGTAACTTCTCAAGGAATGACATCATGCTCAGCGCTGTGGTTATGACTTATTGGACCAACTTTGCCAAGAGTGGGTGAGTAACAGCAAACACAAAGTACAAGCCAAATGAATGCACCATATTTACACACAGTTACCATGCACTAGGATCTCATTCAGTATCTAATTTGCATACTAGTCTTGGGTTAGACATGGTCAGAATGTTGGGGTATATAACATAGCTAGCCTTACTTGTGCAGACCTGTTTTGTGCTGCGATGTTAAACTTCTATCTACATTTACTCTTCCTTTATCATGCCGAATAACAGCCTGAGGGATTTAGTCTTAAGAGGCGCCTTCTAATTAAGTGAAGTCAGGGCTCCCTCGGCCATGTCTTGTAGCCTTGTCTCCTTTTTTTCTTTGTTAGTTCACACGATTTTATGAATTATTATGAATTACTTAGCAAAAATCAAAAGTCTATAAATTGACACATCTAACTGTATTTTGATGTGTTTACACTTGCTCTAACTGATTTGATGACACTGTATTTGTAAAAAAAAAAAAAAAATTTTGCAATTTTGCAACCTTACTTTTGACAAAAATTAGCGCTCTATGCCAAATGCTAAAAAAATCGGGTTATGCTCCACTGCACAGTCACAATAACTAAGAACACTGCGGAGTAAGCACAATTCTGGACACACCATCTAATGAAAGCTTTGTCTTTTTAAATGCCAAGTCGGCTCTTTTTTTTTTAAGGGCCAGTGTTGTGTTTAGGCTTCTTTGAAATTTCTCTTTATGTAGAAACTTTAATCACTTTGGGCAGACCTCCTAAAGGTGACGGATCTTAAAATTTACAGCTTTATTCACATAAATGTTTAAAGCAGTTCCTCACTATTTAACAAAAAGGTTACATTAAAAGGAAAGTTTGAGATGTACTCCATTAACCCCACCCAACTTTGCTGTGAGTTGTGATATCAAGCAGGGTTGGCACAAATTATGAGCACAGAAATATATCATGTACATACTGTATATCCATGTTTTTTTGTAATACACATTAATCATACAATAGCACCAATTAACAGTTGCTTTATTCAAGGTACAGTAAGGTTATGAATATGAAGCCTTCAAGTTGCTGGTCAGAGATGAACTTTTACTCCATGTAACTGTGGACTTTTCTTTCCTTTTAGTTTTTTGTCATTTATTTCAGTCTTACAGACAGAGAAAAAGCTATCTATCTATGTATTTATCTTCTATCTATCTATCTATGTATTTATCTTCCATCTATCTATCTATGTATTTATCTTCCATCTATCTATCTTAAGGTTTCTCATTCTGTAGGTACCTGTGATATGGATATTTTGGATAATCATTGGAAGCAGTGAAATTTTAAAGTGATCTAAGAATGAAAATGAAAGGACAGTTCTTCATCTCATCAAGTTATGGTCTGATGTTTGACCTGATATTACATTAACACTGACTCAGCACTGGAAACACATCCTGTAGAAAGTGCAACAGAGTAAAAGCTCCACAGCTCCCCATCTGACAGCTTGCTTTACAATTTGTCATACAGGGACAAAGATGTGCTGTGTGTTTTTGAAGCTAAGCGATGCGTGTGTGAGTTGCACTGTAGTTGAGGACTCCCCTGCCGCCCTGCTGGAGTCCTCCTGCTTATTGAATGCACAGCTGCAATGACTCTGTGCAGGGTGACCCTAGCAGTAGGGGGAAGCACAGCACAGGTCAATGTAGGCTTCTGTATCAGTGTGTAGGAATTAGGGAATGCTGAGCCCTTGAGGAGAGCTGGTGACATTACATAGTGTTGACCTCTTCCTTTGCCCTTATATTAGTGAAATTCTTCTGTTTCAGTATGAAAAATGCATTTATGTTATCTAGGGCTGGGTAATGTGGTGGAAATCATTATCACAACATTAATGCAGATATTTATGTCTGACAATACACATTATGGTATGGCAAAGGTAAGCAAAATCACATATTAAAAAATCTAATGCAATGCAATGAACTGTGTTCTACTATGTATAGAACAAAAAACTGCATTAACAAATTTCTTTGGTAATGTTGTTTGCTTGTTCTGAATCAATAATTTGGACAGACGTTAAACATCGATAACTTGATAATATCAAATCTCATTCTGCTGAAATCTGACAAATAACAGTATTGATTTATAAACCAATACTAAGTTTTATTCTGACACGTTTTTTTTATGACCGAAGTTTTCTGTTATGTGTCGGCAGGGATCCTAACAAGCCGGTACCACAGGACACCAAGTTCATCCACACCAAGGCCAACCGCTTTGAGGAGGTGGCCTGGTCTAAGTACGACCCCTATGACCAGCTGTACCTGCACATTGGTCTAAAGCCTCGTATCCGTGATCACTACCGAGCCACCAAGGTGGCCTTCTGGAAACACCTGGTACCCCATCTCTACAACCTCCATGATATGTTCCATTACTCCTCCACCACCACCAAGGTCACCCCACTGGATCCCACCCAGTCCAATGGTAAGAGGTCCAGCAGCACTGGGCGGCCTCCTGTATCCACTGCCCACAGCAATGGTGAAGCCGGGAGGGAGATGGGTCCTCTGATCATGCCGAACCCAAGAGATTACTCAACAGAGCTGAGTGTCACCATTGCGGTAGGGGCGTCGCTGCTCTTCCTCAACGTCCTGGCCTTCGCCGCTCTGTACTATCGCAAGGACAAGCGCAGCCGGCAGGACACGTCCCAGCAGCCCAGTCCCCAGCGTGACAGCAAAGGCAACAATGTTAGCCACGCCACCACTGTGGACGAGACTCTGTCGTCCCAGCCGAGGAACCAGTGTGAGGACCTTCACAGTCCTCTTCATGTCTCGCCCAGCTTGGACTACTCACTTACCCAGCGCCGTTCCCCTGATGACATCCCTTTGATGACTCCCAACAACATCACCATGATCCCCAACTCCCTGATGGGCCTCTCCAACATGAGTCCATACAGCACCTTCCCGGCTGGTTACAGCTCTGCAGGCCTGCCCAGCACTCACTCTACAACACGGGTATAGCCTGGCAGGAGACGGAGATGAGAAATGTGACGTATGTAAAACACGGAAATGTAAAGCTGTATTTAGGATGTGTAGGTATAATAGGATTGAATATGTTTGTTCTGTCTTTTCAAAAGGTGTACAACCTCCAGCATCTTGCCTTTGCTCTCTCATAATAGGAAGTCTAACTGCAGAGTCATTTTATAATACTCATTTTAAAAGGCAAACAGTCGAGAAAAAAAAAGGTGCATTTCATTTTCCACTTTGGCTTTTTTGGAACTTTACCTAGCAAGAACTTAGTATAATGTTTATACAGTTGGATTTGTATGGGAAGCTTTTTCTTACTCTGTGATATCTATTTTGATCTCGTGGAACAAAGTGACATTACAGCTCGTGGTGGACAGAGATGAGATCTGGGAAAAGCCGAAAAGCAGTATTATTATTATTACTATTATCGAGCTATTTTATACATATTTCTCATGGTACATTGCTTATTATGAAAATGTATTTTTACTGTAATTACTTTAAAATGCCTTGTAACTCGCTCACATAAGAAATTACTGTGGAATCATGACAACAATGGATTGAAATTTTGTTGAAATACTGGTCATACATATGGTAAAAATGTCCAATTTATCCAAAACATTTCTATCTGGTAGTGCAAATATAGCACTACTGTGTGTGTGTGTGTGTGTGTGTGTGTGTGTGTGTGTGTGCGTGCGTGTGTGTGTTGGGGGGAAGGGTCTTGTTTGGGCGTATGGGTGAGAAGTGCGCTACAAAAATGTAAATGAGGCAATCTTTGAAATTAACCTTTCAGTTTTGCATATGTAGTGTTGTGTAATATATTGTAGTCAATTTGAGTATCCTTGCTACATTTTTGTTTCATGTGTCCATAATTTTTGCTTAATACATTGTAGGACTATAACTAATGCTTCACTATAAAAAGAGAATCGCTTATAATGTGCTTTCCTACGCTAACCAGCTCATGGTTCTTTTGGCTTGGCTTGTTTGTACAGAATAAACTTAGACCAACGTTTTATTTGTTGTTTGTTTATGAATCCTGTAAGGTCTTCAGAAAGATAACTGTAATTACATTGTAACTGTATGTATACCAACTCAATTATTTACATTTAAAAAAGGAGTTTCATGAAACTTACAGATTGTGCTTTGGACCCCATGCATACCAAGTTATATCCAGGGGTCATCCTTTACTGAATGGACATGATGGACATCCAGCTTTGAGATTTGATTTCTTTGAATCTATCATAATGTTGTTTAATCTACATGAGACGACTATTAAAAGATTTTCGAACTAAAGATGAGTCTTGTCAAAAATCAGATTTCATCACACTTTATGTGGATAATGCAGGTATAATTGTCTGTACTGTGATAATCATAAAATTGTGATACGTAGTCCTCAGCTATTCAGTGTGTGGGTCAGGGTTAACTTTAGATCTAATGTCAAAGGATAACTACACCAATTTTGCACATCTAATTCTATTTACAGGTCTTGAGGAATATTACTACATACTGACAGGTGATAAATTAAAGGTGCAACCTGAAAAACAAGTGGAGAAACAGGATGACAATGCCCCCATCCATAGGGCACGAGGGGTCTGAATGATTTAATGAGTGTGAATCATAAGCTGTGGCCTGTGCAGGCACCAGATCTCAACTTGATTGAACACCTATGGGAGATTTTCCACTGATGTGTTAGACAGCACCCTCCACCACCATCCATTAATCCCTCCAGTAGAGTTCCAGAGACTTGTTGAATCAGTGCCAGGGTGCACTGAAGCTGTTCTACAAGTAAGGGTTTTACAACTACCATCTTGCTTGTCCGGTCCAGAATGACCAATAGCTTATGGTGGCTTTTGTTAGCTAATGTTTGCCACCTTTTTAAATCATAATGTTTTTTAACTGAAACTTTGCTCATGATATGACTATTCCTTACACTACATTTTACTATTTTTTGTCACAGTGACTGCTGTTACACAAAAGTTAGATAGTCCAGGTTCGAGCTATACAATGCTTTTGTATAGCTTGAGCCTTTCTTCTTTTAAACAGCTCGAGTTGCCAGCATGTTTGTAAGTGTGTGTGGAAGAGCACGCCATGTTCTTATTAGTCAGCATCATGGATCAAGTAGTAGAAAATGTCGAGATAAGGCGAGGAAATTCTGACAGCTAGTCTTTTTGTTAGGACACTGAGGTGTCCCAGATGCAGCGTCAGTTGTCATCCTCTATTATACAGTGCACAGGATAAAATTATGATCCATTTTCACTCGGGCCACTATCTGCCTGTTATTGTGTAGTCTGAACCTGACATAAGGCTGTCAGACATAAACACGCACCAGGTGTTCATATGACACATGAACGTACGCTATTGGTCACCTTACTATGTGGTGTGGTGAGAATGATTTGACAATGCAAACTGTGTTTAAAAAATTTTTTTCATACTTGCTCATCACTTATAATAGAATATGCAGCTACCTCCAGCAACACCCCACTCCGCTTCTTCCGTCTTTCACTAATGTTCAACCAACCACTGTTGCTCTTTGAAAATGTTGAAACCTAGTCGTTGGTTGCAGATCCCCAGGCTTCAAACATGCAGCCAACAGCGTCTGAGATTGATACGAAAGACAATCAAACACACAAGCAAGTAAACACCCGTTTGGAGAGGAGCTTAGTCCCCCCCTTACTTAATCATGTGGTAAAACAAATAATTTAGATACTCACCAAAGGAGGTCATTGCCACTGAATTCAAACGTGACTGAACCTGACATGTTTTTGTCCTCCAAGTGTTTGTTTGTTTGTTTGATGACTATTCATTTTGTCGCAAGATAACATAAAACACATTACCATAACAGGGATAGGAGGTAGTGCAAATATTTTTACAGGGCTTCATCCTCCCTTGTATCAACACATGCATATTGCCACATTTAGTTCATAAATACTGGTGAGTGTATTTACCACACAGCAAACAATTATAAAAATGACTCACAGATAGATCACTGTGCGATATCACTTATACATGCTGCATACACAGACACATGCAGTGTGCTGATATGTAGTACACTCTCAATGAGGCCACTGCTGTCCACGGTGCTGACCATGATATAGGTACCATTTCAATGTGATCATGCGAAATATACTTTGATACATAAAAAGTAATAGCATTTGCAACATAGCTAAAAGCTTTTCAAGAGTTCTTCAAACTCAGTTCATGCTTTAACGAATGAATGTTAAGTAGTCTTACTAAGCATTACCCACTAATTCATCATCTGAGCTGCTTTCATCTCTGACCACCACCTGCATCCAGTTTTGTAGAACATGGTTTATTCACAAATTTCTCTTTTTATGTCAACCGAGCTAGCGAGTCTCTAAAACTTGTCGTCCTACCTCATCCCGTCCTACGATTGTCAACATTATTGCTTATTCACATCTCACAAGTAAAGCTGACAACCATAATACACATTCACATAAAGTGCAGAGGTTAATTAATGCCTCCCGTCTCATCCTCTCTCTCTCTCTGTCTCTTGCATAGTTTTCTGAGAGATTTCACAGGCATCATTCCTCTGCACTCTTCACTTTCAGCTTAACAAAGCCAGTTTCATTAATCCTTTCTGCATACTAATTACTTGATCTGTTGTTGCTCAGGGTTTTTAAGAGACAAAAGGCTACAGGCTGGAAACTCAAACCAAACAACTTGCCAATCCTCAAGGCTATTATTTTTTTTTAACCCAGAGGGATAATTTTACATTCAACAATAGATCAGTCTCTCAAATGTCCAGATGTTTGAAGGGACCTGATGATTATTATACAAATGATTATCTATAGTCTGGTTGGTTAAATGGCAGCGTGTCTGTTGCTACCAAATAAACTAAGGGTTAGTGATGGTAACTTACAAAGAGTAGTCTGTTACAAATATTGTTAGCATTTCATTTAAATCTAATGAAACATAATGATGTAACACAGAATAATGACATTATTATTAATGTCTTTTTATAACATTCAAATTTGTCCAGTTGTCTGTCGTGGGTGTAAAATAGCAAGAAAAAATAGGTTGAGGGCTTCTCCAAAAAAAGTGGTGTTTTCTCCTCCTCTACACTGACTCCTTTGTACTGAACCCAGCTTTGACATCAACTGGGTCAAACATGAGGGAGGGAGGGAAGGAGGGCAGCAGCTGGACCCAACCGTCAATGTCACCCTTGTTAGTCAACTTCATCAATGTCAGCCACTGGGGTTTTCAATTTATTTTGTTCTTTCGTCTGTGCATACCTCTTATCTCTGTGTGCTTCTCAAGATGCTGCTCTGAGGACCCTCGGAGATGTTTTCTGTGTCCTGTGTACATGTAGCGTGTGTGCAGATAAACAACATGTGCATATTGACAGCTAACAGAATGACTATTGAAAGTTAATTAAAAAGCCATGCACCCTTTCAAATGAATGTGCACAACAATTTAAGAACTCTGTGGTGAAATGTGAAAAAAATGCAGACAGTTGTGTGAGTTAATTTGCATTGTGTATATTAAGTTAAAAAAAAAAACAATAGACTATAATATTAAAAATTGAGGTGGAAATTATTTAGATTTGCCAAAGTGTATGAATTATTACTCTGTGTCTGATATACTGTATTTCATCATGCAAAACTCCCACTTCTCCCGCTCCAAATAAATTACCCACATATATGAATCTGATGAAAAGTATCCATAAGTATTAGTCAGAACAGCTAAAGTATATTAAATAGTGGCAAGGACAAAGAAAAAAAAAAGTCCCTATTAGAATTTGTGACACATTCTCTGTCCCCAGTCCTGAACTCTATAAATAATGACTGGCAGCTGAAATGGGACTTTGTGACTTTAAGATGTGACTCTGGGAGATGTGGTCTATCTATTGTTGATGAGACAAAAGCGCAAGTCAGATTCATATAGGGGTGGCGGGGAATAACTTCTCATATCCTCATATCACAGTCACAAAGCCACCCAGCAAAACTTCAATAACCCCGCACTTCTCTGTGGACATGGGTGAGTGCACAGAATTTTTAATAACTCTTATCATGTATTATTAATGTGATTTGAAAATGTGAATTTCAGTAAGTTATTAATTTTGCCTATATTATGTCCTTTTTTGTGCTTAGACATGATGTTGCCCCTATGCACTGTAGGCATGATTTGCTGCAAATTAATCCTGTGTTTACATCTATCAAAAGTATTTTGATATCCACATATGGGTTATTGATCATGTAATATGAATTGAATGGATAAGTGACCATCATTGTTTCACTATTTGCCCTTGTTCCTAATATATAACATAGTTTAACATACAATGATGATTTCAGAAGACTGAAAATAAAATGGCAAATGGGCTCATTACTTACTTTTATTAAAAAAAAAAAAAAAAAAAGAAAAGAAAAGAAGGACCCCTAAACCCTTTTAACCACAAACTAGACTATAAAGAGGCTGACAGAGATGGACGGACACTCATCATGTCAAGGTCATGCCAGGTCACTCAAGTGAAAGATGTCACAAACGTGTTGCTGGGATAAACTAGCATCTTTCCATGAGAACAGTAGAACCAAAAAACTCATGTTAACCATTTTTCTGACCTACAAACAACTTGTTCATAAAAAAAACTTTCATGCATTTTTAACAGCTTTGCAATCTGGATTGATTATCTTGGATCTGCTATAAAATGCACTGATGCCTTTTGCACTCACTTCAAATAGAGGCTATGGCCTGTATCCCTGTATCACTGTATCACTGCTGCAGCAGGGCACAGCTTAAGTGTGGGTGTCTACAGCCACTACCAATTTTGGGACTCTATAGGTCTTCCTGTTGTTACTATTTATACTTTGGTGGTGGTTTGTTTAACAGCCTCTGCTCCCTTCCAACAAAAATCATATATTTTGTGAAATTATCAGAATATTTTATCACATTAAGATAGTCACTTAAGGCACGTTAGGATTTCACAACGTTTAGCAACATAACTGAGTGGGGCTGTTGTTGTTGTGAAAATATTCAAATTACCCTCTCTCGTTCATTATGCTTCCACCCACCCTTTGAACACTTGAACCCCGCCCCCACCGGTATTGACACTCAGTGCCATGGTACCAGCCTCAGCCAGCTGTGGAAGGAGGATGGCCTGAGTAGTGTCATTGCCAGTGGTGTTGAGATGGTCCTGGTGACCCCCTGGCCACCCTATACTACTGAGTGTGTGTATTGTGGCACTATGGTCTTTGTTTGTTTGACATCGCTGCCCTTTGTTCCCCCTAATTGTAGGAAAGACAAAGGTTATTGTATCTGAGGCCACAAAGAGAAAGCTCTTTCTTCAGGGCCCTGAAACCAGTGTTTCACCACAATCTCTCACTTGCCTGGTGACGCCTGTGCCCGCTGGAGAAAGAGGGTTGGACCAGAGTTGGTAGGGGTTGAGCCGTGAGTTGTTGGTGCAAGCAGAGGAGCTTTGACATACTTATGAAATCAGCACAGAGAGGCTTATTTTATAGTAGCAATACATTGTAGGCAGCACTGTGCATTACTGGTTGGCACTGGGATCTTTCTTGTTGTGGATTACAAGATCAGAAGCGGCAAATGTTTCCGGTCAGGCAGCCTTGGCTTTGCAAAGCCTTAGGTGCTTTCCTCTATCCCATTTCTGCCAATGCATTCATTAACACTGTGGATATTTGCTACCTGCTTCAGCAACAGAGCTTACACTGGAAGAAGTGCATGAAATTGATGTGAAGTCAGTGGTGACTGCTTTTGTTTGGACGCTTTATTGGGAATCGCTGCTTGAACTCTTGTTTATCCCTGCTGTCTAATTTTTTTTCTGTTGCTTTCTTGCCTGTTGATGGGGTTTTGTGTATGCTCATGGATTTGCAGACAGAGCGAGGCCTTTTTCATAGCTCCCCCACAGATGTGAAGGAGTTCCCCACCGTGGCGTAGATGTGTTGTGTGGTTTTATGTGCGGTGTGTGCCGCCTGTTTGCTGATATATTATGCCCCCTCAGGTTGTTATGATTGCTGTATCCGGTGCATTGGGGCAGTGCCCTACCCATCCCTGGTGGCCACCTTGCTGTGCTATGCCGGCATGGCATTATTTTGTGGCTGTGGGCATGAAGCGTTGTCCCAGACCGAAGTCCTCGTCGAGACTTACTTCGCCCGCAGCGTTCAGGACTTTGCGGTCATGGCCTCCTTGTGAGTGATGCTGCATTCGCTTCTCTCAAATTGTGATTTTTGACCACTCAAGAATTTCTTTTGTGTTTGATTGTGTTTGACTGATTTCTCCCTGTGACTATCCCAGTATTAAATACTTCCAGTATGTGATCTATGGCCTGGCATCCTTTTTCTTTCTCTACGGCATCCTGCTGCTGGCTGAGGGCTTCTACACCACGAGCGCTGTCAAGCAGACCTTTGGTGAATTCAGGAGCACCCAATGTGGGCGCTGCCTCAGCCTGACGGTAAGAACGGGAATGAGGGAGGAGAGAGTGGGAGAAGGTAAAGAGGGAGGTGAAATACGACTTCAGGTCACTCGCTGAATTCGGGTTTGTTCTACCCCTTAACCTCAATGAGATGTTTTTTGTTTGTGTGAGTTCTACACAGAACCATGAATTATGGTTGATGGCTGATTTAATGACAGCACATTTATCACAGTGAGACCCAAGTGTCTACGCCACATTTCTTTGACTTTATGTTCTATGCTTTTTATCACAACAGTTTATCATAGTGACGTACATCTTGGCCTTCATCTGGCTGGCAGTGTTTGCCTTCACTGCCATCCCAGTCTTCTTCTTGTTCAACATGGAGCAGACATGCCACAACATCAACATCCTGGCTGAAACAACCCCCAGCATTAATCAGCACAACTGGATTTGCATGGACGCCAGGCAGTATGGTGTGTTGTTCTTATAATGACTGACCACATGTCCACCTGATGAGAATGTTAATGTGTCCTTGGAAGCAATGGATTAATCACTGGGGAGCTGATGCAAAACTGGTTGTTGAATTAGTTATGAAATAATGACGATATCTATGCCTGTATATTAATTTGTTACTGCTGGTTCCCTTATGTGCTGTATGCAAGCAGGAACTTAAATGCCTCATAGCTCCTAGTAATTCATCTATGGTAAGAGATACATCACTTACAGCCTCTCTTCATTTAAGGTCTTCTTCCTTGGAATGCAATGCCAGGCAAGGCTTGTGGAATGACCTTGGCATCTATTTGCAAAGCAAGTGAAGTGAGTAGAAGAATCTAATATTCTGTTTTACAGTAATTTAAGGTCAGCATCCTCACATTAAAATCAAATTTTCAGAGCTGACGTAGAATCAATTCTAAATTATTTATGATGGGTGTGTAAATGAGTAATCTCTATATAACGGGATCAAACAAACATACAAGGGATTGATGCGATTCTCAGATTATAACTCTACTGACCTGTGTTTCTTCTATCTTACAGTTCTACGTCACCTATGACTTATACATAGCTGCATTTGCTGGTGCCGGGGTCACTCTCTTAGCACTGGTGGGTAATTGTTTTCTGGTCAGGTTGAATATTTCATTCCATCAATTAAATTGCATTTTAAGGGTTGGTCCAGCCAAATGATAATAAAAAAAAAAAGGTTTTTATTGGTATATAGCCATCCAGATAGTTTTGGTTTCATTTGCTTACATTTTTAACTGCCACCCTGAGACAATGGAAGTGACTGGAAGCATTGAAAAGATTACTCAACCTCTCTCTCCAAAAAAGTGTCTCTGTTTCTCTTCCTGATTCACAGGCCTTGCTCTTAATTGTTTTTGGCAGATCTAATTTCAACTGAAGGAATAGTTCCTACAAACACTGTTCACAGCAAAGCGGATTTTCTGGAGTAAGAGGGATGTTGTCAGAGTAATTTTTTCTATTGTGTGCAACACAGAGAATATCACAGGCACCTCAGTTGCATTATAGTAGCAACAGAATTACCAGAAATTGTCTTATACCCTGGACAAATCCAAATCAAAACTACCTGTATGAATAAGATACCAGTGAGTAAATATTTTTTTTGTAATTTAGGGGGAACCGACTCTTTAAAAAATTTGGGGTTTTTTTTAGGTTGTTTTTTTTTGGGGGGGGTGTCTTTGTATTGGAGACAAATGAATGCAAGCTGTTTGCTTGCCTATGCTGTTCATAAGTATCCCTGCACATAAGTGCAAACCTGTTTTTAACTGTTTTCCCAACCCCCCCCCCCATCAATGTCTTCCTTTGCAGTTTCTCTATCTGGTTGCCACCACCTACAACTATGCTGTCTTGCGGTTTCTGGGCAGGAAAGGCATCCGCTAAGTACAACAATTTCATTCCAGTCAAATCCGTCTTCTGGTTATGAGGTGGCAGGCAACACATTTCCAACACTAGGTTTCCATTCATCCTCCTGGAGACAGCACCTTCCAAACCTGGATCACCTGCTAGTATTTCTTTAGAACGTAGACGTATGTTTCTCATCACTGTTTTGTATGAACAACAGACAGAGAGATGAAGATAATTCACCCCCAGCAGCGAGCTCTGGCCTTCCCCTCAAATCCACCTTTTAGATGACTCTCTTAGCTTTGTTGTTAATTTTCCTCTCGCATGGTCTATCCCTCATTTTTATCCTTTTTCTGATGCTTCATTGGTGCTGATGCTGTTGTCAGATTGTGATGTATGACATTTCATGAATAATTAAGAATAATGACAGCTCACCACGCAGATCATAACTGCATGAAACACCCTTCAGTGTTTACTGATGCATATATTGGTTCTGAATGTGATTTTGCTGCTGCTTCATTATCAGCATCTTGTGTATCAACATTGTTTAACTAAAGCAAGTAAAGTTAAATGTACCAAAGTTCTCTGCAAGGGTTAAATGTATCCTCTCATCTCCCTGTTTGATTGAACTTACAATAAATGCACATTGCATTTGCTCATAATGCATTTTTGCTTTGTTTCCACACCACTGTTTAAGGGGGAGAACAATGTTTGTATCCATTTCCTGAAGGTTTTTCAGTTACTGCTTGAAATAGGCTGTTTTATGTCACTGAGGTGTTGATGCTTCAATAACTTATCTCCAAATGTTTGATGTTTTTCCCTGCTACTTAATGTTATTTGTGCTTATTTGAAATTAAACCATTGAAATCTGAAGCATTAAAATGTGATTTTATTTAAACCATATACCGTATGTTACAATAAAATCATTCTTGCTGACTGCAAAGTATTTCATTTAAGCATATTTGGCAGTTATAGTAATAAATAATATGTTGCCAAACCTTTTTGCAGATTTCTTAATCCTTACCATACATTAAGTCCTTTAAAAAATTAATTAGAAAATTAGTTCAAAAGACAAAGAGTTAAGGCAACAGTGATGAGGTTCTCAGCCCAGACAACACAATTGTCCCAGTTAGGCCTCAGGCCTTGAGAGCTTCTGCAAAGCAGCAGTCACAATGGATGACTTGGTCATGCAGGAACATGGGGGTCAGCATATCTCCCAGGACTTTGGCACACACAAAACACTGCAAAACATACTCACCATTAGCATTATGCAGAGACAAGAACATGTCCATCAATATACATATGCATGTACGGACAGAATGTTTCCTAACTGAAAGAACAAACCTTTAGACAGTCGGGGTGGCAGGTCACCAGAGGTTCACTGAGCGTGATCTTGACATTTCCATCAATTATTTGGTCACAGAATGAGCAAAGAGCTTTGCCATCACTGGAGTAGAAAGAAAGTGAAAAAAAGAGGATCACCCAATTTAGTCTTTGTGCAAAAACTTTTGATCTGTGCCAAAAAAATGTATTGTACCACTAATGTCTTTAAGTGCTTACTTTGCATTACTGAAATAATGTTTGAAATTCCAAAGCCATGTTGTCTCTAAATTCAGATGTTACCTGGTCTCTTTCCGAGTTTGTTTGGAATATAGCTGCTCACTGGGGCGTTGAAACCTTTCAGTGCTACAAAAACATCAGTAAACAATAAGATGTGTTTCATAGTACAAGTAAAAGACATGTGAATATTATATGAAAAAGAGTGAATGCAATTTTTTTGTTTAATACGAGCCTACTCACTTGTTGGTATCATTAGACTGGATCGGTTTTGACTCCTCTGAATGAGATTCTTTTGGATCTTCCACGGGTTCAGGAACATCTTCAGCTGTGGATGACTCTACATGTGATGCGTCAGTCAGTTCAATGGCACCATCAGATAACTTATCTTGAACTGCTGTTTCTGAGGAAGTTGCATGTTCAAAAGTGTCCTGGATGATCAACTCAGTCGCATGATCTGCTGCATTCTCAGGTGCCGACTCAGCACTTTGCTCGACAACAGTGTTATTAACAGGCTGGACTTGACACTCAACTACCTCTTCAGTTCTGGTATCTAAAACTGGTTCTGCTGGAACTTGACACTCGACTTCAGACTCTACAGACATGACAGCAGACTCAGTAAGTGATTCAGATGCTGTATCTAGGATTGGTTCCACAGTGCCTTGTACAGCAGCATCCTCTGGTGTTTCATTGTTTACAGGGGGGGTCTCAGGGGACGACTCCACCACAACCTCAGCTACAGCTTCAACAATTTCTTCTGTACTTTTTTCTGGAACACATCTGTCACAACTTCCATCTGTAGCAGTTTCAGTAGTACACTGAGTGGGTGATTCGGTTACAGATTCTACCAATAAGTCAGGGACTGGTTCCATATTGTTAGGGAGAGAAGACTCATTCATGTCAGGCAATGAATCTGAAACGACCAAAGCTACAGCTTCCACCATTTTTCCTGCAGTATGTTCTGGAGGACATTCGTTACCACTTCCCTCTGCAGGTTGTACAGTTGATTCTACTCCTGCATCCTCAAATTTTTTTTCATTTGCTGGCTCTGTTTTGATTGTAGATTCTTCTTGAGATTTCAGTTCGACTGCAGGAGCAGCAGGGACTTCTGCAGGGTCATTTCTCTCCCCTGTACCAATCACATCTGTGGTTTCTGCAACAGGATCTTCCACATGAGCATCTGCAGAGACCTTGGCCTCACTATCTTCTGCGTTTGACAGCTCAGCTGTTGTATCAGCACATTCCCCCTTGTCTTCTGCTGTTGTGTTGGCAACAAGTTGCTCAGCCAGCTCTACACAAACATCTGCAGAGACTTCAGCAGCCTTCTTACTGTCTTCTACATTTGACTGGCTGACAGGTGTATCAGTATGTTCTTCCTTGTTTTCTGGAGCTGTGTTGGCAACAGCTGTTTCTGGTTGTGCCTCAACAGTTTGCATTGGTTCTTCTGTGGGTGCTTGGGGCCTGTAAAAAAGGAAGTCACTTATTACCAACTATATGGTGCAAAGACATGAAAAAAAAATCCCAACAATCTGCTTATTTAAACTTCACACTGCAATTTCCAGTCAGAAGCGAGATGCTCTCATATACTAACTTTGTATCGTCTGTGGTCTCCACTGTTGCCACATCAGGCTGAGCATCTGCTTGTGGAGGAATACTTTCACCAGTGGCCTGATTAGCTGAATCGCTAAAGCAAAGAACACAAAATAATGAACTTGCATTATAAATACATCTGGCATTAGCGATCAAAATTTGGTTTAAAATTTCAGTCTTAACAAAAATTAATAATGCAAACCTTGAAACAGGTGGATCTGCAGAGGAGTAGTATGTAGTTGTTCATGGTTTACATATTAAATTTTCAGCTAAATGTAGCATACACCTACCCTTTAGGTGGAGAGAGACGTGTAGGACTCAGTGGAGAATCTACTGATCTACAGGGTAAGAATCAGAAAACACACCTTGAAAAGAACCTTGTGATATTTAAACTTATAGCAGACTACAAAACAGCAGCAAATTATATCTTGCCAACGATTTCCAAACTACCAGTCAGAGATTTCACTATCTTAAAATGTCTTTTGCTTAAAATTGCCATCAAAGCCAAATGCTCAACATTCGAAGAGTTTTGATGATGGATCTCAGATCTGATTTTCAGGTTTATGCAAGGGATAGTGAGTAAATTTACAGTATTATGAAGGGTAACTTGTCCCTTTCACTTGCAGTTTCAGAATATGACACTGTTTCTCCTTGTATATACATTTGAGGATCACCTATGACCTCCACCTAAAAGGGTAAATTTTAAAAAGCCTGACCTCCATTAAAGGATGAACACAACAAATTACATATAGGTCTGTAGGACACTAGCACATGTGCTGAGCGGTAAAAACCGAGACCAGCTACTTTGATTGATGAAGCAAAGCCGACAAATGGAGCCTTAAATGTCAACACAATGTATACTGAAGGTGTAAATATCACTAAACACGTTGCGCTGGAGTGAGCAGGTGGAGCTGTTTTCTTGAACAAGGAATGTGATCCAGTCACATGAACGAGTTGGTCTAGTCCCAGTCTATTACGATCCCTGGTAATACACCTGGTAGGTCAATGAGCTTTATCCCTATCAATCAAAAAATATCAAATGCTCTTTACCTGATGGAGTTAAATAACACTTGTCACTAAAAATATAGAAATGTTTCGGAGTGATATAAATATTGTGTTATTGGAAACTTAAGCCTTAAGTGTTTTTTTGTCTTTTTCCTTAGGTCTCCTCCTTTACAGCTAGAGTCTCACGTCATTTGAGGCAATTGGTTGAATCGGACACTTATTGTGGTAACGTCGAGGAACTCCGGTGCTTTTATTTTGAAGACGGGCCCACCGGGCTTCCGGCTGCGTTCCGCCGTCTCCTGCGTTGCGGGGCAGGATTTCATGCTAGGGAGGAAAATGCGTGAGCAAAGCCAAACGCAAACCACGCGTGTGACCGCGTAATATCAACTTTATTTAGCCCAGAGCCGCGTAGCGGCGGCCGCGGGCGAAACCCCGTCACACGGTTTGTGCTTTTCGGAGTAATTGTGTCCCCTAAGTCCACCGGGCTTCACGTCGTCGTGAGGTTAGTTTCCAAACAGCAGCGTCGCGGTTGCGCGGCGTCGCAGCGAACCGGCGCAGGACGAGTCGCTTTCTGTCCCCAAAGCAAAACTTTTTCAGGACGACTCCCCGAGAGCAGTAAGTCAGCGGGTCCTCTACCGTGTCTCTCCGCCGATGGGCAGCTCTGTCTGACGGAAAGCGTCGTTTTAGCGGCCGTGTCGAGCGGCGTCTCCGTCTCCGTCTCCGTCGCCGAGCCGAAGTTAAATTAGCTTCGCGAGTTGAGGAAAGAGAACGAGGAAAAAAAAGTCACTGATCTTCTGCATCCAGGGAAAAAGATCACGTCTCGATCGAAAAGTTCAAGTAAACCGAGACAAGGTTGTCGCGGAAACTCCAGAGACAGTTTAAAAGCTGGTCAGTGAAGTGGTCGATCTAAGCAGGATCTGAAACCGTCTTCATCCAGCTCCGTATTTATCCAACTCGGGTTCGACTAGTCTGCATTATCGCTGGCGTGTCACATCCAGACGCGCGTTAAGTGGCAGCTCCTGGTCTAGATGTGGCTCATGTCTCCTGGACAGTCCGAAAGTCACAAGACGGTTGACGACGGCTGCGTTTCTGTCCTCGTCACCTCATCAGAGGTTCAAGGCTGTGCGATAACTTCCGAGTGATGCGACGGCAGAGAATCGACCTTGTTTAAATTTAACGTCAAATAGCAAATCAGATGCCAGCTTCAGCCCTGCGCATCCATCCGTTAGGCAGTGAGGATGAAGGCTGGATGCAGGAGATCCTGTTGCACGGCGCTCAAGTATTGCATCAGTAGGCAACAGCAGACAGGACAGCCACCTTCTTAAAACTTGGATCAAAATGAAGCACTGGGGAAATCTCTTTGCAAGACAGGGAAAAGGTCAGACAGAGCTGTGTGCTGTTAGTGGCTCAATGTTGGCGAGGCGAAAGTTTGGGCATCCGTTTAATTAAGCAATATGGAAAATGTATTATTGGTTATAGCTGGGTTTGTGATTGCGATAGTACATAGTTAGACTTATTTTATGCTATCTTATTGTTTTATTGCTTCTTTCATGTCGGCATTTTCTGTGATATCCTAGAAGAAATGCCATCAAGAAATCACCTTGACAAAATCGGGAGGAAGAAGAAGAAGAAATGGACAGAGGAGGCCATGGAACACGCACTGGTTGAGGTGAAGTCGGGGAGGTGCACGGTGAGACAGGCTGCCAAGGAGTTTGGAGTCCCTAAATCTTCACTGGGGGACAGAGTCAGTGGCCGGGTGACACCAGGGAGTCGCAGCGGGCCGGCCCAGCTTATAACATCTGCTGACGAGGAGCTGCTTGTGGAGTTCTCTTTATACATGTCCAAGCATGGATTCCCACTAACTAAGCAGCAGCTGGTGTCCTTTGCCTCATCCATTTATAAGCGGCAGCATCGGAGGGTGGCATTTTCCAAACTGGGCCAGACCTGGTGGCTCAATTTTAGAAAGCGGCAAGAAAAGAATATTACCATTCAGCCAGCAGACAATGTTGTCCGTGGGAGGACGTTGTGTGTGCGGAAGGAAGCGGTCGATCAGTTTTTTCACTTACTGAACACTGTCATGGATGCTCAGGGGCTCAGAGACAAGCCTCACCAAATCTTTAACTGCAATGAGACAGGCTTCCAGCTGGGCAGGAAGAGGGTGATTCCTCCCAAACCTGCCAGTCTGGGCTACAGGCCAGCGCCAGGCTCGAGGGACCACATCTCCGTCCTGGCTTGCTTTAGCGCAGCTGGAGAGGACATTCCCCCGTTTATTATCTACTCAAAGGCCTATCCAGGGGGAGTATGTTACAAGACACAAGGCCCGCCAAATGCTCTTTACGGATGGTCGGACTCAGGGTGTATCATCTCTGACCTCTTTAAGAAATGGTTCCTCAAGCATTTTCTTGTGCATGCACCAAAGGAGCGACCGCTGCTGCTTATTTTTGATGGCCACAAGTCGCCTGTGAACCTCGAGGTGGTGGAGGCAGCGCGTAAGGAGGACGTCATCCTTCTGTGCCTTCCGCCTCATTGCTCTCACATCCTGCAGCCACTCGATGCAGGTCTGTTTGTGCTCCTGAGGCAGCGTTTTGCAGCACTCATAGGTGATGGTTGTGCCACCGATACTCACTTTGCAATAAGCAAGAAGGAGTTCTCTGGTGTATTTAAAGGGACATATCAGGTAGCGAAGGAAGAGGAGGGTGTCAGGATTGTCAAGGACGGCTTTAGGAAATGTGGTATCTATCCACTGAACCACTTTGTCATCAGTGAGGGTCATTTAATGCCATCGCACAGCATGGGCCCAACAGCTGGACCCTCCTTGTCAACATCAGCACAGGGGGTGCACAATGTAGGGGACCTCACAACTGCTGAACCCTCCTTGTAGCTCACTACTACCCAGGAATACCAATCAGCCATCAGTACCTCTGAGGAAAGAGCCTTCTTGCAGAGTTCTGTTTGTCATCTTGCAAAGAAGAAAGGGGTGTGTTGATATTAATTACATGTCAAACTTATGTTCCGATTTAGTAATTGAATGATATTGTTTGAATGGTGCAAAACAGTGGTTCACAGCCCATGTTGGGTCCTAAGATAAAACTAAAGGAGTCAAAATATTTTTAAGGCAAAAATAATAAAATATTTTTTCGTTTTCCTGAGTGTTCTCTGATTGTTGGATACTTCCACCCCTTCAGACATCCAATGCCTTCAAATAAAGCTACCTGAGTTTGGAAAACAAATTTTACTTTGAACTCTTCACAGCTCATGTCTGCATAGAGAGACAAATCAAAACAAGATTTTCCTGTTCATATTCCAGAGAACCTAATTCATAATCCTATTGATATTTGTAACAATGATAACTAAAAATACAGCTGTGGAGCAGAGCCACAGCAACTCAACAGCAGGTCAAGTAGCTCACTTCATGTTTTTAGATAAGTATGTTAGAATGTTTTTGAAAAACAAACATATAGTTGTTTATTCAATATTTTTGTTTTTAACTGCTTTTTACATTATTTCCTATAAACCCTAAATGTTTGTGAGCTAAATGTCATATCTTGCCATAGGAGACGAGTCCATGAGTGAGTCATGGGTTTACAGCTAGCTCAGGCACATCCGTAATAACAATAGGACTGAGAGGAGTGAATTCCATAGAAGTGGTTAGACTTCAGAGATTTTAAGAAAGTTGAATAATGACTAGAAGAGAGAGTCAGTGAGTTTTACTGATATGGACAACATCAAGTTGTGATAGTGTGTTTTGTTCCTGTGCTCACAAAGTAATCATTGTTTACCTTTGTCAAAATTGTGAAGGTTTCAGTTTCATATAGTAAGTGTTTGAAATGGCTGATGCCAGTTTTTCATGGAATATGGAAGGTAAACCCAAGGACCACACTTTTAATTTCTCACAGACAAGAAAAGAAATACTGATGAAAAGAAATACTGAATGAGATGTTGCATTGAGTTTCCCTTGTATGAGATTGGTGGTCAGCCAGCTAGTTCAGCTAGCTAACATCAAGCAGCTTGAATATAAACGGTGTTGTGCTTTATTTCTGTCTTAGTGGATCCTCGACACTGAGTGATAGCATCGGCTAAAAGCTCTGAGCTAGCTTTCTAGTTCTGTTCTATACCGATCACAAAAGTGGTTTACTCATTCAGTGTTTATTTATTGAACCAAAAGATCTAAAGTATGACAAGAGAGCCATTATTCCTAAAATGCTCACAAAGACGAAGGGACAGACTCAGAACTTTGACACATTGTTAAGTGTTATTTAGCTTCAGACTCTGTAATTACAGTAGTACATTGTAAAAATGTATTCAGATGTTGAGATCTGGAAAGATTTATTATGTTCCAGTATTCATGCAGAAGATAAGTAAAAAAAAAAGAGATCCACTTATTAAACTAGTTACTAAGTGATTGCTCTTTTGTGGTGTCTAAGCATGTTATGAAACACCACTGAACTGAATTTGGTTCAGTTATGAATCTCTTCTTTATCTGGACTATTATAAATGTACTTGATCCTGTTGATAGTTAAAAAAGGAATATACTGTCTAAATTATATATTGAGGAAGTCTAAAATATGAATTTGGGGAGGGGTATGGAAATACACATGTAGGATCAAATATGTTTTGTACTCTCAGTAGAAGGGAGCCTAGAGTATGATTTTAGAGAGAACATCCAGAATAAAGGATTTATTGAAAAATTTTGCTGTACAAATATTGTCCATACCCTTAATAATTTACCAAAGGGGGTTGTACTCTTTTGAGTGTGTGTGTGTGTGTGTGTGTATGCATGCATCAAAGTCAGATGATGTAATATCAGTGCAATAGGTACAAGTCAAAACAATACAACGGCAGGGAACCCTACTACTGTAAATGAATGATTAATTATATTTACTGTGCACATAGTCAAGGAATGTTTCAGAAAATCTTTACAGTCTATTTAAATATTAAATAGACAACTCTGAATATGGCTTTATTCTTTTATAATCATTGAATACCATTTTATAGAAATTGATTGTGATACTTTTATCCTCAGGAAAACCATGAGATTAGTATTTAATCTTAGGCCTTAATCTAAGGCTGGTAAAATATTTGTATAGCGCAAACTGGAGTTTCATATTTTTAGAATGGTCACTGGGAGGCTAAAGGGAAACATAAGACAGAAAACTGTTAAGTAGTCATATGCATCTTTGTGCAATGAGGTGGAATAACCTGGTTAAAGTTTGTATTAAGACTGACAATCCTTCATCAACCTGCTAGAGCACAGGTCAGCCTGCAGCATACTGTAGGTCTTTATCATGCGGCAGAGCTACATCAGTTAAGTTAATGTTTAATATCACAGATGGTGATTTGTGCCTCAAGCTTGAAACAGTTTTTGTTATCATTCACTGATACAACAGAGTCAAAAGACGGTTTCAGTTTAACTTGGAGACCTGCCGCCACGTTTCTCATATCAAAATGAGTCTGCAACACAATTTATAAATACTGGAGATATGTGTATGTCAGGCAGGATATCTGATATCTAAATCTCACATGGTTTCCTTTTGTTTTTGCCTTTCTTAACTCAAAAATCAGCTACATTGTTAACTTAATCTATGAAAGAATGATTTAGTCAGAAACGACAAATTTAGTGGTACCACAGAATCATGGTGCCCATTTACTTTTCAAGGGGTAATTTGTCTTTTTTTCTCTGATATTGAAATTAAGCCTTCATCACAAATTATTTTTACACTGCCAAATCTTTGACCTATGGAATCTAAAGCAGTTCAGAGAATAGCTATGTAAAAGAAGCTCAGTGACTTCTTCTGAGAAACCTGTACCTCCAACATGTTTGTCCTTTTTAAATAATGTGAGATAAGCATTAATTTTTAGATCTAAACATTTATGCTGTAGCACTCACTCAAATTTCTTGGCTGCGGAGAGGACGTATGACTTCTGCCTGACTACAGCAGGCTTGGTCTCCATAGCACAGTCCATCCTACAAGACACAAGAAATTGTTGTTGTTTGTTGCACCATTTCTTTCTCAACAAAAATCAGAAGGATTATATGGAGAACTAGATGAAAACTAAGAAGGAGGCCCATAGCTGTCATGTTGTTGTCTGAGCATACAGTAGAAGTGATGCTGCGCTTCACCATAGCACATCAGTAAGAAGCAGAAAAACATGATGATTTCAGTTACTGCTTGAAATAAAGGCTTTGTTTTTGATGTTGCGCTTTAACTGTTGAGTATACCGTGCTTTGTCTTGCTCTTCTTTCTCCTGTTTAGATGAGTGGATCCAGCTGCCGTCATTCTTCAGTGCAGTACGCACCCTGGTGGTTTTAAATACCAGGTTTCTGTCCACATCTACAACACGCACACTATGTCAGGATATTCTCGGATACCATGATCACTTGCGTGACATATTTAAGGTTATGAAATAATTAAATATTGTGGTTGAGCGTGACTTACCTTTTGACATGATGCTAATATTCACTTAATGTTCAACCTGATGAAATTATTTAAAGTTGAGGTTATTTTTTTTTTAAATCAGTGCAAATACAACAGCAATCCCTGTGTGCAGAAGTGTGAAATACTGTATTCGCCTCCTGTCTGTGTATTTTTCTCTCTCTCTCCACAGTCTCACTAGTGAATTCAGACTTGTTAAATGACCCCATATTTCAAGTGACAAAAAGAATTCAACATTTGTTACAAATCTCTCAGGATAACTACGTTCTGTTGAATCAGAAGTTGAGCACAGCTAAATGGTAAAATGGCATATTATAAATCTTGTTTCGGTGCATCTCCCAGTGCTCACCACATTTTATGTTAAAATAAAACCCGTTCAAAAATATCATCCTAGTGTAAACAGTGCTGTCCTGTTATGTAACAATGTTCTTCCAAATCGACGGCATATTCACCACCCACTCTCATATTCTGAGTGTTAACCCACCCTGCGTTCACAGCGTCATGCTCCGCTATACTGTGCATCTTGTCTGTATTTTCTTTGAGCTCCTGTTAACATTTTGACCTGCACTTAGTGTTTTAATCTCTCTTATGATGAATCTTTCTGGAGATGTGCTAGCAGCAATTAACCAGGTCAAATTCATTATGCATAGAAAATGAAAGCAATTCTGACTTTGTAATGAGCCCTTGCCCTGCATAGTCAATGAACTTCAAATCAGAAATGGTAAGAAGTCTGATCTTGCACCATATTGTGTTCTCACCTGTTAAGTCAGCTGTGACGAGGGCTGTCAGAGCGGAGTAGTGTCAAGCTTCCTTTGGATCTCTGTGTCACATAGGCAGGCAGGTAGAGAAATTTCAACCTGAGCCCCCACCCCCTGTTATCCATCCCACCCATTCCATTCCACCCATTCCAACCATTCTGAAGGGCTGCACCCGGATGCCACCACGCAGGTTGATCAAGTGGGGTGGAAGGCTTACTTTTCATGACAATTAAGGATTGGGCAGGTGCCATTATTTATAGTTCTACATGAGTGAAATAACACATTCCATAGTTGTGTTCCAATAAGAGTTTCATGAGAGAAACTACTTGGAATGTCATCTACTACCTTTCAAAGTCATTATACTGAAATGGATCAAAGCAAAATGTGAATCTTCTGAAGTGAAACTGAAAGAGGCACATACACAATAAACTTAACCTTAGTCTTTCATGTTACATAATTATACATTTACATCATCTTGAATATTTCAGATTATCAGGGTCATTGTCTCTATAAAGAAACATCACTACTGATTATTAAATGTAATTTCCAATGCTATGAGCACCACAACCCACTCACTTTGTAGGAGACAGACCAATCTCGAATAAGATTATGTCAGACAAAGAGGTCACTGTAGCTTACAAGAAACCATAAGCACTCTGTAAATACCATGGTTTGTTTTTTGGCAGGAATTTTTACATTGTATCATCACTTTTTTGGGTTTTATTCTCCTGTAGAACATTTTTACCTGACAAAGTAAAAAAAGACCTTTTAGAAAAATAAAATTTGAATATTGAGTGGAATCCAGCTGAACCTCCTCTGCTGGTTTTTCTACTTGAACCTCAGCCAGCATCCTCAGTTAAAACTCTAAATGTTCCCATTGCACAGTATCAAAACAAAAGCTAGCGCTGCCAAAGTGATAAATCATATACTTTATGCATATAAGTGACATGGTTATTACTCAATAAAAAATATTGCAAAGAAGCACATGGGTACATTCTGTATCCTTGAAATGCATCCTGTATTTGCCAAAGTAATAGGAAGAAATGAAAAACAAAACTGTAAGTCATAATAATAATGATAATATTAATCATTTTTTACCATATTTGATCAAATCTGAGATTGTCATGCAAGCATTGTGACTTCACAGCAGAATAAAAATATAGACATTAATTGTTGCACAGTGAGTGCACTTTGTTTTGATTAACCTTCAACTTTTTTTGTCTTTTTAACTGTACTTAATTATTTTTATTTTTATTTTTTTTTAATTGTACTTGTGTGCTCTGTGTGTCACCTGGCTGCAAGACCAGTTTCCACTGTGGGTATTAAAGTTTAAAGTGAAGGGCACTGACAGCTTTACAGTCTTTTTTTTTTTGTGGCCATTTTTTTTTTTTCGCTATTTCCACTCTCATTTATTTCCATTTTATTTTTGAAAAGTGGTCAAGAAGATTGGATATTATGAGACCTCATGTTAATATATCTATACTGGCCTGAGAATTACTGAGAATTAGAGAAATAGAAACGATTTAAGGCTGTTCCAATCAAATCTGTGGAAATTTCCTTTACTTTGCCCCTGGCCTTTCATCGCAATATTTCTCACCTGTACTACATGTGCATTGCACAATATGTACGATTTCATAACAAAGCCTCAAGCATAACAGCGATTAAGTTTGCAGTGCAGCCAATATACGACTCTTTACTTTCAATGCTTCTAAATTACAAATTCCTGCGATGACCATGTGATACACATAGGACAGAAATCCTCAATTGTGAAGCCTGGGTACTGTAGATTCAACTAAACTAACAATGGAACACACACCAGGTTTTAACTGGATGCGCTATGCGATGAGAGGGAAACATCCTTACATGAAGGAGCTGAAAGTACCTCTTAGAACAGGAGGCATTGAGTAAGGACTTTTTATTCATTATCTGATGCTATGTGCCCCCTACCTTCATATATACAACACTGCACAATTTTTTGCGTGGACACTCTCACTAGCAAAGGAGAAAACAATAAAAACCGCAGAATGTTTCCTTTGTTTCGTCTATACCGTGATCACAGTAGCACATATTTAGAGTATTAATTAGATCAATATCTTAATAACTGATAAGTACAACTATCTAAATAACTATTCTTTTAGTGGGAAGGTTTAAACGAGTTTTCTCGGTTCCGAGTGTTTTCGAACGCACCGTTGCTACAGGAAGTGACCTAGCTCGTTGTATCCGGTCTTCGCGTTGTCGTGTGGTAGCAGCTTCGTAAGTGTTATTGTCCTAAAATTAATCCATGAAATGTCCAACATATGACTTTAAGTTTATATCAACATGTCCGAAACAATTCGTGCTGGGTTTTGAGGGTATGCAGTCGGTGAGAGGGACGAAGTAGCTTCGTTTGCCTTGACGTTATTGTTAAACATGGTTAGCCTGCTAGCCGCTTTCTAGCTCTAAGGGCTAGCAGGCTAGTTTGTAGTTTGTACTTTAATCTTTAATAATTATTCAGCTTTATTTGTTTTAATAAAATGGGATAAATGTTTTCCAAGGACATAAAAGCAATAACCTGCCTGTTTTAAATGTGACCCGCTAAAATGCTCACTTGTAGAATTTGTTGCTTAGGTGTTTAGAGAATGTTCCTCTGTTTTTAATGTGTGACGATCGAACAAATTAAATTAATTTAGTATTTAATGCAACAGCTGGGAATTTGTGACTTTAGTAGAACAAATACGTCATTCAACTTCCTTCAACTTAGCCGGTTGAACTACTAAATTAACACACAACAAGATAATGTTAAAATGTTCCCCTACTCCGGCAGACACACCGTGCACGGTGTGATTTTTAGTTTGCAGAAGAGTCTGTTGAGTTTCCTCTGTTTAAAGCATAGAGGAGAAAATTACAACAAACCAAAATCACATCTATTGATGTTTTGTCTGATCAATCCAAACATCCAAAGCCAATCAGTGCCGTCAAATATGACAAGGAAAAACATCAAATTCTCCTATATAAGGAGCTAGAAACATTTATTATCATTGCTTAAAAAAGACAATTATCCAATTACCAAACTATTAGCTGATTAATTTTCTGTTTTTTAGCTCTTCTTGTATCCGGAGCTGCATTTGTCATCATGCCAGTGGGAAAGAGTTCTCAGATCTTTGTGTGTGTGTGCGCGCGCACGCGCTGGGACCTGATGCCATTTTCAGCTCATCTTTATTCTCATTTCATGTGTTTGCCACAGCAGAGCCATCCAAGATGACGACAGCTGCAAGACCAACATTTGAGCCAGCGAGAGGAGGGAGAGGGAAAGGAGAAGGTGATTTGAGTGCCCTATCCAAGCAGTATTCCAGTCGAGATCTTCCAGGTCACACCAAGATCAAGTACAGGTTAGCAGATCAAACATGAATGGAGCTGAGTTTTGGGTTTGGGTTGTAATCAGTGTGTCACTGAGTGTGCTGCTGATTTATATCTGGAAAGATGGTTTCTGAACTGTTCCTTCTGCTGAAAGAAAAATATATTATCATTTCCTTCTTTTTTTTTTTTCTTTTTTTTAAAATTCTCATAATATCTCCAATCCTCAGGCAACCCACCCAGGATGCCCCTGAGGAGGTGCGTGCCCGTGACTTCCGCAGGGAGCTGGAGGAGAGGGAGCGTGTTGCTGCACGTGAAAAGACCAGAGAGAGAGGACCAAGAGGTTGGTCTCTCTGCATTTATTAGAATAAATGATTATTAAAAATATCTTTTACTGTGTATTTCTGACCAAGTCCCTCATTTTATCTAAAGTTTATACACAATTGAAAGAACAACTGAAAATACTGCACTGACCATAATTTTCCAGAGCACACCACATCATCATCGTCTTCATCATCTTCAAAGAGGCCCAGACTGGATCAGATCCCAGCAGCCAACCTTGATGCAGACGACCCTCTCACTGATGTAAGTGCTTGCACTGCAAGACTTAGTGGACACTTGGTGATTAGCACTCATTAAGTTCCCTCACCAATCACGCTTGTTTGCTTATAGGATGATGAGGATGACAACTCTGAGGAGGAGAGTGATGATGATGACACTGCAGCTCTTCTGGCAGAACTGGAGAAGATCAAGAAGGAGCGGGCTGAAGAGCAAGAACGTAAAGTGAGTGTCATTTAAGAGTGATATGTTTTTACCTATTGTGTGACAAGAAGAGGGCTGACAGTAATAACAGCATGTTAAGACATGGTTTATATTTTAGAGGAGGAAAATGTGACCCCTTTTTTGTGAATTATATCTTTTCCCATCTTAGGAACGAGAGCAAAAGGCAGAGGAGGAGAGGATTCGAATGGAAAATATCTTGAGTGGCAATCCGTTGATTAATTTGGCAGGGCAACAACAACAACAACAGATGAACCAGAGTCAGAATACATTCAGAGTCAAGAGAAGGTACCTCACATACACACACATGCAAAAACCCATATATGTATGCGTAATAGGAATGTTGTATTTTAGGGAAAAAAGTTGTCTTCGCTTACCACTAGTCATTAACAGTGACTTTGGTAATGTCTTTCTAGGTGGGATGATGACGTTGTGTTCAAAAACTGTGCCAAAGGACTGGACGAGGCACGGAAAGAGAAGCGTTTTGTCAATGATACACTGCGCTCTGAGTTCCACAAGAAATTTATGGAGAAATATGTAAAGTAAAGTGTGTGTGTCTTGGAATGTGTTAGTTTTATTGCTATTATTTTAATCTCATTTCTTTCGTCTCCTCCCACGTGGTAGATGGCATTCACATACGCTCTGTATTAAATCCATTAGTCTCTGTACAGTCAACAGGTAAAATGTTGTATATAAATGACTTGATGAGTTACATTCTCTGAATAAATTTCAAAACAAGGTGGATTTATTGTCAAATTTGATTCAACATCATCTGAGTCATTCTGAGTTGTTGTTTTTTTTTTTTTTGTTTTTTTACTAATTTCAATAAACAAAGGCTTTTGTTTGAAAAAAACTCCAAGAATTTCTCAGAGCAAGTATGATCTGTTTTTAGTATTAGTTTGTGTTCTACCTTTTCCTTGGTTTTATCTTGTCTTGGTACTGAATTTTTTGATAAAACAGTTATTAGTGAGCAACATCTTGGAATAATTATCAGTTTTGACTGAATAGCTTTGATAAGTTCATAAATACAGACTTTTATGAAACTTGGAAAGGTAAGTTACTTGAACTAAGGATATAATAGTAATCAGCTTACTTTAGAACTTGATTGTAGGTTTGTAGTTGACCATGCATTTGTAATAGTTACAAATGCATGGTCAACTACAATCCACTAAATTAGAATGACAATCTTCATGGATGTAATGTCAGTTTTGGGGATTTCTACATTGAAATTGGCTGCTGCAGATAAGAGGAAAAATTTTTGCATTCTGAAAACAGTCTTTATGAATGTATATGATGATACTGTAAAGATCCTTTTACGTCTCTTGAGGTTCACTGTTTAGTAATACAAAGATGGATGGAGGTCTTTGAAGTGACCCTGCCAGTGATTATTAAAATCTCATCAGAAACATGTTGCTTTAGTCATAGCAGAAAGCTAATGTGTTGGAATGTGTTTTTTTTGTGTGTGTTTTGGAAGGACATAAAAGTTATTAAGATTATTTGATTTGACAATATGCCCGGCATGATATGTTTTTTGGGGGTTTTGTTTTTTTAATTTAGAATAGTTGGTATATATTGGGTATATATTTAAAACGTTTAAATGCTCACATTCAAACTTTTATATCTGAATGTGAATGAGATATAAATGTTTAGCCCAGAATAAAGCACCATTAAACTATAGTGCAGTAAGTGTTGTCTTTTATATTAAATTGATATAATAATATTTTAACCATTCCATCAGTAAGTAGGTAAATACAGCTAAAAGTAGAATGGCACTCAGCTGAACGCACACCAGACTTCAACGAACAAATATTCATATAAAATGATCTGGATCTGCCCAAAATTTTAACGAGTTCTTCCCTCGCCCATGTCCCACTTCTCCACCAAGTTTGGCGAGAATGGGTTCAGTACCCCTTGAGTAATTCTCTTGGTGCCAACAAACATACATGTCTGAAAACATTTCCTCCTGGGCCAAGCCAACAATGAACCTACAGAAATGTGGCATTTATTGAACTTCATGGGACGGGGAACGTGGAGTTGTTTATAATTGTGCAAAATGTATGCACACATATAATGTTTTCATTTAAAAAAATCACTGGATAAGAGGATATGGTTTGATTATCAGACACATTCAAAAAAAAATCTACAAGAACAGTTGCAGAACATCAGGAAATAAAACAACAACAACAACAACATCCGAAAAGCGACGAGGGCAGCATGAGACCAGTCGAGTCCGGAGGCAGCCGACAGGGGGCGCCCGCTCCGAAACCTGCGGGACAGGGATCGAGAGGCTCCTGGGAAAAGATGGCAGCTTCCTTTTGTTTGTGCGGATTTACAGTTCTCCGAGAAGGTTTTTAAAGACACTATTCCCCGAACACACGGGGATCCGTCGCTCGCTCGGGGCTCATCCTACCAGTTATTTAAACACTTCGACCGGGAGAAGATGGAGAAGAGCGGGAGCATCGACAGCCTGGGCTCCAAACGCTCCTCCTCACGACAGCCGAGTGTTGATTCATTGTCCAGGTAGCTAAACCCACCACGACGCGTCACTTTGTAAAGTCGAGGCGATCCGGACGACGTTTGACTTTATAAACCAAAATAAACCCGCCTCATCCGAAGGCGCTGCTTTTATAACCGTTTGGAAACGTCTGTTGAATAAAAAAATAATGGGATCCGGGTAGAAAACTCCCATGAAACGACCCCATATGTTGACAGCAAAATAGGACGCAGTTTAAATGGCTGTTGTCATCATCCATGTGTGATAAATGAATCAGATATTCGTCAAAACTATAATGTGGGAAAATATAAAGCCCAGAATAGCAGCATATATTTGCTCATTTAGTCCGATCAACAGCTAAAAACCCTCAAAGAGCTACATTATCAACTAAGGTGTTCATTATGTTTTGATCGATCAATCGATGATTTATAAAAATAAATAAATAAATGGAGATTGGTAAGTTTCTATAGTCTAATAGATAATCGATCGTTTCAGCGGCAGAATGTAGCAATAACAACAATAGCAATTCATCTTATAAAAATATTGTTAGTCTAGTTGACTAATATTTAATCAAATGCTGGTTTCGACCACTGCAAAGATGGAGAAAAACACAAATGAAATGAGATGAGAAATGATTGCAGTATTTTTTCTTTATCATTTCCCATCACATCTTTTTACAGTACTTCAACCTCTCGCTCTGACCGGTCTGCCCAAGCCAAGCCACCCTCAGCGATGTCCTCTGACTCCGTGGCTACCTCTGCAGAGTTTTCCCCAGAGCTCAGGGTTAGTAGACTGTACGTAGTTCACAGAGATCCTACTGGTTCACTAAAGCAGCTAATTATAATGACTGAATCATGACTTTCTTCTTTTCTGCACCCTTCAGCTCAAACCCAAAACTCCTGCCAAGGTATGCCACGAATGACATACTACCCAACAAATTCTCGAATAATGCCATATGGTTGTTAACTTGACATGTTTCATGGGTTTAGGTCAAGATGCTGCTCCACATTCAGTCTAATTTATATCCAATATTTCCAGCAGGTTCTTAGAGATTCAGACAAAGAGGAACCACAGTTACTTCCAAATGAAACCGTGCAAGATATGGGTAGGTTTTCTCTTGGCAGCAATCGCAACTTTGATCAAAATAGCTTGCATGCAATAAAAGGCAAAAAATCTTTTTTCAACTTTCCACATTAAAGCAATTTGTAATACATTTAACATATTTGGCTAAATCAAGATTTTTTTCCCTTTATTTTATTCTATAGCCCAAGATGTCACCTACTTCTGTCCTTTCACTGGAGCACTGAGGGGAACGGTGATGGTTACAAACTACAGACTGTTCTTCAAATGCATGGAAAGGGTATGCTTTGTGGAACTCTAAACTGAATTTCCAAATATTTAAAGGAGTCATATTTTTTTTTTTTTTGTTAATGTATAGTTGGTTTCTAGGAGCCAGTATTTGTGCTGGACCTGCCCCTTGGGGTGGTGAGTCGTGTGGAAAAGATTGGAAGTGCATCAAGCCGTGGTGATGTGTCCTATGGGCTAGTTTGCAAGGTAAGTCAGCTGCGGAAATGTTCTTGAATAACTGATCTACAATTATGCTATAGGCAGATCAGATGTGAACATGTTGCAGATGCAAGACATCAAAGTAGATTAGAGTTATACAGTGCATAGGCTAAGTCACAGAGGATGACTCTCTTGTCATCCCTGCTGTGTAAACAACACTGTCAGATATACTGTCAACACAATTTGTCCACAATGGCACACTAGACAAAAACTGTTACTGCATGTAGTGGCTTTGCAACAATGAAACTCTTTTGTAAATACGGCTGTTGACCCCCGAACTTGACCATGACCTGTTGCTCTGCCTTTCTGTAGGATATGCGTAATCTCCGATTTGCACACAAACAGATGGAGGACACACTGAGGAAGTCCATTTTCGAAGTGCTGATAAAATTTGCTTTTCCTGTTTCTAACGGGCTGGTAAGTGGTTCTCAGCCATGCCGTCTCTGACACTGTAGTTCTGCACTGACTACCACCTGATGAATTCCTCTCCTGGTATCCATAGCAAATCTTTGCCTTTGAATATGGGCAAGTCTTCCCTGAAAATGGATGGAAGGTGTATGATGCTGTCTCGGAGTACAAAAGACAGGTATTTAAAGATAACCCTGAATCCTCAGCTAAATGTTAGAGGAAGCATGTTACATCGGTTGTTTGTGTGTTTCTTGGAAGGGTATACCCAATGAAAGCTGGAGGATAACAAAAATAAATGATCACTACGAGGTGTGTGACACCTACCCATCAACACTGGCAGTGCCTGTCAACATACCAGACGAAGAGCTTAGGAGGGTGGCTGCATTCAGAGCAAAGGGCAGAATACCTGTGAGTGATCGCTCTTCTGTATGAATGTAATTATCTTCGCCTCTGCAGCTTGCTACAGATGGTTCTGTGGTAATATTCTGCTGCAATCTCTGTGTAGGTTTTATCGTGGATCCATCCAGAGAGCCAAGCAACAGTGACACGCTGCAGTCAGCCCATGGTTGGGGTAAACGGGAAGCGAAGCAAAGAGGATGAAAAATATCTCCAGGCAATCATGGATGCTAATGCTCAGTCCCATAAACTCTTTATTTTTGATGCCAGGCCCAGTGTCAACGCAGCTGCCAACAAGGTTTATTTCCTAATCTGAATTCAAAATCAATATTTGTGAAGAGGAAATCTATCGTAAGGGTTTTTTAAAGGAATGTCATGTCAGTGTCTCCTGTATATGGAGGTCAGAGGTTACGCTCAGTTGTAGGACAACATACTAGAGCTGGTTGAAATTTAGGTTTTGCTGATCTGTGCCCAGTGCATTTTAATAACCTGCCTGTTCTCTGCTTGTTTACCCTAGATGAAAGGCGGTGGATATGAAAGTGAGGATGCTTATCAAAATGCAGAGCTGGTGTTCTTGGATATTCACAATATCCACGTGATGAGGGAGTCACTCCGCAAGCTTAAGGATGTAGTCTACCCAAACATTGAGGACTCCCACTGGCTCTCCAATCTGGAGTCCACTCACTGGCTTGAGCACATCAAGGTGAGCATATTAATGCATCACTGTGGAAATGAATGAGGTTAAAAAAAGGAAAAAAAAAAAAAGAAAAAGATGAGTAATATCCCAGGCTCTTGACTAAGTTTGTGTGTTTGTAGCTGATCCTAGCAGGAGCACTACGGATTGCAGACAAGGTGGAGTCTGGGAAAACATCAGTGGTGGTCCACTGTAGCGACGGGTGGGACCGCACGGCCCAACTCACCTCCTTGGCCATGCTCATGCTGGACGGTTACTACCGCACCATTCGTGGCTTTGAGGTGCTGCTCGAGAAAGAGTGGCTGAGCTTCGGTCATCGCTTCCAGCTAGTAATTAAGCTTTCAGACAGTTTTTGCATCTTGCAGTATAATGTGTAATGGCCTGTGCAGTTACATCACTGATCATCTCTTTCCTCTTTTTCTTTCAGCGAATAGGTCATGGCGATAAAAACCATACAGACGCAGACCGTTCACCTGTTTTTATTCAGTTCATTGACTGTGTCTGGCAGCTGACTCGTCAGGTAAGAAATCAGTGGTGCTGAAAAGTGGAAAAAAATTCTGCAGAATAACATGGTCTTTCAAGGATAATAATGAAGCTGTTTTTGTCCCAAGTTTCCTGCAGCCTTTGAGTTTAATGAATACTTCCTGGTAACTATCTTGGACCACCTATACAGCTGCCTCTTTGGGACATTCTTGTGTAACAGCGAACAGCAGAGATTAAAGGAAGTAAGAGCCTTCTGTTTCTCATTTTAAAATTGTGGTTACTTTTGTAAAGTGAGATGTTGTTAAGTAAGATATTGGAGAGAGTGCAAAGTCTGCTACCAATATGGGGGTTTGTTGCACATTTAGTGTTATAACAGCTCTCTTTTTCTTTTAACAGGAGATACCCAAGAGGACAGTATCGTTGTGGTCTTATATTAACAGCCAGCTGGAGGAATTTACTAATCCTCTGTATGTGAACTACTCCAACCATGTGCTGTTCCCTGTAGTCAGCCTACGCCACCTGGAGCTTTGGGTTGGCTACTACATCCGCTGGAACCCTCGCATGAGACCTCAGGCACGTCAAGGAAGCCTGTCTCTTGTTTAAGACCTGATTTAATTATTTTTAAAGGAAATTGTTTACACTCCACAAGTACTCTATTTTAGTGTTAGAACTTGAGCTTGACACGTTGCAATTTTTTTCCCCAGGAACCTGTTCATCAGCGCTACAAGGAGCTTTTGGCCAAGCGTGCTGAGCTACAGAAGAGAGTGGACGAGCTACAGCGAGAGGTTACCAATCGCTCGGCTTCCTCTTCCTCTGAGCGGGCGGGTTCCCCCACACGCTCCATCACTCCAGTGCAGACCTTTGTTTGACACAACTGACCCTCATTTTGGTTTCAGAAGCTGAATCCTAACTGTGAGAAGGTGCCATAGAGTTGAAATTGGTAAGCCCCACCTGGAGCCATTAAAGACTTGTGTACCAAACGACCTCTTTGGGTGACACATAGCATTAATACAATACAACCAAAAGTCTGATTGAGTAGAATACCATATTCGATCTCTCACAGGTCATGTAGAATCTGCTTGCAACGGCAGAGGGTCTGTCTCAGACTCCCTGACTACAGCCATATTGTACTCTCCCTTTGGGGTCGAGAGGACATGTAACCAGAATAGTGGGGACTGTTTAGCATATCAACCTACCTGTGATCAGTGTTGATAGTATTTGAAGTACACTAAAATATTACTTGGGTTAAATATGTTTGCCTTATACATGTCATAGGAACACTCACTTCATTCCTCTACACTGCAAATGTTTGTTAGGTAACAATTTGTTGAGCTGAAGCATTCATGAAACTGTACAATGCTGCAAATATTATTTTTAGTTCAAAACTAGTCCTAACAATAACTAAAAGGCTTGGAAGTTGTTAAATACTGATTTTAAAATGTTGTTAAGAGGCTGTAATTTTAGCTTCTTTTAATATTAAAAAATAGTAAGAGTACATTAAAAAGGTTGGTGGGATGTCTTCACAAGTCAATGCTTTTAGAATTTTTCTGACCAAATTAAAAAAAAAACATAGTTTCATATATTACTATATATATTATTAGTTTTGTAAGTTTCATTTTTCTTACTAGTAAACGTTATTTATTATCCTTTAGTCTTATATTTATGGCTCACAAACACACTCTGTCTCATATCAGAAATCGATTAGAGGTGTTCCCATGCAACATTAATAAGCTGCATGGTATATGCAACAGCTGATAAGTCCCCGTCAATGGTCATTTACTCAAAATGTTTGTGTATAAACGTTTCTTGCAGATGCTTTTTTTTCTAGGCAGCCGAAAGTGTAAAGACTAAAACATTTTTTAGTTAATAAACCTGAATGAGTATCTGTGCCTTGCTCTGGTTGATTGAGGAAATAACAAGAGAATAGTGTGCAAGGTTTGTAGTTGCCAGTGTTACACATTAAATACAGTGTTAGTCTTTCCAGTGTGTATGTGAATACTTGCAGTAAACACAGGACTAATTGTTGTTACTTCAAGGAGTCAGTATGGTTTGTTATATTGGCATGGTGTCAACACAACACCCTCTGGTCCATTTCTTGTGTTTAGCTATTTAAATGATAGCAGAGCCTTAATAACATTAGCATTAACTGTCTCAGGTTATGATGGTGATTTTGCCGTAAAATACAAGATTAAGAGTAGCTTTTATTATGAATTAAGAAATATAAAAGTCTGACATTTAAGTCAGCAATGGCTCTAAAAACATTAGCATGACCATAATTATTCTGCTTCACTCTAATACCTAAATATTAGATGACTAGCTATAAATTGTCTTAAGGCATCCTTTACCAAATTACTTTTTCCCATGACTTAATATCTGCCATCATTTAAAATACATTTTTATTGCCACTTAAATTAAATTACCCTCCCTTTAAAAATGTATAGCTATTAAAGTATGAACAGTTTTCCACACAGTTGAAGTGACACTGCAATGCTCCATGTACTTCATTACTTTAAAACTTGTTTTCAGGTGAGAACAATGTCAGACTGTACCGTCAAATGTCCAAAATGTATTAAAAAGATTAATTGATGAAAGTTGTGACACTATGTAATCAAGTCATTGTGATTTTATTTATTTATTTATTGTTAGGAAAAAAGTGTTTAGAGGGAAACACCATCCGCTAAAAAGCAACTAATTCCAAGGAGTCACAAAGGTCAATGCACAAAGGTTCATATAAAAAGTCATATTTCCTCAATTCTCGCCCACCTATCCATCACTAACTTGCGACTTGATGTCAGATCAAATGGTGAAAGCTGATTTTCATCTCATTAATCTCTACTTTAACACCACAGAGTTATAATTTAGCTCCCGCACAGAATTAGGCCAGAAATCAGGTTTACCTTGGAAACCCTCACTGGACACAATGCAGAGAACAACAGGGCCAAATAAGAATTACTCAGCCCTCTAATAACCCAATCCTGAAAATGCTGATTGAAAAGGCACAGACCAGAGATCTATATACTATATGTAGTATTTTTTTCAATGTTAAATCCATTTTGGAAAAGCCAAACTAATATTTACATCAGTTCTGTCATACAAGAGCTAAACTATAGATACAATCCTCTCAAATACAATATCCTTAAATCAACAATGAAACCGTGCAACAGCAGCATAACCACTGTCCCGGTAGCTGCGGTGCGAACCGGGGACGAGTCCCAGCAATTTATCAAAGAAAACCGGGAACTAAAGTACATGCGTCGTCCCGGCCTGAGACGGTGTAACCCCACGTTAACGACCCCCGCGGGTGCAACGACCGAGCCCGGCGCCCCCGGTCTCCGGCCCCCGGTGTCGGAGCCGCGGAGGTCGGCGGTGGGAGAGGGGCGAGCCGCGGGGGCCGTGATTGGCTCGGAGCTTTTCAAACTGCCGAACCCGCGGACGGATGTTGTGTCGCGATAGGTTTCCTTTCTTCTTCTGGAGCCCTCGGCCACTTCCGGTTACATGACGACGAGGCGACGGCGTTTATACAAAAAAGAGAGAAGGAAAACAGGAAAATACATTTCTTGGCGAGAACAGTGGAAAACTTGAGAGAAAACGGGCAGATCCGCGTCGACGGGTCGCTTGTGCGGCGGCAGAGGCGGCGATCGATCCCCAGCCGGCCCGGTCGGATAACGTGGGAGCGGCGAGGGCTCCGAAATATTTGGAGTTTATTGTTCTTCGCCTGCTCCCTCCGGCTAAGCTATTTCTGCGCTGCCCTTCGCTCGCCTAGCGCAGCCCGCTAACGCTAGCTAAACGCCGGATGCCAGCACGGTGTGCGCTCATAGGTTCCCGATTAGCGATCGGCTAGAAAAGGAAGCGGCGGCGTTAATCCGTTCAGTCCGCAGCTGGACTCCGCTAAAACCGTCTCCTAGCTCGGTGACATTAGTTGGGGGGGGCGAGGATGGCAACGTCGGCTCTGTACGCCTGCACCAAGTGTAACCAGCGGTATCCTTTCGAGGAGCTGTCGCAGGGCCAGCAGCTGTGCAAGGTTTGGCAGTGATTTGTAAACAAGACGCAAAACATCACTTTGAGTTTAAAGAGTGTGGAAGTGTGCGAGTGTTTGTTTGGGGTTTTGTTTTGTTTTGGTTTTTTTTTTTGTTGTTGTTTTTTTCCCCCCCAGTCTGGGTGTGATGATGTTACGACAGGCAGCAAGTTAGCAAGGCTCGGATTATGTAACAGCTTTTATCTTTCCAACCTGGACACGCTAATACAGTCGCTGGAACCTTGTTTGTTATCTTTCCACACGACCACGCTGTTTTATTGAGGAACAACGGCACCATTCATGCTAAATAATCATAAGAAGGACAGTTATCGATGATTATAAATTGCCATTGATGTATATATTCGCCAACTTGTTGCTCTAGGACAGATTCACTTGCCGTGTGCAGCTGGGGAACAGACAATATTTTTTTTATTATCTGTATGAGAAAAGTGTTTTAATAAAGGAAGGCAATCTTGCAGCCTTCTGCCCCCAGCGTTATTTACTTCATAGTCTGTGCACTGATTCATACGGGCAGTGTTATCACCCTGTACATGTCCCCTACACTACAGAGATTCTGTTGCACAGGATAGTTAAAGCACAAGGCCAGTGAACACTACGATTCAGTTAGTTAGATTTCTCTGTCAAGGACTTTTAACGTTTGAGAATGCCATCAAAAACTTTGAAGTGTTTTATTTTTCCCACATTGGGTTGACTGAGCAAAAGGAGCAACAATACGAGGCAGTCTTTACTTTTTTTGTACACCCAGATTTTCTGGCACTGGTATTTCCACAGATGCTGTTACACAACACACAACTTAATAGGCGGTCTTGTTTTTTAAAAAAAAGTGTCCATAAGACATATTATAAAAATTGTCAGCTTCTGCCAACAGATGCTCATGAACATTTCTTTGTTTCACCACCATAGGAGTGTCGCATCGCACACCCAATAGTGAAATGCACATACTGCAGATCTGAATTTCAGCAGGAAAGGTGAGACATGTGCACCTTTATGATGAATTACAGCTTTTATTTGTGCTAATATTTTGAATTTCTTTGCATTGTATGCCATTTTGGTTTGGATGTAAACCCCTGCTTGCTCTTTACAGTAAAACCAATACAATCTGCAAGAAATGTGCCCAAAACGTCAAACAGTTCGGAACTGTGAGTAACAAATTTCTCCTGTTTTTTCTTGAAGCACTTTTAACTCCAGTTGTATTCAGGTTACCTTTAGTGTACATTTGCTTAAAGTCCCAATATGTGTACTTTTAACTTGGTTTTTAACTTAGTTTTTGTCTTCCTTTACAGCCAAAACCCTGTCAGTACTGTAACATCATCGCAGCTTTTATTGGAACAAAGTGCCAGCGTTGTACCAACTCAGAGAAGAAATATGGACCTCCACAGACGTGTGAGCAGTGCAAGCAGCAATGCGCCTTTGACCGCAAGGAGGAAGGCAGGAGAAAGGTATAAAACAGACACACAGGCAGTCTGGTTGTGTATAGATGTGTAACAGTGAGTCTTATGAGCTACTGTCTCCTGCCTGTCCTACAGGTGGATGGGAAGCTGCTGTGCTGGCTTTGTACCCTGTCCTACCGCCGTGTCCTGCAGAAGACCAAGGAGCAGAGGAAGGGATTTGGCTCCTCCAACTCCTCATCACTGAATGAGAAAGACCACCACTCCAGATCGCACCATCATCACCACCACCACCACCACAGACACAGCAGTTCTCACCACAAGTATGTCCCCCCTGCTGTGCCATCATCAGGCTGTTGATTTTTAAAAAAGAGGAGTGGAGAAGATAAGATTTCTGTTTCTGTTGTGTGCTTTTATTTGCTATGCATACCCATCTTTTGCAGGCTAAGTGGGAGCTTGAGTCCAGAGCAGGAGCAGGGACTGTGGAAGCAGAGGTAAAAACTTCCTTTTCACTTCATCCATATCATTTCTCTGAAAAAACGGTGTATTGATATAGTTCTTAGGCCCAGACTTCACATTCCCATCTGATTTTCTTTGCAGCCATAAATCGTCTTCAATCCAGAAGGAGACCCCAAAGAAGAAACCAAAACTGGAGATGAAGCCATCCAATGGGGACAGGTATATTGGGTGTTATAATTGTTTGCAAAAATATAAAGCAACCTAACATACATTGTTCACACAAAAATAGTCATTCTTGCCCTACATCTATTTTTCTCCCACTTGTTGACTACAGATCTCAGCATTAGCCTCATGCTCTTTCTTTTCTCCCATCAGTAGTTCCATCACCCAGTCGATGGATTCTGGAGGAACGGACAACTTCATTCTCATCAGCCAACTGAAAGAGGAGGTGATGTCACTGAAGAGACTTCTGCAGCAAAGGGATCAGACCATCCTTGAGAAGGACCGAAAGGTAGGTCCTCAGCCTCGCCTGACCACCGGCTCTAATGAGTCGCAGCTGCATCACTGTTGGTTGCTTGGATCTGTTTTAGATATTGACTATAGAAATTCTCCTCTAGCTCACAGAGCTCAAAGCTGACTTTCAGTACCAAGAGTCCAATATGAGAGTGAAGATGAACCAAATGGAGAAAGCGCACAAAGAGTCTATGGAGCAGCAGCAGGTAGAAAACTACATATACACACACTAAGAGGCGTGGTTATACAGTTATTACTAGAGTATATCTTTTAATTTTAGTTCTGTCCATAACTCTCCTGATTTAAAGTAAACTTGAGCAAAATTAAGCACTAGTAACTTCCATGCACCTGACAAGACAATGCATGGGAGTAGATCATCCGTTCACTATCATTTTGGCAACTAGATTGTGAGAAGGAATATTATGAGAAACAAAAATACATTATCATTCTGTCATGAAATGCCAGGTTATATCATTTTCATTATTAGGAAATAATTGCTGAAAAATGTTATAAGTATCTGGATGTAGATCTCAGTTTTGCTCAATATCAGAGCCAGTGTGACATATGGATGATTCATTTGTTGCATAAGTTTGTTGTTATGGATACAGTGGCTACATCTGTCAAGCCACTTCCTGTCAAACTCTAAAGTGTTAACTTTTAACCATGGCTGTATCTGTGGTGGATACACTCATTATGTTTGATGCACCGAACATGTTTTCATCAGTAAAGTCTCTGCAGTTGAATGTAGCCCGTGTGGGGCGAAAACCATTTAGTTTGTAGCATCAGGTGAATGATGAGCAAGTGATTGAAAGAATGCTTCGAAACTGTAATTTCCTCAACCAATCCAGTGCTTGTTGAAAATTGAAACACAATCAAGATTTCAGGTAAATTGCAATGTGAATTTTACAGATGCTTCTTGAAGGTATTAAAAATTGCAATTATGAATCTAATTTCTAACAGTTTATAATTTTTTCCACAGGCCAAGAACAGGGAATTGATGAAACAAGTGGCTGCTCTTTCTAAAGGAAAAAAGTTTGACCGGACAGGAAGTTCACTGCTGTTGCCCTAACAATAGGCCAGCCAGCGGGTAACAACACAGAGCGGCTTCGTTGTTGTAACACTGTGAAAGTCTCCCTCCTGTGTTTCCTCATTGCCATCAACATCGATTACTTCTTAACTGGTAAAGCCAGAGACCATGTGGAAATCAATTGTTGAATCAAAGAAACCTTTCTCTAAATGTCAACATATTTTAAATATTTTATGGCAACTTTTCCACTGGATCATAGGATGTGACTTTGGATGGAGTGGAGGATGGAGCCCTCGTTTTTAACACTGCCGGGCCAAAACAAAAAGCATGGTGTGCATATGTGGATAGCATTCTGTTGACTCAGTGTATCCACTTGATTTTTATGGATGTCATGCAATTATTTATTCAACTGTATTTCTTAGCTTTTTTATTTCCTCACAACATACTAAGAGAATACCCCACATTTGGGGGTTTTCTTCAATAGCAATTAGCTATATTTTTCTAAATGGATGCGATTGTGGAAGACAAGTTCTCTTTAATGGAGACCCTGCGCAACTTTACAATGTATGCAAATGAGAGAAAGGTGACCACTGAGCTGCTGCTCAACAGTAGAGAACTCTCTCTTTAAAAATTCAAAAAACAACCAATGAACATTTTTGAAAGGCTGCCTGATAGAGAGACAACTCTTGGCTGCCCTCTTTCTCACTGTGTGACAGCTGTAGTGCTTTGCTGTTTCTCTTTAGTGGAACGATTGTAATACTGCATGATTTTACTGCCAGATACCGGATGGCATTGTGGTCAAACTTCTTTTTCCCCCCTTTTAATTAGTTTTTTAAGAATCACTTGTAAATGTATTACTGGGGTCAGCCATTGTATTTAAACTATTGCTTGTATCTGTTTTAGTGAGTACAGTATGTGTATGGTAAGGCCAGTTGAAATTAACATGTCCGTAGAAGATACTTTTTAAAGGAACACACCTTTCACCTTGCATTATTGGGCTGGTTTCATACTGTGGCGTCCAGGATCACTTTTGTACTTTTTTCCAAACCAAGTGTTTTAAAACTATTAAAACTGGCTAAACTGTTACTGTACATTTGTTGTTATTGGCGGGATAGCTGTTACCTTTTAGACATTTGGGTTGGGTCTGTAGTTACAATGGTACAAGTTAAGTCAAAAGAGAATAGAAATAGTGCTTCCAGTAAATACATTTCCACAACTTAAGCATCACCACTACTTACTGTACCTGACTTTTATTTCATTTTTTATAATACATTCTGTCACGTGAATGTGAAGATTGACTCTTGAAGTTGGCTCTGTGGTAGAAATCTACCCTGATAAGTTGGATGGGGGACTCAATCTGAATCCTCTTAACCAAGGGAAACTCTAGAGCTTAAAGGATTGAGCATTTTAATTTTTATATATATTCATAATATGAAATGGATTTATATTGATTTATATTAGAATTCAAATTAGACAAATATTGTATGATTAAAACACAACATTCTTAATATCTGGTCCTCACAAGTTGACATCTACTTTCCAATAGAATAAAAGAACAATAATTAGGGCTAATTGGTTTTTAGGAAGTTTGAGCTGCATTACGAAATTATGCTTGGCCTCCACTCTTTGCTTACATAGATCGCTCAGTTGGCAGAGCGGAGATCTACAATGATTATATCACACATCCTTTCGTTGCTGGTACAAAGCTGGCTTGAAGAAGGTTTTTGTTTTTGTTTATTTAAATACCATACAAATGGGATTGAATGTGGCAAGGCATACAAACCATCACACACTTAAATACATTTAATATTGCGCCCCCTAGCAGCTCTGACTCCCTGCTTTACGAGCTCTACATCTACACTTGCTTTGACTGGGAATATAAGGTCACGCTCAAAAAGGATCTCTCGCCTGATGAGGTTCCTTTCTCATTTCTTATTCTCCATCTCTGACATTTGCACCACCCTAAGCAGGGTGAATGAAATAAAGGCAGGTGGCTCAGAATGAATACCCTGCCATATGCTTATAACCTGTGCAGGGTAGCTGGCCGGGGTCTTCAGGGAAATTTTCAATCTACCCTTTTCCCAGGCAGTTGTCCTCTCAAGCTTCAAAACTGCCAGCATCATGCCAGTGCCAGAGTGCTCCACTATGACACTTAATGACTTCCTCCCACTTGCACTCAGCCCCATCATTGCTAAATTCTTTGAAAGATCAGTTTTATGACATTTGAAATCCCCATCCATTTGCCTACCACACCACCAGGTCAAAAGAGGACACCATCTCCATGGCAATCCAATCTGCCCTGACATGTAGACAGCCCTGACACCTATGTCAGAATGCTCTTAATTGACTTCAGCTCAGCATTAAACACTGTTATCCCCTCCAAGCTGATCTCCAAGCTTAGCTAGCTCTGTATCGGCAATTCACTCTGTCACCGGAATTTGGCCTTTCTGACTAACAGACCCCAAACTGTTAATTCAATTATCCTCTCCTCCACTCTCACCCTGAAAAATGGCATGCCGCAAGGCTGCGTTCTGAGCCCTCTTCTCTTGTCCCTGTTCACCCGTGACTGCTCTCTTGTTAAATGCTCCAACACCATAATCTAGTTTGCAGATGACACTACAATGGTAGGCCTGATCAGAGGGGAGGATGAGACGGCCTGTAGGGACGAGGTCCAGAACCTGGCTGAGTGGCGTGCCACCAATAAACTGGCCATTGAGATCATTGTTGACTTGAGGCGAGCTTGGAGTCATGTACACGCCCCCATTTGCATCAGCAGAGATGTAATAGAGCAAGTATCAAACTTCAAATTCCTTGAAATCCACATCTCTGACGACCTCAGTTTGTTCCTGAACTCCTCCACCCTGATCAGAAAGGCAAGATATCGCCTTTATGCTGTTCCACAGATTAAACAAGCCTGGTCTGGAGCAGGCTGGCTTCACAGAATAAATCTCCACGGTAATTTATGCGCCACTGATTTTGTGAAACCAAGTCAAATCTAAATTCAGCCAGGGTATCTGAAAAATCCCTGCTTAATCCTCTATTTATGCTTTGTGAAACAGGCCGCTGGCTTGACCTTTGTGAAAAGTAAAAAGCAAGGATGCTCGGAGCAGACTATGTGAAGCCTCACTTTTTCCCTTACCTGGGATTTCTTGACTCTACTTTTGTGAAATAGCCCTAAGGCTAGCTACACAGAACAACTCTTCATGGTAACTTATGTGTCACTGTTTTTGTGAAACCGAGTCACGGCTTAATTCAGCCAGGATGTCTGAAAAATCCTGACTCAATCTGCGATCTAGGTTTTGTGAAACAGGCCTCAGGATACAAAACATGTCTTTAGTCATATAAAAATGTATGCAATAATTATCTGGACATTAAATATAAACTTTCAGCCAGTTAAGGACAGCTCTACTAAAAACAATCAAAGAGTCTAGGGAAATCGTTAAGTTTCGATCCCCTTTCTAATTTCCTTTATCTTACATCGCTGAATTGATTTTATCTTTTGTGATTTTGGTTTCATTTTTGGCTGTAAAAAGCGTCGTGCCACACAGCTCCCAACGTTACGGGGAGTCCCTGAACGCGTCATGTTGTCCATCCGGGTCACTCGGGCTGTCCGCTAGCTAGCTCCCGGCTCAGTTCGCTGCCGAGTTAGGCGTGTGACACACAAATAAAAACAAAGTTCATGTCTTACCCGGGTGTGTTCAGCTGAATTAAATCACTTGTCTGGGTCGTGTTTTGACCCCACAAGCAGACGGAGGTACGGGGGGAAACATGTTAACGAAATAGATCGTAGTTAACGTACTACGAGTTGTTTTTCTAGCCAAGATTGAGCTAGCCTGCCTTGCCGAATTGAACCGTAGCAGGTTAGCTACCAGTGCTTAGCTTTCAGTGGACATATCAAGCTGGATAAAATTCAGGCGAACTAAGTCTGAAGAGGAGTTACGAAAGGTAAGGTTATGTTCACCTGTGCAATTTCTGATATTTGGTTTTCGCCATAAAACGCCAGCTAGTGAGTAAGCTAACGTTATCGGACGGAAACTGCGCCGTATTACATTGCAGCACAGCTAACGATAACGTTATCAGGGTTATCTGCTGCAGATCTTCAGGTCAAAATTGGCAACGATGAAGTTCTTGTCCCAGCACTTTTTTTTTTTTAGTAGTTGAGGAAACAATCTCAACGAACTGTAACGTGGGTGGAAAGAGAAACTTAGAGCGTCACGCTACGATGCTCGTCCAACATAATGATGTAGAAAAGAAGGAGCCGACATTAACAGTCGAAAAGAAATCAAACGATGGCAAATACTGACATTTGCAATTCAGCAGCGACTTTTTAGTAAGAGACGGTCGGTCCCTATGTTTGTTCTCCAGTCAGTAGCGGTATTGGAAAACAGTTCACATGAGTGGAAGCCACCAGTATTAAAACAATAGTGGGATTGTCATACACGTGCAGAAAAAGACAAATAAATTGGCACTTCTAGGTACAAAACCACAGAACACGAAGTGCACTGGTTAAGGCGTACATGGGTTTACAAATATACGTTACTACAGTCCAGAGCGAGTATTTGAATACTCACATTTTATATACTTCAGGTAGACCCGTGCTTCAGCACATTCAGTTTGGAAAAAAAAAATGGATACTGCATCGAAGGGCTAAGTTTTGTCAGTGTATTTATATAGGTTTAGAAAGAAGTGGTGTAAATCCTCAGTCATCGTTTTCGATTGTGGAAAATCCTTTGCCGTCAATAACTGTCTGAAGTCCTCAACCCACAGAGGTCGGTAGACAATTTGTATGTTCCCTGGTGATGCTCTCCCAGAGCTTCACTGCAGCCGACTTCAGCTCTTGCTCATGCTTGTGGACTCTCTCTGCCTTTGGTCTGGTCTTAACCAACTGGAATGCAAGTTCAGTCAGATTGAGATCAGGCAGATTGACTTGGCCAGTTGAAGATATTTCACCTCGTCACCCTGAAAAGATCTGTGGTTGCTTTGACCATATTTTTAGGTTCATTATGCTGCCGAATGATAAAATGTTGTCCATTGAGTCTTGATGTATTTTACTGAATCAGAGTACAGAATGCTCCTGTATACCTCTGTTTTCATTACGTTGCTTCCCGCTGCAGTGAAATCATCAAATAATGCTAGAGAGCCAGTTCATTTTGCAGCTATACCTGTTCAAGACATAACAGAAACACTGCCATATTTGAGAGATGATGTTCTGGCCTTCAGTCATGAGCTGGTCCTTTGTTCTACACTCTTTCTCTTTCCACCATTTTGAAAGAGATTGATTTTTGTTTCACCCATTCATACAACTCTGCTCCAGAACTCCAGAGGTTGTTGTCCTGTGGTCTTATCTTGAACGTGCAGATGATTTTCCAGTTATCCACAACACTTGTACTCCTCGGTCTACCAGGTCGTTTGCCATCTTCTAATTTTCAAGTGAGCACCTCCTTATTTAGAATGTACCTAAATGTTGATTTCAGCAAACAAGCCTCCTTAGATATCTGATATATTTTCACCTTTTTTGAGCCTCATTATTATCTTCTTCATTTGTATGGGCATCTCTTCTCCACCCCTATGACCGACAGACAACTCCACATTAAGCTAAAAGTTAACTCCTAATTAGCTCTTGAGTCATGTGTGAACTCTTTTGTGTATGAGCTAATGTTGAAATCACGCAAAGCTTCCTAAGGAACATTTAGTAGTGAAGTATCCTGCTACTTTTGATCTCTTGGAATGTAGGCACCATGTGATTAACGGGCTGTATCTTAAACCTGCTCAAATTTAAGCTGAGACTTAAATGTAGTATCCATCATTTTATTTCAAATGTGCTAAAGAGGAAAAAAAACATGGAACTGTCTAAATACTTTCACTCTAGACTTTACATGTGAAAATATTTGTATTGTAATCTTAGGTTTTCAAAGAAAAAATTAAAATCTGAATTTACCCAAGTCAGCTGATACATAAACAGCAAAATAACCTTTGTGATCAAATAGGATCAAATTCCGTATGGATGCATCACTCATGCATTATCATTCAGGGTTCACAGTGATGTCTTACCAATGTTGCAAGTCACATAGGTTAAGAAGCCAAATGGCTATTTTTCAGGATGTCGGACTCTGACAGTGATGAGGACCAAGATCGCCCTTTCTCTATTACTGGCTTCCTCTTTGGAAACATCAATGAAGATGGACAGCTAGAGGATGACAGTGTTCTGGACAATGTAGGTGTTTTAAAGATACCTATCTACTGCAAAATTTAATAGTATTATTTTTCATAGAATTTAAACTGAAATTATAATTTTTGGTTTAAATTTATGGCAAGTGTTTTATTCTCGATGGTTAACTGCTCAAACTTGCTCATTGCAACTGTCTGTTCTGTTTCTACCCTTTCTCCTTACCCTAGGAGTCCAAAAAACATCTGGCTGGTTTGGGTACTCTGGGTCTGGGCTCACTCATTACAGAGATTACTGCCAATGAAGATGATGGTCAAGAGGAAAACAGAGACTCTAGTAGTGTGGATGCAGAGGGTGAGGGCAAATATATGAAGGAGCTTTGCATTAATGTAACCAGAGACAGGATGGAGTAACTTTTTTGTTATTTTTTCTCATCCAGGTTGGGTGAAAAGCACTGAAGATGCAGTTGATTACTCTGACATCAGCGAGGTTGCTGAGGATGAGACAAAGAAATACCGTCAGGCTATGGGATCTTTGCAGCCCTGCAGGAAAACAGGTAGTTATCTTACAGCACCCAAGAATCATATTTATTTTAGTTTTTCTTGCCTATATATTTTTTTTCTCACTAAGATATATAAACTGATTTAATCTTTTAAAATAAAATGTTTTTATATAAAAACAAATGAATTTCCTAGCTTTTATAAATGAAACAATTTTTAAAATACTTTTTTGATTTTCAAATTTCCTTCTTTTACTCTTTTATCTATGATAATGTAAACCTTTTGATATTCCTTTATCCTAGATGATGAGGATGACTATGATGCCGACTGTGAGGATATTGATTCTAAGCTTATGCCTCCTCCACCACCACCAAGTCTTCCTGTATCTGCTAAGAAAGACGAACCATCCTCTCAGAGCACAAATGGTAAGGATATGTTTACTCCTCCAATTATTCCCTGGAGTGAAATTGTGGTTGGCCTCCCCCTCTTCCACAGAGGTTTGAGCTATTTACAGAGTTGAAACTCAGAAGTCAGTAAGGAAGCTAATTTGCTAAGGCTTCGTCATGAGGGTCAGTGTTACTTTCAAAATTTTAGATTGCCTCTGAAGAACAAAAATTACACTTGATTATGAAGTAAATTCAATAGTTCAACCTAGGTTCAGGTGTTTTAGATCACAACTATCTGTTGATGAAGTCTGATAGTCTCCACTGCTGATGTGATCTGTCACTGTCATTCCTTGTAGTTGGGGAAGAGGGTGATGGCATCATCCTGCCCTCCATTATTGCACCATCCTCTGCTGGTGATAAGGTTGACTTCAGCAGCTCCTCAGACTCTGAGTCAGAAACTGACCGTCCCTGCCAGGGCTCCAGGGCTGGAGGATCCCCAGACAGGCTCAACCTCCCTCTTGCTGGCATCATGCAGAAGGATGCTGCCAAAGCATTGCCAAGTGTCACAGAGCTCTTCCCAGAGTTTAGGCCTGGAAAGGTAAAGAATCTTTACAAGCCCTGTAGTGATTTAAACTTTGTCATTAGACATAATAAAGGTTTTAAATTGTCATGATTATTTTAAAATCACGGACTGCACTGACACCAATTGTCTCGGCTGTACTACTAGGTGCTTAGGTTCTTACGACTGTTTGGTCCTGGAAAGAGCATGCCATCAGTTTGGAGGAGTGCCCGCAGGAAGAAGAAGCGCAAGCACCGGGACCCTCAGCCTGGAACGCCTCCACCAGAAGGAGAGTCCACAGAGCAAAACCAGGAGAAGAAGTCTGGATGGCTTTATGAGTATGCAACCCCTCCACCCCCAGAGCAGTGTCTCTCTGACGATGAGGTAAATCTTTGTAGCTGGGTCACGTAATCTCACCTGCTAATAGTCTGGCACTGTATAATTGTATTCAGCACTTTACATGCCTCTCTGTGTTATCCAGATAACCATGATGGCTCCAGTAGAATCTAAGTTCTCACAAACTTGTGGTGATGGGGACAAGGAGACAGAGTCTCGACCTAAAGTAGCAGAATGGAGATATGGTCCAGCCCAGCTCTGGTACGACATGCTTGGTGTCCCAGAGGATGGAAGCCATTTCAACTATGGGTTCAAGCTAAAAGAAGAGCAGTCCAGTGAGCCTCAGAAGCAGGACATACCTAAAGAAATGACAGAAACTGTTCAAGAGGTAAGCAGAATGGACATCTTTAGCCCTAACATTGAAATTATACTGATTGTGTTACTGATATTTATATAATATACTCTAGATCCAGAGGCAGGATGACAGCAATGATGATGATGACCATGATGATAATGATGATAGCAATAAAGACAAATCAACCCTTGAGAACGAGCTCTTCCTCATGGTCACTCAACTGAAATGGGAGGACGATATTATCTGGAATGGGGAGGATGTGAAACACAAGGGCACGAAGACTCAGAGAGCAAGCCTGGCAGGATGGCTACCATCTAGTATGACCCGCAATGCCAATGCATATAATGCTCAGCAGGGTGAGATGCTAGGAAAAATACAGAAGATAATTAATCATGAAGTAGTCTGCTGTAATATTTAATGAGTAAAAAAGAAATAAAATAATCCGTTTAATCTTATAGGTCTGACAAGAAGTAATTTGCAGTTGGTACCACCTACACCTCCACCCATGCCCAAAACGTCCTCAATCTCTGGCTCTAAAAGGGAAAAAAACAGCCATGATAATCAAGGTGAGTGTATTTTTAGATACAAATAAAAGGTTCATCTGAACTTTTCATCTCAGTCTTACTTCATGTTTTCTGTACTGTGTTTATTGTTTTTTTTTTTTTCTCTGCAGCCTCTCAGGACGAAGACTGTCCCTGGTTTTCCATTTTTCCCATTGACAATGAAGAATTAGTGTATGGACGCTGGGAAGACAACATTATCTGGGATGACCAGGAGATGGATCACATGCTCATACCACCTGTTCTTACATTGGATCCTAATGATGAGAATATCATTCTTGGTATAGCAAAAAAATCATGTCATTAAACTACACGTTCACTTCTGTTCTGCTTTATTCAAAATTAGAATCTTACAACATCTTATCCTATTATTTTTAGTATGATTATTTTGACTCCAAAACCACCTCTTGTAGAGATTCCTGATGAAAAGGAGGAAACAACATCCCACTCACCATCAAAAGAAAATAAGAAGGAAACAGCAATCAAAAAGAGCCGCATCTTGCTGGGGAAGACTGGGGTGATAAAAGATGAGCCACAGCAGGTATGCTGCCTCTTCAGGGCAGGGAAATAGATATGTTTGATTGTGAGAAATGGCAGGTGAAAAGCTGTGCTTATGTAACTGAGATGTGGGTCATTTGGAAACAAGAAATGGTAAAACACATCTCTTATAAGGAAGACCAAGGCTACATAATGAAGAAACAGAAGGGGTGAAAAGAAATTTACAGAACACATGTACCTGAGACTACAAAATTATTTTCTAAGCACCATCATGTGTGAGCAGTAATTATAACATTGCAGTAAAATAAATTAAAAGGTTTGAATGACATTACATTCTGTGGAAAATCTCTTTCCTCTAAACTCAGAACATGTCCCAGCCTGAAGTGAAGGATCCCTGGAATCTCTCCAATGACGAGTTCTACTATCCCAAACAGCAGGGCCTGCGGGGGACCTTCGGGGGAAACATCATTCAGGCAAGCAGTGCCCCACAAAAATAGATATTTCTGAGTTGGAAATAAGACAAAAATTATAGAGTAGACACTGAGCCATAGGCTATGAAACGTAAGCTGGAACCAGTTTGTGTATAGAAAGTCGTGTGATTTGACTAACGTTTGTGTCTTAATAGCACTCAATCCCAGCACTGGAGCTGAGGCAACCCTTCTTCCCCACTCACATGGGGCCCATGAAGCTACGCCAGTTCCATCGACCTACTCTGAAGAAGTACTCATTTGGAGCATTGGCTCAGCCAGGTCCCCATGCTGTCCAACCACTGCTTAAACACATTAAGAAGAAGGCCAAGGTGAAACCCTGCTCAAAACAACCATTATTTCTCTTTGAACATGACGAGATAACCTGTTTTTCTCCCCATTTTGGTGATGTACATGTTAATATTTTTTGTGTAGATGCGAGAGCAGGAACGGCAGGCATCAGGAGGTGGAGATATGTTCTTCATGCGAACACCACAGGACTTGACAGGCAAAGATGGAGATCTGATCCTGGCAGAGTACAGTGAAGAATATGCCCCTCTCATCATGCAAGTTGGCATGGCCACAAAGATCAAAAACTACTACAAAAGGGTGAGTCTTATCTTTGTTTTCCACTCTCATGACTTTGCATAGGTATTTTGAAATCTTAAAATGCTGTATATAGCATTATCTAAACTTAAAATCCCTGAACCCTGAGTCAAATGTATTGATTTTGTTAGTCCACAAATGCAGACTTGTATACAAATAGATATTATTGTCAGATTTATTTCAGTTTGTTGTGTATTCAATTCTGGTCTTAGTTTCAGATCAGACAGTTAACCTAATGGAACTTGGAGTCACAAAATGTTCTGCTTGTAACTTGTTTTGTTGTAGAGTGTTGTTAATCTACACCATGACATTACTGTACTCTTCAGAAACCTGGAAAGGATCCTGGAGCACCTGACTGCAAATATGGAGAGACTGTGTACTGCCATACATCCCCTTTCCTAGGTTCTCTGCATCCTGGACAGCTGCTCCAGGTCAGCACCACCACAGTCAAAGTTTCTCTATCAATAATCAGCTTAGGTAAACATATTAAGCATCGTTGATCTTTTATTGTCGGCAAACCAAGGCTTTATTTTTGTTTTGTTTTTTCTTGTAGGCGTTTGAAAACAACCTTTTCCGCACTCCAATCTACCTACACAAGATGCCAGAGACTGATTTCTTGGTTCTACGGACACGACACGGCTACTACATCAGAGAGATTGTGGACATTTTTGTGGTTGGTCAGGAGTGCCCCTTGTTTGAGGTTCCTGGACCTAACTCCAAACGAGCCAATACCCACATCAGAGACTTTCTTCAGGCATGTATAATTTACTGACTTCTCCCAGAATTTTTTTGTTATTGCAAATGCTTAACTGTCACGTCTGTATTCTTTAGGTGTTTATTTACCGCTTGTTCTGGAAGAGCAAGGATCGGCCCCGGAGAATCCGCATGGAGGACATAAAGAAAGCTTTTCCCTCACACTCAGAGAGCAGCATCAGGAAACGACTAAAACTCTGTGCTGACTTCAAACGTACAGGTAGACCTTGCTCTGCATCCTGAATGTTCACCATTCAGTGAACCTCATCATTTGTTGTACTAACCTAACCCAGTTGTTTTGTATCAGGGCAATGGTTAGGTTATAAAGAGGTACTGTGCTGTCTGAAGCTGCTGTAGCTCAGCAGTGTGTGTGCCTTGAATTGACAGACAGGAATCTGAGCAGGGAAAGAGATTTTTGCACCTACTGTGGATTTTTCAGATTTTTGCACCTACTGTGGATTTTTTTCTAGAGGTAAGATATAGTATAAAGACACAGGGTACAAAGATTCAGTATTTACATCAGCAAAAATCAAGCAAAGTTTTCTACAGTGTACCCACATATAATGGAACAAGGACAAGATTTGTTGCTTGCCAGCATTCTTGCCTATTTCTACTGAATTTTATGATCTAGAGTAAGATGGTAGTAAGAGAAAATTGCTTTGTCCTCATGCCAGGGATGGACTCTAACTGGTGGGTGCTGAAACCTGACTTCAGATTGCCTACAGAAGAAGAGATCAGAGCCATGGTGTCTCCAGAGCAATGTTGCGCTTACTATAGCATGCTGGTGGCAGAGCAGAGACTAAAGGTAACCATGTTTGCCTCTGAATAACTTGACTCAGATGATTAACACAAGTGAATATGTGTCCGCGGCTTTACTATTACTTATTTTACTCCTATAGGATGCTGGATATGGTGAGAAATCCTTCTTTGCTCCAGAGGAGGAGAACGAAGAGGACTTTCAAATGAAGATTGATGATGAGGTATTTATCTGAGTACTTCCTAATAATGAAGTTAAGTGTTCCAGACACGAGATGACAAAAACGTTTTAGATTTACAGTGCACTGATCTTGTCTAATACATCCTAGGTGCGGACAGCTCCATGGAACACAACAAGAGCCTTCATTTCAGCCATGAAAGGGAAATGCCTCTTGGAGGTTACAGGTGTGGCTGATCCTACAGGCTGTGGAGAGGGTTTCTCCTATGTCAAAGTGCCCAACAAGCCAACTCAACAGAAGGTCTGACTGTCAAAGGCAAACTTCTGCCACTCCATGCTCTGCTTTGTGTATGTATAGAGGGTGACAATGTTGGTCCTGTGTGGTTTTTCAGGATGACAAAGAGCCGCAGCCTGTCAAGAAGACAGTGACAGGGACAGACGCTGACCTGAGGAGACTGTCGCTGAAGAATGCTAAGCAGCTGTTGCGCAAGTTTGGTGTTCCAGAAGAAGAAGTAAGAACATGAGGATATGCAAACACATGAAATTAATGTAGAAAGGTCTAGTGGTTTAAGAGACTCTCTTAATAAAAGAATCCCAAGTTTGATCTGCAGTAACCACTGTGATATCACAAAAATGGACAGCCTAAACTTGTCCTTTCTCCAGTTTTTTATTTGCTGTAATTGAAACACCTGAATAATCTCCACATGCAGGTCAGGGTTTATGCATTTTTGGAGATTTCTGTATGATGACGAATGTAAGAATAGCATTTGACTTTACTGTAATGGTATACTTTTATTTTCACCTCATCAATGAGGCTTCTAAGAGTGATTGTGTATTTGTATGTGTGTTAGATCAAGAAGCTCTCTCGCTGGGAGGTGATTGATGTGGTCCGGACCATGTCCACAGAGCAGGCCCGTTCAGGTGAGGGACCCATGAGCAAGTTTGCCAGAGGCTCTCGTTTCTCTGTTGCTGAGCACCAGGAGCGCTACAAGGAAGAGTGCCAGAGGATCTTTGACCTGCAGAACAAGTGAGACTCTTATTTAGGACTATATATGTTGTTAAGAATTCTGTCCGTGCACTCTTGGAGTCATTGTCCTTGTTGCACTCCCACCACAGGGTGTTAGAATCGACAGAGGTGCTCTCCACAGACACAGACAGTAGCTCAGCAGAGGACAGTGACTTTGAGGAGATGGGGAAGAACATTGAGAACATGCTGCAGAACAAGAAGACCAGCTCCCAGCTTTCTCGTGAGAGGGAGGAGCAGGAGAGGAAGGAGCTGCAGAGGATGCTAATGGGCGAGGAGAGTGACCGTGACAACAAGGGACGCAAGGAGCGGCGCAAAGGCTTGTGTACTTCTCATACTAAAAGAGATCTGCATTGTACACTAAGTATATACCTTTGTTAGCCTTGGAAAGTTGGAAATTATGTCTCTGACTGTAAACTTTACTTTTGTTCACTCTATAGCCAGTTCCTTGTCCACCAGCTCACACAAGGATGATGACACATCCTCTGTCACAAGCCTAAATTCCTCAGCCACAGGACGGCGACTCAAGATCTATCGCACATTCAGGGATGAGGACGGCAAGGACTATGTCCGCTGTGAGACAGTTCGCAAAGCCTCAGTCATTGACGCCTACACCAGGATCCGAACCACCAAGGATGATGAATTCATGTAAGTCTCTCAGTCTCTCACTAAGAGCAGTATTTGATTCTAGGAAGTGACCCAGTGAACTGCTTCGTAACCACAATGTCATGGGGGGCTAATATCAGTGACTTCTGTATGGCTTGGTGCTATGGTGCTTTTATAGTTTATAATCTCTGCACAAACCAAGTCTGGTCTCTATTGCACTGTGCCTAATTAATAAAAATAAAGCAACATAAATTTCAAATCAACATTTGAATTATGTCATTTAGTTATGTTACGATAGTTTGTTAAATTTGTGCTTCTTTATGTATGAAATATCCTTAAAGATTTGCTTATTAATTGAGTAGCATGTAATGTTAACCTGCAGGTCAGCATAATGCTGGATTCTCCAATGGAGATTAATGGAGCTTATTATGGAGAGCGCCAGATGTCTTATACTGTAGAAATGCCACTCAATTTGGTCCATGTCTTCACTACAATTGAACCAGCGACTGTTAAAGAGCCAGTGTTGTTTATCTTTGTGGCTGCAGACGAAAGTTTGCACTCTTCGATGAGCAGCACAGAGAAGAGATGAGGAAGGAGCGCAGACGTATTCAGGAGCAGTTGAGGAGACTGAAGAGAAACCAAGAGAAGGACAAGATCAAGGGGCCCCCAGAGAAGAAGGCCAAGAAGGTCAAAGAGAGACCAGACCTCAAGGTAAAAGTAAGCTTGCTGATTCAGTACTCTACTCCTCTCTCTCACTTCTTTTTGCCAGCTTTGTGGTAACCAGCTAAAGTCAAACAGGCCAATTTGCTTTCGTTTGATTTAGATATTATGTCAGTTGGTAGTGTTGTTCTTTCAGTATTGTTATCATATAGCACAGGTAGATTGTTGGTCGTGTTCCTTAATGTTTGTCTCTTTTCCCTAGCTGAAGTGTGGAGCATGTGGAGCCATAGGACACATGAGGACCAACAAGTTCTGCCCACTGTACTATCAGACCAACGCCCCACCTTCCAACCCAGTAGCCATGACAGAGGAGCAGGAGGAGGAGCTGGAAAAGACCGTCATCCACAACGACAATGAAGAACTGATCAAGGTGGAGGGCACCAAGATTGTACTGGGCAAACAGCTCATTGAAAGGTAGCAGATTGTCATTATTATTCCTGCCTTTATAGTCTCTTATCAGAAGTGTGGGATTTTCAAAATTTGGATCCATGGACTGGAAAAATCCCTCAAATGCAGTGTGTGAGGGGTTCTGAGGGACGTTTTATCAAAACTAACCCTTACACTTTGTGACCTTTTTTTTCTCCTACAGTGCTGATGAGGTGCGCAGGAAATCTTTAGTGCTCAAATTCCCGAAGCAACAGCTCCCACCCAAGAAGAAGAGACGTGTAGGCAGTGCTGTGCACTGTGACTATCTCAATGTAAGCAATGATCTTGTATAGGTTATTTTTTTTTCAATACTTTTTTGAACTTAAAATCCCTTTAGATGATCTTTTACACCATTTCTGCTCACAGAAACCACACAAGGCAATCCACCGCAGACGCACTGATCCCATGGTGACCTTGTCATCCGTGCTAGAGAGCATCATAAATGACATGCGGGATCACCCCAATGTAAGTTGTGTCAGGAACACTCTCATTTACACGAACATTTCATTTTCCCATACACTCCCCTCACAGTTCCGCAGGCTAATCTTTACTACATTCACTTCCTCTAAGCAGACATACCCATTCCATACACCAGTCAACGCCAAGGTTGTGAAGGACTACTATAAGATCATCACTCGGCCAATGGACCTGCAGACACTGAGGGAGAATGTACGCAAACGAATGTACCCATCAAGGGAGGAGTTCCGTGAAGCAGTGGAGCTTATCGTCAAAAACAGCGCCACCTACAATGGTAAAGTTATGAGAACGTATTCAACAATCTCGTAGGCTCAAAAGTGACCCCGATTATATTGTAGGTTCAGCAAGTAATTATATTTATGTCTTTATCAGTATTAAGATGGCTTTCTGATTTTGTTCCACCAGGGGCAAAGCATCCGATAACACAGGTAGCGCAGTCAATGCTGGACCTGTGTGATGCTAAACTCAAAGAGGTGTGTGTGAATTTAAAGGTTTTGTCTTATTTAATATCTACCTGCTCGCTTTTGCTTTATTTCCACACAAATTCTGAAACCTCTGTCTGTGTGTGTGTCCGTGTGTGTGTCTGTGTGTCCAGAAGGAGGACAGGCTGGTGAGGCTTGAGAAAGCCATTAACCCCCTGCTGGATGATGATGATCAGGTCGCCTTCTCCTTTATCCTGGACAACATTGTGACGCAGAAAATGATGGTGGTTCCTGATGTAAGTCATCTCTTCTTTGCATTTCCTTGTCACAGTCATTGTTTTATTTATTGTGCAGGTTAGATATTTTTTTTATACTTGATACTGAACAGGTAGAATGTGATAAAAGTAATGATCTGCAGCTAATTCTCACTCCCTCCTCTCCCTATAGTCATGGCCATTCCATCATCCTGTCAACAAAAAGTTTGTACCGGATTATTATAAGGTGATCATAAACCCCATGGATCTGGAGTCCATCCGAAAGGTGAGGGTCATACAAGGTCTCAACTTTAAAACGAATATACTCATTTGGTATTTTTGATATCAGCAATACAAAGGCATTCAACAGAATATATCTCTTTGTCTGCCTGTATTTCATGGTTCAACAGAACATCTCCAAACACAAATACCAGAACAGGGATGCCTTCCTTTCAGATGTCAGTCTCATCCACACTAACAGTATCAAGTACAATGGTGAGTGTGTCAACATCGCTGTTATAGTGACCCCTGCGGTCAGTGTCTCTTAAAAACTGAGTGACTAATTTGAAACAGATTTTTGTAGCCTAATAAAAACGTTGTGACGGCATAATTAATTTTTGTGTCTCTGAAAGGCCCAGACAGTCCTTTCACCAAGACAGCGCTGGATATTGTCAATGTATGCAAGCAGACGTTGGCAGAGGTAAACAGAGTCTGATTCAAAATTTGCTGTCTGTGGGTTATGGAGAGGAGTCATGACTACTTATGCAGTAAATTACACTGGGTTGGGCTTTAGCATGTCAGAATTACTGTAAAGCAATGCTGAGGAAAAAGTGACCATTTATAACAAATCTTTTTAATCTAATTAAGGATAAATCACATAATCTATTATTGTAGGAAATTGTTAGAAAAATATATATGGAATGTGACTATAGTGTAAATTTAGACAATACAGAGGATTGTAAAAGATGTGAAACTTGGTTCTGACTATTACGCTGTGTATTGTTGTGGAAAATTCCGACAGCCAAACGTATACCGGTAGAATTTTTACGAGCAGGGAAAACACTAATCAGTGCAGTAATAGGCTGTTTTGTGTTTCTAGTATGATGAGCACTTGACCCAGTTGGAGAAGGACATCTCGACTGCTAAAGAGGCAGCCCTGGATGCAGCAGACTTGGAGAGTCTGGACCCAATGACTCCCGGGCCATACACACCGCAGGTAGGGCCCAGTTTTGATTTACTAGCTTGGCAAATGGTGGTTTCCTGGGTATGTTGCTACACTGACAATAGGCATCAGGCCTCTTGTGGTTTATTATATGCCACACCAGGTAGTCCAAGCTTTTCTACCTACAGTAATCCCCTTGCCACACCTTGTAGTGCTCCTACTGCCCTTGTATATTTTTTTCACTCGTTCTCTGCACTAACCCTCCTTTCTAGACTTTTAAGATTCCTCTCTACAATCTAGTTTCTTCACTTTAGTGTCTTCTTTCTCCCAACCTGTTTTCCCCTTCACTCCTGCCATCTTGTCCTGTCTCTTCATTTGTGTGTGCCACTCTGTCTGATGTTGGCCAGCCTGCTGATCTGTTTGACAGCGGGGCTTCAGGGAGTCTGCCCAGAGAGCCCAGCAGCCTTTTCTCTGAAGGACCTCTAGTGGTTGCTCCAGAGAAGAGAGGGGGGCAGGTATGGAGAGAGACAGAAATAAGGCTTGCAACCACATGCCACCTCTCCCCAAACTATCCTCAGAGCAACAAGCTTACTCACATGCTTTGTTGTACCTCATTTAAAGGTTGTTTCTTACACAAGAACATTACAGATAACATTAACGTGTAAATGAGAGTTGATATTTTGCCTCTTGCCTTCATAATTTGGTAAAGGTTTGCTCAGACTTTTGTGATCCTATTTCTCAGGGACGCCACAGCAGAAGACTTGGAGAGGAAGAGTCAGATGTTGACATTGAAGGCTTCGAGGAGGAAGATGATGGCAAACCCAAGACTCCTGCTCCAGTATGACAGATAGATTTATTACAAAATCATGTAATTCTTACGAGGTCACCACTAATGTTCATGCATACACAAATGAAATGTACCAACTTTAACCAACTTGTATAGTTTTTAGAGACGTGTTTTTTTAACCCTTCATTATTCTTTTGTTGAAGTTTATCTACATAAGTAGCTTGCTTATGGCTTTCTTCTTTACCTCTTGTGTGTCTTATCTGTGTCTCTAGGCAGAGGACGCAGAGGGAGATCTGGAGGATGACGATGATGAAGAGGAGATGTTGCTGCCACCTCGCAGACGGGTGCATGACCAGGAGGACGAAGAGGAGGAGGAGGAAGATGAGGGAGAGGAAGGAAGATCTAACCGCCCTGCCCAAGCCAGTGTGCTGTACCAGGACCTGCTCATGTCTGATGGAGAGGATGATGCCAGTGAAGAGGAAGGCGACAACCCTTTCTCCTGTATGTCCACCTGGGCTGGAAAAGGGGTATTTTGGTGCCGAAAATGGTCACAGCTAAAGTAAAAGTAGAGTATAAGTAAAGTAGAAACGCATCATCTTATAGGGACAAATACAACAGAGAAAAGTAAAGCTAAATATTCTCTCAACGGCATAACTTGGAAGAAAAAGAAATATAGTTGTATTGTACTGAAAATTGACATCGAAAGAAAACCAAAATAGTTATTAGACGGTAAAACAAACATTAATCAGTCATCAATCCTTGGTGAAGACCATGTGCAGCTGTCTTTTGACATTTGTCTTGATGCGTTGCCTGTCCCTTCTAGCCATTCACCTGTCGGAGAGCGGCAGCGACTCTGACAGAGAGGTGGACGTGCGACCCCCACCTCCACGGAGAGCTCAAGAGACGGCACGCATGGGAATGGAGCAGGACGAGAGCATGATGTCATACGATGGGGAAGGACCCGATGAGCCTCACATGGAAGACAGCAACGTCAGGTACAGCAGGCCCCAGACTGAATTACACTCGCTGCTCTATGATACTCGAAAATAGATAGGGAAGATTTAAGTCTTTCCAAGTCTCTAAGACTGATGTATTGGAGGAATCTTTATTTCCGATTCAGATTCTTAAAATGTTGTTGTCATTTGCATTGCTATACTCATATCACATTAATGGTGGTGCCAGTGTGGGTATTTAACAGCTCTTTCCTACTTTACCTCTCTTCTGTATCAGTTACGGCAGCTACGAGGAGACAGAGAGCCGGAGTCAGATGCAGCCTTCTAGCATAGGAAATGGAGAAGAATACGGCATCAGCGAGGAGGAGGAGGAAGATGAAGAAGATGAAGCTCGTAGGAGAGGCCCAGCTGTGCTCTCCCAGGTACAGCTCAGCGAAGATGAGGAGAGTGAAGAGTTCAGATCTATCGGGGGAGACAGTGACATGGACTCTGACAACTAGATCACTTTTTTAAATAAACAGTATCAAAAAAACATTGCTTTAAAATCGAGAAATTTAAATTTCTCAGGTAGATATATTGTAAATTTTTTTTATTTTGTAAATGACGGTCCATGTTTATAGCTTCCTCATGTACTGCTGCAATTTAAAGTTGCCTTTTATATGTTGAATAAATGTTCTGTACTGTGATGTATCTTAACATTGAAGTGTGTTCAGTTGTTCTATACTGTTGTAACTCATTCATGTGCTGTGCTCACATAAAGTTCAGCAGCTCTTTTGTTTCTACCTACTGCCAACTTAAAAAAAAATAAACACACTAAAGATTGTGAGACAGTTGTCTTTAAAAACATCAGATCATATAATACTAACAAATATCCCGTTGCACCTAGAGATCACAAAACATTTTTCTCTTCCTCCTCTTCTTGTCTATTGAAGTGACATAATTCTGCTCTCGTCTCATAGTGATCCAGTTAAGAGTGGATCAGAGGGATTCAGGTCCAAGCAGTTCACATTTTGACACATTCATGATGTTTTCTCATCAGCCAAGCTCATTTGTAGAGAATTGGGAAAAGCAATCACAGACATCACCTCTTAGAATTTTTAAGTCTCTTTGTCTGCTTATTCCTCTAATCTGGTTCATATGTGTCCTTACATTATAATGAACAATGCATATGACTAGTGATTAGCTTGGTTTATTTGTCACAAAAGTATATGTGCAGCAGATTTTTTGCTCATAGAGCACTTTGTGCCGATGTGAGGTGAAAAAAACACAAGGCTCATAGTACTTCAGCAAAAGAAAGATAACACGACTGAGTTGGGTTATAGGATGTTACTGATTATGGTAAAAGGTTGAAAATTTGTAAAAATGTGGTTTTAAAAGGTGTATGGTCATAACAGTATTATCAATCGGCAAAAAGACTACGCTTTGCAGATATTTTCTAATGTTTCCTGAGCTTCAGTCAAAAGTTAAATTTATAAACAAAACTGAATATAACATGTAAAAACAGTGAACAGCAGAGGGTACTAAGCACCACACTGCACTTCTGGAGTATGTACTATTGTATGTCTCAGTTCCAAAAATATTTCGGACTGCAATCGAGTATTTTTGTGTAAGGAGATGTAATAAGCCAACTCCAAAAAGTGCAGATACAAGAGCTAAACCTGCTTTTCCTTCTCACTTGTATCACCTCAACCAGTGTAACCCATTCTGATTTCTCTGCCAATTTCTTATGATAAACATTTGTACAAGGAGTTAAATCTATAAAAAATGTAATTTGTACCTTGTTAGAACAAGGCACAAAAAGAATTGGTGGCATGATTCAATGTAAAATGCTCAAACTTTTCAGTGTTCAGGTAGTTTTTAATTTTGAAAAACAGTCTGGGAAACGGTTCAAACTGAAAATGCATTGGTTGGGTGGAATGACATCACATCGTCAACACTAAAACATTAGCAAAATGTAGCCACCAGTGAAGAAGGGAATGGAACCGATTAAGTTTTGGGAAGAAACAAAGCCTGTATTTCCTGATAACAAACAGGTTTCCTTTATGCAGAGGTCACTTGTATAGTTGTACACTTGTATAGTTTCTGTTACATGACGGCAATCTGCACACTTCCTGTTGCAACAGATCTGCAGAAAACTGTCCATTCAATCAAAAGAGAAGTTTGACTGCACTTCCACATTCAAACGAACATCGGTGCGAACCAGTTTCAACTACAGATAAGCATAAAATTCATCAGTGTGCAACGTCTGTTCATGCATTATATGATTGGTGCTAGGAATTAGCTGAGTTTATGCACATGCAGTTAAGTGGGCTTGTAAATCACAGATGGTGCAGAAAATATGGTACTGAAGCATTATCCTTCAATTCCCTTCAGTTTCATTATTTCAACTGTGTCTCAGTTGAATTTATCAGTGGAAAAAGCTTACTGACATGTCTGCATTCTTATGACTTAAACGCTTAATCTTTACAAGGTTCACGTTATTTTAGCTGGTGTTCAGACAACACAACAGGGTGTCTTGGTAAAATAAATCCGCCCCTCCAGGAGGCTTCTATCAGGCGTTACATACACAGATTTCTTCAGTCTAAAGTTGTTCATATGATTATGCAGGATCAATAACCATACAGCTGAACTGTTAAAAATATTACATTAAACGTCTTTGTATTTCAATGATAATGAGTTCATCATTATATTATCCTAACTATCTGGGATCCACTGGTGACGTCTTTCACCGTTGAGTGGACGGTGCATTTCTGGCCCAAGCTACAGTGGTCGACCTCTCAGGTGTGGCAAAAACACGTCCATAAACGGACAGGTATCCCTTGGCAGGGTGAGGAATCCTGCAGGGGCTGAGAGACTGAGACCTGTGTACTCTGTTCACAGCTGTCATCCGGACTGAGGAAGCTCTCCCTGAGTGCAACAAGAGATTGGAGTTCATGGGTGCTGCAGGAAGTGATGGAGAACAGCCACTTGACCGCATTCTGGTAGATGAGACATCTGAGAAAACAATCAATGGTTTTGTTAAATAGCTCTCATGTAACATTACCAGAGCACACCGGTTTGGACTGCTAGTTGGTAATTTTCCTTTTTTAATTTTTTTGTTTTTTATTTATTTTTTAAATGTGAGAAAACTGATCCAGACCTGATGGAGGAACTATTTGGTCGGGAGGGTGGCCGTCATCTGTGTCTAAACTTCGGCTGTTCCTGACAGCCTGGAGGGAGCGGAGGCTGGTCCGCGCAGGCGACCTGGTCCTGCCTGGGAATGTTTCTGCAAAACACATCACGGTCTAATCTGGTTCATACAAGGCTATTCATTCTCATGAGATCTGTTGAGACCTCAGCCACCAAACACTGAAGCTTGCTGAGATTCGTCAGCCACAGTCAATTAATAATGAGGCCTAGTTAATGAAAGCCGAATAGAAAAACAGATGTCAGACTGTGCGTTCCCTGCGTACCTTGATTCTGAGCGAGTTTAAGCAGCTTGAATTGGATGACTTGCTTTTGGAGTCTGGCCAGTTTTGGACTTTGGCAGCTTTGTTGAGCAACTGATTTTGGTGACTGGCAAGAGGAGGAGCTCAGTGACAACACACCAGGCTTCCAGCTGGGGGAAGATGACGCTTCAGTTTTATTTCCTGGAGAGAAGTAATCGGTATTTTCTACCGTGGTGTTAAAATAAGACAGAGGTGTCACTGGTTTCTCAGGGTTTCTCCAAGGTGAAGCTGAGGCAGCCGTAGAAACGTAGTCTTCTCGCAAACCTGAAAGATAGAAAGTTATTTCTCTCCAGCGGTTATTGAGCTTGCAGTGTACACATAATCATCGAAAGGACTCTTCTGTACTCACTGGCCTCCTGTATACGAGCCATGATGTGGACATCTGTGATGTCCTCCAGCTTGTAATTTGTATTAATGGAGTGGTGAGAGATGCTCAGCTTCTTGTTATCTGTGCAGATCAATAAATGCAAAATATGCGAGAAAAATGTTGCTGTTTTTGTGTAGAGATCAATTTGGCCTTCTTGATTCTGTTTCACCGATCGTTTTTTCAGGTTATTTCATATTAAAAGGAGTAAAGGATCCTGAGGATGTCATTATTATATTACCTGAAGTGTCAGAGGAATTCTGTAGTGTGTTGATAGATGATCTGTCCACAGAAGAGCCCACAGTGACATTGTCAGTATGATGAAAAACTGCAGGACGTCTGTAGAGGTCATTCCTTGATCCTGAAAATACAGAGAGGGGTGTCAGGTAAAACCTCTGACCAAACTAATCAGCTTTAGAAGAATATTTTTTTGGATGGAAAAAAAACAACCTGCAGCACAGAGTCTGTGCTGCTTGCTCACTTTGATCCAGTCTATGAATCAGTAGACGACATGCTGCCTCCACCTCAGGACTGGGGTTATCCAGGACACGCCGACACCATCTGAGAGCGGACTCGGTTTTCTCTGCAGTCGTCTGCTTCTTTGCAGACTCATACAACCTGCGAGGAATAAGAGGATATGTTTACTTTAGTCACTAAGAACATGTCTCTCTCCAGCTCTAGGTAAAGATCAAACCCGCTCAGGGGAGCATTCACCTAATTCCAGCTCCTTTACATGTATTTTAAAGTGTTTAACGACCTGGACAATAGATCAAACCCGTGTTCCCTTTTTTCTTTTTTTTGTTAATGAACTTAAAATTGTCCTTTACTAAAGTCAGACCAGAGTGACGGCAGAAAAAATGAAATACGTTTTCCTGCCTCAAAAGAACATCACTGAGGGTCTATAGGGCACCTACCAGCTCTCTTCATCCTGCACATCCTCCTCTACATCAAGGAGCTCTACCAGGTCCAAGGCAGACTCCTCTTCTTTTGGCTCACTGTCCCAAAGGTCTTTCTCACTGTTATAGTTGTACAATGTCCCTTCCAAGCCACGACAAGGCAAGGGTGAATTACACCGTGATTTCAAATGATCCAGCCTTATCCTCGCATCCATGGTGAACGACTGGCTGTTACAGCTCTTAAACCTTGCTGGTTCAGTGTCCATCCAGATGCTGCAGTATGGATCTGAGCTGCCCTCCAGCCTTGCAGAGTTGCTCTCCGGCTCACTGCTGAAAAGATGTCGGTTTGCCCTGGTATCGTGCTCCACCTGTGGCTCATTGCAAGGATGGCGGCTCCAGTAGCTCTTCAGCTGGTCTCGAAGTGCCATCTTCTCGGTGAAATCTTCAAAGCTTCTCACGTCACGTCTTTCAACCTCTCATCCAGTTTTGGTTTATTCCAACTCATGCTCCATAATGAAGACACTGGCTGTTGTCAAACCAATATCTGACAAAAATCTTCATTTTAAAATAATGTGATTTTTTTTAGTTCCAATTATGGCCTTTTTGGTCAGCACCAACAGCAACTGTGTAGCTTCACTGCACCATATATTGACCCAGATTTGTTGAGTAGGGCTGTTAAGTATAGACACTCAACAGATTGGATGGATTTAGAGAAGCATCATGAGCTTACGTGGATTAAATAGTTTGGGAGCTGCTACTTCTATTGTTACTACTGTTTGCTCTCTTGGTTTAGTCACACAGAATACCAGGTTGCACCATGAAAGAATTTCTCTAAAGGGTTTTTCTGTAGATGATATGTGTTTATTCTATATTGTGCCGATGCTCTGGTTGTCACCTTGAACGCTGTTGCTGAATGTTTCTGGTTGATTGTTTTCAAAAATACTTGCCCCACTCATCATGCCCTAGGATGTTGCACCAAGAAGTGTGGTCAGATACTGCTTCTCTGTTTGTTTTGCTCTCTCTCTCATACACAGGCAGAAAACCACAAGATGTACAGCTTCTCTTACAGCCATACAAACCCTGAAATTTTCCTCTCGTCTCACCCAAACCACAGAGATTGAGTGCAACCTGTTTTCTTCTGTTTTTTTTACATTAACTTTAAGGTATAAATATAAAGTGTGAAAACCACACTGAGGCTTTTGGGACATAAGACTACCAGTACCAGTAATTTCACAAAATCTAACAGAAGACAAGAAGTAAGAAGTTGCACTGTAATGCTTTTACTGTGATGCACATCTATAATAGAGTCCAAGTCTGAGCTTTTACATATAGACAGAGGTTTCTCCACTTCTTTAAGATCTACAAGATATCTTTAATAATTCGTGTAATTTACTATATGATACTGTTTAATTTTTCAAAACTCAGCTTTACAAAATCCACGCATAGACTGATGAAAATGAGCACGGTCCATCAAACAGCAAAATCACAAAACAATGAATTTCTATTTCAGCTCGTTAAAGGGCGACTGTCCTCTGCTAAATCTGGAATAGGAGGTGAACATCGCTGCAAACATTTCTAGGGGCTGAAAGGTAAAGAATGTGTTGAATCTATTACGCAGGATCAGACCTGGGTTGTCAGGTGTTGAAAGTTTGTTGGGGGGGAAAGGTGAAGGGGTTAAATAAAGGTCGATTAGTCAGCTTCCCAGGTGCTGGTAAATGTAGTTTTGCTAAGCTAAGCTAAGCTAACCGCCTCCTGCCCAGGTAATGTCTCACCTGGGTCAATCATCTGTGACGTATACAGCCTTAACCACGTGTTACTGTGTCGCTTCCGCTGATGTTGTGGCTCAGTTCACATGTAGTTTTCATAGAATTTACATGGTTGGTTTTACATAACATTTCACATGTGTTTTTTTCACAATAAAATGAATGATTTGGCCACAATCGCTTTACTAAAAGTGAAATGAAGAAATGTTTTGGGTTTTTTTTCCCTCGTTTTAGGTTTTTACGTCATGTTTCCCAGCCCAGGTTGTTCCCCTCGGTTCACTCGCTCCTCTCTAAACATGCTTGACTCGGCCCCCGGGCCTCATGGTAGAGAGCAGGGCAGGTCGGGAGGAGGTGTCTCCTCCTCCTCCTCCTCCTCCTCCTCCTCCTCGGTGTCTCCGCTGCACCTGCGCCCTGCCTCCCTTCACCACACCCCCCCCTCACCACCGCCACCCCCCGGCCCGCTTCCTTATCGTCATCGCCGATGTCCCACCGGCCGCTTCACACTGGTCCGAGCGACGGGCGACACTTTCTCCTCCACCTGTCGCCGAAACGGCGTCGAGGTATCCCGCTTCCGAGAGGACTTCCGCTCCTGAAATGAGCAGCACCGCCGAGCCACACGTCAGGCGGTGAAACGAAGCCAATGCCGCGGGGGAAATGCAGGACCAAAGCGGCAGAGCAGCGCCCGGGAGCCCCGCCGCAGCCGGCGCGGACGCCGCGCAGGTAGGAGCGGAGGCTTCTGGCTCTTTTCTTTTTTCCGCCGGACCGACAGTAAACGAGGCGCTCGGTGGGTCCAAGGGGCCCGTCGCCCGTCGCCCGTGTTGATCTCAGGCCACCGGGGCCCGGAGAGGAGGACGGGTTTACCGGTCGTGGCAGGGGAGATAACATTTCCTCGGGTGGAGGAGTCAAACCTGTCCGTCCACATTGCTCTCGGCTGCGGGCTCGTCTCCGGCTGCGCCAGAGCCCCGGTGGGTTCACGGACTCGCCAGATGCGTTTGCCCGGACTTTTCTCAGGCTGTTGCACCGCAGAAACGGATGAAGGGACGTTCTGCATTTATTCGGCGTCGTTAAAGCGGTTTTCCAGTAAAAAAAAATGAATAAAAATATCATTTGTTTCCTCACAAGCGTAGTTTTGTGCCACTTGGATGCAATTATTAATGTAATCAATTGCTCTGGGCTTCATTAACACGTCATTATTCAAGCAATGATACTTTACATCATTTAGTCTGTTCAATGTTTTGTAATTTGTCTGTTTTGAGGAGACTGTCTGGTTTACTGTAGCTGTTGCACATAACATGAACATACTGTCAGAAGAGTTACATTGTGAAGAAGCTCAACTTTCCAGCTGCTGTATTGATGTCTCTATTCTTCTATGTGGTAACACTGGAACATGTATTTTCTTTGCGTATGTATTTCTTATTACAAGAAATCATATAGCCATTACATTTTGGATGACGTAGAACGTAAACAGAATTTTAATTAAACTGTTGTTGTATTTGCGTCACTGATGGATTATTATTGTTTAAACATACAACAGTTACAGTCACAGCCGATAAAGCAGAAGCTCTTATCTCAATCTGACTTCCCCCCGAAACCTGACATGAAAAAAAAAGGTCCTATCTTGTTTGGAGATGGATGGCTCGTAGGAAGAAGGGGGGAAAAAGACCAGTTTATAGATTTTACTACCTCATGAGACTGACAGAAAGACAGAGCGAACCCTAAAACAAAACTTGTTTTACTTGGTATTGTAAATGATAATTAATTGTAAGAATTATTATTCATTAATTCTTGCGTGGCTAATTGAATAATAGGCTAATCACTTTTTGCACCATTCTATATATTCCACACTGAAACATCTTTGAAAACATTATCATGAAAGAGCAAAGAGAACCGATCAGATTTGCACTGATATCTGTATCACTGTATATTTCCCCTCTGATTTCACTGTCTTAACACGTTTCTTGTTCTCTATAGAATTCAGTACATTTGAACGGACATAGCGTCACTCAGAATGGCCACAACCCGACAGCTACACCTTTGCCACCGTCACAGTATGATTCCAGATCTCCAAGTCCTGCACCCGCTCCAGCCCTGACCGTCCCGAGGGAGCAGTGGGGAGGGAAGTACGAGTTCCTGCTCTCCTGTATTGGATACTGCGTGGGACTGGGGAACGTGTGGCGGTTCCCCTACCTCTGTTACCGCAATGGAGGGGGTGAGCTGTCATATAGTCATTTTCATTTCCCTCTGAAGTCTCAAATGCTTCAAATGCTAGGGTGTATGTCTATAACAATTTGTTACACCTATTAGGCAGGAGGCACTCTCCTGCCCTTGGGTATGCACTGTCCTCCTTATCTTGCAGTCTTATTTTGCACACTCAGTCCAGAACTCTCCATTGCAGCCTTTGGTACAGGGAGCTAGAACACAATACAAGTATTAATCATATGACAAGAGAGAGAGCGTTTTTCCTTGATTACACACCAGGCATTTGGTCTGCCTGCTTAACCCAGCCTTATATAATATGCATCTTCTTCCGAAATTAAAGACATTAGAGCCTAAGTAACATTAAAGCCGAAAAAAAACCTGTCTGTGAAGCTGCATCTCAGACGCTGGGCATGTTAACCTGCCTGTAACCTGCTTGTGGCTGCACAAACCAAATCATTACCATGGATGTCACTCCCAGCACCACCCTTCCTCGTGATGACCTGTTTCTATTCTTCACAGGTGTGTTTCTCATCCCCTACTTCATTATGCTCTTTGTTACGGGTGTCCCACTCTTTCTCATGGAGCTGAGTTTAGGCCAGTACGGAGCAGCTGGCCCCATCACTGTGTGGAAATGCTGCCCTCTGCTCAAAGGTAATGATCTGCTTTATCCTGCGTCTTAGTCCTGACACTGAACACATTTATACACTGTAAGCCAGTTACACAACATTGAAAGTTGTAGAGATCGTTAGGTCAGTGTGGTAACCTAATGTGAGTCATCACTTAATTCCAATTTACCAGACAATGTTTAAAATACAACAATATCTGATCATAATAGCATAATAAATTCCCAGCAATGTTGGGAATCCAGTTTGAACCGTTTTGCATGATTTGTGTGAATAGGATCTCGAGCTGACATCAGAATGTCTGCGTCACCAGTCAATTCAGACTAAGGTCGTAGCCCAGGAAAATAACTGGCTGACTCACATCAGCTTTCCACCTCGTTACTATACGTCATTTGACCCATCCTAAACATTCCTCAGAGCTGTGCAATACAGGTGCTAAATGTTGAGGAAACCTACAGGTACTGTGTTAGAACCAAAAAAAAATAGAGCCAGAAAGGCAGGTTTTATCTTTGGGTTAGTTTATATTTTAAACTGAAAATGTTGCAGCAAGAACTTGTCAGGCTGAATTAAGAGGATGACACACAGTCACATAAACATACTCCCACTTTATACATAGCTACATCTATGTTAAATGAATCCAACTGTTAACAACTGATACCTCAGGCCTGCCACAATAGTTCAGATGTTTTTCTGAGATAACCCCCTGGTCACCTTTTCTAGGCATTGGCATCGGGATGCTCTGTGTGTCCACGCTGGTGTGTCTCTACTATAACGTCATTATAGCATGGACATTTTACTACCTGGGCAGCTCCTTCCAGAGCCCTCTGCCCTGGTCCTGTGATGCTGTGGCCAATGCAGTTCTCTGTGGTAACAGCACCACTGGCAATAGCTCCACTGGTAAAGCCCTCAGCCCCACAGAAATCTTCTGGAAGTAAGTTCTCACGTCTCATGTTTGAAAAAAAACAATCCTTCTTTGCAAATGTATACAGACTATTTTATTACTTTAGACTTCTTGCCATTTTATGCTTTTTATACAAAGAGAAAATACATATGGGACATATACATTTGTCGCTCTTTGTTGGTGGACTTGTAAATTGCTCTTGCAGTACGCATAGACCTCGTTCAAATACTGTTACTTTTTTCAACAAACACCAGTGTTGTTTATAATGACTGGACGGCTTAAACTGTTTAACCTGGCACTTTTTCAACTCATCTATGAACAAGTACTTTATAACAACACCATACGATTCCTGTAAATTTAATACATTATACTGTATAACATCTACATAATACATAAGACTTCCAATTTGCCAATATAAACGTTTATACATTTTTTTTATAACAGTTGCATGGAATCATGATTATAATACTCTATAAGATTATCAGTTACCTATCAGGCTCTGAATATATGCTGTATGACAGATTGCAGGGTGTTGAACATGGTGTAAGTGACATGATGACAGCTTACTGTCTGCTTGACTGTACATTAATAAACTGAGGGTTTATTAATATACAGCAAATAAGCCAAAGGGCCCAGATTGAGGTCACATATAACATCCTAGTGAGACTATTGACCCTGTAAAGATATTAAAAAAACAAAACAAAACACACCCTTTCTGGTGGAGCATTCCTAATAAATTGAGTGGAACTCCACAACCGACACACATTAATGTTTAGAATTACAAACTTGAGCTTCCTGTCATGATACTGACAAGTATTTATCCTCTTTGTTATAGCAGAGAAAAAACATGACAACTGAAATCTGTGTAAAAGCCCGTACAAAACAACATCCTGTGGATGTCACTTACACAACCTTTATAAGGGTGTGATCACACAGGACACCCACACTCTTATCCATTATGATTACAGACGGTTTTCGTAAGACTGCACTAAACAGTATGAATAGTTTTTTTCTTCAGATAAATGTTGTTCATAGTCACTTATAGATCCAGCCTTGCAACTGTGCCTTATTTATTTAGTGTCAGTCAATGTCTATTAGGTGTGGCAATAGGTGTGTTGGAATATCTGTTTGTATTTGACTTGTTTGTATTGCAGTGAGCGTGTGCTGGGTGTAGTACACAGTGAAGGCCTTCATGACCCAGGCCCTGTTCGGTGGCCCCTAGCCCTGTGCCTCTTGGCTGCCTGGATCATCATCTTCCTGTGTATGCTCAAGGGCATCCGAAGCTCTGGCAAGGTGAATCGACACAGGGTTGTTATTGTCAGCTCCCACAAAACAGTTTTCCTGCCAAACGCCCTTTGCTGCCATAACGTGTCAGCCTAATACCTGTCTGTGTTGTCCTGGTTTTCAGGTAGTGTATGTAACAGCCACCTTCCCATACTTTGTGCTCATTGTTCTGATCATCAGAGGTGCTACACTTGAGGGCTCTCTCCAGGGTGTTGCTTTCTACCTCACACCAGACTGGGGCCGATTAGCTAATGCACAGGTACTTTGGATGGCAGACTGATAAATATGAGGTTGAGGAGTTTGTGACCTCAATGCTTTATTAGTGCTATAAAAATAAAAATAGATATTTTCATTGCTGAAGGCATTTTTCTGTTTGAAACATTGCAGGTGTGGAATGATGCAGCTTCACAGATCTTCTACTCCTTAGGTATTGGAGTCGGAGGGCTGCTTTCTATGGCCTCTTACAATAAGTTTGACAACAATGTCATCAGGTGAGTTTGAGCTCTGCTCCAACATCTGCTTGGTTGCTGCAGTCATAACAGCTTCAGTCTCTTAATCATGGTTCTTTTGATTTCAGGGACACTCTTATTATCACCACGGGGAACTGCAGCACCAGTTTCTTTGCGGGGTTTGCTATATTCTCAATCCTGGGTCACATGGCGTGGAGGAAGGGAGTGCCTGTTGGACAGGTGGCAGATACAGGTAGTTACTTTGACCATTTAAACACACTAAAAAATTCACTTTTGTGCAATTCTTTGTATAGAAGTCATTGTATATCCTTCTTAAGTCATTGAAAATCATCGATACATTGTTATTGTTATCATTTTTATTTTACTGGTGTATTATGGCATATGTGTGTATTTTTTGTGCTTCTTTATAAAAGAAAAACATTTCCTCCTGAATTTATTCTAGTCTTACTTTCTTGGCAGTTGGTCAGTAATATTTATGGCACAGGCAGCCTCGATCAGCTTACTACTTCAACTAAACTTTACACATTGCATGTTATACTGTCTTGACCTCAATGTGTTCCCATTCCTGTTTTTGCCTTCAGGTCCTGGTTTGGCCTTTGTTGCTTACCCAGAAGCCCTTGCTCTACTGCCAGGCTCGGTGTTCTGGTCCATTCTGTTCTTCCTCATGCTCTTTATGCTTGGGATCGATACACTGGTACTTAATCAACTGTATGGTTGATTCTGGCAAGAATACCATTCATCTCCATATGATATTTGGATATGATATCGGTCCATATTCTGCTCTGCTGTGTCATAGTTTGGCAACATGGAGGGCATCACCACTGCTGTGCTGGACGAGTTTCCGCAGCTCAGAGGGAACACACTGCACAAGTCCTTGTTCTTGGGCGCGCTTTGTTTTGGCTTCTACCTGATGGGTCTCCTGTTGGTGACTGATGTGAGTGTGCTTTTAAACAACTATATTAATTGAGGAATGTGGCTGCTAATGCATCTTCAGACTCATGTTGTGTGTGTGTGTCTTCCTAGGGAGGGATTTACTGGTTCACTCTCATTGACTCCTTCAGCACTAGTTTCGGCCTCATCATCATCACCCTCTTCATGTGCATTGGCATCTCCTTCTTCTATGGTAGCCCATCTCACTCCCCTAACCTTCACATCAAACTCTGCTAACACAACATCATTCCTCTGTATGAGTCTAAGTCACCCAGGACACATGATGTTTAACAAGTTATGAAAGAAGAGAAACTTGACTTGCTGTTTTATGAAGCTTACAAAGCAAATCTAGTTTCTGTTTTAAAACTTCACTGATATCAAGAAGGGTTTTTTTTGTTTTTTTTACTGTTGCATTTCAAATCATTTTAGTGTTTTGTTGCTTCTTTTAATACTAAATTGAATTCATTTTCTGTTATGTTAATTTGTCTTAGTGTAGCTTGTTTTTTGTACAGGCTTTTTGTGCATCTCTTAATGAACTTTTCTTATTAGGAGTCAACCAGTTTTGTCAAGACATTATTGATATGATCTGCCACTGCCCTCCCTGGTGCACCAAAGTGCTGCTATACTTCAAAGCTTGCTGGGTTTTCTTCACTCCATTTCTTTTGCTGGTGAGTTACATTAGTTTGAATATTTTTTTCTTGTAGACAATGTGACATTAGTAATGGTTATCCATAATTACAATGACAAATGATTTTCAGATATCTATTAAACTTGCTTAAATGCAGCTGGCTTATTGTGTTTTTTGGTCTTTTCTAAAATCTAAATGCACTGACATTCATTGGTTTTATCTTTTTTTTTCAAGGTTGTTGTGTTAGAATGTAAGAACCCTGCACATTTCAGCTATTAGCTGCTTTAGCCTCTCTTTACTCTGAACTAAAATTTAGCACCACAGAACCAATGAGAACTTTTCACTTTGTTGGTAAAATGAGAGAGAACAGCATATTTATTGATTTTAATATGGTCTGTAAATTTGGTCCCTAGTTGATGGCCAGTCCCCTCCTTTTGGTTCTCTGCAATTCACACATTTATATGATCCATTTCATAACCGATTTCCTTGAGTATTTCAAACTGCCTCACGTCACATTTTTTGAGTATAGGATACAAATCCCTACAGCCCCTATTGAGCAACTCAAACTAGAAATCACTTGCTTATTGGTTTAGCAGGAAATAAGGGACACCCTTTTAGATTCTGTTTATCTGATAATCAATAATTTATTATGTGAGGTTGACAAATTAAGACTTATGACTATTATTAAGTACATAATGTCCAGTTATGATCTTGACTTCCAGCCTAAGTGTACTGTTGAGCTAAAGGGCATATCATACACAGCAAATATTGTCGGTTTGTATCATTTGCACAATTCATGTTACATAACTTCCTCCTATATTTCAACTACTCCTCTGTTCATTTTGTCTGTAGCAGTATTACCGTCTACAATGAGAATGATAGATATTAAAATATCCATTGGATGGTGCCTTTGTTGTCATGTATTGTTATGGTTTCAAAGGGTAATTTGATGACAAGTGATTCACTGTCCTGTCTCAGAGAGTTAAAAATCTCCCATTAAATGACTAAATGGTTTATCAGAAACTGAAGGAGAAGAAAGTGTAATAAATTAACTACCAACTGTTGCAAAAGGTCAGAGAAACTAAAATAACGTCACTCATTTGACATGTTGCCAACTGTGCTGAGATCTTCACAAGAGTTGTGAATAATTCAAAATGAGAAACTGACATTCAATCTGAGTTGCCCCTGCAGCATTTCTCTGCTGGCCTTCTCAGTCTCTCCTCTTCTGTTGCCATTGTGGTATTTTGTTAAGATGAAACTATCCTCTGTTCCCTCTGTCCCTCTCCCTTTGCGGTTGTAGTTCATCCTGACATACATCTTCATAGAGATGTACAACACACCGCTCCACTATGGATCCTATGTGTACCCACGATGGGGGAAAGCAATCGGCGTGTGCATAGGTGCAACCTGCTGTCTACAGATCCTCATATGGGCCATTGTGGCCATCTGCAAGGAAACTGGAACACTGAAAGATGTCAGTATCACCGTTATGTCATTCTGTCACCGTGAGGTCTGGTTACACCTTTGCCACAGTCACACTAACTTCATAGCTCCAAGTGACTGTCACAGCTGTACCTGTTTTAAATATATAAATCCTCAGATGAAATGGCCTGTGTAGGAATGTTTTTGACTGTTTCTTGCCTCCTTTTTGCAGCGTTTCCAGAAAGCAATTCGACCTCTGAATTCCTGGAGAGTGAACAACTTGAACAGCACGGGGAGAGTAGAGGAGCGCATGGAGCCCGAGAGAGTGGAAGCGCCATTCACTGTCACGCTCACAGACATGGACTTTACAGCGATGACGTGGGAGGCGGGAAGCCAGGCGTGACAGCACGGAGAGTGGTGTAGAATGCATAGCAATGAGAAAACTACCTTGTCAAGAGAAAAAGGAATTTAGCATTGTGTTATTCGCCTCAGTCAGGCTCTGGTGGCCGTGTCTGAAAAAACTGTGTGTCCTGCAGGGCAGTATGGATTAATTACTTTATTTATACCATTATGTTTGATTGAATTGTATTTTTAACTCTTTTTTTAAATGTAGAGTTTGGATCATCCTCTTCTGGTGGCATAGCAGCATCCCAGGACATTTGGATATATTTATTGTCTTTGTAGTGTAGTACATTTCCGTCAGGTTTTCACTGACAGAGATCAACAGCGGCTGGGGGAACAGATTTTGTTTATCTTGTACAAGGAGGAGGGACAAAAGATGTGCAGAAACTCTTGACACTACTGAGAAGCGACCATAAATCATCAGCCTGCGAGACTTAAATGTGTTTTCGACGTAGCCACAATGGGTCTGAAATACTTTTAATTCATCTTACTTTTTAAAATGAGTGATTGCTAAAAATAATTATTGCTAGAATGAATGAAATTAATTTGAATATAGATTTGCCAAATGAACTAGTTTTCGAAGTACTGCCCATACAATAGTAGATACTAAAATTGCTTCCCTGACTCTCTGCATTTCAAATAAGCAGTTACTGCCAATTACAGCAGGAAACATTGCAATCAAGTCAATCATTCAATCAGTTTCTAGTTTCTTTTATCTTTACTGGAGCTGTTCTTTACTTTAATGTCAAATTTCCACCCTGCTACTTGTTAGTAGAAAACCCTCCTTAAGCCATTGTATCAGTGGTTAAACATATCTGGATAGGCACTCATATCAGTTAGGTTGAGGGGATGAAACTGGTCATATCAGTCTCGCTTACATTTCTGAAAACTATCTGAGGGGACAAAACTTACTTCTAATTTGCAGGCCTGCTTGGAGAAAACATCAGAATTGTTCTTCTAAAATGTTAGTTATTGGTAAATTGACCATATTGCTTTATTTACGAATGTTATTTCACAACCAGACTGATACATTTTTTAGGAGACTCTTTTGTAGATAATCCCAATGATATTAAACAGGGACATAAAAAAAATTTCCCCCGTATGAAACCTCTCACCCTGACACACCGATCACTGATTAATGTGCTGTGTATTCCTTTAAGCTACTGACTGAATTGGACTGTCCCAAATGAATAACATTTGTTAACCGTGGTGGTTGTATTTTTCTCACAGAGGCCTGACGTTCTGATATTGTCATCTATGCCTAAAGAGTTAGTTTGGGTTAACTGATGAAAAATTCATTTTTAAGGGTATATGTGCCCACAGTTGCATCCACGTTACAAATAAGTCGAACATAGATCTACCAAATCTGCAGTGTCTGCTTTTTAAAACCCTTTATTCACATGGAACTCCTAATTTTGTACTTATTAAGAGGTGCTGTTTTCTCTTTCAGAGCATCTTTCAAGAAGGATCACTACTTTTAAACCATTAATATTTTACTACCCTTTGTTTTAGGATTATGTCATAAAACTCATCTTTTTGCCTTTTACACCTTATTGCCATTCTCTTGTATATTGCTGTGTATGATAATTAAATATTCTCAGTGTCTTCATCTTTATACAACTATTAATACCTTTTGTTATTATATTTTTGGTGATATTTCTTTCAAAGACATCTATCTGATGGAAACGTATTTAAAACTGAGATGATTACATATATCCAAGCCATCTGTTTTATTCAACAGTTTTTTTCTGTTATTTTGTGAATTCCCTCTAGAATATTAATTTTTAACAATAAATTTATGGTAAAAAAAAAAAAAAATACTAGTGTGAGGTTAGACTCACATCCAGTACACGTGCGGAACAAAACATGCCAATGCCTTTTAAACTTGAGTTTGAACGAGGCAACAAAGAAGCCGTTTCCTGAATGTAACCACGACCCGAGGAGTTTTCAAACTTCATAGTGAACTGAAATCAAAACACGTGAACTCCACCTGAAGAGGGCAATGATCTCACGCAGATCAGATTACAGGCTCGGCATTTTTATCCCCGGTGGGTGGGACGCTAAGACTTACCAAAGTAAATTTTAGCGGCGACCAAAGAGAATAGCTTCTAGCCCTTTTGGCGAGGTCATCGGTGCGTAATAACCCGCGAAAGGAGGTAAATAAGCGAAGATGTGCACGATCTAAATCAATGTAGTTGCTGTATAATTACATTAGATCAGCCGGGATGACTGGACGCGAGACGGCCCCTTCGTTACCCGCCTTTATGGCGGGATCCGTGCTAAAGAGCGGATGTTGCGTGGATATTTTCCCGCGTTTTATCCCGGTGGCTTGGGTTCGTTCGTTTTTCGGGTCGTCACGTGATCGCGGCCAACCCGCGACGGCGCCCAGTTTATTCCCGACGACGGCCCGAGACATGCGGAGGGGCTCCGGACGGAGGGAGACTCCGGCCGCTGCGGTGCACTCGGGCGTTGCAAATCGAGCGCACACGCTTTCAGGAAGTAAGGGAGGTTTTGTTGTGTTGTCAGTGCGGAACTCGTGCAGTGGGCTTTAAACTTAGTCAACACCGCTTGTCGCCTACGAACAAACTTCTGTTTTTAACTTTTTATACTTGCCTGCCAGCTAACCACATACCGAGATGCCACCTAAAAAGCGCAACTCCGGGACGACACAGAGCAAGGGGCTGAAGCCCGGTGCCGAGGTTGCCTCTCCGGACAAGAAGGAGAGTCCAGAGTTATCTGTTAAAAAGTAAGGGACGATTTTTCTTTTGTGCCTCTTTCGGGTCTCGGCAGCGAATTACTCAGCAACTCCGGAGAATGAACTCACGTTTTTAGCCTGAAGGTTTAGCTAACGTTAGACTGTGCCGGCGTTTCCCTCTCGTTAGCTGTGACTAGCCGTCGGAATGACAAGCTAGCTGCTTTCAGAGAAGCCAGGCCTGTACTAAGAGCTAATACCAGTCGGTTTGAACGTCTCTTCGCGATTACCCGCACGGTATAAATCTTCATCAACATATGTAGCATGTCATGTCACGCAGTTATAACAGATAAATGCGAACTCCCCCCCAGTCCTGACACGGACTCTGGCAAACCGCCAGGGATGCTCCCTTATCGTGACGCCTGTTCCGATGTCCCGAAACCGTGTTTGTTGATATATGATCTCCGTCCCACAGACACAGAGACAAGGACGCCGAGTTTGTCACCCTGTGCAAGAGCCTTCACGTCACGGACCTGGCGTGTGACCATGCCTGGAGCGTGTGGAAGACGGTTCAAGAGTCCATGGATGAAATCGCTGTATGTATTTATATAAGGAAACGTGGCCGTAGGACTGTTATGTTGAGAGCCTGCTGGTTGCACCGTTTAAAAGGTGTCGGTGTGTTGGTCTGTGTGAAAGACAACCTATCAGTGACCAAATGAATCCCTTATTGACACAGCTCACTTACTGTTTATGCAGTTCGGTCAGAAAAAAGGTAGTTACTGTGGCTCGAACCATTAAGATGAACGTGACCGTGCAACCAAATCCCCTCCATGTCAGTGATGTTTTAACAAGTGTTCAAAAAACCTGCCATACAAGGGAAAGGATGTTCAAACCAAACTTAAACACGTTGTCCTTCCACGATAGTTGTAGCATAACTCAAAATTTTGGAAACATGTATCTTTTTTTTTTTTAATTTTCTAAATAGTATCCGGGTAAAGTATCAGAAATCGACTCACATGAAAAAAAAAATAGGCACTGATTTTGAACGACATACGAAAAGTGCAAGTAGATGAGAAAACTCTTCAGAAATTACCTTTTCACCAGTAGTGAAAGGATAGCAGACAAGGAAGCGCTGCACATAATAGGCAGAGAGATATTTCATATCACACTGTCACAGGTCTTATGTGAGTATTGTCTGTGAGATCAGATGTAAAATTTCGAATTAATTAGTGTCACCGTAGTTGTACCCAATCTGCAAGTGTGTATGTGTGATGCTCTTATCATGTTGTGCATGGAAAAAACTCTGGGAAATTATAGCTTTTCTGCAGCGTCAGATGAAAAGCCAAGCTTGTCATTAAGACACAGTCTAAATACCATTAACTTTTTTTTTCTAGTCCCCCATTAAATGCAAATTTATATTGTCTATAACAAAGGTGGACATGTTTTTTGATTAAAAATAAATGTTTGTATTCTATTGTTTTGTCGTAACGGATCTATTGTATTCTGATTTCAGTGCTAATGATAATATCAATGTTCTCCACTAGGCCTTCCTATTAATTAATGTCTTTGATAAGAAAAATACCGGCTTTATTTATTTCTATATTTATTTCCAAATTTCTCTAATTTTATTTCAGGACACTCAGAAAAGGCTGTGGGGTGCTTGTCTGTTTGTGACTGTGACAGACCTGGATGTTGCCTGTTTCACCTTAACTCAAGTTCTGAAAGCAGTCGGTCTGAAGTAAGTACTCACCATGCACTATTGACAAAAATCAGTGTCCTTCATAGTGCAACTACTTGCATTGCAATATCCCTGATTTGAATATACATTCTATACAATGAGATCCCATGGCTGGGCTGTAGCAGAGATTTTTTTTAGGTTGGAAATAGTGAAACATTTTTTTGATGTGTAGATTTTTTCATCAGCCAAAAGTACTGCTCAACACAACAGCACTTTGTTCAGGATGCTTTTTATTGCATAAAATTTCTGTTTTTAGGTGCCTCAAGTAACAAGCTACCATTTATTTATTTATTTATTTTCATTTCTGTGAACTAAAGGGACTGTGAAATAATAGGGAGATTATTCCTGTTGAAACAAGCATTCAGATTTCATTTGTCATTTGGGTTTTGTTGTTGGGTTTTTATGGAAGCGAAATTACCTTTCACTTACATTCATCCCTACTTTTTCAGTGTAAAGCAATTTATGACTCTGGTGAGGAAGTTGGATGTGAACTTGGACACTATTAGCACCAAGGTGAATTCAGCACTGACACGACTGGAGAAGAAGTATGATGTGACACTAGCTCTCTACCAGAGGTTTGAGAAGTGAGTGTACACATCAGTACAGCACAGGTGCTTTATTCATGCAGAATTGTTTGTTGCTAAATTGTAACTGGATTTGATATTTGTTTTGTTTCAGAACTTGCAAGAAAATCTTTGCTTTGGTTTCTGATGGCAAGTAAGTTGGAGACTTATCTGCCACATGGATGAAATGCATTTGTCACAATTCTTTTTTTAGTATCTTTATAGTCTTTGTTTGATAATTGCATGCTTTTGATTAAAAAAAGAAAAGAAAAAAAATATATGCTAGTGCAAGGGTAATGGTTCAGTGTCTTATTTTAAAGGGAGAGGGAGACCATGAGGAGCTGCTGGACAATGTTTCTTTTGGCCAAAGGTAGGTTAAGCCTTAAACACATTTCCAACAACAAAAACAAGTAGGACCAAGCTGTTATTACACTTGATGGAATAGTTTTCATGTTGCTCCATCTTGTACTTTCCATCCTTCCTTCCTCCTCCGTACTCAGCTATAGAGCTCAAATGAAGCGGAAAGTTTTCCTCCTCATTATTACAGTTATGTTGTCTCATGTCTGTAGCTGTGATATTGTGATGGTGCTTCTCATGTGCTGCATCTCTGCTGTCTGCAGGAAGGGTCTTGCAGATGGAGGATGACCTGGTCATATCATTCCAGCTGCTCTTGTGTACGCTGGAGTTATTCATCAAGCGTTGTCCTCCAGACCTTCTGCAGCCTCTTTACAGTAAGCTTTGGGCTCATTAACTTTGTTATCCATCTTTATTTATTAAACTTTATGACCTCTTACTCAACAATCAAGTTTAATTCATTTATTTAGTGGCCAGGAAAACATTTTTTGAGTTACAATGTAGACATGACTGCACATTATGTTGGTTTGGACTTGTAATCTCAAGTTATTATTTATTTAAAAGGCATATGCCCAATATAGTGATGTGTTTATATAGTATAGTATAGTATTAGTAGATGTGTCAGTTGCATTTCCCAGCCTTGAAAAATGAAATCAAACGTTCGATAATCGGTGTCATGAAAAGATTTAATGTTTATGGTTCCCATCGATTTTTTTGATGTCTCAAGTGTTTTTTTTCTCAGAATCAGCCATCAGTAAAGTCCAGAGTCCCCCAACACGAACATCTCGTCGCAACCAGAGCAAAGCCAAATCCCGAACTCCTGAGCCAGAGGTGGATGTGCAGCTTCTTGAAACCTTGTGCAAAGAGAATGAATGCAGTACAGAAGAGGTCTGAGCACTTCTCTTTTTATGGTTCTCATGGTCACCATATAAATACATTCTGCGCCCTCAGTGTGTTTGGACTCATTTTTCCTGTATACTGATTGTATTTTAAGGTGAAGAATGTATACCAGACCAGTTTCTCAGCTTTCCTGGACTCACTGGATCTTTCAAGATCCCCAGATTTTCCTCAGGTATGGGATCTGATTGTCACAACACCTGCTCTACTGTTAGGTTTCACTGTATGCTCTGCATTTACTGTTTCCATTAGTTATTTATTTCTTTCCTGGTGTTGCTATTGTTGAGTCTGACAGTTGGAGATTGTTCTCTTTGCTGTCCTTACATGTTTGTTTTAACATACACGGTGTCAGGAAAATGTGTACTCAAGCAGGGGATCCTTTGTAGTGTGTCAGGGTGGTATACTGCAGAGGCAGGTATGACAACAATGGAGACAGGATGCTACTGTTTGCTGACATGGACCCACTCCTCTGAAGAACTATACTGGACATAATTATTTTGCTGTTACACTGCCCAAGCAACAGACAGGTGGTGTGCTCTCTTTACACAAGTGTCGAATATATATAACTTGTGAGTCTCACCTTATTGATCTGACCTATGAGGGTCCTGGTGAACCTGGGAAAACAAAAAAAACATAAAGTTTTTTAAGTATGATATCGGCTAGATTACTTTATTGCACACATGTGACATTCAGTTTGTTTCAATTTGAATATAATTAAATCTCTCTCTCTCTCTCTCTCTCTCTCTTTCTCTTTCTCTCTCTTTCTCTCTCTTTCTCTTTGTGTGTGTATATGTATGTATGTATGTATGTATGTATGTATAAATTTTTGGCACTTAACTGCAAGTAATGTCAACCTTTAATTTTCACCCAAGGTGAATGACCTTGACCAACAATATGAAGAGCACTACCTCAAGAGTAGAGACATTGATGGACGGCTATTTTTTGATGGAGATGAGACTGTTCTTTCGCCTAAAGTTGAAATGTAATTTCTTTTCTTCACTATACGTTGCTTTAATGCTGTCTTTAATGTTTTATAGATAGATAGATCTTCTGATCTATTAAATTAGAGAAAAGTGTCTAATAACATTCTCCTGCATTCAGGCCACAGGTGGAGAGAACGCCAAAGAAGAACCTGACAGATGAAGACACTGTACTCATCCCTCCACAAACTCCAATCAGGTGAGCAGGTAGCACTCACTCACCTCTTCTGCATTGTGTTAATTATTGTTTATTTAGGGGCGAAGATCTGATACCACGATCATGTCTTATCATTGTGATATTGGGCACTTTTGACACTGACTTCCCACTTGAAAATAACTACAGACATGTCAGCGAACCACAGTCTCAAGGAAATTAATTATAATATTAATACCAATACAATCAATTTATCCGATTTTATAGGAGCTAATATACTCTCCATCTGTATCTTGTTTCACTTGGTAATAAACTGCTACAAATATGTAACACAACAAAAGTAGCAAATTCAGTCTTATTATCTGGTGTGATTATGAAGTTAGCAATAAGGCTAACCCCACTGAAATGATGCCTGAACACCCCAAAGTCAGAATAAAGTGTTCTTCGCATTCTGCTGACATTGTATGAATAAAGTGTGAGTGCTCATGTTTGATTTTAGCAGTACCTTTTGGTATGGTGGAAATCTGGGATTTTCTGTTTTGTTTTTGTTGTTTTTTTTTCATCCAAGCAAAATACCTAAAAATTGAAGTGGAAAAACTATAAGATGTTCTAAATTACAAAGAACAAGCATACCTGCAAGATAATTTTTGAAGGTAATGGCAATTTTGAAGCTTTTTTTTGCTCCCTTTGTGTATCATAATTGTCATTTGGTTTGCAAAATATTAAATTATGACACAGTATTTCTAAAGATGTCTTAAAAGCAAATTGAATGTTTATTAAATGTGTATATAAATCTATAAATTGAAAAAACAAACAAACAAACATTGGATAGTGCTTTGGGGATAACTCTACTGTATGTAGTTTATTGGGCAATTTTCCATGTTCAAAAATGTTTTCAGTTTGTCCTTAAGCACTGTCTGATTTTCGTTTTGTCTCTTCAGAGCTGCCATGAACTCCATTCAGCAGCTGAGGGGTGATCTCATCTCCACTGGGGACCAGCCATCTACTAACCTGGATACATATTTCAAAGTGGGTCCCTTGAAATGTTGCCACTAAGTAAGATGTCTCATAAAACTGCATTTTGCTTTGTCATATTTCCTGTTTTCATCCCTCTGTGCTTAGAATTGCACTGTGGACCCAACACAGGATGTGCTGAAGCGTTTGGAGACACTCGAGCAGGCGTTCAGCCAGAGATTTGGTCAGGCAGTCGGCCCACGCTGTGTAGTACTTGGAAAGCAGGTCTGAACTAATACTTGAACTGAGCAACAATGGCAACACTTGCTATACTAAAGTGATGAAATATCTAACTTGCATCTTTCTTTTGTCATTCAGAGATATACCCTTGGAGTCAAGCTGTATTACAAAGTAATGGAGGCAATGTTGAAATCGGTACAGTGATTTTATGTCGTCAATTTATTTTTCAACTGTTTTATTCAGTAATTTTGTATTTCAATTGTATTTCAATTATTTCAATTTCAATTATTTATTTCAAGTGAATTAAAATGTAGCAGTTCTCAGGCTTGCCCACAAAAATGTATCTCATAAAACCATGATTGATTAATCTTCTGGATATCATAGACTTTATCAAATACATAACATTTTCCCTACCTTTCTTCACTATCTGAGGCTTTATAACTCTTTTTTACATAGCAATGTAGTGGAGAGCAATCAAAGTCAATCAACAGAAATAGCAGAAATTCTCACACTTTTGCACTCAACATACTAAGTGGTGTCTGTAATAACTTGCATTCATGGTGTTTTTCCACTCAGTGATGATCCTTTTATTTTTCACTTTGTAGGAAGAGAAGCGACTGTCTGTGCAAAATTTCAGGTATGGTTTTTTTGTTGTTGGTGGTGGGTTTTTTTTTTTTTGTGTTTTTTTCATCCAAGCAAAATACCTAAAAATTGAAGTGGAAAAACTATAAGATGTTCTAAATTACAAAGAACAAGCATACCTGCAAGATAATTTTTGAAGGTAATGGCAATTTTGAAGCTTTTTTTTGCTCCCTTTGTGTATCATAATTGTCATTTGGTTTGCAAAATATTAAATTATGACACAGTATTTCTAAAGATGTCTTAAAAGCAAATTGAATGTTTATTAAATGTGTATATAAATCTATAAATTGAAAAAACAAACAAACAAACATTGGATAGTGCTTTGGGGATAACTCTACTGTATGTAGTTTATTGGGCAATTTTCCATGTTCAAAAATGTTTTCAGTTTGTCCTTAAGCACTGTCTGATTTTCGTTTTGTCTCTTCAGAGCTGCCATGAACTCCATTCAGCAGCTGAGGGGTGATCTCATCTCCACTGGGGACCAGCCATCTACTAACCTGGATACATATTTCAAAGTGGGTCCCTTGAAATGTTGCCACTAAGTAAGATGTCTCATAAAACTGCATTTTGCTTTGTCATATTTCCTGTTTTCATCCCTCTGTGCTTAGAATTGCACTGTGGACCCAACACAGGATGTGCTGAAGCGTTTGGAGACACTCGAGCAGGCGTTCAGCCAGAGATTTGGTCAGGCAGTCGGCCCACGCTGTGTAGTACTTGGAAAGCAGGTGTGAACTAATACTTGAACTGAGCAACAATGGCAACACTTGCTATACTAAAGTGATGAAATATCTAACTTGCATCTTTCTTTTGTCATTCAGAGATATACCCTTGGAGTCAAGCTGTATTACAAAGTAATGGAGGCAATGTTGAAATCGGTACAGTGATTTTATGTCGTCAATTTATTTTTCAACTGTTTTATTCAGTAATTTTGTATTTCAATTGTATTTCAATTATTTCAATTTCAATTATTTATTTCAAGTGAATTAAAATGTAGCAGTTCTCAGGCTTGCCCACAAAAATGTATCTCATAAAACCATGATTGATTAATCTTCTGGATATCATAGACTTTATCAAATACATAACATTTTCCCTACCTTTCTTCACTATCTGAGGCTTTATAACTCTTTTTTACATAGCAATGTAGTGGAGAGCAATCAAAGTCAATCAACAGAAATAGCAGAAATTCTCACACTTTTGCACTCAACATACTAAGTGGTGTCTGTAATAACTTGCATTCATGGTGTTTTTCCACTCAGTGATGATCCTTTTATTTTTCACTTTGTAGGAAGAGAAGCGACTGTCTGTGCAAAATTTCAGGTATGGTTTTTTTGTTGTTGGTGGTGGGTTTTTTTTTTTTTTTTTTTTTGGGAAACATTGAAACTTGAAAAAATCAGGGAAGTTTTTTGTTGTTTTGGTGTGTAGTGAAGAATTATTTGCCTTGAGTTGAGTCATATGATTTCCTTTCCAGTAAACTCCTCAATGACTCCACATTCCACACATCACTTTTGGCCTGCTCTTTGGAGGTGGTCATGGCAACATATGGTGGTATGTCTTGTAATTTGCTTACAAATTAAGCAAACAGATGCCATTACATACCACTTCATAAAAAGCTGTGTTGAATCTTAGTTATCAATAATACAGATCTCTGTTTAAAGTTTTTCTAGATATGTGATAAGTTGTAATTTTGTTGTGTGCTCCTCATGACTAGGGAGTAGTTTTAAGACTGGAGGATACATCCAAGGAGGTGCTGGTGGTGACCCAGCTGAAACAGATGTGTGTTTCCCCTGGATACTGGATGTATTCAACCTCGCTGCCTTTGACTTCTATAAAGTCATCGAGAGCTTCATCAAGGCCGACCCCACAATGAGCAAAGAGATCGTCAAATATCTGGAGACTTGTGAGAACCTCATCATGGAGATGATTGCATGGAGGACGGTCAGTTCTATCTTTCTTTCTATTACATTATACTTATACTTATACTTATAACAATGATAATAATAATGATGATGATGATGATGATGTGGCAGCATTTTGATAAGATTCACAAACAGATACTGTAAATATGTCCACCTTTTTATAGAGCATATATTGGCCAATGAAAAGAAAGCACTATATGCAAATTTAAAAAAATACTGATTATTACTAGAGTTCAAGAATAACATAAATTACATAGAGGATTAAAATACAAACTCCTTCATAATGTTTCAGCAGTACTTGTGTAAAAATGAGGCAGATTACACATAAAGTCAGCATTCCCTGCATATGAAAAATCTCATTCTACATCACTGCCTCACATACACATTGAAGTTGTACTGACAAAATATACTGAACAAAATAACTATGCCAACCATAGCTGACAAAGTGCTTCTTAGTGTGACACTGAATGCCAGACTGCTCCAGAGATACAACACTCTTCACTACGTCAAAGTGAACAAACACAAAATCTATTCAACATAATGCAATTCATGCAAAATTTAGATTATATATTTAACACATTCATAGTTATCCCCAGTATCCCCTACAAAGTGGTGCGCAAAGTATGGATAATCGAATACTGTATATGAACTGAAAAAGGCCTGTTCCTTTCCATAGATTAGTTCACTAAAAAAGCCTAGTGCTCTTAAGACTGGGTCTTTTTTTTAAGTAGATGTATGAAATTGTGTGTGTCACCGGCTGCCACTGCCTCCAACACCAGGTGCCCCCCTGTGCACCAGGCTGCTGGAGAAATAGTAGATGAATGGGTTGAGGCAGCAATTAGAGCTGGCTAGTGACAGCACCACAGGGTGTACAGCCTGAGTCAGCTTGGCAAGGCCACAATGGCGCAGTAGCCCCACATGTGTGAGAGTGTATCCCAGCAGGTTGATGTGATAGGGGAGGAAGCACAATAGGAAGACGCCCAGCACCCAGGAAATGACTGTGAGAGTGCGCTGGTGGCTTCGTTGCTTACCACAAGAGCGGTGTCTCAGCTGGCGGAGCACACTGAGCACTCTGCAGTAACTGTACAGAAGTAGCATAGTGGGCACCAGAAATGACCCCAGCGCTAACCCCAGGGCTGCCAGTATGACGGTTCGGTGGCGTTGTGAGGACGGGTCCAGTGGACAGGGATGGTGTTGGTGAGCGGCTGCAGAGTGCAGCAGAGGCAGAGTCACACTCAGCCCCAGCACCAGGCACCAGATCCCCCCACTTACCAGCTGTGCAACACGCAGCCTGCGGAGCGTCGATGCCAACGGGTGCACTACAGCAAAGTAACGGTCCACAGCGATGCACACCAGGAAGAAGATGCCCCCATACAGGCTGATGTATTTTAGGGTGAAAGTGAGGCGGCAGTATGCCACCCCAGGAGTCCAACTGGACGGGTCTCCTGTGTTGGAGGACAAGGCTCGAGCCTTTTGGTTGTAGTAGTAGATTCTCAGAGGTAGGGAGATCACAAAAAATAAGTCGGCAGCTGACAGGCTGACCATGTAGATGGCTGTGCTGTTGATGGTGCAGGGAGATAGACACAGTTTGTGCAGAGCCAGGCAGTTGGTGGCTAATCCCAAGAGGAAGATGATACTGTAAGACACTTGATAGAAGGTAAAGCGGTAGCTGGTGTCCACAGTGCAGCTAGACAGACTTGGGAATGGCTCAGCTGGTACATCAGTCATATTCCACAGCTCCATGTCCATAAATAATTTGCTGCTCCAACACTAAAAATTACCACCTTGCTCTCATATCTGAAAGAAACCAGGTTGGTTGATGTGGACATAAGATTGAGCAAGGAAAATGTTCAGTAGCTTCTGCTAGCGCAGTTATACATGTGGCAAGTAAAAACTTAATAAACTCAATATGTCACCCATTTTATGATATGTAAATATGCTGAGGTGAATACACCACTATGGCTGATACAACTGAATAATGTTTGATATGAAAGATGGCAGTTGGATGAGTTCTAGCAATAAAGTTTTAATTGCTACTTCCTGCTTCCATAAAAAAAAGCAAATATTTGGTTTTATTACATGCAGAGTTGGAAAGAAACACTGTAAACAATGCAATACTACTGCCCTACAGTAAATACACATTTAGTGAATTTCATAAGGATAATCTTTTGTTGAGACTGTCAGAGGTGTTAATTAAACTTAATAAACCAGTTTTTTTTTTAGGCTGTTGTTTTTAATGTATAAGCAAATATCTAGTTAAGCATCTCTCAGTCAGTATTAGTGAGGGTCTGATTGTGAGCATTCTCGACCAATGCATTTTTCATTAGACCTTTCCCTCTGTCATTTTACAGACCTAGATTTTGTGGTCAGTTCACCAGAAATTTAAGCTCTTGAACAACTCTCACACACTCCAGTCTAAAATGAGCACTGAGTTGAATAACTACCCATGTCTGAGGAAACAAGCACTCTCACTATTATTTTAAAACTAATTATATCATAATGATTTATAATTGAATGCTTTATTCAGAAATACAAATGTGAAATTTAAAAAAAGAAAAAACATATCCATTGAATATATACCACTATATCATTATTTTCAGTTATCTTTCAAGTAGCATCTCAGTTAACATTTTTTCATTCTCTATGACATTATTTGATAGGGCATTAATAGTCTTTTTTTTGTTCTGGTTTGTTTTTTCATTTTTTATGACATGTGCATGAATTTTTATAACAAATATTCTCCTCTGTAGCCCCCTGATCCTGTGAATTAAATGATTTTTTTTTTCTCCCAACACACACACACACACATATATATATATGTGTATATATATATATATGTGTGTGTATATATATATATATATATATATATATATATATATATATATATATATATATATATATATATATATATATATATATATATATATAAAAATTAAATCACTTCAGTTGTGCAATTTTTGGACTTCCGATAACTCAATTATCATACATCAGTTGTAATCACCCTACTAGGTGTCTAATGACTATGTTACTGTTAAACAGTTTGATGTGAGAATTTTTAAGCCACGTAGCAGTTTGTTACTCTTAATGGCATCACAATACATTTTTTGCTTTTATTAGGTTATTTCACTCTAAAAGCCAAAGAAATGAAAAAATGTCACATACAAAAAAAATATACTGTAATTTTAAGCTAGTGACCTTCATTTTTCTACCAAAACCTAATAAGCTGATACAGTTAATTACAGTCTTTATTTTATAAAAAGTCTTTAATTCATCATACTGTGTATATGAAAATCAATGAGGAGCATTTAAAAACTGATAAAATTTTTAACACTCACCAGTATCAGGATCTTAGTAGTGCAGCGACAGTATGAAAAAGTAATTTTGGTCTGCAGCAGCTGGATAAGTTGTTAGAATGCGGTAACAGGGCACATGCTACTGATTGGAGCAGTTGCCACCTACTCTCACACACAGGCCAGGGTCTCTTTCTCTTCCTCTTCCTCTTCCTCTCTCTCACCCCCCCTCCTCTCCTACACACAAAGACACACACACACACACACACATTGTTTTTGCCTAATGTTTATCTCATGTGATCAAGTTGTTAATAGAGCTTTAAATGTTCTGACCACTAGTTTGTAATGATAATTGAAATATTACAACAACATTTTTGCAATGGACCTGAATGTTGTTATCAGCCTTACAGTTGAGCACAGATACTATAGTTTTATTACCTTGATGGTGGAAGTCATGTTCATGGCTGCTTGTTGGAGGCTTGTTGGAGTTAATCATTACGTAGAGCTGGCAGGGAAACAGCAATAATTCACTGAAAGAAGGTGCTATAGTCATACAGTCACATATCTTGTGCTCTGAGGGAAGATGTTCGTGTGATCTGAATTTGTGGGAAGTAGAGTGAAATAGAAAAATAGAGAATAACTTTTTTTAAGCAATATATGTCCTAATTAGTCAGAAATAAAGTCAAAACAAGTCAAGTCCTGTAACCAAAATGTTAGTCTTTGCCCCTATTATCTACATCAGATTTTTCTATACACACCGCAGTCTGACAGCAAAACTTCACTGAATAATTTGGGATGTAACTGAAGCAGTGTTTGAACTAATTGAGTCTCTGTTTGAATAATCTTAATTTGGTTCCAAAAAACTTTGGCACATATGGCTGCATAGCTACACACCACTTTGCCTTTGTAACACACATCTGAATAAGATAAAAGTTTAAATAACAAAAGAAGGACACAACATATCGTGACTGTAAAATAAATGGCTAAGATTTTTTCTCCTGTGCACATAGAGAATAAATCTTACCTTCATGTTAAGATTATCATGACAAATGAAAATGTGATTGTTTGTTCTTTCTATTTAATTCAATAGACCTGCTTTACACATAGTAAAATATATCAATCATCATCATATTGATCTTTATAATATATTTTATTAATATGTTCTTTAATATTACAAGGCTGTGTAATTAGCATGTCAACCTTGAGTCAGAATGACACTTCTACACCAAACATTTAATCCAGTAAAATTATTTTGTTTGCGTGGCATGGAGAAAGAAAGTTTTTATTACATGTAGTACTGTAAGGAGACCACACATGGCAAAATAACACTTAAGAAATTTCTTATTGTTTTATCTTGAGGATACATGTTTTAACTTTATTTTGCACTACTCACCGGATCTGAGTCAGGACTGCAGCAATCACCTCTGTGATCTACTTTCTAAATGCACTTCTCCCTTGGGAGGCATGTTGTCGCTCGCCTGCTTAGGTTTTCCCATCTTTCTAAAAAGTACATGGTGATGATGAGACTACCATTGTCATTGCAGACCCGCAGGCTAAGCCTCTCAACAGGAATGCAGCAGTGCTCAGTCTTGCAACACACAGCTTTGACAAGAAGGAACAAATACTTTGAATGCGTTCAAGCCACACCATATTCCTTTTGCCCTGTGAGCTGTTTTTTTCAAATTTAGTTAGTCCGGCTAAGATGCTTCATTTATTTTTTTATTTATTTTTCAAATTCTTCATATACTTGCAAAAACTAGTCTGTGACAAGGAGTTGATTGACAATTCCTTGTGTTGTTACTTCGCTTGAAATGAATTTTAACATACTCTGATTTAGTTGTTTACGTAGAAATACAACAGGGCAGATTTTGAATTTCTGACGTTTTCAACTTCTTACCCTCCTTAAATTTCCTACAAAAGTGAAAATTTACCTAGATAAGGCAGTATTTGTTCAGCATTCCCTGCAGTGCTGCTTTCATTTACGCACCACACCTGTGTTCTGTATCTGAAATTTACTGAGTCACAGGGTTTATTGGATTGGCCAACCTCATTACGTGTAGCTTAGCTTTACGACACCTGTATGAGTAATCAGTCCTGACAAATGATTTGGTAGCACCCAAAGAGACATGCATACAACTGATACTCTGATAATGTCATACATTTCACAACTTTATTCGCTGTCATTTTAAGGGATAAATCCTGTTACAGAACATGCTGCTCAATAAAGTGCATAAAAGCCTTAGTGAGGCCATAAAGTCTTGAAACCACACATTACAATACATAGAAAAAGCTGTAATACTGTTTCAACATTGCCAAAAAATGATTTTCTAAAAGGAGACCTGTGATAAGGAATAGGACTACAATTACAATGTCTTATGTGCAAGAGCTAATTTAGCTGATGACCTATTTGCAGCACTATACACATGACTATGGATTACAAAACCTGCCATTTTCTATGATTCACATTGTATATGCATAACTCATTTGTGAATTTTCATGCTGAGAAATGGTACATATGCTGCAACACATTACACCATTTGCAAGTGTTTGACTTGCTCTACTCTTTCATTGACTGAACAGAGATCAGTGTCACAAGTCCCAGTCTGAAATCTCTGTTGTGCCCTTTAAACACCGAGGGAGTGAATCCTCATTAGCCATTGTCTTTATCTGTTAACGTGGTCTTCAGGGCCACTCTGCGTCCACGAACGTCCTTGGATTCAAATCATATTTCACCAGCAATGCTCACTGAATTATTAATAATGCCTTATATTAGGGTTGTGATTATAATGTTGACTCATTGTGAAACACTTTTGATCTCTGAGACCTGAGGGTCAGGATTTTTGGTGTTGTTTTTGGACTACTTTGTGTGCTGTCCATCTGTAATCTGTCCAACAGCTTGGCACCATTGTGCCATGCTGTGGACTTGCGCTTGATGGAGCTCTTAATGGTCTCTGAAGTGAAATAATAAATGACTGGATCAAAGCAGCAGTTGGTCACTGCTATGCACAGAGCAATGGGGTAGATGGTTCTGACCACATATTCTGCGTAGCATCCCTTCAGGACATTGGAGCGGACCAGGGCATAGAAAATAAGGTTCACATTGTAGGGAATGAAACAGAAGCAGAAGATGAACAGATGCACAAGGATCATCCTCAAGATTTTTGCCTTCTTGAGGCTCCCTCCACGGCTAATGGTTTGCGGTTTCCTCAGTGTCCGTAGCACCATGACGGAGCAGAACACGTTGACCATCAATGGGATGATGAAGCCCACAGTCTCAATAAACACCACCACCCTGGACAGCTCAGACTTCCACTGGTTTTTAGAGTAGTTTTCAAAGCAGAAGTTTGAGGAGGAGTTGGCATTTCGGGGTGAAGTGGTGTCCAATAGAAACCCTGTGGGTATGCTTCCAGAAAGAACCATCACCCACACTGTACAGCAGGCTAATCTGGCATTCCTCTTAGTACGAATATTCTGGGACCGGAACGGGTATACAATGGCCAAGAAACGGTCGACGCTGATGCAGGTGAGGAAGAGAATACTGCCGTACATGTTGGTGTAGAAAAGGGCCACTGAGATCTTGCAAGACACACTCCCAAATAGCCAGTGACGTTTAATGAAGTAAACAATCCGAAAAGGCAAGCTGATAACAAAGAGAGAGTCTGAAATGACAAGGTTTATCATGTACGTTGTGGTCTCATTTCGCAGCTCTAGTGTACAGCAAAAAATATATAAAGCTATCATGTTGAAGAAAAATCCAACTACAAACACTAGGCTGAAAACCGAGCTGTACAGAGGGTACTTGAAGTCATCACTCTTATTGCACATCATGTAATATTGAGTGGTACCCAGTGTACTGATGTTATAAGTTTGTAGGGTGCTGTTATACATCTTTAGACCAGGCTGGTAAGTTTGGAACAGTGAAAACGTTCTCCTTAGTTGTTTGCTTGTCTTTTATAAAAATCCAAGTTGCACTTGTTAATCGAACCGTGTGCAACAGGCAGTAGAAACTGCAGTTTCTTCTGGTTAGTCCGGAAGTACTGAAGAATGCTCAGTTTTTGTGGCTTTGTGTTATGAAACACTCAGAAGAAAAGTATACAGCAACTCTACAAAATACCTGTATCGGTATCCAGTTTTTTACATTAACTCCTCCTTGAAAGCTGTCCTGCACGTCCAATATTCCTCATTGAAGTGGAGTTTTCAGTCTTTTCAATTTCTTCTGCAGTTGAAATGTTGATCCCTTTTGAGAGAAGAATCACGCGTCTCTCTTTCACTTGAAACGGCTGAGCGGTTCTTCCGTTCTCCTGTCGGTTCTTGCAGCAGCCCCATAGAAAGTCATGTTGGTTGTTACTCCTCTCCTGCCCGGCTGTAAATCAGAAACCTCATTCCAGATTGCGAGTCAGATGCTCAACACAAAAAACTGACAGAAGGAGGAGCCTCTAGTGGGGACAAAGTCCTCCCATTGCTGCTCTCTTTTTTCATTTACCTAACATTTTGATAATGAGACTGAAATTGATTGGGTTCATGATATTTACAATTTCTGTTCAATTAAAAAAATATCACAACATTTTATGTATTCAGCAGGAGATTTAATTTTCTGCCTGCTAATGCAGTATATAACATAGGTTTATCTTTACATGCCCATGATTGTTTGGAGTGTTTCACTTTCAATTTTCAAACAAATTACCAGTTAAATTTAAAGACTTTAAATGAAACCTGAATCTATAGTAGACAGTGAACACAGGACTCCTACGAGTGCACTGATTTTGAAAAAAAGAGCTAGTAAATCAAATATGAAGTTTACTTTTGAAATGTGCCAGTGGCGTCAAGTCGGGCGTGGCAGTCATGACAAAGAATGTACTACTAGCAGGTCTGTACCTGCAGTCACTGTGTAAGTTTCTGAGTGGTAACTACACCCACTTCCCTGTGTGATCTCATCTCTGATTTTTGTCTCTGTGTATGATATGCCAATATTCACAAACAACACATACCTGCAATCCCTTTGTTTTGATTTAATTTTTTAAAATAAAGAATTTTTTTGAATAATATTATAATTCGGTTTCCATTTTAAGAGATTTCCAGGACTATCAATTAAAATTAGATAGGATACCATAAGAATTGTCTTCAGGTCAACATAAATGAGGAACCAATGTATTAATAGTCCATTAATTAAAAAAAAAAAAAAAAATTAATCCATGTCAATGATAATGGTTTCCTTATGTCACTAAGACTGCTAGAGCTGAAGCAATTGTTTAATTAATCAATCAATTTACACACAATTGATTAATCATTTGGGTAATTTTACAAGAAAAAAATGTCAAAAGTTTACTTCTTTTAGCTCCTACAGTGTGGGGATTTGCTGCTTTTCTTTCTTTTTATCAATCTTAATCCAAACATATGGGGTTTTGGACTGTTGGTGTGACAAAAGAAAACAATGTTATCATGGGCTTTGGGTTACCTTGATGAGCATTTATTGTTATTTCCTGAACTTTTGTAGACAAAACAATTGGTTTATTTAAATGAGGAAAATAATCAAAAGATTATTCCATAATGAAAAATAATCTTTAGTTGCAACCCTACAAATTGCAGATGTGATATCACAGAATAGATGGACAGCAGTGATTCCAGGGATAGTGTTGTAACAGTGTGATTGTGAAACGGAAATTTGTGGTTTCAGATTACATACAATGTAAAATTTGGCAGTAGAAACTGCAGTTTCTTCTGGTTAGTCCGGAAGTACTGAAGAATGCTCAGTTTTTGTGGCTTTGTGTTATGAAACACTCAGAAGAAAAGTATACAAGTATACAGATTACATACAATGTAAAATTTGGTTTAGAGTAATTACGAAATCATTTGAATTCTCCTTTGGTGTTTCTTATTTGCAAAGGTTTTGAGGTATTAGTTGGCTGCTCAGGTGTAAGTGAAGATGTAATTTGAATCAGTAAAAGGAAATTTTAGGTTAGTTTATTGCCTTGAATGAGGTGGAAAATCTACCCTCATGTCAGCTTTCAGCAGTTTTTTTACTTTTTGGTCTAAATTATACTCCTTGCATTGTTTTCTAATAAACAGAGTATAGTCATTCTTTACGCGATTTAGATGCACATGTGGTGAAATGTAAATATCGTTATCTTGTTTGTGTCCCCACAGGGTTCCCCGCTGTATGAGCTGCTGAAACAGGAGAATGAAGGCGGAGCTGCGGAGCAGGTCGAGAACCCAGCCAGTTTCAGCCAACCACTGCAGCACAACCATACTGCAGCTGACCTGTGAGCCCATTACCGCCCAGTCTCTGTTTTTAAGCTGCTGTTATGTATCAGCTAAGAGACCTTCTTAGACACTAAAACCCTTTTAGCTGCTGTGAAACTGCTGAGTCATAAGTACAACAACTTGTCACTTTGATTAAGTCACGGATATGCATCATGGTATTTAAAAATAATTATATGTTAAATTCCATGACTTAAACTCAACATGAGCCTTCCTTTGTGTAGTTTTAAACCTCTTCTTCTACCTTATTCTGAACTCTCTAATGTTTTTGATTTGTGGTTTTCATTAAATGGAAATTTTAATCAAATGTTTACTTTAATGTTGATGATGTAACTGACGGGCCTTCACTGGTTTCCTCATTGTGCTTACAGATATCTCTCCCCCATGCGTCCGGGCCATCGTGCCCTACCTCCTGAGTCACCAGCTACAGCCAGCTCTCAAGCTTCCTCTCAGGTTCCGACCCAGCCCACCAGTCAGACTCCACGACAACCAAAATCCAACTCTCTCAGCCTCTTCTATAAAAAGTGTACGTTGTCATTGAAGCCCTCACTCACTTAGTTTTGATTAGTTTAAATTTCTTTCATTAAGTTATATTTCCCACAGAACATTCACTGTGTCTGGCTCTCTGGATAAATTCTGTACTGTAAATATGTGCAGACAAACAAAATCTAGACACTGCCACCTCGACTTTATAAATGTGAAAGTGATGTCCAACTTTCTCTTTGGTTTCCCCTCTGTAGTGTACCGCCTGGCCTATACGAGGCTGAAGATACTCTGCTCCTACCTGCTGCCCTCTCACCCAGAACTGGAGCCCATCATATGGACACTTTTCCAGCACACACTGCAGCACGAGTATGAGCTGATGAGAGACCGTCACCTCGACCAAGTAACTGTCTTGCATTTCTCTTGCTTTCCAGGTTTTTCTTTACTTTGTCTCAGTCTCTCGCTCTCTTTTCCGCTCAGCCTCTCCCTCCTCCTGTTTTCTTTTTTTGTTTGTTTTTGATCTTTTTTGTTTATTCTCAAACTGCTTCTCGTTCTCCTTGTAGTTGATGATGTCAGCCATGTATGCCATATGCAAAGTGAAGAGTGTGGATCTGCGCTTCAAGACCATTGTCACATCATACAAGAACATGCCCAACACCAACCAGGAGGTGATGCAGCCTTTAAAAATTTCACTAATAACAAACTTATTTATTTATTTATTTATTCGGGATTTTTTGCTTGTTTGTTTTTTGCTGTCATGCTTCACTACTTTTTCAACATTGTGTGTTGCAGACCTTTAAGCATGTGTTGATCAATGAGGGCCACTATGACTCCATCATTGTTTTCTACAACCAAGTGTTCATGCAGAGGCTGAAAACCAACATCCTGCAGTATGCGTCAACCAGGGTAAGACACCTTCCCTCTTGGGGGCTACACTTTTTAATTGAAAGGTGTGCAAATGTAAATGTATATACCTACTGTACCCTCTCATTGTTGCTTTTTTTTTTTTTTTTTCAAGCCACCTACCCTCTCTCCAATTCCACAAATACCACGCAGCCAGTTCCCCAGTTCACCTCTGCGTGTGCCCGGCAGCAACAATGTGTACATATCCCCCCTGAAAAGCCCGCGCATGTCCCCGGGTATCATGACTCCTCGCTCCAGGTTAGCTCTTAACATTCAAGGCAATCTGATATTAGACATTAGACAACTTGAAAAATTTTTGGAAAAGAAAAAAAAGAAAAGACCACTGAGCCACACTTTTGAAGTAGAATAATCCTTTAAACTGATTGATTCTGTGGTCTCATTTTTTGTTTTTTACCTCTACAGAATGCTGGTATCGATCGGTGAACCGTTTGGGGTACGTGTCTCTTTTGTTTGCTCTGTAGAACATTAAAGGAAAAGCTCTGTTTAACAGCAGCATTGCCAATGATGTTATCCTCACTGCATCTGTTATTTCTGTTTTGTTTTCATCTGCAGCCGTCGAATCGATTCCAGAAGATCAACCAGATGGTCAACAGCAGCAACCGTTCCTGTAAGAGGACTTTGGATCTCGGCTCCACTCCAAAGCCTCTGAAGAGGCTACGGTTCGATGTGGACGGACAGGATGAAGCTGATGGCAGGTTGGTCACTTTTTGGTCACTGTTTGCCAGGGTATACCAGCACCCAGATTTACTAACTTTAACTTCATAAAACTCATTATCACATGTACAAAGTATTATTCATGGCATCCAAGTAAAGAGATATATCAAGAGTAAGAAGCCACTTTTTTTTCCCGACTGAAAGTGGATTACATAGCAACAGTAGAAATTAAATCATTCTTTGTACAGCCTTTCTGAATGAGTTTGGTGAACAAGGTAACAAAAATCTACACCAGCCCATGAACAGTTAGAGTTCCTGCAATGGTCTACATCGTTGATGATTGATCTTTGATCTGGAGAGATAATTTTCCAAATCGAATGTACGTATATATGTACTGTATTTGTATATATGTATAGTGTTTTTTTCTCATTATTTCAATTTACAGCAAATCTGATGGAGATTCTACACTGATACAGAAGCTTACAGAGATGAGTAAGTAAAATTTCTTCACATACTCAATTCCATTCCTGCCTTTTGAAACTCTCACTCTTCTTCTTCGTGTTCTTTGACTGTCAGTTGTACAGCATGTGGATGTGTGTTCCTCTATTGATGATTTTGTTTTTTTTATTTTAGGCTCCACTCGGAGTCGTATGCAGGAGCAGAAAATGAAGGAGGACGCAGAAGCAAGGAAGGAGTAACTCTAAAACCTACTGAACTGACCTGCACTGTTTGTCACAATGTGAACACTACCTTTTTGTTCACGCACAGAGTGAAACATGAGTTTCTCTGTACATTTAGTAATGGATTTTAGTTTTAGTATTTAACTTTGTGTGTGAGGAGTAATATGTGAATATAGAGTATTTTCTCCTTGCTCTTGTTTTTGTTGTTGATGCTTTAACTGATTGTTTTAACTGAATAATGATTGTCTTCATTTAATTTCATTTGAATTTGACTTGTTGGAGATAAGACTGTTTGGTTTTAAGAGTGGTATTAATTTGTGTGAAAATTGTTGTTTTCACTCTCGTGAATGTTCTCAGTTGTAAAGTGTGTTGTAAGGAAAAATTGCTGGTTTTCTTGTTAAATAATTCATTTGGATTCTTACCACAATCAGGACCATTGTATGTTGACCTTTTTTCTTTTTGACAGTCATTTCAAATTTTTATATTTCAGTTGTTTAAATCATGATGCAACATTTCAAATGTTAAATCATGATTAGTAAATCCTCAGAGAGAAATCACTATGTCTTTCCATGCATTAGTTTAATTTTATAGTGATGCTTTTCTTTGAATTGGGGAAGTTTAGTCAATGTCATAAGGTGATAACTACAAAACAACCATAAATCACTTAAAGGAAAATGATAAATAATTTGCATTCACCCAAAAATCATTATTATATAGTAACTGCAGAGGATTTTGTTAAAAGTAATGAGATAATGTTTCTTTTTGGTTTAACATGTAGTTTTATAGCAACTTTTGCTTTACTTTTGGGTGGTAAAAATGCATCATACATCAACAGAAAACACCAATAGAGATTCAACTAAAGGAATCTTTTTTTTTTTTTTTTCAGTTACATTTTTCAACACATAAATTGGTTCATTTTAATTTTTTAAAATGGGAGTAGGAGGATTTCAATGATGAATACACACCACATATAGCAAATTTATACTCTGTATACAGCAGTAAAATATTGCTAGAAATGTCAGTTACCAGAGTTTTTAAAGTAAATTTTTATATTGTTCTTTCTTAAAGTAGTTCCTTTAAACAGTAAATACTTCTTTAAAAAAGTATTAATTTGTTGTTGTACTTCTTTGCGTAGAGGTCATTACATATCCTCTTTGGGTCTAAAGTGAAACATGAAAAAATAGAATGACTTGTGCAACATCTGTTACCTCTTGGTGTCAGGCTCCATTGTCCAGAACCCCGTCTCACCAGACATCAATCCTAGAGACCCTAACTTAAGACACCAACACTTTTGACATTTAAGATCATCCACTGTCAGAAAACTGAACCCAAATGAATGACAGTTTAGACCATCTCCTCATTGTGTTTTAAACAAAAAAAATTAAAAAATATTTTTTTCACCAATTATTTTAGTAGTGATTACGATTCAATAAAAGAACAAGACTTTGACCAATAAAATAGATTTTGGAATCGTAATTGGCATCAGCAATGTTTTATTACCTACCATGTCACCAAGAGCATTGCAGTCATATCAAAGATCTCATCTTTAGGTCTAAAGCGCCCCCCTCCAGTCTGCTGTGAAACATTATGTTCACAGGAAGCAGAAGCAGCAGCCAGTTAGGGTTCACTTCTAAACAAGATTACAGTTCAGTGAGATTACTTATAGTTCATGAATTCATGAATTCATTCCGAGTACCATGATAATCTTTGCTGTGGCTGACTCAGAGAATTGACATTTGTTCCATGGAAAATGTATTTGGCCATTGTTTAAATGAAACATTAATTTCCTTTGAGTGCAGTACCATCAGCCATATGATACGCAAACTTTTAACATGGAAAGAGATTTGTACTTTACAAGACCCTGGAAACTGCCAATGACACATTTTATGGTAAAATAAATATAATTTTGATGGTGTCAATAGGGGTTTTACCCAAACCCATCAGTGTTAAACAGTACAGCTAAAATGACGGGACTGATTCAACACTGATGAAGAGCCAAAAAAATATATCAGCAAAGCTTTTCAGAGCCATAGAGATTAAAAAAAAAAAGAAATCCATTTTGAGGGCTGTATTAAGAGATTGAAATGTTCGTTGCAAGATGAACAAGAACAGGAGGCAAAAATAAAAATGTAATTTTAGTAACTGGACAGAGATGAACCTTGGTAAAGCAAACTGCATGAAACGATTCTTGTGAAAATAATCAGTAAATCTTTTACTTGAAGCTCCTTGTTTTTCCCACTGCTGTGAACTCCTCCAAGCTCCTCTGGGGAAAAGTGATGACAGCTGCTGCCTGTTCAGTAACAGCTACCTTAATTGTACCATGGCTTCGTTTCCAGTGGTGAGACCAGAGCTGATTCCTGTTTGAATACAGAAACAGTTTGGTTTAGGTCCAACCAAGCATGAAACATTGGTTACATTTTAATTGGCTTTGCCCCTTCGGGGGCTGAAGTGTGTTATTGAGTTTATGGGTGCTGGTTCCTTGTTGTCACCTGGTAGCACATGATCGCAGGACACCAATGTGTTCATTCCTCCTCTGATTGGAGCAGTTTGTGAAGTCTACTTATATTTATCACCTTAATTTCTAAAGCTCAGAATACCTGGCAATATATATATATACACATGCATTTCATGTCTCAGAGAATGTGATTGTGTTTTCAGTTTGGGATTGACGCTTAAAATTGTGCTGCTCTGTCATCAGGAATGGAAAACCTCACGGTAAGCAGAATTTTATTTATAATATATATATATAATATATAATTATATTTATTTTTTTTTATTTTTAATTAAAAATAAGTTAAAGCTAAAGATACTGTGCACCAGTTATCCTCTAGATGGCTTTATTTTATCACCAAAAATATTTAATCTTTATTTTGTAATAAATAGTGTTTTCCTTGACTCCCTAAAATGTCCCTAGTCATACATTCATTTGTATGACAGTGTCCTTTTTTTGCACATCTTCTAATTTTCCTATTGATTCTTAACATTTTATCCAGATTTCAATTTTCTTTTATAAAATCAAATTTTGGGCTAAGCTTTTCTCCGATATCTGCCATTCATTTCATAAATATGTGTTAATGGACATTCAATACTGCTCCTGAATGTCCCGTCCTTCAGCCAGAACAATGGCGCGAGATAATGAACAAGAAGATGCAGTTTCCCCCAGAACTCATCAGTGCAATTCAGGAAGGGAAAACAGAGCTCCTATGTGGACTGTTGAAGACTGGTGATGGCATCATCCGCCAGCTGGATGAATCTGAGGACCGCCAGTGGAGAGAGGCCCTTAACCTGTCCATCCGCCTGGGCAACGAGGATGCCATGGACGCCCTCCTGCAGGGGGTCAAGTTTGATTTCCGTCAGATTCACGAGGCCTTGCTGGTTGCTGTGGACACCAACCAGCCCAGAGTGGTGAAGCGTCTCCTGGACCGCCTCGACCAAGAGAAGGGCAACAAGATGGACGTACGCTCCTTCTCTCAGGCCATCTTTGACCACTCGATTGACAACTCCCAGTTTGCCCCTGGTGTCACTCCTCTGACCTTAGCCTGCCAAAAAGACCTGTATGACATAGTCACCATGCTCACCCAAAAAGGTCACGTCATTCCATGGCCACATAAGATATCCTGTGCCTGTCTGGAGTGTCGTAACGGGCGGCAGTATGACCTGCTGAAGTTCTCCTTGTCTCGTATCAACACCTACCGTGGCATCGCCAGCCGTGCCTACCTGTCCATCACCTCCGACGATGCCATGCTCCGCGCTTTCAGCCTCAGCAGAGAGCTCCGCAAGCTCTCACAGAAAGAGCCAGAGTTCAAGGTCTGACGACATTCCTTCTATATCCCTGTTTACTGTCCACGTTGGGTGTCTCTGTTGTTGCATGACTTTGGCCGTGGTGCCTCTCTGCTGCAGCCTCAGTACCTGGGCCTGGAGCAGCTCTGTCAGGAGTTTGCCGTCGAGTTGCTGGGCATGTGTCGCAACCAGAGCGAGGTGACCATGATCCTGAACAGCTGTGGAGACCAGAGCCAGCATTCCTTAGAAGAGCAGGCCTTTGAGGAGGGGATACCCAACCTGTCACGTCTGCGGCTTGCTGTCAACTACAACCAGAAGCAGGTAGCTAGATGCAGAAACAGCTGTTACCCAGAGATGAGTAAGAGGAGAAATATACTTGATCCATAATTTCTCTCTCCCTGTCTGTGTGTCTGTTTTTCTTGTAGTTTGTGGCACACCCAATTTGCCAGCAGGTACTTTCATCAATCTGGTGTGGAAACCTGGCGGGCTGGAGAGGCAGCAGGACGGCCTGGAAGCTGTTCGTCTCTGTGGGGATCTTTCTCACCATGCCCCTCCTCTGCCTCATCTACTGGATTGCACCAAAGTCAAAGGTCACTTTGTCAAAAAAATCTCCAAATGTAGAGGTTTCTTATACTTTATGATGACATCCCACAACTGGGTAGTATTTCAAAAACAGATTTAAAAATGTCACAGACGCTCTTAAGAGAGATTCAGTTAAGAAAATATGAAATCTATGATATATGTTTGTGTTTTCACCAGATAGGAAAGATCCTAAAGATTCCTGTGATCAAGTTTCTCCTTCACTCAGCTTCTTATCTGTGGTTTCTAATCACATTACTTGGAGAATCAATAACAATGGAGTTGTATAGAGACAAATTTGCTTCCCGTCAGCAGAACATCCTGCACAGCTCTTTCCACATGGTGTGGGTTGTCGGTACGTTCACTTTCTCTCGTTCGTTTTACCTCTGTTCTCTAATGACACCAGAGAAGTCTCACGTCTGAAAGAAAGGTTGTTATTCAGGCTCATAGTATTCTGTTGCGTGTAGGATTCTTCTGGTATGAGTGCAAGGAAGTGTGGATCGAGGGTCTGCGGAGTTACTTCCTGGACTGGTGGAACTGCTTGGACATGATGGTGCTCAGCATGTACCTGGCGTCGTTTGCCTTACGTGTGCTTATCATGCTCAAAGGTTACTTCCTCTGCCAGGATCATATCAGCACAGAGGACTGCATTTATTTCACCCAGACTGGTGAGAAAATGAAGTCACATTATTTGTCAAAATTGACCGTTCGAGGTCTTTTTAAGCTGCTAATGCTCAACAAGTCTGTTGTTGTGTGACATATTCCTGCAGTGCGTGAGAACTGGCATCAGGAAGACCCCCAGCTGATTGCAGAGGTGCTGTTTGCAGTGACCAGCATGTTGAGTTTCACACGACTGGCGTACATCCTACCGGCCCACGAATCTCTGGGAACACTGCAGATCTCCATAGGAAAGATGATTGACGATATGATGAGGTACAAGCACTTTTCAGTTTGCCTCCTGCATTATACATCCGAATATCTGAATATTTGTCATTTTCTGGAAGAGAGTTCAGGGTGCATGACAGATGTTTTTATTATTATTATTGTTATTTTTTAGATTCATGTTTATATTGATGATCATTGGAACAGCCTTCCTCTGTGGCATCAACAATGTCTATGTTCCTTATGTCATCTCTCCACATCTTGGCAGGTAGGAATCTGTTCTGACTCTTTGATGATACGAGTAGATGAGTTCACATAGCTAGAATGCATAAGCCGTTTTAAAGGAGTAGTTTGAAATTTTGGGAAATATCCTAATGGCTGTGAGTTTGATGAGAGGATTGATTACCACTCTCATCTCTGTTCTATGATTGTGAAGGTGGAGCCAGCAGGCAATTAGCCTAGCTAAACAAAAACACAGGAAGCAGTGGGAAAAAAACTAGTCCAAAGCTAAGAGAAGCCCCCTTTCGGCAGCTCTAAAACTCACTAAGTAACATGCCTAAAATATGTGTTAGTTTAATCTGCACAAAACTGAAAATTAAAAACGTTAATTTGGGGTTTTAATGGGGATGTACATGCTGAACAATTTCTTGGCTGGCAGCAGTGACTTCCTGGAAACTTGTTGTCACTGTGCGGTTTCCAGGCAACCAATGGAGACATATCTAAGGGATTCTTATCAAAATATTTGATTTACATATATATTTATTCAGTTTTTGTTTTTGTTTTTTGAGTGTTTATACTCACTGTATTTGTGATTTTTATCTACAGTGAATCTATTTAATCATACTGATTTCAATGATGTACAAAAATTGTCTTTTTGAAACAAACATTTGTCAACATTGTCATCGTGACAACACTCTCCACTGCACTGATGCAGGTTTAATGAGACCTTCCACTTCTTATTCTGGACCATGTTTGGTGTGGCCAATCAGGACTATGTGGACATGCCGCAGTTTGTATTAGCAGAGTTTGTAGGAAGGATTCTGTATGGCATCTTCACTCTCGTCATTGTCATCGTCCTGCTCAACATGCTTATTGCTATGATCACCAACTCGTTTCAGAAAATTGAGGTAAAGAGAGATTTTTATGTCACATCTGCAATGGAAATAGAAACCCTACTGATAATCACTAAAATATCCACATTTTTATTTAAGGATGATGCAGATGTTGAGTGGAAATTTGCCCGATCAAAACTGTACCTCAGTTATTTCAGAGAGGGCCTCACCATGCCTGTGCCCTTCAACATCATCCCCTCACCCAAAGCCATCTTTTACATCTTAAGGTGAGTTCTAAAACTTCAAGACACTTTTAACTTGAAAAGACACATCATTCTTTTTGCTGTTTTTTCATTCATTCATTTCAAATTCTGTTCCAGGGACATCTTCAGACGAATCTGCTGCTGCTGCCGTTGTAATTCTGAGCAAAACTACCCTCCTATAGCATCTATGGTAAGTGTGTGTGTTTAATGTGTGTTTAATGCTCTCATGCAGGAGTCAGTGTGACTGTATTGAAAGAACTGTTTCATTCTACACATTTTTTGCCACTTATGCTCTGTGCTGCAGTATATGACATTAAACATGTTTTATGCTGTTTGTATTATGTAATAAGTCCAATGATAAGGGATCTGAAGACAGCCAGTTTCCTTACCGGCAGCAAGTGATCAGGGCTCTGGTGCAGCGTTATATTGAGTCAGCTCGCAGGGAGTTCGAGGAGACCAAGAGGAAAGGTAACTGTGACACTGGTACCAGTCTGTCAGGGCTAAACACTCATAAAGCAATGAATTAAAACCTCCTCACACACCTAGCTTACTTGTGCATAGCAGCCCCCTTCTCTCTTCCATTTTTCAAGTTCTTCTCTTGCAAATAAAGTCTAAAATGATAAATAATATAAAAGTCATACTATTGAATGACAAATAATATTTGCTTTCATGAAATTAAAGGGCGTCACCAGATCAGTGTCATATGGGGAAATTTTTTATCAAAAGATTTATTTTTAAAAAACAGCATAAAATGAAAAAGAAATGAATTTTTTTTTCCAGATTAATTCACAAATCCTTTTTTCATATTAAATGTTACATGTGATTATCTAACATATAAATATTTATGTATTTAATATTGAACACTTTGGGGCACTGGGCAATTTTCAAGAGAATCATTGACTTTACAGAAGAAGTAAACAACTTTGATATTCAAATTTTTTGAATTGAAATAATAAATTAGAAATTATACTACTGCTCTGCAAAACAAGTTATATGAACCCGTAGAAAAAAAAAGATCATTAATTATTTACAGCAGTGTGCCTCCTGTAATTATGCATTTGAACCAAAAAGTCACACTTAGATTCAATCTCCCAGCCGGCAGTGGTTTAATAGGACTACTTTTAATTCAAATTTCTGAATGCTATGTAGTGATTGGATTATTGTCTTCCCTCAGATATCGGTAATCGCATCACCGAGCTGAGCAAAGCAGTCTCCAGGATGCACAGCGATATGAAAGTGGTCCAGCAGCTTCTTTTGGATGATGGACACATTGCAAATGATTCATGGACCAAGGATGGTTCTTCCATACTGGGGAAATACATCATTGGTGCCAAGAACAATTTCAGAGGTTTTAACAGTAGACTAGAGGGCACAAGCACATTACCTAAAGTGACAGTGCACCATGAAGAGGAAGATGAAGATACAAAAAAGGTTGACTCAGATACAAAGCAGGAGTCAGACACACAGCAGAATCAGGTGGGTGAATGTGGAATAGAGGAATCAAAGCAGGTGACAGACTTTGATGTGGTAAAGATGGAGGAAGGCAGAGCTAAAGCAGAGGTAGGAGGTGATGAAAAAAAGGATCAGGTGGAAGCAGAAAAAAATGATGATACTGAAAATAAAGTGAAAGAGGAGGGGACAGCAGGAACAGGTTTTAATGATAATCTAGAAAGGACAAAAGTTGAGGCTGCACAGGATGAGGTTGGAAAAAAAAGGGAAGAGGAGATACTCATGGGGGCAAATGTGGACGGTAAACACACAGAGGCAACTACTGAACAAGCTTGGACCGTCAAAGTCAGCAATGAAAGGACAGATGTACAAAGATTAGTAGACAAGTTCAAAGACATAGAGCTGCAAGAAAGAAAAGTGGAGGCAGGGTGGACGAAGGGTAGAAAGTCCGAGCATGATTCAAAAGATGTGTCTGATGTCAGGGAGAGCAACAAAAAACCTGGAGCGGAGAAAACCATTCCCTCGCCAACAGGCAGCAGCAGTTCCAGGGACACGGGCTTTGGTTCACAGGAAGGGGAGGGATCGATTGATGGGTCACTGGTGAAACCGTGACCTTGGCGATGTCCCATTTAAAAGATGACACTGATTTTTTCATGGATTATAAGTAAGTTAGGGTTACAGTGCTAATTAGGTTGTAAAAGTAGTGACCACCTAATACTGCAAAATATGGGGGGTGACTTTCATTTTTCTGATTACAAGTTCATCATTGCTAGGTCTAACTGCTCATTCACACTGGGTCACCCTGTTCTCCTCACTGTCATTTACTAAGTTCACTTTTTAACAGTATCTGTAAGTTACTTTGGTTTCATGTTAACAAGAAAATAAACTTTTTGTCAATTGCACAATAATATATTTTTTTTTTTTGTAAATCAATTAAACACTTTAAAATGACATTTGGCTCTGTCATGAACTTAATGTAGTGTAGGGGAACATTACCTCTGTGTTGACTGAGGTTATGAATGAATGTTGCCTTAGTGTTCCTTTTCGGTAGTCGGCAGACCTAGACATAATGCTGCAGCATGAGAGTAAAGGTCTCAGCTTTCATCACACAAGCTGTTCCCCTGGGGCTGTATCTATGAACACATCGGTTCATTAAGTTGTCACCTGCAGCATTTGCTGCCCCAAGGCAAACTGTATCTAAACTCCTCCAATGGAAAAACACCTGGGCATGTAGCCCTTTGTTGCAGTATTGTTCAACTAATGTCATCACCATTTCCCTTTTCATTTCTGGTGCTGTCAGCCTGTTCTTTCATCCTTATCTGACAGCTGAGCTCAGCACAGTTGAAACATAATCCAACATTTTTCACCAGCTAAAATGTATTTATGTCTGCCTGGCATGTTGCATCACTAGTCAATGGCAATCACCATCCTGTTAGAGCAGCTGTTCCTAGTAAACAAGAAATAATAAGATTTGCATGCTGAGTTCTTACAGATTTTTCTTTAAAAAAACCTTAATTCTTGCTTCAATGACTGCTGGTGTAAATAGCATATGGATGAATCCATAAAGCACATATTGTATATGCTTAGGCTCTGAGAGATAAAATTTACATTCTTGACAATAATGTAATAATGAGACTTAAATTAAGACCCTTGCATTACAAGTTTAATATCCCACAGACTTAAAATACAACATGGAGTTCATTAATGTGATGCATTTATTACAAAACTATAGTTATAAAACAAGGTAAGGGTGACTGTTAATTCATTGCACCCTATTAATTCTATACATACAGCATACACAGCATGATGAAAATTCAGCAAATATTAAATAAAAACTGCAAAGATTTGTGACTCAAAGACAGTGGCATATGTAAACGCCTTGTTACAATATCATATACAAATAAAAAGCACCTGATGTTTCAAAAATTACATTTTGTTATCGGGAAAGCTTGTGGTTAAAGGGAAGTGCTCTTGTCTGACGGGATGTTTCACTTAGGAGCCACACATCAGGCATTCATCTTTGTTCGCTAAGGAACAGACCATGGCAGCAGTGTTGCGCTCTTTGGTCTCCTCCTCCACACTCTTGGCTGACTGGGCCTCCTTTAATTTCTCCTTGTTAAGGGTGAACTGAATGGGATTGGCAGCAGGCTTGGTTCGTAGGTAGTACATTCCAGTTTTCAGGCCCTGCAGAGAAAAAAAAAATACAAGCTTTAAGATGTTTTCTTGGACTTATGATGCAGCATGCATCAAGCCTGCGTTTCCACAGTCCTGACTTACCAACTTCCAACCATAAAAGTGCATGCTGGTCAGTTTGCCATAGTTTGGCTCTGCAATATGGATGTTAAGGGACTGGCTCTGGTCAATGTAAGCACCACGATCTGCTGCCATCTTGAGGACAGTCTTCTGGGAGATTTCCCACACAGTTTTATACAGCTGCTTCAGGTCATCTGGGATCTCTTCAATATCCTGTGGACAAGTTAGAAATTAAAAAAAAAAGTTTAAATCACAATAACATTTAGATCAGTGATAATAATAATTTAATCAGTTAGGATTTTGTTAAATGTGACGCTTTACCTGAATGGACCCGTTTTGAGCAATCAGCAGGTTCTTCATTTCATCGTTCCACAGACCTCTTTCAGTGAGGTCCTTCAGCAGGTGAGGATTCACAATCTATAGGAGAGGCAGAGATGACACTTAGCAACGCACATGACTTTATAGGCAGAATTCAGCAGAAAACGGCGAATGCATTCAGTGCTGACCTGAAACTCTCCCGAGAGGACCCTGCGGGTATAGATGTTGCTGGTGTATGCCTCAATGGACTCATTGTTGCCCAGGATCTGGGCAGTGGAAGCTGTGGGCATTGGGGCCAAGAGCAGACTGTTCCTCACACCATGCCTGAGAAAACATAGGGCCGGGGGAGGGTGCAAATCAGCAAGTTAGGGATGAGCTACAGTCTCCACAAACAGTAGATATGACTTGAAAAATACCAAAAACAAGGAGGCATCCAGGAGGACCTACTTGGCAATTTTCTCCTTCAATGCGTTCCAGTCCCACAAATCTGTTGGGGTTTTACCCCACATGTCATGCTGAAGGATCTGGAAAACAAAATCAGTTAGGACCTGAGCCCAAACCGCCAAACTGTAGCCAAGGATGGATTTGAGATGTTGTCAAAACTACTGACCCCCTTGCTGACAGGAGAGCCAGCATAAGTTTCATAAGTGCCGAGCTCCTCTGCCAACTCACAGCTGGCCTCCAAGGCAGCGTAGTAGATGGTCTCAAAGATCTGAATGTTGAGTAATTGGGCCTCTGGGCTTTCAAAAGGATGACGCATAAGGATGAAGGCATCAGCCAGACCCTGCACACCGATTCCGATTGGCCTGTGACGCTTGTTGGACTTCTCAGCCTGTAAAGCAGGACAGAAGATCCATTTGTTAACACTGAGCACACTAGACCTGGCTGCATGGTTAATACAGAAGCAACACTGGACAAGAAAGCATACCTCAGGCACTGGGTAGTAGTTGATGTCAATAATCTTGTTCAGGTTTTTGACGATGACTTTGGTGACAGAGGCAAGCTTTTTGAAGTCAAAGGTCTTTTCGGGGGTGACATACATGTTGAGGGCAATGGATGCCAGGTTACACACTGCAACCTGAGTTGAAGAAATAACAAATACATATTAAAATAAGTATTGACAAACTAATGTTGGGTTCAAATAAATTTTACAGAAACAACAAACTATATCTATGGCTGCTAACACAATATCTCCATCCCCTCACCTCATCTTTGCTTGTGTACTCTACTATTTCTGTGCATAAATTGCTGGATTTGATCGTGCCCAGATTCTGCTGGTTGCTCTTCCTGTTGCAGGCATCCTTGTAGAGCATGTACGGTGTACCAGTTTCTGTCTGTGACTCGATGATGGCATACCACAGCTGCTGAGCCTTCACCACACGCTTAGCCCTACCCTCCTTCTCATACCTGAGGACAAACGGGGTTTCATGGGACAAGTTAACACTGACAAATTGAGCCATTTCTTGAGAACAGGGTTTGGTATGCTGATCTTACCGAGTGTAGAGCTCCTCGAACTCCTCTCCCCAGCACTCCTCTAATCCAGGACATTCACCGGGGCACATCAGAGACCAGTCCTGCCAGAATAGCAGTGATACATAAAGACTTTTACCAAGACTGTAATGTTCAACATTTAAGCAGGAAGCCTCAGGATATCAAAGTCAACAGGAGGGGGAGGGGATAAATAAATAAATTTTAAAAATAGAAAAAAATAAAAATAAATAAATCATAGAATACAGAGCGAAATTCAAGATTTAACCCATGTGGGATATGAGTTATTGTGGTGAATTCATCCAGTAATTACCTGATTGCTTTCCACTCGTTTCATAAAGAGGTCTGGGATCCAAAGGGCAAAGAACAGGTCTCTGGCCCTCTGCTCCTCTTTACCTGTGTTCTTCTTCAACTCTAAGAACTCAAACACATCGAAATGCCACGGCTCCAGGTAGACAGCGAAGGCCCCAGGTCTCTGAACAGGCGAACATATAAAGTCAGGTGATTATCAATGGTAAGCAAAATTTTAGTGTTGTTGTAAATTTTATTACCTACCTTGTTGCCACCCTGGTCAACATAACGTGCTGTATTATTGTACACCCGAAGCATAGGAACCAGCCCGTTGGAAGTGCCATTTGTCTGAAATACACAAACCCCTTTAAGTAATATGAAAAATGACATGGTTTAAATTAAAAGCTCCTCTATATCTCCTTGATTTGACTCTCTGTAATGTGTATTTTGCTCACCCCAGCAATATAGCTGCCTGTTGCTCGGATACAGCTAACTGCCAATCCAATACCTCCAGCTGATTTGGAGATTAGGGCGCACTGCTTCAGTGTGTCGTAAATACCATCAATGCTGTCATCCTTCATGGATAGCAAGAAACAACTGCAAACACCAACAGAAAGTAGATCAGGATTTTTTTTTTTTAGGATAGAGAGCCTCAGACATTTGATTAACGTTGCTCAGGGCCTACAAATGACAACATTTTTGTAGTTATTACCTGGAGAGTTGTGGCCTGTTGGTGCCAGCATTGAACAGTGTAGGTGAGGCATGGGTGAACCACTTCTCTGACAGCAAGTTGTAGGTCTCAATGGCTGCATCGATGTCTCCTTTATGGATCCCGACCGCCACTCTCATTAGCATGTGCTGGGGTCTCTCAGCAACTGCACAAGCAGAGGTTGAATAGCAATCAGACAAATAATAAAAAACATCCAAACAATACAAGACATGCTTCTCAAGAGGTATTAGCATGAATAAATACATTAATAATAAAAATAATGCTGAGAAAAAAAAAAAAAATTCTCACCTTTGCCATTAATCTTCAACAAGTACGATCGCTCAAGAGTCTGTTGGAGCAAAAGACAAATACAAATTAAATACCAAGGATCTGAGAGAGAACTCAAGTATTTGACTCAAAAAAAAAAATAGAAAAATAGAAATTACCTTAAACCCAAAGTAGTTGTAAGAGAAATCTCTGTCGTAAATGATGGCTGAGTTGAGGCGCTGTAAACAATAGAGGATGTTATGTTGATAAATGCAAAACATAATAACAGGAACTTAAAAATTGAAAAATGAACAAAAAAATATAATCAAAGGTGACGTACAGCCTTGTTTTCAAGGACAATGTCAAGTGTCTCCTTGGAGATCATAGGAGAATGGCGTTTATTCAATGGGTTCACGTAGTTGTACAGGTCTTCCATCACATCTACAAAAGCAGAAAAGCAAACAAACTAAAAATAATCAGTAAAAACAATTTAATCACGTCAACAAGTTTACAATGAATCATGCCAGTGTTTCCTGCACTGTCCTATAGCAGAAGACACAGACGATCAACATTTCAAAAAAATTATAAATTTTAATGTATTATTTTTTTAAAATGTTGATTAGTTGATTTTGTTGATTTTAATGAAATCAACCTTAAAATTTTAGGAAATAAACTCTATCAATAGTGTTATTTATTTAAATGCTGTAATAATTAATAGTTATTTATTTAGATGTAATTATAATGACACAAATCATACAACTCGTCATGAGAGGTCTGTTTTTAATGATAACTTAACACCTTAACTCACCACTGAATACTTTCTTGGTCTCTTTGTGCAGGTTGGACACAGCTATTCGTGCAGCCAGGATCGCATAGTCAGGATGTTTGGTGGTGAGGGTGGCAGCGGTCTCTGCTGCCAGAGTGTCCAGCTCCACAGTGGTGACCCCGCTGTACAGACCCTGGATCACCTTCATTGTGATCTGGGTCTGCAGAAACCGAGATAAAGGGTTAGGCCACACATGGTAGAATACCGGTGGTCTGAAGTTAGCCTGCAACCTCAGACCACTTCTTTCTTTTCTTGGGCATTTACGGGATTTTGGTAAATAATGCTTCAAAGTGCTTTGAACTTACAGGGTCCACGAAGTCAGAATTGAGTCCATAGCAGAGCTTCTGAACACGAGAGGTGATCTTATCAAAGGTAACTCCCTCCTGGCGGCCATCTGAAAAGCACAATAAATAATTAATTAGTAATCATCCTCTCAGGTGGTCATTTTCTGGAGTACAGCAAATTTCCAGGGTAGCTGATGAATATAATCGCAGGGGTAAACACAACAGAACAATCAGCTGTTCACCGTGTCCTCCGGGCTGATGGTTGGTTTAGATGGAGCCCGCAGTGAACACCTGTCCCTCCAGCTGTAGGAGTTCACCTCGCCGCTTCGCGCCATTACAACAGATGCCGATATCTGCCGACAATAACCCTCCTATTACTATATAAACGGAAGTTTGTGGAGGCCTTTATTAGCACCAGCGGCCAGAAGATGTTTGACATTTCGACTGGGCCGCTGCTATATAGAAAGTTCGCTCATCACTAAGTTGTATTCGAAATGAAGATGGAGCAGAAAACGAGAACCAGCCGACTGAGGGACATAAACACAGCCTCTCTCCGTCCACGACTCTTTGTTGGCTCTTTTTTTTTTTTTTTTGTATGTGTCTCGACGGAAATAAACCGCACAAAGAAACAAACGCCGCATTTTAACACGAATTTAACGCGAAACTGCGCTGAGGATCGTCTAAAATACGCCAAAGCGTAAAAAGCCGTCCGGGGGTTTGTTTTGAACATCTCCCGCAGCCCAGCGCCGCGTTATCTGACAGCGGGAACAGCGAAGTTAGCAACTCTTACCTCGCTTAATCACATGCATGTTGGCAGCTGGTTTCCACGGACGGTCGTCGTCGCTTTCGTTTTCCGCTGGAAGCGAATCAAACTGGTGCGTTTATAGCAGGTTATTACAAAGAAAGAGGGACGATCGGACGCGGTCGAATCTGGAACTGAGGGCGCCAACAGCCCCGCGGGCCGGTTACGGCGCTTTGTGTCGGCGCCTCGGCCAATCGGAGGAGACTCCGGCGAACCCGCCGACCAATCACGGTCCGCCGCTCCGGCCCGTTTCATAACTTCCGCCCGGCGTCGCCGTCCGAAATCTGGCGGGATATTTGCAAACAACGGGTCTTTATGTGCGCGTCGTTTCTGCCCCGTCGTTTCTGCCCCGTCGCTTCTGCCCCGTCGCCGTCGGGGACGGTTCATGTGCGGCGGTGGTCGCAAAAAGCGAGTTTCGGCAACGCCACAAACAACCAGGCGTGAGTGTCGCTGAAGTAATAAACGAGGCGTCGCTCGGTATCCGATGCATTTCCTCCAATAACTACCGCGATGCCTTTTAAATCTAATACACACACAGAGAGAATCTGAAACGTAAATAACCAGGCGAGTCTATAAATCAGCTGTGAGTCCCGTTAGGATGTTAGAGTAAGAGTGATACCACCGAGGTGACATCCATCACAATGATGATTATCAGCCAGCTCCGGTAGCGCATCGGGGCCACGACATATATAAAAAATAAATAAATAAAAAATGTAATTAGTTTAAAGTTGGGGCAAAGTGTAAGTACAGCAAGTATGATGGTGTGTTTATACTTAAGAAATCCCCTGTTACAAGCAAAACTTGAAACTTTTATTTTTCGCATTTATGGATATTTTTGCAATTCAGTTTTTGAAAAAATGTTAGTCTGAGTGATTTTTTTTTTTTTTTTTTGCATTCATCATCCCGAAGAGGTAAGTAACTCAGTACATTTACGCGAGTACCGCGCTTATTTGAGGTACTTGAGTATTTCTATTTTATGCTACTCTATTCATCTAGTTCAGGAAACATTGTACTTCTTAATCCACTGCATTTTTGATAGTTTTAGTAAATATTTACTTTGCAGATTCAGATGATTAATTATTAATGTAATTTAAAAAGGATGTGCTGTCATGGAAAAAAACTACACCGGCAGTGCATAGTTTTTAAAATAAACGCGACCTTTACCAACTGCAACATTAAAGTGATACTCACACATTAATATACTTTTAACGTATTTTTATTGAGTACTTTTACTACTGTTACTTCAGGTATAATTTGATGCTAGATTTCGAATGCGTGACTTTTATTCGGCGCATTTCCAAACCGTTGTATTGCTCTTTTTCATTTGTCAACAACCTGAGTCCTTCTTCTAATTTTTTACTCACTATTCAGTTTTGCCGCCTCAAAGGCACATCAAGTTTTATTTAGGGTTAAAGTCAGTTCACCGTCCAGCCTCAGGTGTAACGTGCAAACCTTGGCTTGATTTCAGAAAGATCGACTGACAGAAACTCGGGTTTACTTTTTGACCTAAATTATCCTCCAGCTTTATTTTGAAGGGACGAAGAGCCGACCAAAACCAGAAGTGACCTTCCTTGGTTTGTTGCTAATGCTAATGGACCCGGAACCGTAAAGCGGCACTCAGAAGATGGCCGGAGTGTTTGAGGTGGAGGTTGATGGTGTAGAGCACGACCATGGCCTGGAGCATCACGACGAACCCAACCAGGTGAGTGCAGTGGGCCACGCCGACGCAATATTACAGGTAGATGGGAGTTATCTTATACATGGTTGCTAGCTGGCAGCTTAGACATGTGTTAGCTTGCTGCTCACGGGTTTAGCATAAGCAGCTAGCCACCGCTACACGGCCATCTGTTATCAAGCAGAGTTAAGGTGCCTCGATAAGTGCATTGTACATTGAACATAACTGGTTTCGCTTCGTTCAACAAAAACAAGGCTGCGAGCCATTTACCAATGCTAAGCTAGCTATCCGGCTAACGTTCAGGTCATGCTTTTATCTGGTTGGCCTAGCTGTGATGTTACTTTTCAAAATAAAATCAGCAATTATTAGACCTTCTTCCACCCGTACACACTACTGCGGCCCATAAATGTCTGATAACTCGAATTATCGCCTCTACAGATAATGGTGATGTGGCCGATCGGGTGAAAGGTCACCTACTGCCTCTTCTGCGCTAAGAGCCAAGTGGCTCTAAATGTCAGCGGAGGCATCCAAAGTATTGCCTGTGTGATTTCGGTCTTCTGCTCACACCAAACCTAAACGTCAAACTGATGCTAGTGCAGGTTTTTACAAACTTCAAAATGCTAATAAATGATCTGAAACCAGTGTTTAAAGCTGCCAGAGTCTGGAATGTGAGGTTTAACTAGTCAATGTGCAGTAGGGGCAGAATAGCTGCATGGCTGGCATCAGAATAGTCAGACAAAATACACAGTAGATCCTTGTGTTTGAGCCACTGATGATCAAGTGTATCAGTTTTAATTAAAATCTGTAACTAGGGGACTTTTAATTGAGTGTGGAGAGACTTTTTGTGTTCAGTGTACCATGGATCAGTAGCTAAACACAATATTGGTTACCAGGATCTAAAACACTTTAATGATGACTTAAAAGGAATCCCGGTTGCCAATGTACACAGCAGGATGTGTGATTTGAGCCTTGTCACACAAAAATTTCAGCTCCCTGTACGAGCAAACCTAGGTGTTTCAATTCAGATTGTTCTTTAGCTCAGTTAATTGGTATGCAGTGTAAGATATAGGGGTTTAAAGCCAACTGTGCGAGATTTGATGCCCAACGCAGTAGTATAGTGTGATTATTTTGTTTTAAGAAATCAGCCATCACTCTCTTGCTATATAGCAGTCTCAGAACCTCCAATGCAACATTTACCTTAAACCAAATCATCAATGAATGTGGCTTAGAAAGACAAATGTTTTCCGTGTTCAGATGAGGTTTATACAATGCTCTCTGCCAAGTCACACTAAAGTAGTACCCCCCCTCCCCTTAAGTTTAACTTTTGCAAATGTGTGTTTGTCAAGCTGCTTATGTGGTAAAGTGTTGACAAGAATACTCTTTAAATTTTCTTTTTCTGTCTGTAGTTCGATGTGTCCAAGCTCTCACCAGAAGAAAAGTGGAGGTTAGTGTCTTTACCACAATTTAATTGGATCATGCATTTATTTTTGTAACACACATATATATGTGTGTGTGTGTGTGTGTGTGTGTGTGTGTGTGTGTGTGTGTGTGTGTGTGTGTGTGTGTGTGTGTATGTGTGTATATGTGTGTGTGTGTGTGTGTATGTGTGTATGTTTGTGTGTGTGTGTGTGTGCGTGCGCATATGTATAATGTGTGTATATATGTATGTATATATAATGTGATTATTTTCTGTCTTCTCCTTACAATGATCTTTATTCATTAATACACAGAGAAAGAAAAAAGATTAGGTTTAGAAGCTTTTTTATATTCACTGTTTACTAAATAACAATGAATCAGGAAATGCAGTGAACTGTGAGAAAGCACTCTGTCCTGAGAAGCTGCTCTCACCCACATTAAATCTATTGCCTGTCTCTTTTTTGTGTTTATAACATGTAGTTTGACCAGGGGCAGTTTCTGGTTTCTGGGCATTAGAGTTCACGTTTCAAACAGTTCCTAGTCATTGCCATTGGCAGACACTAGTGTGTAGAGATGTCTAATGTAGCTTTAATGACATGCCTATCCAACATTGCGATTAATCATTCAACCGATGGTGGTTGGCTATGCAACGTGAGTTGAGTATGTTCTTCTTTTTCCACAGGGTGGAGCATGCACGAATGCATGCCAAACACAAAGGCCATGAGGCCATGCACGCAGAGATGGTGCTCATCCTCATAGTCACCCTTGTTGTCGCCCAGCTAGTCCTTGTGCAGTGGAAACAGAGACATCCAAAGTCATACAATGTAAGACACACAGGCAAAATGTTTGCACTTGTATATGCAAAGTCTGGAAATACCGTCATATAAAGACACATGATTAAAAGAATTAGTATGTTTTGGATAGAGACACAGTTTAAGTGTTAGCTAGTGGGATTTCTGTATATGTGTGTGTGTTTGCATTAAATGGAAAGAAAAGGGTAAGAGAACATGTACTAACACAGTGTTGTCACTCAAGAGTCTGCATTGTCTTTTATTTTATCAGTCTGACAGTACATGACTCTATCAGTACTTGTTTCCTAAGTTAAGGACAAAGTTGGTATTTTCTTTCTTTTCCCAAGCTATCCAAATATGAAATGTTGTCAGTAGTGACTCTGTTTATCTTTGATTTACATGCATCTACTGACATTTACACCCTGCTGTCTTGTAGCTGGTGACACTGTTCCAGATGTGGGTAGTTCCCCTCTACTTTACTACCAAACTTCACTGGTGGAGGTTCCTGACCACATGGTTTATCTTCTCTGTGATCACAGCGTACATCTCCTACCGTGCCACTCGTAAGCCGCTGGCCTGCACCACACCAAGGTATAACCATCATTTACACTTAACCATGCCCTGCAAATGAAAAAATCTGACTCTTCATAAATGAGGATTTAACTCTCCATATCTTATTCTGACATGTTGTGGAAAATTCCTTTGTTTGGCTCTGTAGATTGGTGTATAAATGGTTCCTACTTCTCTACAAGATCAGCTATGCCACAGGAATAGTCGGCTACAGTGTTGTCATGTTTACACTTTTTGGTATTAACCTAATATTCAGGTATGTATTATCAGTTCTAAAACATCCATTGGTGCTAAATGAACCTCTTTTTTCACCTTTTGTCTTATTTTCCTAAAGTGAGTGTTCAGTTAAAAAACTGATAATGAACTCTAGGTTGCTGTTGACAAGAGTAGCCATCTTTTGAAACTTGACATTTTATTTTTGATTTCAAACTATTTTTAACAGCCTTTTTGACCACTACTCCCACCACTTTAAAATAGGGTTTTACATTTTTTTTCCTTTATTTTCTTCATATAATGACGTACAAACGTACAGTTATTACAGAACCTGCCATTTAGAGAAAGAAATTACAAATTTGTCTTCTGTCTATTCATAATACTGAGACACAGACAAGAAACAGCCTTTACTTTTCCTACTTCGAGTCGTACCTCCAAAGGAGGCTCTCTGTTAAAAATGGGTAGATTGAAAGAAATCCTCGGCATTTTAGGGAGAGCTGAAACAATTAGTTAATTGTCAGTCCGAAAATTAATATACAAATAGTTTGATAATAGATTAAATTAAGTTATTTTAAAAAAAAATTGTTGTCCTCATATGTGAACATTGTCTAGATTTCCTCATCTTCTATGATCGTAACGGAATGTCTTCAGATTTTGAACTGTTGCTCAGTCAAAATAATATTTGAAGATTTCACCTTGGGCTTCGCAAAATTGTGATTGATAACAATTTTTTTTTTTTTTTTTACATTTTATAGATCAAATCACTTATTCGTTAATCAAAAAAGGTATTTAACAGATTAAAAATAGGGAAAATAATGGATATTTACTGACATAATTCTAAATGTGGCTTTGGCCAATATAGATATACCCTGTCTGTGATGAGATTAAAATTAGAGGAACTAGGCGGAGCTTTAAAATGATCTTGTGGAAGACGCACAAAAGCAAGTCTGCTCATTAGGGCTCTTGAGTGAACAAAGAGCTACGTACACAGGAAACTGTAGCTGTTTTGCATGTGTAATAAAGCTCCAGACCAGCCTGGACATAGTTCCCTAACTAGGAGACTTTCTTTTGAGTTTTCTCTCTTGAACTGTAGCTCAAAGAACCTGTGACAGCCTTCCAGGGTTATATCAAGCAAATTCAGTTTCTTTTCAGTACTGTTGACTATTTAAATCAAACTTGTCTTGCTGGTTTTAAAGATAATGTAGATACTGAGCAGTCAGTTTATTTATTGACAAAGACTCCTCAATAAGATCTGTTATTTAATACATTAGTTTAATGAGGCTGTACCAAGGTGCACCTTCTAATTTATGTAATTTGTAGCACCAGACATCCCTTACTACACTTAAATTAGGTCATATGGGTCTATTCCGATGGTTTTCAAACCAAGTGAATCGAAAATGTTACATATGCACTATTTTTCACAGTAAAAACAGGGAGTTATTCTGATAATTATCAACTTCTTAACTGATGAAACAGTGTGCTGTGGGGTTGTCTGTTTTGTCTAAAGAACAATGTATGCTTTTTAAAAAAAACAAAACATCACAACAAACACAAATGACATGTTCTAATATTTTCCACTTCCCACCGAGAAAAACCATGTACTTTTGATACTTCCTTGCCTTTGAGACAGATCGTTGTGCTAGACCTCTTTATTTACTGAGGTAGCTGATTTTAGCTTTTGCTTGTGAGTTTAAATGTCTTCTAAAAAAAAAAAAAAAAAACTTTCAAAGCATTTTAAGGTGTTTTGGCCTCTTATATTAGCATGACATGAACAGCAAATAGGACATGTCTGTCAAATAAACTAAACAAAAGTTGACGTTGAACACAGTTGCAGGAAGATTAGCCAGAGCCATGATTTCCACACTGTGCTTTCTCTGTCCAGGATAAAGCCAGAGGATGCAATGGACTTTGGTGTTTCACTACTATTCTACGGTCTGTACTACGGTGTCCTGGGAAGGGACTTTGCTGAAATGTGTGCAGACTTCATGGCTTCAACTGTTGGGGTTAGTGAACTGCAGACACTGTATGTTCATTGTAATGACTGTAAGCTCAAATGTAATATTTGACAGTTTTCTCTCCCTCTCTTTTTTTAGTATTACAGTGCATCCGGCATGCCAACCAAGCACCTCTCTGACAATATCTGTGCTGTGTGCGGTCAGCCCATCCTTGTAGATGTCAGTGAGGAAGGGATTATTGAGAACACATACAGATTATCCTGCAACCATGTGTATCCTACCTTTCAGTTACAGACATATTTTCATGCTATTATTCATGATTTTCTCTGTGAAAGAGAAGTTAAGGAACACCATGGAGAATTCCATCTCTGTAAAAGGTATACTCATGGATTTGTGTCAGAATCGTGCTGTGGACCAAAATAACAGCCCAAAGGGGAATTGACAGAGTTAACTTGACCTTTATGTCAGACTGTTGATGTTACGACTGTTTGTTCATCTGAACTTGTGTTACTTCCCCCACTATTATCTTCTGCTGCTTGTACACTGTGAAAAGCATGTGATCATATCTGGTGTGACAGGGGTTTTCTGTAGGTAATTTTCTTACCAATTTTTATATTTATTTAAAACATTTTGTAAACCTTGGCAGATTTTTTTTAGTGCTTTACAACCAGCTGCTTATACAGTTGAAGAAAAAAATTATGAATTAAACAAAATAGAAATCCCCATTTACAAATAAGAGTAGAGAATTGCATGTTGTGATTAAGAGTCAGAGAATAATTCCCCAATCTGATGTTTGATGTGAACATTAACTGAAGTTCCTGACCCTTATCTACAGGATTTTTATGCATTGCCCTGTTGCAAGATGATTGGCTCACAGGATAAGTGCATGAATAAGAGGTGCACATAATAAACTGCTTGGTGAGGGTATGTTGGAAGATATTCAAAAAGAATTTGCAGTACAATACAATTTTATATGCTGAAATATCTGCACATTTGACAGCTTTCACATTTTGGGGTTGCTGTGGCTCAGGTGGTAGAGTGGGCTGTCCACAGGCTGTACGGTTTGCCTTTTTGATCCCCAGCTCATCTTGTGTATGTGCCAAAGTTTCCTTGGGCAAGACTCTGAAACCTCAGTTCCCTCATCTGTAAGTCGCTTTGGATGAAAGCATTTGCCAAATGAGTAAATGTTCATTTAAGTTTCAAATCTTTTGCCTGATTTATTCTTTATAGTAATTGAACATCCTAGTTAAGTTTACAATTATGATTGGGTGAGGGTTTTATTTTGTTTGTTTTAATTTTATTTTCCTGAATTTACATATTAATCAAAAGTTATTTTTACCTAAACATCTTGACCATTTCTCTTAGCTTAAATTAGGCAATTAAGGTTGTTGCACAATGTCTACAAATACAATATGTTTTCATATTTCAACAAAATGCTGCCATTTCCAAAGAATTGAATTTTAGGTCTGTGTATTGGAATGAACTGTTACTCAAATACTCCTGTGCCAAGCCTTAACTTCATATCCAGGTTCCATGAGTTCTGCATAAGAGGATGGTGTATTGTTGGAAAGAAGCAGATGTGCCCTTACTGTAAAGAGAAGGTGGATCTGAAGAGGATGTTTAGCAACCCGTATCCTTCTTATGCTGTAATTCTCACGTGACCTTTACCCATTTTTTTTTTCCTGAGCTGCAATTACTTTACCCTTCTTCTTTTTTTTTCCCCACTGAATATCTTAAGAATTTCTCAGTTGATTGGTGTCATGTCTGAGATCATTTAGAATAATATGCAATGTTCATGCACAGAATGTTTAGAGTACAGGCAAAACAAGTATTTTATGGAAGACAAACACTCTGAAAGTACCTTCAAATTTAAACCCAAGTTGGCCATTTTCAGCCACAGACATCTAATCTACGTTCCAGGAAATGCAGTTATGCCAAGTTACAACAGAAGGATGTCTTTCTTGACACACCAAGGAAGTTATAACAGTTAAGTCTGTGTGAATTTTTCAGGCAGTCTCTTGCAGGCTGTTGAGAAAAAGAGATGACACATTTAAAGGTTTATGGGTTGTATGCTAAGTTCCTCTTCCTTTTTGTGGCTCACTTCAGGCAGCTATGAGAACTGCAACTCCACACACTAAATAACTGTTTAACAAGAAATTCAGAAGTGGTCTTCTTAGTCATGTGCCATCAGTTGTATGTTACAGAGGCTTTACATAGGCAAAATTGTCACCATATATTACCATTTTCTTATCACTGTTGAAAGGTTTTTTTTTGTTTGTTTGTTTGTTTTGTTTTCCTTGACCAATTTTTTATTTTAGCTGGGAAAGACCGCATGTCATGTACGGACAACTATTAGATTGGCTTCGGTACTTGGTGGCATGGCAGCCTGTTATTATTGGATTTGTGCAAGGTATCAACTACGTCCTGGGTCTGGAGTGACCTGCGACTGGCAGAAATGGACATGCACACCATACGCAGAAGATATGCACTGGCTCAAAAGACTGAGGGCCTAATTTTGAACTAAAACACCAATAAAAAAAAGTGTCTATACTTTTTTGTATATATTTATAGGCACATATTATCTGTATTTACGGTTTATCTGAATTTTAATAGTAATCTGAATTTGGATGTCTGTGTCAATTTCCCAGGATTTGCTTCACACGGCATTATACCTTGATAATTGGTTTGTGCATCCTACAGCCTAGTCAAGCGGTTCTCAAAATCATTAGAGAGGTCCTTTTTACTAATATATGTCTTAAGTGTGTGTTAATACTTAGTTATAGGATCATACTAGAGTTTTTCACCCTCATGTCAATCAGACATGAGTAATAAATATTGAATGAAAATGGGCATAAATCATTTCTAGTACCTAATATCGTTTACTTCCTGGGGACTCATTGTGCAATTGCATCACTGCATGTAATGACTCATAATGACTAGTGTGATCTGCTTTACATTGATTCCATATAATTTGAATTGAAGTGACATGGATGAGGTTTTCCTAAGTCATGCCCCATAAGGTCAGAGCCATTGACATCATGAGGGGAAAAAAGCGCTAATCAGACATGAGCAGAGGATTCCTCATACTTGCTAATATGGAACTTTCTATTACTGAATGTCAAACTGTCCCCATTGTCTCCACAGACACTCATCCTTACCAACTTGGAAAAACAGTCTTTGCTTTGACTGTTACGCATTGTGCAATATCCCACTTCATTACGTTTGGAAGAATGTCACTGTCTGCCAAATGTACTCTTCTGTATTTGCTCACACAGTAGTTGTTTTAAAGGAAAAGTTCGCTTAAATTACAAAAAGCAGAGACAAATGTTTTCAAACCTTAGCTGTAGGTTTTTATAGCCATGCAGATAGTTTTGGTTTAACTCTGTCAGCTGTTTTCTCTGGAACTACTTTCCACCAAAGAAATAGTTTCTATTAAACTGTTGACATTGTGTTCTGTGTATTATTCAGGGAAGACACATTGCTGCAATTTTTAAATCTTTTTCTATGCTGTTGGCACTAGTATCTACATTTTATTCACCTCCATTTTGTTGGGGTGGCAGCAGAAAGCCTGGTCAGATAAAAACCAAACTATATCTGCATGGCTCGATACTGCTAGATGTGAGAAAATATTTCTTTGTAATTTGGTTGATCTTTAACAGTTCTGAAAATGGCGATCCTGTAACCACAAATCATGGACCAAGATATCACCTAGTTACTTAACTAAAACTGCTTAAAAAAAATCTGACTTGATGAGGACAGAATACATCCTAGAATGATCCTTTAACTCAGTGAGAGTGCTGATGGTGCCAGTCTTATGTTAATGTGATCTGATCAACCTGAGGTCCCAAAGGGACTGTGTACAACAAGGCCAACGTGATCATTTTGTTTGGTTGTCAATGTTTTGATTAAGATCCGTTAATAAATGTCATATGGTTTAGATTTTTGTGAATTATGTTTTATCCATGCGTCCTTGAGGTTTATTTTACAACATTTAAAACCAAAAACTTAATAACTAATGACATAGGTTGACACAAATGGAATCAAATGACTGAGAGCTATGATTAAGTAAAAAAGCTTGATTTATGTAACAAAGTGTGAGTCAGTAACCCTCCAGAAACAAGATTTACACAACAAATGGGTTGTCTGTGAAGAAATCTCCATTATTGTATCTCCAACCATGATCTGTTTTGAGTGGGTGTAGGGGAAGTGAAATCTCTTTGTGTTTATATAGTAATTCCAAACAGCAGTGAGCAGCAGAAACCTCTAACTGGAGGAGTCAGTATGAAGCGATCATCTGTTGTCAAAGGTAATATTCAATAACACCAACCTATTCGCTTTCACTGCATTATGGCGTCAGCTCTTAACATATTGTGTTGCTGTCACAGCCATGGGATCTATGTGACTGCTGCTTGCAGATGGATTTAGTCACAGTATAGTTTTTTTTTTTGTAATTCAAATTGCTGTGCTAACCTAACCTTATGCTTTAGTTTCTGAGGATGGACCTCCAGAGATCATTGGGGAAGATGCAGTCTGCCTAAGAGCTCAACCAGGTAACATTTGTACCCATACAAATTACCTGCTGCTATGAAGTGTTTTCTGATATTTACAGCTTAAAGACCCTGTTGTTGGATGACAGCTCAATTGGATTTTCATTATGAATCTATAAGGTTTTCTTTATATATTTTAAAGCTGTGTTCTGCCTTACAGGTGAGCCACTTGTACTGCAATGTGAAGCATTTACAAATGGTGAAGATTTTGTGACGCTCATCTACTGGCTTGTCAATGGAAGTTTTCCTGAGGATATATCCAGCAGTGGCAGAATAGTAGAATTAGAGGAGTGAGTATTATGAATTTGATATTACCATTTTAATGGAAATCACCACAACACAGTATGTTAGCAGTTTAAGTATAATAATCCACACACAGACATCAAGTTAAAGAGTATCCATTTTTTCAAATTTAGGTCTGCAGACTGTTTTTAGAAAGCAACATAGACGATGATAGTGAAAAACCTGCAGTTAGACTGTAATGATCGTTTGTTTTAGATCAACTTTGGAGGAGGGTGCCATCATACAGAGGAGTTTGCTGTTGAAGACCGTCACCTCAGAGGACCTGAAATCCACCTTCACCTGTGTTGTGACAAACTCTATTGGAATGGCCCAAAAGCATATAAAACTAGCAGCAAAACACTGTGGTAGTGATGTGGGAAAAAAACAAAAACACTGAATTTTATCACTGTAAAATGATTTCTCTGAGCCATGTTTTATCATGTAAAATAGTCAGTTTTGATAGAATAAATGTTATGGGAATTTACTATTACATGTAACACTGTTGGTCGGGGGCTCTTCACCAAAGAAGAGTTGGATGAGGAAATGTACAAACTTAGGATGCATTTGGTTCCACGATAGCATATAATTTCCTTTGATTGCCTTCAGTGTGACTATTAATGTTACAAAGTAAATAGCAAATCCCTCTGATCGGCTGGGATGAAACATTACAGGGAGACAAAGGGCAACCGAACAGCACCTGCACAATGTTATTGCCCTCTCCTAATGTAAATCTGATGGAGCATTTTGAGGATCCACCTCTGTATCCAAGGAAACAATATCCAGAGGCAACATTTTATGAGGAGCTGAATGTACCCTTGATATTTTTTGGGAAAATATCTAAATGACTGACATTTAGATGACTTATCCACACAAAGGTCTTATAACTGCAGAATATAGATATAATATTGTGACAGTTTATTTGCTATGTTTGTGTCTCATTCTAGTGTCTGTTTGCTGGTGATAAGCCATCTTATAGTCGTATACTGTGGAAGCGTATGAAAATATACTACATAATGAGACAAAGTTGAATCAATCATTTCAGTCACAAACTCAAGTTTGCAGTGCTGATGGAAGCATGCAGTTGTTTTCCTATAGAATTATTGTGAGTTTGGACCATTTCATTCAAACAGGTTACCTTTGTCAAATGGGTATCACTGTCAGTATTTCATAACCTGTATTAAATGCACTGTGAAAATCACTATGGCTGTAATGTCATAGAGATGAACTACAGGGATTGGAGCACAGAAGTCATGTAGCTTTGTTGGATAAAAATTACAGAACTACAGCTCTTCAACATGATTACTGCCTCATATAACATTATTCATATAACAAAACATTCTTACTAACAACATCTTACTAATTGTAGTTGTGTTCAGATAAGTCATATTCCTCATGATAAGGCCGTTAAAAAGCATTTGAAAGGAATTTTAAGTCATATTTAGCCCAACAGTAGACTGGCTTGCAACACTAGCAATAATTACTAAAGTACCTCCAATATCATTGATTGTATATGCAATATATAAAAACGGGGAACAAATTTATGTAAATCCATATTAAGACACAATCACATCATCATCATCATATCTTTGAAAAAAATCAATGTCCATATCTTTGTAACTGGAAGTAAACAAGCAATTACCATTCTTAAATGCTTAAAAGCTCCATTAGTGCGTATACTTGCTGAATAGAACTGAAACATTGTAGTTTTATAGTGAAATGATTTGATGTAGTGATCAGTGTTTTAAAAGAGCCAGCTCAAGAGGATGTTGCCTCTGATGTTAACACACCCAGCTCCTCCAAGCAGCACTGCAAGTTGGCATTTCTGCCAGGATCCTGGTTTTCTCTCATCCTCTTCCTGATGAGGGTAGCAGCATCTTTGATCACTGACCCCTTTACAGAAGAGGTGCAGAATGGCTGGAGGAGCGCCAAGTTGGTCTTGAGTGCCATTCCAAAAAGAAAACGCAGAAAAATGTCCAGTTTGCCATCCTCACAGAGCAGGCTTCTGTCCACAGCACTCTTATAAAGCTCCATAGCTTTTGGTCCTTTGAACACCACCTTTAACTTTGCTGTCAGTTGCTGCTCAAAAATGTTCTTCCCCTGGTTTCTAAAGGAGAGAAACGCATAAAGGGCAGCCAGGTATTCCTGCACGGTCGGGTGGATGAAGCTCAAGACTTTCTCGTGAAACAAGACAAATGGCTTTGTGACGTATTGTGTGCACAGGCCGCAGTTAATCACTGCTTCCTCCTCGCTGATTCCAGTGTCTTTCCAGTCAGATCTGGTAATCTTGAACTGGCTTTTTTCCAACATGTTGAAGGCCAATTTTCCTAGTTTCATAATGAAGTCGCTTTCTTCATCTGGGCTACGATCTGGAGCTCTAAATGTGCGATGCTGATGTGTTAGTACTAGCACCAGCTTTGTGTACATGTAAGTGATGCTCCTGGGCAGCTCTGCCAAGGTCCCCTGTTCCCTAAATATGCGATCACACTCATCAGCAACTAGTGAGCAGAACAAAGGCAGGTGGCACATGACACGAAGAGTTTTAAGGGAGTTAACGTACGCAATAACTTGGGCTGCTTGATCTGGGTTCTTAAATCTCCTCTTAAAGTACTCGTCCTTCTCAGGTTCACGGAATCCACGCACCTCCATCTCATCATAATGTGTATCCCAAGGAATGCAGGGCTTTACCTGCGGCCGAGAAGTGACCAAGCATAGGCCGCGGTAGAGCAGCCTCCCTCTGAGGAGGTTGACTACAATAGCATTCAGGGTGGTGGGATCTGTGTGGTCACAGAGAAGCTCAGTGTTTCCAAAGTCAAGCTTCCCATTGTACTCGTCAAGACCATCAAAAACAAACATGATTTTGCAATCTTCGCATCTATAATCCTCGTCTCTCAGTTTTTTTGTTTCTGGATAGAGTGTTTGTACTATTTCCAACAGGGAGATCTTAGAATCCTCAAACTGTTTGAGTTTTCTGAACGGCAAAGGAAACAAAAAAGAGACGTGTTGGTGGGAACGCTCTTCAATCCAATCGAGGACTAACCTTCTGACTGCCATTGACTTCCCTGACCCTGCCACCCCAGTCATCATTACAAGCTTTATGTTAGAGAACAAGTTTTCATTACAAGCTTTATGTTAGAGAACAAGTTTTCAGTGCTCAAAATATCCTTGGTAGACATTTGGGGAAAAAGGCCTCCCCTCTCCCCTGCGGCGCCAAATCCTCACAGATTTCACCATATGCCCTCTTCAGAGTCTCACTTAAATCATAACGTACTTCATCTGAAAAAAGGAAAATGTGTGGAAAATGTATATCTGTATTTGTGTATATATCATCCATCTCTTTCAATTTGATTAAATTAATAGTGCTAAGACATCAAACCAGGAGTGTACTTACTTCTGATGCACAAAGTCTGAATATAGCTGACCAACTTCTTCTGCCCTATTTCCTCCAGAATGGTTTCGGTGACCTGCAAAGATGCTCCAAGGCCGTTACACTCGAGCAACCGGTCCACAAGGTCCACAAGGTCCACAGTGTCAGTGCCGTGGGGTGTAGTGTTGAATGTCTGTGGGTAACGCTTCCACAGAATCATCTTGAATCTCTTTACATTATCCACTGACAACTTCTGAAGGGTATTACTGATGGCCTGATTCCAAAAGAAGGGTGAAATTCAGTGCTGGTGCTTTCAGCTGAAGAGTGTTTAATACATGATTTCTTTCAGAGTGATGCAAATAAAGGGAAACATAAGCTGACCTTGAAAACGAATGCAACTGTCAAAGAAGGATGCCTAATCTCGTTCGGGGCTTGGATTAACTCAGGTGTGTAAGAAGGCTCTGAGACAATTTCATCTCTGCTCTTAACCCTGGTGGGGCCACTGTGGAGAGATGTAATTATATTTTAGTGTCATCTAGTATGAAATCACACACAAATGTGTTAGTGTCTTGCCATGGGTGTATTTCTTACTTGAGTATTCTCGTTTCACAGTTGTCGCTGTCAAAGGAGTAGCAGCTAGAGTACGAATCTGTTCTGTCCAGTTTCACCCTAAAATCAGGGAGACAAGAAGACTCGTAATGTAATTTCTTTTACTACAAGACATCATTACATTTCTCCTTGGATACATTATGATTAAACAAGTTACAGTATATTGATAGGCACAGCTGCTTCCTGGATTTAATGTGCTAAATGCATGAATGTATAGACTGTTTTAAACTTGGCTGAATACTTTCTCTTGTTTGTACCTCGTGGAGGATCCATTTTCATCATCCATTTCATATGAGCACGTTTCACTTGTCAATGACATGTAGCTTAGAGCTGGAGGCAAGGCCTGGTCAACAGAATGCCTGAAGGGAAAAAAACAGAGCAGAATGGAAAAAGGAAAGTTTTTTATTGCTTTGTGATCACATAGCTAACAATAACAGGTTTCTATAGCACATGTCAGAGAAGTAGTCCATTTTTAGCTTTGCTGTTCCAACTTAAACCTATTTTTTATGGTGATTTTTTTTTATTGCTGTTTCTGTTTTCTTGTTTTGTGTTTGTATTTGCTTCGTTTTTTGTAGAATCTAAGGAGAAGAATAACTACAGTATTAAAAAAATAGAATTATAAGGAGGGGGATTTATTGTGATGCATTCATCAAACTAAATCCAGGCATATAACACCCATATATTTTACTGACAGTACATGACCTGATGAAACAAAAAAAGTTCCTCTTGAGAACTGTGTGGTATCAGCCATGGACAAACAGTCTATGGTCTCTGTATCAACAGGAAGATTAGTTGTTATTTTTCTACTTAAGATATATTTTCACCATTTGCCATAAAAATACTACCCAACAATGTTAGAAAGGACCCTTAGGCTAGTACATGAAAAATCTCTCTACCAGTGGCTAATATCCATTGCACTCTGTCCCAGGTCCAGAGATGGTCTTCTCTCAGGGATGTAGTAGAGTTCATCATCTTCATTAGACACACTCTGCTGTCCTCTACCAGACGCTGCATCCCCAAGGGAAGAGCTGCCTGATGCCTCCATTTCAATGGTGTCCATCATGTCACAAAGAGGGTAAGACAATGACTAACATGACGAGCACAAAAAGGGATCCCTATATATCCAGGGATGGTCTCTGGCTGCAACCTGTCTGTACCTGCAGAAGAACAAACATGGAGGAAAACAGGATATTAGCTTGCATATTCTCTATTGGGTCTATGAACTTCACACTTTACACCACCCAAGAGTTTCATGTTTCAACTGCTGGAAGTTTAATCAGCCTGTATCTGGCCTAATGCCTGATAGTGCATCATCTTGTGAAAATATTCATGAAAGGTATCATAAATGTCCATTATATTTATTTTAAACTTACCTAGCAATAAATTGACGGCATCAAAATAATGTCTTTTTTAGTCTATATTGACATTCGCTATAAAAGTATGTTATGATTGCTTGGACTCATTTTTCTAAATTCTTACCTTTAAATACAAAATCCCATACTTATATTCAGTATGCAAACCAATAAGTCACATGCTCAACAAGTTCAAACGTTTGTTGGTAGGATCATTACAGGAAGGTTGGCTATAAGGATCAGTTAGCTATAGGGATCAGTTAGCTAACGGGATCAGTTAGCTATAGGGATCAGTTAAAGATCAGTTGGCTATAAGTATCAGTTAAAGATCAGTTGATTATAAGGATCAGTTGGCTGTAAGGATCAGTTAGCTATAAGGATCAGTTAGCTATCGGGATCAGTTAAGGATCAGTTGGCTATAAGGATCAGTTGAAGATCAGTTGATTATAAGGATCAGTTGGCTGTAAGGATCAGTTAGCTATAGGGATCAGTTAGCTATAGGGATCAGTTAGCTATCGGGATCAGTTAGCTATAGGGATCAGGTAGCTATAGGGATCAGGTAGCTATAGGGATCAGGTAGCTATCGGGATCAGTTAGCTATAGTGATCAGTTAGCTATAGGGATCAGTTAGCTATAGGGATCAGTTAGCTATAGGGATCAGGTAGCTATAGGGATCAGTTAGCTATCGGGATCAGTTAGCTATCGGGATCAGTTAGCTATAGTGATCAGTTAGCTATAGGGATCAGTTAAGGATCAGTTAGCTATAAGGATCACTTGACTATAAGGATCAGTAAATCAACTTTCCCGTTGCTCTGTTGTGAAAGTCGAGCCACATCAGTTATAAGAGTAATAAGAACACATTAACTGTAACACAGGGACCATCTTAGGGAAATCTTTAGGAGAGGGACCGGTAATTCTAATCTAACGCAGATACACTTGTTCATTTTTATCCTAAAGGAAACCGGGATGGCAAATACAGCTCACTGTTGACTTCAGCTTAACTTTAGCTTACATGACCTAGTTATGATTTTTTGGGGGGGATATTTCAACCTCACTCTTACGCCTCGACTTCTCAACGTGACACTGAGACTGTGTCAGTGGCCCAAATAAAACTAGTCTGTCCACCTGCCCAACTTAACTCTTAGTTTAACGCTAACCGAGGAGCTTAGCTCAAAACTTTGGACTCGGGATTAAACACAGACTGACGCTCCAGTAAGGCTCGAACCAGGAACCGGGCGAGTGAGCGTTACGCGGGATCATAGCATCGCTTGCATGTTAGTCTTAAATGTAAACGAAAAGCACAAGTAAATTCTTAATTCTTTAATTTATGATAACAACCGACAACTTACCCTCGGTTCAGCCCGATTCAGGAAGTTGAAGGTTCTTCTTCTTTTCTTCTACAGCCGTGTGACGACACTGCCCCCTACAGCCCCGAAGGGGGAACAACACATGCACTCAAACGTGAGACGGCGTCTCTGGAGCGCTATGGGCCGGAGTTAGAGTCGGGCGTGTGACCCGATGAGCCACTATTCAGCAACAAACTGTCTCCCAGAGACAAAAACATAAGGTTAGAAGTTGATTTACGACACGCCGAGTATGAACTCAGCATGCTCCATTTGTCATACAGGATCAAAAGTCAAAGTCTGCTTCCAGGGAGTGAAATTTCTGTTTCAGGAAACACTGAAATTCCTGTCAGTGCATGTAGTGTACACGTTTCCGTATCTGTGGACTAAAAAATATAGAACCAAGATGTTTTTCTTAAAATAAAAATTAAAAATTGATTGTGAACGCTTTATGCATTCAGATTGTTTCATCTGGTTGCCCTTTCATGCTGTGCACAACATTGTCACAGCTGTAAATTCTGTTGGTGTAATCCCTCTGTTTACATGATGTATAAAGTGAGAACTGGTTGCAGTAATCTTGGTTACGTCAAAGAGCTGGTTTTGCTTGTCCAGAAATTGGGTTTGAAGCCTTGAGATCTATAATAGAGTTCAGGAAGCATCCCGAGGACGGCCTCTGTATTCCAACTGATTAGTGCATCCACATTTAGTGTGAATGGATCAGCTCAACAATGCGTAGAAAACTCACAGAGAGTCAAGTTATGTACCATTTAATCCTGCGTTGAGTCATTGTGAATATTTAATCAGTGAAGCATAAAAGCATGAGGATACATTGTTCATAGAATGACTGTGGAGTTCAATATAGGAAATAAAGCACTTTTTTCATTCTACAAACAGAATTGGATGAAAGTACCGGTAACAATCACACTTTCATTGATCCCAGCACAGAGTACAGTTATTTTCTGAGGGAAACTTAGGTGGGAAATTTTCCGAGAGACAGAAAATGCAATGAAGCAATGAAGAAAGAGAACAGACAGGAAATTACGAAATATATGTGTATTTTGTTTAAAGTCTGGTTGAAGTCAATCACATTAACTTAACCTCGTGTACAATTTACTCGGTGACTGTTGAAAGCCAATCATATTAGGTGTTATTGTGTTACTGCTGAATGACTACTGGAAAATAAAAAGAGGTCTTTGTGAAATGTAGAAGTTTTGGGCATGTGAACCTCATATTTAGCAAACTGACAAATAAAAGGCTCTTTTGGAAAGACTGTGCACTCATCTCAGGTAAATGAATTGGTAAACTGTTCCTTGGTCACTTAATAGGCCTGATAAGGAACAGCTGTGCAACCTCTGTTTTCACACATAATGTTCTGACTGTTTTATCGTGCTTTAGTTTCAAAGTAAAAAAAAAAAATCTAAATCAATGCAGCACAACCAGAGAAACCTTTTTTTTTTAAATCCCATGCTTTGTTCTTCCTTGTCATAACCTGTTGCCTACATTACCAACAATGCACCTTGTCCACTAACAGTTCCGTCAGAGATTCGGGTGTATTATGCTAGTAGCGGTAAATGTAGCATCCAGCCACTAACCTGAAGCAGAGATACAGAGCAGGCCAAAGAGGTCTGCTAAGCTCACTACTTTCAAACTCCACACCCCCTGATTTTTTTGGTCATTTTCAGACTTGTCTTGTCTTCAGCCCAAACAATGCTGAGACCTCCCTTGTGCCTCCTCTAAATCCACAAAAGGCTTTCTTTATACAACTACTTCACATATACAGTAGTAGTCCCCAACACCTGTAAGCAGACTTGGATGGGAAATGAATCAGCAGAGTTCTTCTTTAACATTCTTCGTAACTGGGGAGGGCGGCTGGGTGGTAATTAATACGGATTTATTCAAAGTCTTTTCAACATTAATGAGGAGTGTTGTGTATTGACTATTAAGGTTCAGCACGTTTTAGATAATTCATTGCATATCGCATCCCTAAACAAGGCCAAATTTTTCTTTTCAATTCATATCTTGGCACAGCTATTAAACAAGGCAGATGCTGTTCTTGTGGCTACTGCACTTCATGATTCTTAAATTTCAAAAAACAGACTCTGCAGCTGGTATTTTCATTTCCATTACTAAGCATAAACATAGATTATTATCCAGCTTCACACTCTATGGCTCTCTGTGTCTGTATTTATTTATGATTATTGATTATCTTGAATGTCAGTGCTAACACAGCTGGGCTTTCTGTTGCAATAGCCCCATATTGCTGTTTTTTTTCTGAAAAATGCTGGTTAGGGTCACATCCCTTTTAGTTTTTGCCACATTATGCTCTTTTCTCACTCTCTCTGGGTGGTTTGTAATTTTAATGTAGTCTATGGATTTGAAGCTAGATAAATCAGCTTCTCCTTCTCTTATGTCAGTTTTCATTATTTATTTACGCTAGTGAATAATTGTTACTTATCTGCTGAATGAAAGAGCTGTTGGACGTAAGAAAAAAAAACATTTACCCAGCCTTAAAAAAGAAAGAAAGAAAGCAACAAAACACAGTAGTATCTATAAATGATAACAAACGTGTGGATAAGAAAAGTGTGAGGTGGTTTAATTTTTTGATCTGTGACCTATTTCATTCAGTTTAAGAGCGGTATTTCATGTTTAATGAGTTTACCATGGGAAAGAGCGAGGCACACGTCAGGATCCTCGTCTCGTTGATGACCGACACATCGACGAGTTTCCACTACACTGCGCTTTGTGTGATGGAGGCGTGAGCAGCGACAAAGACGCCGAGGAAACAGCGGTGGGTATGAGGGGTGATTAGTGCCCGCGGGCTCAGGGTTACCGTCGCGTTGAATGGATTCATTAGTGGTTTACGTTGCGTTCACTTTTTTTCCAGTATGATGAAGAATGAACACATTGTTATTTCCATTGGCTTGGCCGCTGTTAGAGCAACCCATTGTGCGTGTGCATAGCTGATCTAATGCAACTGTTTTTGCTCTATGAAAATCATTTGAAGGATTCACGGGCAGCTACATAGATCTGGACCCAGTCCACGGCTGCGCTGCTCCCAGCTCTGTAAATTCCCAAATGTCCACGGGTGGGAATCCGGTGAGGGATCGTGTCCTTACTGTGGCACTCGTGACTCCTTCTGGTTGGTCGGGGCTCCTTTGTGGAGGTACAATGGGCCCCTGAGCACAGGCTTAAAGGCATTGAGCATTTGAAAAAAGGTGGCAGGGCAGTGATGTCAGCTGCAAAGTTTTTTGCAGAACATCATGCACATGCACAGACAACATGAAGTCACACAATCCCGTCTTTTATGCACAAGGACATAAAATCATGTACTTTATATAAAGTAAGCCAGGGGGAGCTGTGGCACATAAGCTGTTTATGCTTATGTTTATGTTTTCTTTTCTTTTAAAGGAGTTTTGCCTGTTATTTTCTCCACCGGTATAGGACTAGGCCATACAGCTGAGATCGGGATTTCAGACATTGTTTGATAGAGTAAATTCAAATATAAAAATGAAGATTAAGCAAAAAAAATGACATTCATTCCTAATTAGTCCAGAGAGATGGTGAGGCTGCGTGTGGCAGGCAACGTTCAAACCACTGGTATGTTGTACGGGCACTATAAACAGTAAAGATATCCTCTCCTCACCTTTGCTCCCGTTACCCTTAATTAAAAAAAGTCAACTCACCTTTTCATTTCTACCTATTCAAGAGGGCACTGCAGTGCAAAGTGCTGTCACTCGACCTGCCTCTCCTTTCACTTACCACTTATTCTCATCAAAATCCAGTACAACTGATGTCATCGATTCACGTTCCCTCCTACAGACCCCCCCCCCCGACTTTATCGTGGCATGAATCACCTGACATACCTCCGTACTTCGCACGGTGAGGGCTATGACTCCATGTCTGCGTGAGAGGGAGGATGCTCGGAGCGAGCCCAGCCTTTCCAGACAGCGGCGGGACCGACAGCCTGCGCGTTGTTCTCCTCTGGCCTGGACGGTGCCGGGATGGGCTTCGGAAGTGGGGGTCGGGCAGCAGCGAGCCGCCAGCGTCTCCGCCACTGAGCCTGACGTGAATGACAAGTAAAAGAGCCTCTTTCAGGCGAGAGAGCAGCACAGGAATGTGCACAAGTCTGCCGGGCTGCACTCGGGCTCCCCGAAGCGACATTTTGGACCTTTCGGACCTACCTCGTTTTGTTTGTAAACCCAGCAGAGAAGAATTCAGAGAACCCTCGAGTTCATTTTTAATTTCCTTTTCTTAAATCTATTATTCTCTCTCTCTTTCCCCCTTTTTTTTTACCCTCGGGGCTGTGAAGTGGGATTGTTGAGAGTGTTTTCCTTTTGTCGAGCGTGAAGAAGACAAACTTCTACCATGGCACTGGTTATGGAGCCCGTGAGCAAGTGGAGCTCCAGTCAAGTGGTTGACTGGATGAGAGGTAAGGCGACGGCAGCCAAACGCGAACAGATGTCACCGAACAGCTGCACCTGCAGCCAGTCTCGTGTTGCGCTCTTAGACAAAATGCGTCTCAACGCGGATTCACTCGAGGGAACAAAACACCTGCTGAGCCTCGGGGTTTTGCCTCAGAGGCTTTTCGGTGTCAGCCTTAAATCGTTCGGTCGATTTATTTATTTATTTATTTTTGGTCAGTTACAATGTGCAGACGACTTTTCTCCCCCCCCCCCCCCCCGGCAGACCAACATGTTCTCCTGAGCCTCGCACACTCGAGACGGCACAAAACGCGTTAAAACCTCTATTGTGTCCCTGCGGTGGTTATTGTTTACGAGGGAGATGCCTCGCAGGAGCCTGGGAAACATGATGGAGATCCGGTAATTACGCACAAATAATGAACCGTCCCCGCTGCCCACTGGACCTGGGGTCAGATTCTGAGTATAGGAGGAAGGTTCGAGCATTGTAGGTGCGCGGATGAAAGAGGACATATCGCTGTGGTACAGGATCGCAGCTACGTACAGACGTCTGAGCGAAACGTAGATCCACAGATGCTCCAAGTAATAAGTAGTTAAGAAGTCACAGCTGACTAAGAAGAGCGTGGTGCAGGCCGAAGACAAGATTAAGTAGTTTCAAAACCTCACGGTTCCCCCGAAACCTAAGGTCAAGCTCAGAGCATGTTTGTGTGAATTAGAACATCCCTTCATATTTGGGGAACATCCAGCAGAATAAGGAGGCTCAGAAATACATGCACAGATTGGAATCAGTTTGATAATGAAACAGCCCGAAGGCCTCTGGCTGCTGACAGAGAAAGTGATGTTTCTGCTGTAATTAAAGAAGCTCTGGTCGGTCAGCGAAACTGGGAACGCGGATTAGATTGATAAACAGTTAAAAAGAATTAATCATATATGGAATTTGGTGGCTGCGCTGGACCAGAAGTTCCTCAGAGGAAAGCTGTCTGATTATTCAGTCACCGGAGACCTATAAGTGGCTGCAACATGCCTATCAGGATACTTTTAGGACACAGATTACTCAGTGGCTGTTCTGCTTACAAAATTATTACCACAGGCAGCCTGTTAATATCAGGAATTTACAAATGAAAAGAGGGGAATGTTAAACTAAACTAAGAGGCTGCTATCCAAGCCTGTGTGTTTGTCCGTTAAATTGTTTCAGTATTGTTGTGTGTTGTTTTTGCAGAGCCACGTGCTCACGTGTCAGCCACAGCCCTTCAGGGATGCTCCAGATGATACATACATATAAATACATGCGTCTTTACTGCCTCCACACACAGCCGCACAATCACACACACACTTAGTCATAATTCTAAGCCTGTAGGCCTTTTTCTGCTGGCTCAGACATATTATGATTGCAAGGATCAGACCTATGAGTCGTATATTACGGACTGTACCTGAAGCTGATGCTGCCTTTTGAACAGAGTGTGCTGGCTCATTAAAGACACGAAATGCAAACGTATCGCTTCATGGAAGATTGGTATAGACACAGGCATGACAGAATGTGGCAGAGGGCAAAAATCACAACAGTTAAAATGAAAAATATGATCTGTAAATAAGCTGATAGCAGAGGTGGGAAATGTAGGGAGCAAGACATGGATATTGGATATGAGCAAGGGCTCTTCGGTGTCCCACATCTGACAAGTGGAGCAGAGACAATTCTTTTGCCCAGAGCCCTGTAATGGTAATTTAAAGCGAGGGACAGAGTGGCATTGAGAGACACTGAGAAAGAGGAAATGGAGAGGAGGGGGGTTCGCTCTTGACTCACGTCCATTCTCAGCTCCTGAGGAACGGCAGCACTTTGTCGTTAGCATTCACAGGTTCCATTATTAGCATACCGCTCCGTGATGTCACTGGGGGCCAAACGGGGGCACCCTGCGACCTTCCCACAATCCCACTGTGCAACCCCCCTCCCTCTCGTCCCCAGCAACCCCCCACCCCCGCGTTAGTGTTTTGTTTAAGGAAGACACTCTATTCCGAGCTGTGACAAAGCCGCTTTAAAGAAGAGATTCTCTTCACAAAAGAGAAAAGATTTCCAGCTTTGACTGAAAATTTGTCGATGAAAAGTGCACAGTAGGTATTCAAACATGCCATATGTCCATTTTCAGTTTTATTTTTATGTGTTTTGAGGCACAGACCTAATGCAGGCTTAGTATAATCTCTTTACTCTGGCAGTCCTCATTAGTATAATTCATGTTTTGTGAGATATATTAGTTTTATCTTTGTGCCCGTAGAGTCCATCTTGCACACTCACTGTCTTGTTGTCTGACAGACACACTGACAGTGATCAATGACAAGCCAGATTAACACAAATCCATTGTAACAATGCTAACAGCCTTAAATAGATCTCTTACCTCCCATTACCAGCGGATTATCTAGAATGGAGATCAAGATGTGTCAGTGCTGTGCTTTTAATTTCTCTTCAACTTGCCTGATAATATGGCCTGTGAATGAAATGGACGGGAAAATTGATGTAGTGGAGGTTATCAGTGCAATCAGCAAAGTATTCTTCATCTACCAGTGCTTTCTACTTCAGAATTCTCCTTCCAGAGAAGGAGAATCCTGTAATAAGATACAGCAGTTCAGTTAAAACCACCAAACTTAAGCATTTGTGAACAGTATGTGAATCTCACTTTTTGTGTCATTCTTTGTCGTGTGACTAAACTCTCCCATTCCAATTCTAATAATAACCTTTATTCATACAGCCCCCATCAAAGTAGTGAAACACAATGCTTTGCAGTGACATCAAAACATATAAAATCCTTTGGGGATTTTTTTGAGTTATTGCTAATGAAATCAGCAGAAAGCTAACTTAGCTGGATGTCTAATGTTACTGTGTAGACACTTTTTGGAAAGCATCAATTCCTCTCTTCACTAATTTCCTTATTTTGTCCTGCGGTCAGGGAGAATCCCTGCCAAAACCCTGCTTGATGGTTTCTATGGCTCCGTGGGGAATACTTCACTGACATAATGAGTCTCAATTAACTTGGTAAAGAGGCTGATTAGTTAAGCCTTTAAATTTTATGCAAAACCATGGAACTCCCTATGTCTCCTCTCCACCGTTCAGTTGCCAGCTAAAGCCGATGTGAATGCTTGATCAGGTTTAGGCACAGCACTGAGTCACATGTATATGATTGGTCCACAGCGATGAAAAGACGAGATGAGCAGAGAGTCGTCAGTGTGTGTAAGTTTGTGTGTACGTGTGTGTGTGTGTGTCTGTCTGTGTATGTTCCTTTCTCACTGAGAAAATGAAAACAGACTGAGTATATAGAAATACGCCTTTCAAAGGCTACTCTCTCTGTCCCTGCTGGAAAAAGGATAGAAAGTTACCAGGCAGCGCGCTAGTATCAGTTTTTTTCTAATTAGTGTGTTTGCTTATAAGGAAGTTGATAAAACTGTAAATAAAATTCTAGAGTCAACAAACATTGATACAGAAACATCAAGTTTCAACTCAGAATGTATTTATTGTGCATCTATTTGCTGTTGGGTTTTTTTTGTTTTGTTTATTGTTTTTTAGATTTAATCAATGTACCTGGTTGCATTGTAATTCTACATGATGAGGGCAGAGTACAAAGGACGCAACATCATATGAAATATCAACACCTAAAATGCAGTCCAATACGATGTTGCTGAGGTCAATACCACCCTGCAATTCTGGTTGAATTCTATGTCAGAGCAGGATTTTATTTAATCTGTGGCACTTCTTATATACTTTATCAATACACGTGTTAACACGGTTCCCAATTTTAACATGCAGATTATAAGGCCAAAAACCTTGATGCAGACAGGAGATGCAGTATCAGTCAGTTAGTTTTAGTCTGCTGCACTTCATTAACTCCTTCGCTGAAAGACTTCACACCTGCCACATCAGTGATAGACACACAGCCCCTTTTAAGTTGAAAGCCTTTTCTAGTTAAGAGCTGAAAATGTACCTTGGGACTGTTTATGAGGAGGCATCGGTCGGAGTCTTTTATGACACAGGCTGTTTCATAGGACACATCAAAACACAACCTGTGCTCACACTTTACAGATTTACAGCACAGATTCTGATGAGGATGCAATATCAAGCCCTGATAGAACACAGAATGCAAATAGAGGTATCACGTGAAATCAGAACATCTTTTACTCCCAGAGAACAAAATTGTCACCTTGTCGGCCTGTACCGAAAGTTTTCCTGTCTTCTTGTGTGGTTCCCTCAGGCTTGGACGACTGCCTGCAGCAGTACATCAAGACCTTCGAGAAGGAGAAGGTAGGGGGAGACCAGCTGCTGCGTATCACCCACCAGGAGCTGGAGGATTTGGGAGTGTCCAGAATCGGTCACCAGGAGCTTATACTAGAGGCTGTGGACTTACTCTGTGCTCTGGTGAGTCCAAGCTTCCCACGCTGTCTTCCCACTACTTTGTACTGCCACCTCAAAGAGTTGCCAAACACTGCTGTCGTATGAAGTTTGCGTGGTGGCACATTTGGTGCCTCCTCAGCTTACCAAACACTTTTAAAAGTGTTGTGATCAAGCAAGAAAATAAGGTTGTTTTTTTCAGTCCTGAAAAACTGACATTTTGGATATGTAAGATTTCAACCGATAATTATGATGTGTCAGTTGTATTTTGGTATAGTTATCATCCATGAAGTCAGCAAACAATGTCAGTCATTACAGGAAGAATTTATTTTGGTTTCTTTATCAAAATAAAAACAATTTTCTACAGGCTTTAAACTTCACCAAAGGCAAATTGCTTTAGGCCTCAATTTTTAAATTTCACAGCAAATCCACCCGAGTTGATAATCTGGCCAAAATATCCTCCACAGGCAGATTTTACAGCTGTCATTAGCACTGACATGGATTACAGCCTCCTCCTGAAGTGATTTTTGATCTCCGTCACAGAAACACAAGTTTTGTGTCTCAGCATGATAGACTACTGTTCTGCTGATTGGATTAGAGTGTTGCTTAAGAGAACATGAGAGATGAGAATATAAGAGAACACAACAGCCATTTAACTTATTTTCCAGGGAGAATTTGTTCCGCTGGCATGGAACCAAGTAGTTTTTGGTACAAGAATATTACACCTACAATTTAAACAATGACATGACTTAGTCAGGAAATGCTGTGTTGTTTTTCAGTCTTGCACTTCTTTCCAAACCCTACATTTTAACATGCAGTAACTCAGAAAATCTGCAGTGATGGTAGGTCTTATTATATCCTTAATTTTGCAGTAACAAGAGAAAAATCAGAACCCCGGAAAACTTTTCTGTGATTATTTTTCCAGTAATTCACTGTGTGGTGTATTTCCTTGTTCTTCTTTGTTTATACTGCAGTTTGGGCATCTGTTAACTCTAAAAGTTCAAAACTCAGTTCAGTTTGGCCTGCAAATCAAGATGGTTTTCATTATAGGTTAATTTGCAGATTATTTTGTCAAATAAGAAATTCATCGTTTGGCACATAAAATGTAAGAAAATAGGGGAAAATACCTGCAATTTCCAAGAGCCCAGGGTGACGTCTTTGAATAGATTATTTTGTGCAGCAAACGCTCCAAAAACTAACGATACATTAAGTTTACAAAGGTGTAACACAGAAAGGAGCAGCACATCCTTACATCTGAGAGGCTCAAACTAGGCGATATTAGGTATTTATGCTTAAAAATTACTCAAATGATGAAGTGTTTATTGAAATAGTTCCCAGTTAATTTTTTTTTAACAATGAATCAACTCCACAGCTACAGATACATTTAGGACCTTGTTCTACATCTAATGCACTGCATCTAATTGCAAGTTCCTGCATTTACTATAAGGTCGCCACTTAAGGAATTTTCCCCTTCACAGCATTTAACAAGTGCAGTTTAACTGGATCTCCATGGAAATATATATGTATAAAGGTACCCTTAGAATAAGAAGCATACTGTCTGAATTGTTTTTAATTGTTACATCCACCTACAACACCCTGCTGAATCATTTCTTTATTCGTTGTTATTTTTTCCTTTTCAGATCCTATTTTTATTTGTGCAATGAAAGGACATTAAGTGGAATAATCAGAAAGTGAACATTTTTAGTCTTTTAACAATACAAAGCATTACATTTCTTTTTTTTTTTTTAACCAAAATTTATAGTGGTGTGAAAGGTGTGACGCACTGAGGGAATATAAAATGAGAAGATGGGAAAAGATGAATGAGAAGTGGAAAGGAAGTAGAGAGGGAGGGGTAGAGATGAACATAGGTATGCGTTAGCCCAAGAGACTCATAGAGAGACTGGATGGAGATTTAGTGAACTGAGGTCACAGATGTAATCTGAATCTAAAGTCCTCTCATCCTGCATTGCTGCACGGGGGGGCCCTGCTTCAGCCCAAAAGCTCCTTACATAACTAGGATTTAGTTTTAAGTCTCTCAGGCACTGCTGTATTAAATATGATTAGTGGCCCTCCTGCCGTGCTCTCTCCTCCCAAGAAACTCCGACGCCCACAGGCCCGCACGTGCAGTTTGGTGTACAGAGTAATGAGTATTCTGTTATCCCTAGACATGCAAAGTGACAGCTGGAGGAGAGTAGGGCTGGGTGGATGGGTCACTGGTTTTATTCCTCACATGTTCACCATATGAGCAGCTTCTTTGCTAGTGCAGCAAGGTGGGCTGGTCTTCCAATAGTCTTTTTATTAACAGAGCGGTGTCACGACAACAATTGCATTTCAGTCTCCACACCGGAGGAATTCTGAAATGCGTCACAGTTACAACAACACTGACAAACTGCTCAAAAAAATGTGAATTTACTCTCCTCTGTCCTCTAGAATTACGGGCTGGAGACTGAGAATCTGAAGACGCTTTCTCATAAGCTGAATGCATCTGCCAAGAACCTGCAGAACTTCATCACAGGCAGGCGGCGCAGCGGCCATTACGATGGTCGAGCCACCCGTAAGCTACCCAATGACTTTCTTACCTCCGTAGTGGACCTGATCGCTGCAGCCAAAAGCCTTCTGGCATGGTTGGACAGGTGAGATTTGCAAAGAGCTGCACCTGTTAAAAGGCATGTGAAAACGCCTAGATGCATACATAAGTACATGTACACACACTGATACACATTCATGCAAAAACAGAGTTTTCCCTTTAGTTTTTGTAGTTTGGTTTTGCAGTACCAGCGCTGGTATTGACTAATTTTTTCTCTGATTTTCCGCACCTCAATTTGTTCCTTGGGTTTAAGAAAAAACATATGAACCCTGGGTTGGATTGGTTATAAAGGACAATTTGAATTTCACATTTTCTTTACATTGTACATTGGTTGAAAAAAAAAAAAACTAGCTGTGCTGCCATAATACAGCTGATTAAATATAGAAAAACTGGCTTCCAATAGGATGAGACATTATCTGGCATGATGTTTGGGTTCTTGTAGTGCTTTGTGGAGACTCCAATTCTTAACAAATACAGATCAGTTTTGTTTTTTATGTTACGTCCATGACCAATCATCTGACAAAAAAGATGAGTAAAGGCCTTATATAAGTCGATTTTGACAGGGTGGCCAAAAAGGCACTAAGCAAGTCTATTTATATGTGGCTTTATCCCCTTGCTTCTCTGTGGGATTGTGCCAGTGTGTGTTTGTGTCTGTTTATGTCTGTGTCTGTGTTTGATGAATTTGGAAGTTCAAAGCAGACAACATTCAACAGAAATACCAAAGTGATGCACTGTTTCTGTTCCCATATAGGCAGTCATATTCTACAGCATCCATTCTAATTAAAATTCAATAATTTATGCTTCATTTCCGTTTGAAAATGCACAATTGTTGACTAAATGACACTATGCAGCTAAAATACGATAGGGTTGTTCTCTGGACTACAGAGAAAGAAATTGTATTTTTAAAGGGGAAATCAAAATAAAAATATGCCTTAGTGTATGATTTCTCATATTTGGAATTTATATTTGGTATTTATAAACTATACAGTGTATAAATAAAGTTCTGGCCACCGCTGAGCTTTCTCTAATATGATGAGTACAGCTGCTATTTCTATATGTTGTATGTATATTAAATACTTAATGTCATATCTGTCTGTAAAATCTGACCTTCTGGCCCATAGAAAACTCTATAACGTAGATAGAAATGAAAGAATCTTAATCTGTGTGTATGTGTATGTGCACTGATGCAGACGATTGTGTTTTTGGAAAATTTCCCACAGGTTTACCAGTGATTTAGTCTCAAAGGAAGTATGATCTAATGGTTCATTCCAGGTGCTCCTTCTTTTTCAGGTCCCCATTTGCAGCAGTGGCAGATTACTCGGTGACCAGAAACAATGTGATCCAGCTGTGTCTTGAGCTCACAACAATTGTACAACAGGTAATTAAATGGTATAATATGCTATTATGATATCCAACTCAAGGCCTGGTAACTTTTTTTTATCCCAATTCAATTTTAAATCAAAATACAAGGCTAAACTCATTCCCCACATGACAGTATATTGGAGATGCCAAAATGCACTACCTTGTCTCAGTGTAAAATACATTTGTGCATGAATGTTTTTATATATTTAATAATTTTAGAAATATCTGTATATGATATATAGACAGTACTGTATATGTGTGTATGTTTTTTAAAGGCTGAAGTACAATGTGATGCATTGATAAAGACAAAAAAACAGTGCAGCATTTCACTTTACTCCTTGTATAAATATCCAGTCTAGACCATGTATTACCCTAACACAGCTTTTATTTTGTGCACACATTGCATCCATATACATATTCAAGCAAGTGAGGAGTAAAAATGAAAGGTTTAAATAACAGAAGATGTACAATGAAGGTCTGCAAACCATTTAACTTTTGAAATGTCATTTACATATGCATACACAAGTATTTCAGGTCAGCGAATCACTGCCATGAGACGAAATGACCTTAATTCCACGTATGCACAAATTTTCTAGTTTTATAAATAAAATTCTCAGTGCTTATAAGAAGTATTGGACTTTGCTATTAATAAAAAACAAAAACACTTAATGACTTTTTTTCCAACTGTCAGAGGATGCTCTCACATAAAGCATCAACTTATTCAGCTGCAGCAGAAATATTCATGAAAATATTTTCAAAAATGAAGACATAGACAGGTCAGATCAAATGTTGGAAACTCATTACAGATTCTAAGGATTTTACTGTCAGTGTATTTCTCTTTGCAGGCAGGCCCGTAGATGATCATACTCACATTCTGCAAACCTTGAATGATAAGTAAATAATGAGAGAAGTGATACTTAATAGCTTTTAGCATGGTCACTTTAAAGGACAATGTTTATATGGAGTTAAGAGAAAAGTTTTAAATGGGCAAAATTAAACGTGACTATGAAAGAAGGCTTACAGGAGAGAGTTGATGGCCGAGAGAGGAAGACTGGCGAAGACAAAGAGAGAGAGATCGAGGGAGAGACAGACAGAGAGACATGCCTCCACAGTGGTGATTCATTTGTTTTGTGTTTGCGCAGGCCTGTGTGGGGGTGTTGGGGGTTATAGGTGCCAAGCAGCTTGGTTTTTGCTTACATCCACCTACAACAGAAATGCCAATAATAACTCCATTTTGACACGTTCTCTTGAGGTAACAGTGCTCTCTGAATGTTCCCCAGGATTGCTCTGTGTACGAAACAGAAAACAAAATCCTGCATGTGGTGAGTAGCTGACTTTATTCCACTGCATCTAATGAAAACCGAAGCTATTATGTGCACGCTGAGGTTTTAATCATCTCTAATATGTCATCCCCAGTGTAAAACTCTGTCTGGAGTGTGCGACCACATTATCTCACTGTCCTCGGATCCCATGGTGTCCCAGGCTGCACATTTGGAGGTTGTGCAGCTAGCCAATATAAAATCCACTGAAGGATTGGTAAGACTCCCTCAGTCAGACTTAAAGAACCACACTAATTTTTATGTGAGTTTCTCATTGACCATCCTTCCTGGTATTTCATGAGCAGATGCTTAGTGTATTTCTTGGTGTTACACAGTTATACTGAAGCTCTGCAGCTCTGTTTCAGTATATACAGAGCAAGCACAATACACGTATGAAGTTATTATTCACTTTATTCTAAGAATTAAAGAACATACAGCAGCTCTGAGATTGTGTTAGTTGGTGTTACTGATGCAACTAAACCTACAAACATTCCCAGAACATTTTAGTAAGATTTTGTTTATAGTGAAAAGTAACAAAGGTATGTAACCTTTTAAAGTGCAGGCTGTTTAGTAACATATTAATAACAAGAAATTACTAAAAATTAACTAGTAATATTGATGTAACAGGAAATGACTGTAGTGCAATAACTGAGAAATTAAGCGTAAAATTTAAGAAAAAACCTGCTTGTAAATGTATTGAAATTATTTGTAAGATGTTACCATTTAACATAACTGCTTCTTAGTACAAGGTCAAACCCCAGTTTCCATAATAAAGGTGAGTACTATAACTAACCCACAATTACCATAGTTTCTTCGAAATAAATCAGCAATTCCCACAAAAAATAAGAATTTGTAAACATTAAGAAATTTCACTGTAATTGCCTTTCTATGGCCTGTAAACTATAGTGTTTCCTGTTTCACTGAAATATTCTGTTAATTTCTATAAAATAAATTAAGGAATAAATACTACAAAATTACATCACAAAATCCCTCTCATGACATTACAATATGTATGCGATTCAGCAGCCTGTAAATCAAAAAGGTCACCAAAATTATCTGTGTAACTAATTATCAGGACTGACATTTGGAAATATAATAGATTGATCAGTAGGATTGGATGTTATAAACCCTGAGGTTTCTGCCTATCAGTTGATTTGAGTGGGGTTGTACTTGGAAATTACCTCTACGTGATTTTATTACCATTACAACACATCTTCAGCTGTGTACCATGGTGTCATTGGGTGTTTTGGCCTTTTATCACAAGACACCCTCGGCTGAGGCTGGCCCACCACAGGCTGGTCAGATCTGGGCGTGTGTCTCACTGTAAGTCTCTATATGGTCTTTTGGCTGCCCACACCATATACTTCCTTTTCAGCCACAGCCAGTGGCTGCTCCTGTCGGTGGCATTAGCAAGTTCTTTGATTGCCTTCCTGTGGGCCTCCCCTCTGACTCCTACCTCCCTCAGGAGCCTTGTAGAGTAAATGGCTACAGAGCCCCTGCGACGAACCTCCACTGGTCACATTTTTACATTCCAGCCTTGCTCCTCTGCTTCAGCTGCAAGGTTAGTGTAGCACAGCCTTCTCTTATCAAATGCCTCATCCATAGCATCCTCCCACAGGACTATCAGTTGTATGATGAAGGCTAGCTGGCAGGAGCTGGACCAGAGGATCAGATCTGGTCACAGGTTGGTCATTACAACCTTGGATGGGAAGGTGAGTCTCTGGTATAGGTCGACACACATTTCCCAGTCGCTGGCTGCATAGTACTCCATTTCTTTCCTTCCTGGATGAAAGATGTTAGGTGTGGAAGAATACTCTCTTGCACTCAATTTCAGCTGCCAGACATCTAAGTCCTTGGTTATATTGCAAGGTGTATCTACCTTAAATTACGATGGTCTCATAACCAACCAAGATGTGTTTGAGGGTTGCTAAAACTCCATACCAGGGACAGACTGGATCCTTTCCCAGCCAAACTTGTAGGTTTGTTGGAGAAATAAGGACATCATATATGGCTCTGATGATGAAACTTAGCCTGTTCGTCTCCATGCTGCTCCACAGCTCACTCCCTATGACTTTATTCCCCTCAACGCCATCCCACCTCATTTAGCAGCCTTCCCTGGCCTGGGATACCGCTCTTACACACCTGGCTGCTTCCTCTTGTTGTCATACCTCCTCCAACACCAGGTGCTGGCGTTCAGTTGGAGTGGCCCTTTACCATGTTGGTTTTGCTGCTCCTAAGCTCCAATGCCCCTCTGCCATGTTGGACATGCCCCACGAGATCCCAGTGGCTGAGGACCTTCCTCGTGATCCCACTCGTCTTCTTGACAGAGACATTTTTGATGAACTTGTAGGGGTTTCTGTTAATGGGTGTTCTTGGCCATTCTTTCTTCTGGGTTCTTTCTCAGGCATTCTGCTCCTCACAGCGTTACAAGGCACTGTTTATGTCTGCCTGTAGTGCTCCAAGTCCTTTCCTTTTGACCTCTGTGGTCTTCCTCCAACACTTTCTCAGTTGCCTTCTTTCTTTCACAGGTCTGTTGATTTTCTGCTGTATTCTGGATTTGAGCTGGACTGATGTATCCTTCTGTGCCCTCGGCTTCTTGACCTTCCCCCCAATTCTCTCCTTCCCATAGCTGTATATTATCTTCCCCATCTTCTCGAGTTTTCTTTCAACACATCCCTTCAATCCTCCAAGAAGATTGACAAGGTCTTTGTTGATGGTTCCCAACTCTTCCTGGTAGTAGGATTTTGGCTGCATGATATGAGGCTTCCGTCCTTCCATTTTCCTCCCTAATGCTGGCCATGGCTGGACAGACTCTGGACCATTGGTGGATTTGTGCTTAGTTGACCTCCATCTTGGTTACTGTTACCCTGTCGACTATGATGGTTTTCCTGCCACTTTGCTGCCAAAAGATATTTGGATAAATTGATGTATGGAGTTGAACAGCCAATCAATCAAATCATCTAATGACATGATGGTTAGCTACTGTGGATCAAAATAATGTTGGTGTTAGCTTTTAATTACTCATCAGCATCAGACTGCACAGACTGTACTCGCTCATGGTAAACGCAACAATCTGTAAGAGGGATACAAGCCAACTACACTATGTGGTACCTTCATATTAGCAGGCTATGGGTATATCATTCATTTGTACTTGAATACGGTTTAATAAACTTAATATAAAGATGTTAAATTGTTTTCCAGGTTTGATGAAATGAACGCAGAAAAAAAACTACTGCACCACAAAAAAGTAAAGTCCACAACCAGTAATAATGTTGGAAGCCACTAATTACAGAAATCAGAACAGCATGACTCTTGACAGCATATCAACTTGTGTTTGATTCAAATATGGCATGTCCAAATTATCGTGCAGCATGTATCTCACAGATTACAAAATAGTTTATTCAGTTGCTCAATCACTAATTCCAAATTTGCTTGATTTGCTTCTTTTTCCGATTTGATAAAAACTTATACAAATATCACAAGTGTTTTACTCTCCTTTTAAGATTCAAACAACACACCTACACAGGTTTGTTTGGGCCCAGAAAGGACACAAATTTTCAAAGGGGCCCCAAAGGGTCAAAGGGTCAGTAGACTCAAAAAAAAAACAAATTTGCTCATTTGCCTCTGGTGGTATCAGGATATGCTTTTGGTTTAATTGTGCCGGTTTGGAGATGTAATTCTCTGATATTTCAGCCTTAACCCGAGCACAATGCAAATGACCTGAATTTTTTTTGAGGGTGCTCATAGCCTTGAACAAAAATGCATGAAAAAAACAGAAACAGAAACAGTGTCTCTGTTGCTTGGGTGTATCCAAGGATTTTCCTGTTAACATTTATCATCCAGTTATCCAGAGTAACCAGCATGTTGTTTCTGGAAAGACAAGGGGTTGTTTAATTTTTAGATTGCCCCTTAAAACATCAGTTATGGTATTATTTCATATTTAAAAATAGTAAGAATATTGAGGTCAAACATAAACAGTGTAGTGTCTGTCTAGTCTTGTATAAAAGCCACTGTAGCTCTCCCAGAACTGGGTTTTGCTGAGCTGGTGGGCATATGAGTCAGCTGATGAAAAGCAACATGAAATGAGCATGTGATAACGAGCAACATACAAACAGCTATAATGTCCAAATTGCAAATCAACAACGGACGATGTATGCACCTACTTTTGGAACAAAGTGTAGATACTGCGTTACATAGAAAAGAGCACACTTATTTTAGCCGCCACTATCTATCCATCAGCGCTTTGTTGGACTCCATTTTCGCACTGACCTACACTCAGGCTTGAGCTCCATGCTTTGGGCCACAGTAAGAGCCCCACCCCCCACACACATGCTTGCAGGGGGCATGAAAGTTCTCTCAACCGTTGAGTGAAACCTGAACACAACAGTGCGCCAAGTGGCCTAAAAATAAACCTCTTACTCTGATCTTGAAGACTGGCATGCTGCTTGGTGGGTCTGTGTGAGATTGTGTATTAGACTGTGTACTTATGCTCATCTGTGTGCAAATGTGTATCTGTGTGTGTGTGTTTGTATATTTGTGTGTATGTGTGTTTGTGTTGCACTTTAGACCCCTTTTAGTGAAAGCTCTGAGTTTTAGCCCTTTTTTTGCAACAAAGTATTTGCAGATAAATAATCCTCCATGTTTGATTCAATCTGCTTGGAGGAGCATTTGAGTGGAACTCACTTCATGACATAAATTCAGACTGTACCGAGTATGTTTAAAAAGTACACCTATATGATATGTGAGGACCTTCATGTAGTGATTTAAACATCTTTATGATAATGCAAATCTAAGCTCAATAGAAAAACACACATCTTTCACTGCTGCTGAAAAATGACTGAGGTGAATCAGAATTCCTACCTACTTTGCACAACAAGCAGATTCAAACAAATGCTAAGATTTGCAAATATGCCATGACCTTGGTTTGTTCTGCTAGTAGCTTTGTCGTAGACCTGAGATGCATTATGTTTAATGGGCCTTGTGTTTTGAGTTTGCTTTAAAATGTAGATGTAAATTTATATCCCTACTGTCTTCCCACAGGGCATGTATATCAAATCAACATATGATGGTTTGCATGTTATCACTGGGACAACAGAAGGCGTAAGTACAAGCCTCTTTGTGTTGCCTGTGTAGATCTCCACTTAGTGGTGTCAGATATGGCTGTATCAAACACATATCTGTAATTACAGTAAAATGGAGCAACTGTATATGACTCTGTTCCTCTATCTGTCCATTAGTCCCTTGCAGACCGCTGTAAGAAAATCCATGCTGGAGATGAAGTCATTCAGGTTAATCATCAGACAGTGGTAAGAACATATTTATTATGTTCTGTCTTTCATGTTTCATATGAATTAGCATATGTTTTTATGTGCATTTTTCTTTGTCATTTACAGATAGTCAGGTTGATTCTAAAAGTGTCTGTTAATTCATACGAGAGGGTTTTGCACACAAAGAAGTATCTGCCTCAGATTGTGTGAATGTCATGCGTGTGTATGCAGTTCCGTTATGCACACTCACATCTGCGCTGTAGTACATTCACAGTGAACCACCGCAGCCCTACTGAACCTGCTGATAGGTTACTCTAACTGGATGAAATTCTTACTTTGCCGTGGGTCAGTCTGATGGTCAGTCATTTTTGTCTTGCTCACAAAAGCACTTCAGTTGATCAGTGTATCTGCATAGGGCCCTTAAACTGTAGTTTTTAAAAAAGTCACTGTTTTCAGTTTTCTTTCAGTTTTATTGTATTTAGACCACTGCCGGCCATTTCCGTTAGTTGTGTTTTGCCTAGAAGAGCAGGACAAGTTATTCTCTGTGCCCTGCTTTTTTGTTGCATTTTTGGGGGGATTTTTTTATGCCTTTATTGAAGATACATAGTAGAGGCAGGAACAGGAAACAAGGCACAGAGAGATAGGGAACAACGTGCAATAAAGGTCGATGGTTGGGCTCAAACTGTGGACTTTGCTGTTCATGGTTGGTGCCTTAAGCCTCTTAGCCACCAGGGCACTGCACATTTATCCTTCTTATTTTAATAGGGGGTCTGGAGACCTTATATTACTCACAGCATAGCAACTTCAACTTGAGCAGAGGTCTGATCTTACTAAATAATTGTCCTTTCACTGGTTTTGCCATGGAGACAAAACTGCAACAACCGCCTGTTGCTGAAGTGTACATAGTATACTATAAATTCAGTGGAAATGAAAGCAAAAACATCCTGTGGTACAGTTTAAATATAGCATCCTTTGTCTAAAATAATTGCTACTTGTGTATGAAACAGCAAGACATATGATAATTATACAGCTCAACTCAGGTTCATTTCAGTCAATCAGCTCACCCACTAAATGCAGCCATTTTTTAAGAGAATACGTGGAAAAACAGACTCATCCAGCCTTATTCTTCTCAATGTAATGTGTAGTTTAAGGGTAGGCAAAACTTAGGGCAGGGAGGTGTCATTGTGTGCTCCTCATTGGAAACAGAAAGAAATGTACTGTATCCCAACAGTTCTCTTTCACAGCAGACATTCTAACATGTCATTAAAGGAAGAGCAAAGATAGAGTTAATGACATTAAGGGTTGCTCAGTAGACCATGCATGCACAAAACTAGGATCCTGGAAATGAAATGTCTAAATGGAACAGAGCCATGATTTATATTGTTAATCAAACCTGTGCTTTCAGCATTCATTTCTTGTATATTGGCAGAAATAAGTGAAGAATATTGTATTATATTTAGTGTATAGTATTAGTATGTGGTATGGAACTGAGACACAAGTATTCAGAGGATGATGCTGGAGGGGTTAGGTGAAGGAAAGATGTCCTGCAATGGCTGTTGCAGAAATGCGCAGCAGCTGAGTGAGTTTGACAGCTTAAGTAGGTGATGTCAATCTGTAAACCAAGCTGACATGTCTGCTGATCTAAAACTTCTCTGTCGCTCATAACAGCTGCCATAACTGGCTTAAGTACCGTTAACACATCTAATCTAGTGTGACCCACTGAGAAGAAATTCTCGACGGTTAATTGGCTAAGGAGAAACCTTTGGAGGAACAAGGGGATAAATGCACTGTTCACTAAATGCACCATCTATTCTCACAAGGAGATAACAAAGCAGGAGACAAGTACTTAAAAGTAAACCAGGAAAAAAACTTTGAGGCTTGAGAGACAGCAGAACAAACGTCATTAAAATAAAACACCAAGGAAAGAAGAGATGTTTGAAACTGTTGAGGGATGTATAATTAGGGCAACAGGGAGAGGTCCAGCAGTGAGACACAGATCAATGTTAACTGGATTTGAGCATCCTTTTCCATAGGAAGCAGACATAAGAACATCTGCTGAGGCAAAGAAGTTACACTGAGCAAAGGAAATGAATGAAGGAAAAAATCCTCTGAGACTAAAGCTTTGAAATTTCTTTAACATGTGTATAATAAGCCAGAGAAATGGGAAATTATTTGAGCACAAGATTTGAAGACTGTAAAAATAAGACAGCATGTCAGAAATAAATAACTCCAGGCAGCAACAATAGATGAATTGCCGGTCAATGAGTGGGGAAGGCTTCAAATACATAAAAAGACACAATGACACTTTAAAGCAGAACATTTCAGGTGGCAGAGCAGTAGAAAGAAATCTGGGTTTTTGTGCTTTATATAAACACATTATTTTAGCCAGACATAGCAAAACAATCTTTTTTATCATGGAATAAAGCAAGCTGGGCATTCTAAAATTGTCTGTTTCAGCCTGTCTGTCTCTTTAATATAGTGTCTGTGTGAAGAATTTCTGTGTAGCGGCTGTCAAGGTGAAAAATTACTTGGAAAGGTACAAAGTGATTGGGAGGTCAGAGCCTGAAAAATGCCCAGTTTCTCAGGCTGCATTGGAATATGCAAGATGTACCAAAATTCAGAGCAGCTGCCCAAGCCAGAGAGGATATTTTCTCCCCAAACCGGACCTGGCATATTTGGTTCAGTAGCAGACTGTGTTTCTCTGGGCGGGATGTTTTTTGTGCCAAATGTCATCAAAACTGGGCTAAAGACTATTTAAAAGGCATGGAGCTGTTCACAACACAGAACTTTGGAGCTTACCACATTATGACAGCGCCTGCAGATTGACGTCAAAAGAGGTGTGTACAAGATGCCCTCTGACACCCAGCTTTGCATTTAATGTCCTCCTCAGCACAAAGCTCAGAGGTTGCGGGATGTGCCTCAGCTCTTAACCATTAGGAACCACAACATGAATATAATGACCACAGCACCAACTTGAATGAAAATGGCTGCTGGGTGAGCTGAACCTCAGCCTAAGGGGGGTTGGGCAGAATGGAAAAGTCAATTTGAATCATCTGTGTAAGGAAACAATGTGAAAAATTAAGAAGAGCAAATGTAACATTTCTATGAACTGGATGCACATTGAATCCCTGGTCTAGTCACAAAATAGAGGTTATTATAGAAATACCAGCTTGATATTTCTGTTGTCGGCGTCTGTGTGTTGAGGAAACCCCTTTAATGCTGCCGTTACTGGTTGTTAGGTGGGCTGGCAGTTGAAGAACTTGGTGAACTTGTTGCGTGGGGACCCTGCAGGTGTGACCCTGACGCTGAAGAAACGGCCGCAGAGCACGCTCACCTCAACCCCTGCTCTGCTCAAAAACATGAGATGGAAACCGCTGGCTCTGCAAGTATGACAACTGCTTTCATGCTCCACACATATGTTGGTCCATTGCCTGTTTCTGTGTAAATATCATTCTGTGTTTCATGTTAGTATATATATATATATATTTATTTATGTCACTGCTCCTGTTAACAATAAGACTCCACAGACTCCTGACGCTAGCTACCGAAATCCTAGGTCTTTCTATAGATCACCAAGATACAAAATAAACAGAAGAGTACAAAGGGGAAATGGACTTTTACAATGGAGTGCCATTTAAAACTAGAGCCCTGAAAAAAACATTAGTATTGTAAAAACCCAGTTTCCTTTAAACCATTTTCATAATGATAACTTGGGCTATTATGGGGTAGCTATGGGAACTGATTTTGCACTGATTTGTACAGGTATTGCTGGAACTGCATCCATCCCTTTATTGTACCAAAACTTGTGACTAATTGGTTGAAACTTCCGGCACCATTCCTTCACAAGTTGACATTTCAGCTTTAAGTGGCATCTGCTGTCCTACTTAGGAGCGTGTGCCCGAGCCAGAATGGGCTGTAAAGGAGAGGGATGAGTATAAGGGTAGCCCAGTCTTTCTTTGAGTCCCCAGCCAGAGAAAATGTTTTGTCCCCCTGAGGCCCTGAAGCACAGTCCTGTGCAGCCTCCTCCCCCGTCACATTCTCACATTCTTCTTCTGCACCTAAATTGAATTTGCTCCTCTGCCGGCATTTTTAAGGACAGAAAGGGAAAAACGGACGCGTAATGTCTTCTGGTCTGACTAAAATTAAGAATGCCGACGTAAGCTATTAAGCTAACGAAAAGAACATTGTGCTATCAAAGCCCTGTAGCAACTCTGACAAGCGTAATGGTTTTATGATGGAGCACATATCCTGATAATACGTCTCTGATATTAGTCAGCTGAGAGTTAAGCAACATATTAGCTTAGGTTGAGCAGTGACAAATGAGTATATTTAAGATAAGCTGATGATTTTTCAGCCACCTGTTTTGATATAATAAATGTGACAAGCAGGTGATTAAAAAGATTTCTCGTGCAAATTTTGTCAGAAGAACCCGTCCATCTCCATGCACTATGTTTAACTGACTATTTAGGCTATGACCAGACTTTCCTTGACCTAAATGAGAGGGATGACTAGACTGCACACCAACATGTCCTCTTGTGTGCACCAGTTAGAACTGGAGCATCAGAAGAAACATACAGTACACTGCTCATTTCACGGTTGAGATGCTCAGCAGCACAGTCTGAACCGAAGGACTAGCGCCTGACTGACTGACTGACTGAACTGCTGTGAACTCCAAACTTTCAATGTGTCAATCCCTGTAACTGTTTGCCTGTCTCTCTCTTTCTCTCTGTTCGCCTCTCTCTCTCTCTCTCTCTCTCTCTCTCTCTCTCCCCCCTCCCCTCTCTTTTTCACTCATGCACACAAATACACACATGCACACACACAATTACTCACTCACACACAGCCAATCTTCCCTCAGAGCCCTGGCAGCAGTGTCGCCACACCTACCAGCACTTTAAGCACTCCATCCAGGAGGAGTAGCTGTGCCCTGCAGGACCTCTACATACCCCCCCCTCCAGCAGAGCCATACACCCCCAGGTGAACACACACTCATACATAAAACACACAGACGTTCACAAACAGTGTGCTTTATCAGATATTAATGATGCTCTGTGGAGTCTTTGACCACTACCAGCACTACGGAAGAGTGTTTTTTATTAGTGGATCGACATTTTGTTTGTATCATGCACTTGCACAAGGACACACGTGCACATAGGCGAGCACATGGGAAACTAAATACACATCCCTGCATCCACTTTCATGTTATGATTGACAGGTGGTGGTAGCTCGCAAAGAAGTGTAACAATTCAACAACAAAGGCAGTGAGGAAGGCAGATGCTGCATTGTGCAAACATGGAAGTAAACAATGCACAATTTAAAGTATTTAAAAAATTGACTTTGCTTGTGTTACACGATGAGGGAAATAAATTCATCACATTGGTCAGGCCTCATGGATAGCGAGAATTTAAGTGAGAAATACTGAATGTAAAGCATATAAACTATAGATATTAACTAAGAAATCTCCACAAAACAACTTTATCGTTGTCTATAAGCATTAACTTTTCTTTACAATTATTGGATGGATTGCAATCAGACAATCACTCTCCTATTTTAAGTCAATACACAAACACTGCATACACCATCCAGTTGCTGTAAACTCTCATTAGAGGACAAAATGTGTATTAATGTACAGCTCAAAATAATCCTCAACAAAAGCACTATTGGCTACTATCTGAGTAATGTTTGCTAAAAACTGAAGTGCCGATATGTTTCAGGAGATCATTTACCATTTTAAAAAATGATAACAACAAATATATAGAATATCCCTGACTCTTTGTTTAAACTAAAAACTTGGCGGTATTTTACAGTTTAGATGCTTAAGATGTGAGGTTATCTACAGACAATCACTGTTGTATTTTATCTCCCCTCAGTACAGTCTGATAGATCCTTTGCTTTTGTATTCTGTCAGATCTTGGCTGACATTAAAATGACTTCCTATCTTCCATTATGGCAGAGATGACAAGGGAAATCTGCCAGGTGACGATCCTCAATCCGACATCCATGTCGCAGATGGATCTGAGTCACCCAACTCCTACCTGGACCAGGAGTGTCGGCGGAGATTTCCTCTGGTGGAGGAGGATGCTATACTGTACTGTTACGAGTATGACCAGAACCCAGAAGTGTCATCAGTCCGCAGGGGGAGCACTCCGACCTATGGTAAGAGCCATGAGCCCAAAGTCAATGTGACGTCTGTCTGTTTTTGAGATGTTTTTGAGGAGTCTGCAGCTGTTTGGTGTCTGTGTGTGTGTGTGTGTGTGTGTGTGTGTGTGTGTGTGTGTGTGTGTGTGTGTGTGTGTGTGCGTGTGCATGTGTGTGTGGGCAGCTGTACAATATTGACGTTCCCTGTCCTCCAGGCAGGCTCAGGCCCATCTCAATGCCAGTGGAATACAACTGGGTGGGAGACAGCGAAGACCTGGCCAAGCTGAAGAGAGAGAGCCGGAGAGGTGAGTGGGAGGCAGTGGGAGAGAGAGAAAAGAAAGGGAGGCGCGGAAAGAAGGAGGACAGAGAGGGACAGGGAACTGAGGTGAGTGGGTAGATAGCTCATAATATCCTCACCCTCTCAGATCTCCAAGCCAAAAAGTAGAAGGATGAGCTGGCCTGTCAAAACTGATAACATGCTGGGTATCAGTTCCTGCCTCTGTTGCCTCTGTGTCTTCGTAATCTCTCACCACTCCTTTTCTCCCCTTCCCCTCTTTCTTGCTCTCAGTTTTGGTGGTTCTCTGTCTTTGGATATAAAAAGTACACTGTTGCTTTGGCAACAGTAGAAATATTTTCCTGAGATTTTCACATTTTGTTGATGACTGTTGAGCTAGGTGATAAACGGAGTGGGAGGAGACCGAATTGCTTTATTTCAGTTTCAAAGACGGGCTTGAGTGATGTTTTTGTTTCCTCTGGGGGGGGTGTTGATATGTTGCTCCTTTGGGCTTTGCAGAAAAGTGGTGATGCTATATTTATCTACAATAGATACAGTATTTGGAAATTTTCTAGGCCTTTCTGCCTGACAACAGACTTCCTCTGTAGATTTTTTAATGCCTTTCAAATACTGCAGTGGAAGCCTTTTGAAGTGTCAGCATCCTCTGATCAGAGGTAACTGACTGTTCTTGCAATAGATTACAAAGACAATGCTTTATCAGTTCTGTGACATAAACTATTGTAGCAACTCATGTGGTCAAAGGTCCCAGAGTGGATAGAAAATTCAGCTGCTTCTTTAGGTTACTGAAGTGGTGCAGCATATTATGACATGGATAAAGTCTGTGGAGATGTAGAAATCATCTAGTATTGAAATCATATTCATTTAAAGAATCATTTAGTTTCATAAAGTGCGTGAAGTACCGAATTTGCCTCTGTTGTTTTCCTGCAGAGAATTCCTTGCTGCGTTTTGCGAGTGAGGATAAAACGCCAGGAGAGGACTTCCTGCTGGGACGCAGCCTGAGTCAGAACAGGAGGAAGATTGAGCGGGGAGGGAGCCCAACCCATTACACGCTTGTTCCCGCGCTCCAGATGGAAGTCTCCCTGTCCACATCCAGCTCCGACTCTGCATCCATCTACCATGTCCGTCCCTCGTGTCTGTGAAAACTCTCATTTTTGGTTGAGCGCTAGTGCAGGAGCAGGAGCATGCACCAGTACTGAATCCCATCTTGTCTGTTTTGTACATTGCAGGTGTTCGAGCGATCCTCACTGCTGTCGAGATCAAAGAAAAAGACTAAAGGTAGGAGCACTGGAGTTTAGGAGTTTGACTGGAGAACTCAGGTGGACTCAAACCCAAGCTTGAGCAGGTTTTTCAGGACTGTTTTCTGACCCCCTCGTCTGTTCTGTTGCCTTGTTTGCGCCTGCAGCTGAAAGCCCAATGTCTTCGATCAGTAAGCGACGGATTTCCTGCAGGGACTTGGGTCAGGGGGACTGTGAGGGCTGGTTGTGGAAAAAGAAGGATGCTAAAACATATTTCTCGCAGAAGTGGAAGAAGTACTGGTTCATCCTGAAAGATACGTGCCTGTACTGGTACATGAATGAGGAGGTGAATATGAGATTTTTGTAAAAAAAACAGAAAATCGCAGCATTAAGGATTTGTTCATTAAGGATTTGTTCATTATGTGGTGTTTTGATTTCCCTCTGCTTTTGCTTGTCACAGGATGAGAAGGCAGAGGGCTTTGTCAGCCTCCCGGAGTTCAAGATTGATCGTGCTACTGAGTGCAGAAGGAAGTTGTGAGTAATGATTACATCTGGACACCCAACATCATACTTCTTAGATTTGCATTGGTTTTCCATTTACCCTCAAAATTAGACAAAACTAGACACATAAATCTTGAATGCAATTCACAAAGGTAACCGCAGAGACTTCATGATGCACAAGAGGATAGAATTATAAAAATGATATGATATATATTATAATAAAGTAATACACTAGAGTTGAAAATTTTAAAACAAGAAGTGTGTAGATGTCATTTTATAAGTGATACCTATTCTAAGACAGCCATTTGCTATTCAGATCCCTGTGGGCAGTGTCAAGAAGGAGGGCTGTAAATTTGTTGAGAATGAGTGTTGATGCCTGTAGTGACGGAGAGAGTTCATTATGATGGCGAGGTTGATGAAAGACTGAGAAACTTAACTTCTGCTCAGTTTTTTTACTGAGCACAAAGAAAGAAAAGTCTAAGTGAGTAGAAGATGAACTGATCTCCAAAGGCCGTAAAGAAACATTGTTTTCAACACAATCACAGTCCCCGGACCTAAACATCATTGAAAATCTTTGGATAGACCCTGAAAACGCACTTTTGCAATGAAGAGCAAAATCCCCCAAACAAGAACTGAAACACTCTTAGCTGCTACTAAAAGCTTTTACAAGCTGTAATACTTGCCAAAGGGGCCGTTACCAAGTACTAACCATGCCCAAAGTTTTTTAAGTCCCATTTCCTTTTGTGTTATTTTAAAAAGTAGCAGAAGGATTTTTTTATGTGTCATCATTAACTTTATGCCTTTTGGAAGTCAGTTCATCTTTTACTTGCTTAGCTCTTAGCAGATTCACAGTATATATATGTACGCACACACACACACACACACACACACACACACACACACACACACACACACACACACACGCACACTATATGTATATGTGTGTGTGTGTGTGTGTTTGTGTGTGTGGTTTTTTTTTTTTTTTATTTGGACCAACATAAAAATGTTGACAATTTGACACCTTCCCTGGCTGGACCGTAGTGAGTTTTTAAAGTGGCTACTTACCATTATATCTTTTATGTTGTCAAGTAAATGTTAATTGCACAATGTAATGGCTGTGGAATAATGATACAGTTGGTGTTTACATTGGTTTCCTCTAAGTCTCACTTCCATTATGCTGTACTGGCTGCCACTAGGTACAAAATCTCCTGGGAAAATGAGGGTGCGATTTACACACACATTTGCACAAAGTGCGTATGCCTTAGCAGGAAAAAAGAGGAAAAGGATGGCACTTTAGTTTTTTCTGTAGCTATAGATACCTTCCTCAGGTAGCTGAAGGGTAGACAGCGGAACAACCAGAGTAACTATGGAAATTCTACCAGGCAAAAGGGAAAAAGCTTGGTTGTTGGACAAGGCAAAGAAGGCGAGAACAGAGAGTGATAGAAAATGAGGTAAAACAAGAGTGATTCATAGACAGGCATTCACTCGATGGAGAGAGCTCTGGGAATTGAGAGGGCTCAGAATTTGCTTTCAGTTGGCATTATTTCTGCCAGATTGGTTAGAAACAAAACCTGCCTACTGATTAATACAACCGGGTTTTTTACTGTGCCTTTATCATAGCACTGCTGTAGTTACTCGTTTGGTTTCCAATTTATGGAAAAAAACTAAAGATTAATATCTTTCAATAATTGCCAAAAGTTGAAAAAAAGAAGGCCTAATCATTATGCTTTTAAGTTCCCATTCAAAAGTAACCGAAACAAATTCTTGAAAATCCCACATAGAATGTTCAGTCTGGTTCAAATAATGACCATGTGCTACTATATACAATATACTTGGTGCCAGATAGCTGTTAGCACATTTGATGGGTTTGCTGTTCACCAATGGGTTAAATGCCAGCAAATAAAGAATTTTTGTACGTTTTTATGAGGGCATTATGTTTCATAAGTATGAACATCTACAAGTCTCAAACATGCCAAAAGGGAGCTGTTTATCCTTTGATGCAAAGTCTCGCTGTTAGTATGAATTACTATGTGTGTAATCGGGTGCCAGTTTATGTTGGCAGTCGTCTGTATTCATATGTTAATGTATGGTATATGTCTCTGTGCTTTTAGTTACATTTGGTTAAATATACCCTTGGTTCCTTTCAGTGCTTTCAAGGCATGCCATCCGAAGATAAAGACCTTCTACTTTGCAGCGGAAAATGTGGACGATATGTCCCGGTGAGTTAATAAGGCTGCGACAGTCATGCTGTAAACTCTCCCAATCTCGCATCTGCACCCACATTTATACCTCCGCTGGTCTGAAATTGACTCCCACCACGGGACCGCCCACTCTCCTTGAAACTGAGGAGTTTTGAAAGGTTGTTGGTAAAACAGGTAGACACAAACACAGACAGACATACAGAAACACTCGTGTACACACACACACAAGCTCAAGATGTTTTAATGGGTGTCAACCTGCCCTGCGTCATGACCCTTATTCTCCCACACAGGTGGCTGAGTCGTCTCAGTATGGCAGTGGCAGGCTACTCCGAGCAGGAGAAAATATGCACAGACCAAGGTGAGTTTAGTCACTGCAAACATTTGTTGTCCATTATAGGTCGCTGAGACATCACTCTGAGACATCGTATATGAGTAAGTTATGAAGAATGCACGGCAATTATTTTGCCTAGTCTTCACTTGGTGAGGTTTTAATTTTCTATCACTGGTTCACAGTGATTTTTGATCACGGTGGATCTGCGCCCTCAGCTCCAACTTATACATGCCGCTAAAAGGAAGCTCAGAACTACAGGCTTCATGACTTCACCACCCAACCAAGAAAATAAAACACTGTTCCCTAAGTAACGATTGATACATGAATATTAAATCTAGTACATGAATATGTGAATATTTAGTATCATGTAAGGTCTGTACAAGTCTGTATATGAAGTGTGCATTTGTTTTAGTTTTTTTGCACACTTGCTTTAAAGTGAGGAGATGCTTTTTTTTCTGAATCTTTCCATCGACAGATAAGCTCTCACTCTTTTTTCGACTTCAGGTTTAAAGAATATCAACTCATCTTTGCTGTCAGTTGACTGTCAAAGTTAGAGGCGTTATGAGGAAATAAATATCTAATAAAATGGCTTAATTTATAACCTTGGGTCATAATGTGTGATTTGAAGCAACAACCTGGCAAAACAAGATCTGATGTGGGGAACTCAATAATTAGATTTTATTTCTAGAGGCTTTTAACACTGCTCTCCATTTTCCTTTTCACCTCACACCTGATTTAAGCATCTCTGCTTTGCACTGTACAGAAATGCTAACTTTAGGGTTGGAAGGCCTGATTTTCATTTCATGTGCTGCTGTTCTTTGGCTTCCTAAAAATAAACAGGAAATAATACCCCTGTTGTACCCCTGTGTTATTTAGAGGAGCCTATGTAGAAACCTAGCAAAGGTGGGTTGTTGGTTTGTCATAGTTTTTAACGAAGAGGGGGCTTCTTCCTACACAGGCTGCTAAATTAGGCCCTTAACACCTCCAGAGGACTTAACAGGAAGTTCTCGCATCTTTCATTCATCCACATCCTCAACAGCACCCAGACCTGGATTTATCTACATCACGCCAGCATTACACCAACACTGCAGCTACACCTTTCAGAAACACTCATTCACACATGGGGCTGATCATTCTGTCTTGACACAGCTGTTCAATCTCGTTTTCAATCAGAAATTTTATATGTTTATGGTTGGACCAGCTATAAACATAGTCTCATAGTCGTTTCTGCTGCATTTAAATGGCTTGGTTTTGCCTCTTTAATAGAAATAAAACATGACACAATCTGTTGGTTCATGACAGATTACTGGAGTGAGAGCGATCATGAGGACATGGATATGCCCACAATGCCAAAACAGGGCAGTCCGCCACCACCTTATGACACCTACCCCAGAGCATCTTCAGTGAGTCTGTCAGCCTCTAGTTGAATAGATGCCATATGGAAGACATCTCTTTTTTTACTTGCTAACTGCCTGTTTGTACGTAGGTGAGTCCATACCTGGAACCAAAACCTGGCCATCTCTCATCCTCCGACACATTCCAGTCCCGCTCTTCTCATGAAGAGTTCCACTCTGAGCCTCAGGAAGGCAGCAGCATAAACAACAGGGTCTCCCCCGGGCAGAAGACGAGCAGCCATCGAAACTCGTGGCAGGACCAGATGGAGAGCAACGCAAGGATGCACTACCTCCAGACATTTCCCATGGAGGAATCCTTGCTATCTGAGGACAGAGACCAATTAGCGATGGAGTACCGCAGGCAGTCCACCCTGCCTGCAGCACGTAGCCTGCTGCAAGAACAATACAGAGCCCTGCCTCTGCCCCTCAGAGCCAGCATCGATTCAGAAGCGGGAGGGAAACCCCGCAGTTTCACGCTACCCAGGGACAGCGGGCTCCACGCTATCCTGGCTGCCACTGCCGCAGCATCGGATCCGAGAGAGACCCAGCACTACCAGCCGGACCGGGCCAGAGACTCAGGTCAGACTCACATATGTCACAAGCATAGACATTTAAATTATAAACCAGTTTGAGGGTATATTGCATCATACTTAAACTAAAACAATCTGCCAACAGATCAGTAAGTTAATCGACAGAAAATTAAATGACAGCGATGTAGATGGTCCGTTATACATTTCAGGCATTGATGGAAAAATTTGATCACTGTTAAAAATAATTGATAGTTGCATCTGCACCTCACACAAATAAATATGGAGCTGTTTTTTTCTTTTTTAGTTGAGAAATATGATCACATTTTACCATACATTTGTTCATACGTGCATCTCAGGGGTTACTCCTGCAGTTGTGAGTAGCTCAGTTAAAATGTACAGTTAGAAACTATGATTTTGTAAGGAAAAAAATAAGTCACACATATTTTTGCTTAGGAGGAAATTAAACCCTCGAATAGAACCAGAAATTAGCTGATAATTGATATAAAGTGACTGCACAAGACATGCTCCCCACCAGCCTGAGTCGCTTGTAGCACCTTATCACCACGCGCCGTGATGAAGACTGTGTGAAAACTAATTGCACGTGAGAAGATAAGTCAAACTGGGTTTGATAGTAGTATCGGATGAATGGTTTGATTTCCAGGATCAGTGGGCCCTTAATGAAGAAAGAAGTGTAACAGTATACACTTCTATGGGATCATCAGTGTTATATGACATCCAGTTTACAGGTCAGTTCAAAGAGCACATCTGAAACATGGAAACTTCTGCTAATGTGACAGGGCTGTGGTGGTACGTCGGACAAAAAAAGGTTAGGAAGCACTACAACGGGCCACTAGAGGAGATACAATAACACCGAGCTGATCCTGACTTGTCCTGCTGTAAGGTCCTCTTCTGCTAACCGTTATTTGTACATCGGTCTTTTCATCTGCGTGGTGTTAAACAAGTGCTCTGCACTCTTTTGACGTCAGTTATTTTATCAAAGTTGCTAACAGGCAGTCAGAGCCAGCAAATGTCAGTGGGTGAATACTGGCCATTATCGCTTTATTGGATTGGATTTGAAGCCAGACCATTTGCCCCTCCCCCAGGCCTCCGGGGCACTTGTCTAAGTGAGATGAGATTCAGTGTCTTATTTGATACTGATTTATCTCGGCAGTTCGCTCTCTCTCACATACAAACTCATGCCCGCTCTTTCTCTTTCTCTCTCTCTCTCTTTTTTTTTCTCTCTCTCTTGTCATTGTGCCTCTTGGCACAGTTTGGATGTTGGAGCGAGGAAGAATCCTTTCAGCCTGTGTTAATGTTGAATTCCAAACAGGATAAAGAAACACGCCCAAGGGTCCCCTCTTCTTGTCCTCATTTATCTACTGCTCTACCATTCATTCTCTCCAGCGCTGCCTGTAAAGACGAGAGACAAACACAAAACAGGCGGCAAATAAAGCATGATACATTTCAAAGCACCGCCCCAGAGCTTCGGGAACGTGCCACCCTGCTCCCAAAACACAAAATAGGGTGACGAGTAGCAGAGTCAGAGCTCCAGTGTAATGCCAGTATCGTGCCAACAGAGGGCAGTGCATGCAAACCGGAGAAATGAGGGGTCCTGGTATATTGTTCGAATGATGTACGAGCTGTGTACTTTGTTTGAGGCCACATTTCTTCCCCTATTTCTCATCCTGAAGAAAATACGCACCACAGAGTGATGATAAAAAGAACAGAAATGTGGATCCTGAAAGTCTGTGAGGAAGCTGATACATACTGTCGGTCATCTGAGTGGACAGGAGAGGATTCAGATTATTTATGAACAGTATAGTGCAGTGTGATAGGGAACACCAACAATAGGAGAAAGATTTGCTTATTTTCAATGACACTTTCATTTGTTTTAGGAATTTTGATATTGCAATGTGCTGGGGTTTCACACTGGAAGTAAAGTAAAGGGTCACTTCACCCAAATCATAAAAACATCATTTCAATAGCAGATAGTTTTGGTTTCAGTCGCAGAGGTGTTGAGATCTCTTCTGTATTGGGCATCAGGACTAAATACTAAAAACTAAAAACTCATTCCCATCTTTGTCACTTTAGGAAGCAGTGTTATGCAGCCAGTGGTGGAATATACTGTAATTTTACTCGTATAATTATATTGAACATTTACTCAAGTACTGTATGTAAGTACAAATTAGAGCTACTTTAATTGGGTACTTTATGCAGCTTTTTGCTATTACAATTCAGGAGAAAATATTGTACTTTTTATTCCATTACAATTATTTGATAACTGTAGTTTATGGATTAAACTACCAAAACCAGTACATAGTATATATTACATACTGTATAAAATTAGAGCTGAAAGGATTAGTCAATTAATACAATAGTCGAACAACAGAAAATTAAAACTATATTAATAATATAGTGAATAAAGAAGCCAAGCCAACCACTGCATGGTTCCACCATCTCACAAGTGATGATGCTTTTCTTTGTCTTAAATTACGATAACCCAAAATGTACTGAGATCTGACTGATGGTCACACAAAACAAGCAATGTGAAGGTGTCCCTTTGGTTCTTGGTTATTGTAATGTGCATTTCTCTCTTTCTCTGAAGTTCACAAACCAAACTGTCAACTGGACCATTTGAGAAAATAGTCTGAAGATTAATCTATAATAAAAAGTAATCAATAATTACAGTCCTGTATAAAATAGTCAAAGGTTAACTGCGTGTCAACCAACTACAAAGTAATAATGCTGAAAAAAGTATATTTTCCTTATTTTGCTCGTACATGCTTTACTTTCCTTAATGCAGGACTTACTTGAAAAATTGTATGTCTACAGTGTGGTGTAAGTACTTTTACTTAAGTAAACGATCTGGATACTTTTTCCACTACTGTATGCGGCACATAGACAGGTCTTCATCTCAGTCTTTGCCTCTGGTCCTCAAATCAATAAAACTGCCCCAGGGTTGAATTTTTTTTTCTCTTTCTTTTTTATGGTTCTCACAACATGAAACAGTCACATTTGAAAACCTCAACAGCAAAACATCTTTCCAGGAAATTTGTTCTTGTTATTCAGGATAATCAGGTGATTCTTGCAGTTAACTTGCTATATTTTTGAGTACCTTCATCCACCATATATTAGCTTTGGCTCTCTGCTATTTAATGCAGGGCTAGTAGCAAATAATCAGCTTGTGTGAACGTGTGGGCAGAGAGCGGTTGCCTATGGTTTCATATGATGGGGTAGTGAGAGGTTCACTGGTAAAATTGTTTTTATGAAGTTTATATCTCTCTAAGTAATATAAGTGAATTCTCCGTGTGCAGACTGTTTACTTGTAATTTACTTTAAAAAAAAAAGAAAGAAAGAAAGAAAGAAAGAAAGTGAAAAATCTCATCATTGACTTCAATTCTATTTCAAATCTTTGTTTCATTGGCTATTCTTCTTGCCAGGTCATGGACGGGACTGCAGGATGCAGGCAGACTCTCTGGGGGATTTGTACCGGGCTCTGGAGCAGACAAGTCTGTCCACGTCAGCTGACCACAGATCAACCAGCCGCCTGGAGTATAAGCGCTCATTTGTACGCCGAGTTAATGACCCCCTGCTAAATGACAAGCTTCATCGCTTCCGCATCCTCCATAGCTCACTGAAGGTATAACAACATGTTTTGAGCATTTATTTATTCCCATATATGTGTTGTATTTGCCAATTATTAATTAGCACCTTCGTTTCCTTACAGAATGTCCCTCTTCAAGACACCAACCGGTCGTTGGGTTTCTTAGGGTAGCCTGTGAGGATCAGTGTGTTGATAAAACCTTGACCGTATTGCCTCTGCCTGTGCCTCCCACAGCTAGCGTCCCCTTGCTGGAGGTAAAAGGCACCAAAAACCATCTTCTACCTGCTCAGCTCAACGTCTCCTCTCCTCTCACTGCTCCTTCAACCTAACTTACTGTGCAGGAGCACAAAGACTTGGTGTCCCTCTCTGCCCAATCTAGCTCTTTGAAAGATGAGGGCTGTCACGAAAGGCAAATAAGGTTTCTGCTCTGATAAAGGAACTTGGCGACTCAAAGAGTTTCTGACAGACGAAACAAGCACTTTGTCTCCACATCAGAGACATGTTGAAAGGATTTTTAATTCGTTGCCCACACGCATGGCCACTTCCCTTTGCTTCAGCTGAATCGTTTAAACGTTATGCTGGAGTTGTGTACAGCCGCTCAGTAAGCTTTGATGGAGGAATTAAAAGCAAAGCTATTTTGGATGTACACAACATTTTGTTATGCATGTCTTTATGATAAATGGGTATGTTTGTTCCATGAGTGTACAGGGTGTTTTTAATATATATATATATATATATATATATATATATATATATATATATATATATATATATATATATATATATATATATATATATATATATATTTATAATTACATTACAACATATTACATACAATAGTGACTACACAATGTTTTGGGGTACTTACAGTATACAATTGTAAATCAAGTGCTGTGCCTCAGTGATTGTGAATGTACATTGTACTTTTCCAAGAGAGACGCGGGAAGATACATACAGAGAGTAAGCTATTCCTTAAACAGGGGAACAAAAATAAAGCGCTTGGCAATAATGAACTAGTATTGTAAATTACAAAGGAATGATCAGAATAGTTGTCTATTTTTGTATGCATGCTGTCTACCTGCTTGTTTGTAAAACAGTTTTGTATTTCTTAGTGTTTGGTCTGGAGAATACTGGTGTCAACCCCTGTACCACATTGTGTTTTTAAGACTTATTTGACATTTTGCCCCAGAAAAGCTGATTTTTGTGTGTGTGTGTGTTCACCACAAAAAGAGGAAAAACTGTATTTATTAAGTGTTTAATGTACAAGCATGCTTTGTATAACTAAAACACATTATCATGCCATTTGAAATTGATTGACATTGCTCAAGTGTGCCATATTGTAGCTACATTACTTTTTTAACTAAATAAAATCTGGCACAGGCACACATATGACCAATTGTTGAATGTTTTTTCTCAAAATCACATTTAAATGTTTATTTAAAGACACTACTCCTTCCAGCCAGCCGGACAAAGCTTGACTCAGAGGATGGTAATAACATGCAAACACAAAACACACGTTCCAGGTATATACAAAGTCTCAGGTCTTCTTATTGGATGTGTAAAATGTTTTGATTACCACAATTACACAGGACGGGAAGAACACAGGAAACTGGTGCCCTGTCTGCAGTGTAAGTATGTACAACAATATAAACAAGGAAATCTCAGTTTTCCAAAAAGACAGAACAAACCTCTCAGGATGAAAGAGGAAAAAACCTTTACAATGGTACAATGGTTTTATGTGTTTTAGGCCCAGATATATTATTAACACACAGAGAACACACATTTATCTTCTCAGCCCAGGATCGGATTTTTCCTCACTGTCTCATGGCCTCTACATCTAAGACATTCACAGCTGTCTTTAAGTGTAAAGCAACAAATCCACAAGATGAGATCTAGCTCTTCTAGATATGTTCAAAAGGTAACTGATGTTCAGTGACTTCCTGGATGACAGCGAGCGATTCTGGTTACCAGGAATAATTTGGCTTCAGCGGCATTTATGCCAAGTCGTGCTCATGACTGACTTTACCTACTTACTTACTTCTCTTACTTCACTTGACTTTGTTGACTAAAGTATTTGACTTGCACAAAGCGTGAACGTGAGAGTTCTTTCATTCTGCTGCAACTGAAAACCAGGCAAGAAATCACAGAAAAATGATTTTGCATGCATAGAGCATCCGGATTATTTTGCAGTTGTGAGGCGTCCTACAGTGTTTTACTTTTTCATTGAGACTGGTTTATTGTTGTGTTTAAATCTTTATCTCAGTTCACAATCTCACACAAATAGACAGAGAGCAACATAGAGTGAAGCACCTGGAGCAAACTGAATCAGCTCATGTTCACACAGACCCGTTGTCTCATTTCTCTATCGATGTTGTACCATATTAATGACCTTCTACAAGTATCTTGTCCTGTGATATATTGTGACCGTACATGATGGGACACTGTAGGTAGGAGTCCTTCTGCATATTCACTGACCCAGGCTACTTTTAGTGTAAGATTCTCGATGAAGTTGTATGAATGAACAATGACTAAGGAAAGATTTATGCAAAAAGCCTGTGGCCGGAAGTGAAAATGACCCTGATGAGAGTGGTGAGAGTAAAGCAAAGCGGTAAAGTTGCAGGATGTAAAAGCAAAATAACGAACCCAAAGATGCTAAAACTCTTTGTGGAGCTGAGGGGAACTTGGGCGTCAGTTTAACGGTTTAATTGTAGGTTCATCACAAGCAATGCGTGTCCCATTACATACAGTCATCTGATCAACTGTTTAGATAAATATCGATCAGAGCAACTTTAATATCCAGCCAGTGCAGCTGATGCAGAGAAAGTTCACATAATAAAGCTGTCGTTCAGTATTTTCATTTTCTCTAAATATCCACTTCTGTATTCACCATAGAGAAAATAGTGAGAGAGTTTTGCTGTTTGCAATATTTCAGTGGCTGCAATAACATTTTTGTATCATGTTTCATATCAGAAATTCGGTATCTCCTGATCCCAGAATGACATATCTGATTATGGCTTCATTATTCAGTTATTTCATTATCAAAATTTCCAATCAATTACACAAACTGTCTTGAAAACCGTCATTACATTTATGTCTGTTTTTTTTTCCTCTTTCTTAAAAACCTTGTAGGCTGAAGGTTTATCTTAAACTTTCAAACATCTGTTAGGTGATTAGCAACTGAGTTCAGACTTTAAACCTCAGGTATAAATAAGCTCATTTTGGACATCGGTTTGATTTTTTTTCTATCAATGTCATTATACACATTATAGTAAATACAAACATTATATCTAATAGAAATATAAAGATTCTATTTTAAGTCAACACGTAGCCTTTTGGATTGAGAAGAAAACTGTATCATATCCCTCCAAAATATTTTAGCGGTAAGTGACCGATGTTTAATAATATTTGGTGATAACAACAACCTTAGAATCTAAATAACCAATATTTGGACGCAGGTATTTGACTGAGTGACAACTACACGTTTATTAAAACAAAGTGTGTCGATATGTTCAGAACATGAAAACCCAGAGTCGGCGGTCACGTGTAAGTCCTTCGCTCACGTGTCGTCGAACGTGGAGTCGATCGTGGAATCGAACGTGGAGTCGAACGTGGAGTCGAACGTGGAGTCGATCGGGGAATCGAACGTGTCGTCGAACGTGTCGTCGATCGTGGAGTCGATCGGTGAATCGACCAATGAGGTGACGCCACGTTGAGGGCGTGGCTCTAACATGTAGCTCCACGCTGCCACAGACGAGACAACGCTACTTTGAGCGCGTCTCGACCACGTGACAAGCAGCATCAAGTGCGCGACCGTCGCAACGATGCCTCGGTAACGACGTTTGTTTGCTTTTTTCCTCCTTTACTCACAGAATTCACACTTCTTGTCCAATTAGCTGCACTTAGTTTAACGTGTGACTCGCTAAATGTTTCGCCTCATGACGGGAGCTTGGAAAATGTCCTTGTAATTTCCCAGCTAAAGGGGCTGGAGTCGGCTCATGTTTAAGAATCGGAGCCTTTAGTTCGCCGTACGGGCTTTTTGTTTGACAGCTGTTTGGTGATGAGTGTAGCAGCGTGTCCATCTGTCTTTTCAGTCCAGTGAAGAGCGGAGCTCCAGCAGCCACAGACGTAGCCAAGTGGTTCGGGATCACTCCTCCTATCAGCGAGGATCCGCCCGAAGAGGCTGATTTGATCCAGACCAGGAAGCTCATGGAGAGTCTGAGATCCTACGATGCCTTTGAGGACCACTTGGAGATGGAGCGCAGGTAGGACACATCTTTGTCTCTCTCTCGTCGTTTGCAAGCAGTTGAATGAATACAGCTTGAAGGGGTAGAACTGAAAACCCGTGTTTTAGTGTCCTGCTGGTGGTTAGACCTCTTACCTGGGTTGGTTTTGGGTGTGAAAAGAGTAAATCAGTTAAACAACAGCATCCTCAGGCAACGAGGTCAATGCCAGTGGTAGAGCCCAGGGGAAGGGGAGCAGGGCATGTTTAGCTTCCGAATATGTGCAAATGCTCTTCGTCTTTTATTTGCAGAGAGAATATTGTGAAAAAGCTGGAGTCACTCTACAAGGAGTGGCTGACGGAAATGTGTGTGGAGATGGTAAGAAATTGTCCCTTAAAATTCTTTTTATCTGTACTGTTGTTTCCAATGTATCTCCAAATATGAAGAACACATTTTACTGCGGAGGTTATACAATTTCCTCGTTGTGCTTTTTGACGATTTTAGAACACACCTGAAATTGTAACAGCCAATGTCGGAGGCAAGGTCCTGCCATTCGGCTCCTATCATCTGGGAGCTTACTCAAAAGGTAATAACGAGATTGTCTCCTGAAGTGTAAGAGCACGTGGCGCATGTGATTCATATTCTATGATTATACTTTGTTGATCCACAGTAGGTTGGTTTTTGTGAAGCTGCTGTGTGATAAATCTGGGAGCCATCAGTTTCACTAGTGAGACTTTCTTTTCTGGGGACATGCAGCAGCATAGGTTCTTTCCTTGGTGGGAGTGTATGGTGAAGATACTGTCTATTTAAATATAGACTTTCATCTCATATGACTCTGTCGCTTTGACAGGCGCTGATATCGATGCCCTTTGTGTCGGACCCGGGTTCATCGAGAGGAGAGGCTTCTTCACCTCCTTCTGTGAGAAGCTGAAAGCCCAGAAGGAGGTCAAAGACATACGGGTAAGTCATCTAAGCGATTTCTTGCGTACAAGTCAAAGGACATTTTTCTTGCCAGTACAAGCGACTAACAATGTTGTTGTCCCCAGGCCATTGAAGACGCATTCGTCCCCGTCATCAAAATGACGTATGACGGAATTGAGGTAACTTGTCTATAAACTCTACTGTCTGCAGTATCCTCAGGTAGCGCTTTGGGTGTATGTGCCTCAATCTTTCCTTTTTTTATTTTGTGCTTTTCTAGATTGACTTGGTCTTTGCCCGGGTGGAAAGGAAGCGCATTCCTGAAAACCTGGACCTCCTTGACGACAAGCTATTGAAGGGCATGGATAAACGCTGCGTCAGGAGTGTCAATGGTAAGCATCGGATTAAAGTACGCAGCTGCTCGGAAATCCTGCCTGAGAGCTGTAGCCGTTTGTCTTCGACGTACGACAATGAACCGACGTGTTTGTTTGTGGTTTGCCTGTTTCTTACTGTGACTGTTTGTATATTAATCCTTCTTCTTTCTTGTTCTTAGGCTACAGAGTTACAGAGGAAATCCTCAGACTTGTTCCCAACGTTGGGAGCTTCAGGTGTGCTTTGAGAGCCATCAAGCTGTGGGCCAAACGTGAGTCGAACTGCACAGAACTACTTAAGCTTGCTAGTCACTGGGGAGACTGTCAACCGGTCCCCCTTGACTGTTTTGAAAATCATTTTCCAGTCAGTTGTGCAAAATGCTAACTTCAATCTTAGTTTTTTGTTTGGTATGAAGTTAAGTGTTAAAATTGTGGGGAATAGTAAAAGAGTAAACAAGTAGCTGATCACAGACACAGTCATTGCTCTTTTCTTAATGAGGACTAATGTTCTTCAGTGTCTTGTATTGCCAAGGATACTTTGTTTGGTTTGTGTACAGTTGCGACCAGGCAACCAGAGCCAAATGTCTAATTTGCAGAAATAAACAATGCACAGATTTACTTAACTATATAGCTAAGAAAACAGTGGTATCTTTTATCTGATTTCACATCATTTTAGAGAAAATATTGAAATAATGATAATGGAAAATAAAAGTGAGGTATCTTAACTTGAACTCTTACTTTGAAAAGTCTGGATGGACATTGGGTGTAGCAAACTAGAACAGGGCATTGTTGGGTAAGATTGTGCCCCAGAGGTCTTGTTCTCTTTTGTCACGCTGTCATTTCCCTTCAGGTCGTAACATCTACTCGAACAAGATGGGCTTCTTGGGCGGTGTATCATGGGCCATCATGGTGGCCAGGATTTGCCAGGTGTACCCAAATGCTGCACCATCCACCCTGGTGATGAAATTCTTCAAGGTCTACTCCATGTGGTGAGTTGTCTCAGCGTTTCTGGTGTGAATTTTAGTTGAAAAAACCATCAAACTTGGCGACTAAAAGTCACTCGACACTGATATCCAATATAGTCAGGGTTCCCTGACTTGACCATGAGTGGGTCTAGTCTTGTTACCAGCTGTGACAGTGGGGCTGGTATTGTTTTCACCTTGTGAGTTTGTGTGTGTGTGTGTGTGTGTGTGTGTGTGTGTGTGTGTGTGTGTGTGTGTGTGTGTGTGTGTGTGTGTGTGTGTGTGTGTGTGTGTGTGTGTGTGTGTAACATCATAGCAAAATATGGTCCTGGAGTCATCTAAGTATCAAGACCTACTTTTAAGTAATTTGGCAGAAGTTTATGTGTCTGTCTGTCTGTGGACAGATTTTGGGTTGTGGTCGAACCCAAGAGTACTGAGTACTCACGTAATGATGTAGTAATAACATCTCATCGCTTGTTCTCTATGGACAGAATCAATATTTGCTAAACAGTGTGCACTTAGCACAATAACCAATTCATGAAGCTCCATGTGTTGTTGTAGGAAACATATATGACTGGTTGAAAAGTAGCAGTTTCCTTCACTCGGTGCTTTTCTCTTTAAGCAAGTCTTTCTCAACTTTTTAAAGACAACTACAAAAGAAAGGAATTGGTGCAGGGCTTTTTGAATTGTGACATGATTTAATGTAGCTGCACATTAATGCTCGGTAAAAGTTGGACATGAGATCGTTTGATGCAAAAATGATGTGTTTTTTCTCAGGGTGTGGCCAGTGCCTGTTCGTTTGAGGGTGGTAGAGGACTGCTACTACAACCTTCCTTTCTGGGATCCCAGGGTAAGGCCTCAGCAGGATTTGTTTGAAGACTTTGGGCTGCAAACATGGATTCGTGTCAGTCGTTGAATAGTCAAATTCCGAACATAGGTCAAATGAAAATCTGTGTCCTACGTTTCTAGATCAATCAGAGTGACCGCTGCCACATCCTGCCCATCGTGACACCAGCATACCCACAGCAGAACACTTCGTTCAACGTGTCGCCGTCCACCTTGGCCGTGATCACAGAGGAGATCCAACGGGGTATGTAGTCGCTGAGCTGACGACCAGCAAATGCTCACTGTTGACCGCCTGCGCTGTTTGCCCGTTAACTGTTACTCTGGCAAAGTTGATTTAAGACAATCTCTGAAGGTTTCTCTTTGCTTTGCTGCTAAATCACTTGGTCGGGTAAAGGCAGCTTCACTTACTGTTCTGTAAAGTTGGATTCAGTTCCCTCAGTTGAGTGGAACCTGGTTCAGCTCATAACTTCAAGGATTATTCAAGGATTTTATTCTGTAAAATAAGTGATGGGAATTTTGTTTCAGTTGCACTGATTGAAGCTTCCTCATTCACAGGCCACGTCATCGCCCAGGAAATACAGCAGGGAAAAGCGGACTGGTCCAAACTCTTGGAAAGCCCTGACTTTTTTGAGAAGTACCAGTATGTATTGAGCTACCTAAAGACAGAAATAAGGACTGAGGAACTGTGCAAAATACACCCACACACATCCACTGCTTTCCAAAATATGTGCATTTCCTCCAACATTGTTTTTGTATATCATTTTGATATCTTTAACATGTTTCTGCTAAACTTGGAAGCCATTTTTTCTTTCTTCCCACATCACTTTGCCCTCGGAGTAGGCAGAGTTTTGTATTTGATGATTTGTGTTATTTTTCTCAATGAAGATATGTATGGACATAGTTGTAAATCAGAAAATTCCTGTACTCCAGCTTGTATCCAGTTCAATTCAAATGATTGTGTAATGTGTGTGTCAAATTGTATGTTGTATTCTGAATTACATTTTTGTTTTTACACATTTGTTCCAGTTTTTGATGAATGTGCTGACAAGTGTTTGCTGTGATTGGTTTAAAAATGTTGAGTGAAGTCTGTTGCAGTAATTTAGGAGGAAGTGGATGATCTTTTTGTTTGTGTGGACTTTTTAATGTCATTTCTAAACTGGTAATATGCTGTTTCAGCTTTAAATATGGACTTAATTCTGATGGTTGAATGCTGATTTTGAGACCAGGTTCTGATGGTTTCTGTTTGTAAATGAAAATATGGACCGAAGCCTGTTACAAAGTAACTGTGAACATATCTCTATTGCTACGAGGACCGTTGGAGTTTGAATGGGTTTTTAAGCTCTGAATATGTCATAACTTTATCTGAACTTTCTTATTGTGTTTCTGTCTGTTCTGTTGTGTTTAGCGTAATGTGTGGTTTGAATAAATCTTGGGTGTGTTCTGATCTTATCCTTTTTCTTTGAATTTTGACTGAAACTCTTGATTAACTCTTTTTCTTGGATCGCACAATTATTCGGCAATTGGAAGGTGAGAACAGGCGCTGTCCTCGATCTGGCTAATGATACAGTTATTATCTTGCGGAAGAGTCGATGGACACTCTGAGCAGTTGTCTACTGCTTTTGATGTTTATTTTTAAAAGTGTGTCGCTGTGTTTTTGCATAAATACACAAACCCAGCCCACTTCCAATTTAAAGAAACACAGGTTTTTTTCCTTCAAAATAGATTTATTTTTCAAGATTATAATGGATGGAAGACTAGTATCCATCTTTGTCAAGTGATTTTGCTCATTATAATGTACAATAACTTGACCTGCTTGAAATTTATTGATCAGAAATGAATTCACAACTTTCATTGGCGGAAAAATAGAAATTATTATTCATGTAGTCGGATCTGGGCCTGTGTACGAAGGCTTGATGCTGTGACATGCTGCCATTGTTCCGTCTCTTATGTTTCAAGGCATTACATTGTGCTGCAAGCAACGACAACCACGGAGAAGCGGCATCTTGAATGGTGAGTACACGGAACAAAGAAGACATGAAGTAAAATGAAAGATTTTTGTGGACAGTCTTGTATCTGTGGGTGTAAAGGCTTCTCATTCATGTCTCATACATGTCTGTGCTTCTCTTTGAGACTGGTTTAAATGTTTTATTTCCAACCACTCCTGTGACTTCCTCTCTCTGAAAATGGTGTTTTGTTCACTCTGTCAGGATTGGCCTGGTGGAGTCTAAAATCAGACTCCTGGTGGGAGCTTTGGAAAGAAATGTCAACATTTCCAAGGCTCATGTCAATGTGCAGCCCTTCCCTGCACCCAGCAAGGACAGTAACAGGTAAGGACCTTATTCCCATCGGTTGTTCTTATGCTATATATTTACACTCGGTGCAGTAAGAGAGCATTGAAGCTTGCTGCTTATTTTGGTAGTTAGATGTTGTACATTGTCAAGTCACTGGCCTGTATTTCTTTCTGTTTCAGAGAGGGAGCGAGCACAATGTGGCTAATTGGACTGGTCTTTAATACAGACGAGTCTAAATACCAGAAAATAGACCTGACCGCCGACCTCCATTCCTTCACTGACAGTGGTATGTTTGTTTTTCCTTTCTTTTTTAAATTCAGGAAAAATGGAGAAATGTTATGTCAAATTCTAATTCATATACATGTTTTGTGTTGTTGCAGTCTACAGCATGGCAGAGAGCTGTAAGATACTGGAATGGGGGATGAAGATATCTGCCACATGCATGAGGAGGGAAAATCTGAGCTGGGTGATGCCTGACGGCACAAGGAAACAGGTTTACAGTCAACAACCTGAGCCTGAAACCAGCCATCAGACCTCTGCCAAAGTGCAGCCCAGCCACACAGCAGCGGTCAGCGTGGGCCAATCAGGGAGCAAGAGAAAGGGCTGGCCTCAGTCTCAGGCACCAGCCAAGAAGAGGAGAACTGACCAGGTTTGCCAAATCATTCCACGCTCTGTTTATGACAAAATCTACTGGTTTGCGGTGTGAAAGAGTCCTAAATATTAGTACTGTCATTTTAAAGGAATAGTTCAGCATTATGTAAAATACGCTCGTTTGCTTTCTTGCTGAGTGTTAGATGAGAAGATGGCAACCGCTCTTACTTCTGTACAGTAAATCTGAAGCCACAAACAGCAAATGGTTTACTTTTTTTCTTTCTTTCTTTTTTTCACTTATCTCAGTTGTTTAATCTGTTCAGAAAGTAAATTAAAAAACAGAAAGTTGTGGTTTTACAGTGGGTCATGTGTATGACTATTTCTTGGCCTGGAGTCCAACCACACAGCGACAACAGGAATTTACTGTTCGCAGCCGAGAAATAGTCCGGCACATAACCCCCGTAAAACCCCGGCACAACATTTATACACGTACTGATTATTTATTTCTAAGACTTGCTTATTAAAAGGTTTTTGTATGGATAACCTTTGGACAGAGCCAGCCAGGCTAAACTAAGCAGATGTTTGTGGTAGCTTCATATTTAAAATACAGAGGAGTAAGAAAATATATTTCAATCTTCTTATATATCTCAAGAAAGTCAGTAAGCACGTTTTCCTAAGCTAATGTTTTAACAAGCCCGGGCCTTGACGAGAATTTTACAGGTAAAAGTTAAACATTGTCCTTGTTGCCAACAGGAATGGGTGCCTGCGACGAAGGGATCCTCCGTTGGAGCGTCCAGACCCGTCACGCCCACTGCACCCTCCATGACTCCACAGGCCACAAAGAGACCCGGTTCTCCCTGTGCAAAAACCTCGTCTAAGAGGAGGAAACCTGACGAGGAACCCGCCTGCGAGACAAAACCCACCTGCCGTGGACAGTCGGGCGTCTCGCTCAGTAAGAGTCCGTCTCCAGGTGTTTGCTCGCCAAGCACCAAGAGACCCGGCGCTCCTGAGCTCGAGATGCCCACAAAGAAATTTAAATATGGCCCGGTGAGCTACACTGTCCCGGAAGGTGTCCTGTTAACCTACACTGTTAAACCTCTCGGCACACAGCTAGATTAACACAGTCCCACTGAGGGACTCAGATATTCATATGCGACGACTTTCCTCACTGTCCGTTCCTTCCCTCTCAGAGTGGGCCCACCGTCGAGCTGCCCGACCTGCTTTCGGGCCCCAGCGAGCCCGTGACCTTCGTCAAAAAGGCCATCAAGCTGCGTCTTATCAGGTAAAGTACAGACTTGGGGGGGCCTCTCCACGGCTCCCCTCGGCCGCACACACCTCTCCTACCTCGTGGTGCCTTCCGTACCACACGAAGGGAACATCGGCACACGTGTCGGGATCCACCCAAGGTCTGTTGCAAGGTAGACCGATAGAAATGAATGGATGTCACACCTTTTCACCTCAAGGGGGCAGTGAAGCCGTTCTACCGGCCTCTTCCTCCACTGCAGCGGAGCTGTGGGTACAGAGACGCACTGTTCAGAGACCAGTCGGTTGGTGGCAGCAAACCCTGCTGCAGATTAGTTGTTGTTGCCTTCAGTAATCCCCACAAATATTTTCAGTGGAAGAAAGTAAGCTGAGAAATAGTCCAGTATATAGTTCCAGTAGTGGAAAGTATAGCAGAATGTTATATTTCATATGAGGCAGTTTGATTTTGAGTGGTATTGGTTGTTGATGTTGTAAATTAGAAACAACTATGCTGTAGCCGATCCATGTCTCCATGTCGTTTTAATGTGGGAAGTGGAGTCACAGGCTGTTCCGTGAACGTCTTGGTCTTACAACCCTTTTCCTCACTGTTTCTCTCACAGCAGACGCAAGTGATCCAGCACCATGGATTCGTTGAGGAGCCTGGAGATTTCACTGTTTCTTTCTTGGACCTAAAAGGGAAAAACTTAAACCTCCAAAAAAAACTACATTGCACTGAAAATTAACTGTCTTTGAACTTTGAATGTACTTAAAACTTGTTTTGTGCAATGTGTGCTATGGCCTCTAACTAGACTCAAAACCTTCCCTCTTTCCTTCTGCCCCCCCCCCATCCCCCATCCCCCATCCCCCTTCTCCCCCCCAACCCAACTGGTCGAGGCAGACGGCCGCCCACCATGAGCCCGGTTCTGTCCAAGGTTTCTTCCAGTTAAAAGGGAGTTTTTCCTTGCCGCTGTCGCCAAGTGCTTGCTCATGGGGGAATTGTTGGGTCTTTGTAAATAATATGGTAATGAGGACGGTCTACGGTCACACGCACACACCTGGATTTTATATCCGCAGGTTTTGAGTCTAATGAAACTAATCAGAGGCCATAAAAAGTGACGATTTGAAGTATGTGGAAAAAGAACTGTAAATGTAATACAAATAAAAACCCCAAATCCAAGTCAATCATTTTGTTGTTACTGTATTTGTCAACAAGCAGGATTGGGCACAAATAAAGAAGCAGATAAAAACTTATTTTGAAGAATTTTCCTTGTTTATGTGGCAGATTGTCTTCATTTCAGCTGTAACCCACCTACTGCATCAGTCGTGCAGTCTGACTATACACTGTCATTGACAAGGTTCCTTTATCTGTTTACCGATGAAAGAAAATTTGGTGATTTCATACGACTGATGCATAAGTGGTTGATTTCATAGTAAGAAAAACTTTTCAAATGTTTGAAATTGTTTTTTTCAAAATTTTCAGTAAAAGTGTTTCTGCAACAAGAAGCAAACAAGAATCGAAGGATGATAATTAAAATCTCAAGCAGTGACTCAGTGACAGAATATTAATGCTTTATTGATTGTAATAAATGATACAAATAAGAACTTCTGCACATTCACATTTAGACATTTGCTGTTTTCATATTTTCAGCAGTTTTTCCTTCAGATTTGAGGGGCTACATGTCATCCACATTATGGCCAACACATTTCAGAACACTACGGCTTTACGGTGCTCGTTTAATATTATCAATCTATCTGTGCTTCACACAGACATCCCTGCACACTAGTAGTAGTAGCACTGCATAGTGTCTTCTTGATCTGCACCATACTGAACTGTGCAGCCTTTCGTCAGCTCAATATTCAATTTATAATGGTCATAGTACCTGACAACTCTGATAGAAGCTGTGAATGAATATATTACCCTGAATATACACCACAAAATGTGTTTTAAACGTCCTATTACAGATTTGTATTGTATCACTTCAGGATCTGCAGCAAGTTTGTCTTTATACAGCTAATACACAGCTGAATCCCCCCTTAGGAATCATATATCAAATTATGTTTGACGTTGAAGATCTGTCTGTGTACAGGAGTTTTAATACTTTTACATTTTCGGACTTACATATCTGATTTTTCCTTTTAGAAAATTAGTCTTTTGTTTAATGCATCCGATTTTTAGTCAACTTTATTAACCAACAACATTTATAATAACCTGTGTTTACACTTGCCTCATCACATTTACACTAAGGTAATTTATTCTCCAGGTATTGTCTACGGGTCAAGTATGGTCTCATTCTCATCATGAGGCAGTTCCTAATTGCTCCCAAGGAGATATGAAACACTGACCGCTAATGAGCATATTTATCCGTTTAGCTGCTGCCTGGTTTCCCTTGCTAATGCACACACACTGAGAAAGAATTCCAAATAGTGAGGGACATGGTGAAAGGAGTTTGACTCGACAGTTTCAAACAAAGTATTGTGGTCAATTAAGCCGAATACAACTTGATGTGTGGAATTTGCTCACATAAACAAAATGGAACCAAGCCAAACTAAACCAAACTAAACAAGTACGCAGAACCCATTGGTGGTGATAATGGGTTAGGCATACACTTTATCAGAATCTATAGACCTTCATGTTGTTACTCACCGGATGCTGTTTTCTATTATTATTATTCATTTTTTTTAATAAATAAGTTTCTGCTGTAAGCTTGTGTTTGGAGGGAAGGAGATCCTGTCTAAGAGCTTCACTGTTAAATCTGTAGCTTATTTCATCATTTTTAAAAAAATCCTTTGTTTTACAACAACACCAAGCTCAACTACAAAATTTGCAAAATGACAAATTAAAAAAAGTTAAAAAAATGGTAATGCAAATGGGCAGATTAATTTAAAGACCAGGCACAGTGCACACCATTCAACATGACAGCTGTTTTTTTCATTTAAAGAAGTACAGTCTGTGAATAAATACAATGTCCAGCTTTGTGAAACTTTGTATTTAGGCCTGTGCACACACCTGACACACCTAGATATTAAATTAAAAAATCGTTTCAGTGTCTTCTCACTGACTTGCAGTGAATCCTGTTCTTTAAAGTTAAACCCAGCACACAGCCAGCCAGTTATGCCTCTTCAGGTTTGGAGCCTTGGCATGATCGTGTGCTGCAGGACACTCTGACCAACTCTAACCATTTTAAATCAGGGAGGGCACTGTGGTCTAGCATGATCACAGATAATAGAGATTACATCCATCTCTCTAATTGTTTAATAACCCTCTGGTTTTTCTTCGGTTCACCACAGAAAAGTCATTGTCATCTCACTCATTGTCTTTGCCTTTACCCACTCTGTAAGCATACGTCTAACTTGACTTTTTGAATTACAAAAAGTCACGATAATAAAAATGATAAAAAAATATATATCAAATATAATTTATTAACCTTTTTTATTACAATCATATAATATTGTTTCTTCGAGTTCTTTGATAGTAATCATTATCCAGATACTCAGTGTTATTAAAGGGTAAAATAAATCATTTAATCTCTTTGAGTCCCATCCAATGCTGTAAGTGTGTCTCTATTTGAACTTAAATGTGCTTTGTGTCTGGTTTAAGTTCAGCTGCCACTCAATTGTGCTCTGAATAATGTTTGTGATTTACACAGTTCATTGTTGTTTCATTCATTTTATAACGTGAATAATGTTAGATATTTGCCAGGACGTGTGCTTCAGCATGTTAGTGGAATATGTCACCAGTGAATGTGTAACCATGTGTAATTTTAACAACATAAGAAACGTAGCTGTGCCTGACCCCAGCAGCGCATGAACCTGTGTTCAACTTCCTGGGCCATAGTGCTGATAGTTGATGTGATTGTTAAACTACTGGCAACTCAAAAAATACAGAATTCTTAATATTTATTTCCTCGTGACATGCATACAGTATATTCATGTGTTGGATTAAATGATAATTAAACAAACAAACAAACACATCTTGAATACATTTTCTTTCATTTCACTTACAGTGGACAATTAGAATCTATGCACAAATGCAAAAAATACAGTGCAACAAATTACAATCAAATTTTGAGTGAAATGACTGATGATGAAACTGAGAGGACATGATAAAATGCTGATTTTAACTTTCTGTCTCTGTTAAAGGTATGAAAACCTTTTGATAACATAATATTAAACTCTATAAAAGTAAAAATGTTGTGAGGTCACACAAGGAACTAAAAGAGGGGAGTCTTATCACAATTTGCCAAAGTACCTTTTACAAACTACATTATGATCCTCCTAAAAACGTTTTTCACCACCATGGGTCCATTTCTATGGTCAACTGAAAATCAGAAAACAGTTCTCACAAAGCTTCCTCTCTGACTTTTGAAGCAACGCTGCATTTAACATACATACACGGAAACATATAAGAAAACAAGCATTCGGTCGATAATGACTAAAATGCATTATCACACTGCCTTGATAAATATGGAAAAGTACATGTTATCATCTAGAGTAAACTATTATATGTTGTCATACTATAACTGAGAAGTTAAACCGAGAAGAAATTAGTACAAAATTCAAAAATAGCATATCATATTCAATTGCTTAAGGGAAATATGTATTTTTGTTTTCTACTGTAGTATCTCATATGTGACATAGGTGACCTTTCCCCTAGTTCTGGAATGTTTATGTTGAAGAGATTCCTATGTCTGGTAAGTGAAGAAATTGACGACCCTTCGTCTTGAGGAACGGGGTCATATAATTGATGGAAACCAGATGTTAGAATAAGTTCTCATAAACACTGACCTATACACAAACCTATATAAGTGAGTTTTGAGCTGTGATTCGGGGAGAGATTCATTCTGGCTCCGAGTCGTCTCCCAGGCAAACCATGGTGCCTGATCGACGCTGGTCTTCTTTGTAATAGACCTATTTTATGCAATCAAGCCGGTGTCAGCAAAGTTTCCTTCATCATCTGCACATCATCGATGTCTGAGAAACAACAACACTACTTATGAATTAACACCAGAACTTTATATAACAAGATCTATAGTCACTTTTGTTGTCAGCACATTTAAATATAAAGACTCAACGAGCAATTCCATTGAAAATATCATAGCTTATACAATTTAAATTCAATCCTACAATATCAGAAAAAAAGTGAGGATTTTGCCCTTATTATAGTGTCTGAAATTCTAATAATTTTTGTCACTGTAGTGTATAATTGGATTGTCTATACATATGCTGCAACCACTGTTTTTGTAAACAGTGTTGACAGGAAATTATATCTAAAAATTAGTTTCAGTATATGGACTCTAACCATTTGAGTACCAAGTCCATACAGCACTGGGTTAGCAATTAGTGGAAGGATAACAAAGTATAAAGACAGGAAGATCCGTGCCTCAAAAGCTACATGACTCATGTTAAATCTAGTTTGGATCATTTCAAATAAAGAACCCATGGTGTAGTTTATCAGTGATAATAAATGTGGGACACAAGTTTTAAGAGCATTGCGTTGAGATTCTCGCGATAGTTTCCGACAAACCCTTGAAATTTGTAGATAAGAAAAAACAATCATCAGTACCTGAGGTACAACAAGAAACAGAACAAGTACAAGCCCCACAATACTTATGTATGATGCAGTTGAACATGAATTTTTGACCAGTTCCATGTTCACACAATATAGTTTTGGCACAATTTTTCCACAGAATCTTAGCTGTAAAGTCAGAGAATAAAAACTTCCAAACATAACAATTGGGTATACAGCTGATAATGCTGCAAGCTTGCCTACCTTTGAATTTGACATGATGCTGTGGTAATATAGTGGCTTACAGATGGCGACATATCTGTCATATCCCATAAGAGCTAAAATACAAAACTCGGCACTTGCATACGTGTGTAGGAAATAGACTTGAGCCAAACACCACTTCACAGTTATTTCATGTGACTTGGTTAAGAGCACAGCCATAATTGTAGGTATCAATGCAGTACTGCCATATATCTCATTGATGGATAACACACATGTGAACAAATTCATCGGTTGTTGCAACTCTTTGTTTTGGTGTATGACAGTGATGAGCAGTACATTCAAAATAATAATAATGAGATAAAGCAGGAGGAATACGAAAAACATCCAATGCTTGTAGTCTTCCATGACGGCATATGCAGTCATCGTGAATGTTAGTGCTGACGTATTGTCCATCTTTCCGTTAAATTCTGAAAAGAAAATGAAACACAATTAACACAATTTTACTTGCCAAAGGTAAATGCATTATGATATGACATACATTTTGTAATATGGTCAGGAAAACCAAATAACAATAGGAAAAAAGATGCTTTTATAACAGTGGAAATTGGAGATTTTTTTAAAGGGTAAATTTATGACTTTAAATAGTTTAAACCAAACTTTTTGGTTTTATGAAGCATTTGAATCTAAGTCGAAGGCAAAGATTAATCAGCCATAAACCAATTGAAGTAGTAACATTTCAGTCAAGGCTGCAGGCTCAGTGTAGAGAAACACACAGTGAGCTAGAGTTACCTGTGTGACCGTCCTCCTCCCCATGCAGTGGGGTGCGCCGCTCGAGCTGGGGTGGACTTTTAACACTGCTCAGGGTGGACTAGTGGTGTGGCGATGTCACTGGCTGAAGCCTGTTTTTCAGAAATGTGTTTCTAGTCACCTTGGTTACCAAGTCAACCTCCATGAACTCCTTCACAATAACAAACTCAAATGTTTGGTGAGGAAAAGATACACGTGTTTTGCAAAGGGTATATATAGCACATATGAATGACAAAAAAATATATATATATATATATATATATATATATATATGATATATATATCAGAAGCCCCTTTCATGCTTCACATTAAACTAAAGCTTTCCTTTGCACTGCTTACATATATAACAAAAACCACCCATTAATTCTGACACAAGTCACAAAAAAATCCCTGAATACATCATATAGCTTTCTGAACTCCTGGGTTTTTGCCTGAATCGTTCAATCATTCACCATAAGTAACTTTCCACCTTGACCTAAATGAAACTGTTTGTGGATAGCAGCTATTCCGGTATGAGAGTTTGTACCAATACACAGTGATCCAACTAGTCTGCGCACGTGTGCCAAGCCATTACATGGGTCCTACAACAGTTTTCCGACGTTACGAGAGGCGTAATACCAAGACCTGGACAAGGCCATATTAACTGAGCATTGCGTGTTTATGTGTGTGTGTGAGGGCCAGCCCAAAACTGACCACAGATCTGGAGAAGGATCCAGAAAAATTAGAGGCAAACATTAGGGCACAGCGCAGACCATCAGAGAGGACTATTGCAGCAGCCATGCTTGGAGGGAGGAGGTTGTGCACACTACAAAACATTTTTTTGGACTCAGTCAGTGCAGCATCATTTTTCCCAATCACTTGTGCAACAGGGAAGTCAGGCAGCCTCAGAGGTTCGTGGGGACTGTCATACAGCTGCTATAAAACACACCAAAGATGGCAGTAAACCTGTCTTGATCTATTGATGCCATTCAAGATTCTGATTACTAAGAACTGCTTCAGCCTACCTGTTCAGTGAGCTATAACAACGCCTCCCCAAAAACACAGGTCTGACCACAGGAGTGTATGCACTACTGTATATTTAAATGTTTATTAGGTAAGGTTAAGCTACAAAAATGTAAAGCTGTTCATGCCTTACTTGAAAGAACAATTTGCAATCCTGAATTTCAGCGACTTTATTTCAAAAAATCTAACTTTAAATTTTAGTCTAATTTGTTCTAAAAAAAAAATTACATTTCCTCTTTTTTAAACCACTCAAAGAAATCAGTAAAAAAATATGCCACTAATTTAGATGTCACTTAATGCCTTAAAATGTATTTTTGTGTCAACAGTATGGCTTAACTAGCAAGAACCACCACTGATCAAATGGCGAAAGGTCTTCAGCACTGATAATGCAAGCCATAAATGGATAAACACACTCATTGGAAATCATTAGTCCATTTTAAGTTTTCATTCCTCAAGAAAGCAATTAGATACCACAGCTGAGACCTCTCTGGGCAGTGCCTGGAGAATAGAGAATGAGGATGAGAGGAAAACAGTAATGACCTCCCTTTGGAGAACACTGATGTAACACTGACGATACTGTGTCCAAAGAGATGTGACCTTTGAGCTAATGCAATTCACAGCAATAATTTGATAAGACATTTATTTCTGCACAAGTCATCAAACTGGTTTATACACAGTCGAACTGAAAGCAGAACTTTGGTTTTATTTTATTTACAATTAGTTGTATCAAACTGGCCATTTTTTGCAAACGGTTTCATTTTATTTTACATACAATCAGGCAAAAGTCCCTCATTTTATATTAGCAGAAGTGAACTTGATATTGTGACAAGCTGTGGTTCCATAACTCACAAATGACGTGTCGACTTCCTCCATCACGAAACTTCCAACTTTATTTCTGAAAGCATGCATAAGGTCAGGAAAACACCAAACACAGCAAGTAGGGCAGATTTACTGGTTTCTGTTCATTCTTACTGAGAAGAAAGAAATCCTTTGTGAGAACAATGGAGTTGCCAGTGGCCAGTTGTGGGCAGACAGTGCGGGGGAAAGTTTAGATAATTGGACTGTGACCTAAAAGGGCCAGGAAAGCTCTGCAAGGTAACCAATTATATGAGGGACCAACTTTTACTGTGAATAAATGTAAATTGTAGATTGGTATTTTACATGCGACATACAAATCCATTTAAATGCAGCTCCTCCAGTTTAATGGTGACCTTGAATAACAACAATTGTTGATCAAATGATGATCAGCCATAGGGTGTAGCTTGTTCTTCTCATCTGGAAGCAACATCTACTCATACTGCAGCAGGTCTCCCAGGTGGGGTTGCTAACCTGAAATCCCTCAGTGATGGCTGACTGTTTTAGGGTTTGACAGGCCCCTCGGAGAAGCCCTTCTCTCACCAGTGGCAAAAGGGCCACAGTCCTCAAGTTATCAGACTTAAGGGGAGTGGGCTCTTCTTTGTGTGCACTGGTTGACCTTCCAGGGTTGAACATCCAGGTGCTAGCGATGGTGGCTGCACAGGAGCATTCGAATGATTCGGTCAAAACTCTAAACTGAACTTACCCAAATCGCGTTTATTTCAATTAATTTAGGCCAACATGTTCGTGCAAACTAAGCAAACTCCTATCTCAAAAGTAACAAAGAATAGTTTTCTGCTAAGTTTCTTGCATTTTTTAAAATTTCCTCCTTTGCATTTTCGTCTGATCGCTAGGGTCACATTAATTAGGACACTCAATGAGGAAAAACATTAACTGGGCAATGACATTTTCTCTGACTTTTCAGACTCATCAAATGGATCAAGCAAGTCACAAATAGAATTAGAAAATAAAATTTATGTAGATAATGAAACCAGTATCTCCTTTGAAGAAGGAATGCTACCACATGGCAACTCTGTTAGTTTTACCTTATTTGTCAGGGCTGTCACCTGAGAACAATTTGCCTTCTTTCCCTGCCAGGTGCCCAGATCAAAACTTCCAATTTAATATCTGGAGAAGAGGGACAACAAAAGGATTCACAGAACACCAAACAAAATACTCATCCACCACACAACAGAAAGATGCAGTAACATGATGTTACGCTGGGCAGGCAAGCACTGCTTCTGTGATTGAACGGAAAAAATGAAGTCCAAGGGCAGGAAAAGCTGGCCTCCTTTCAGAAAGAAGTGGGGGTTAAGGATATGCATGTGTTTTAAATCAGCTGAATAGCGCAGTTTCATGGGCATTTTAGTGTCTTGTCTCATGACAACACTCAGTCATGAGTTTGCCAAAGGGATTTTGTTTTCTGAAATGCAATTAAGAAAAGCATGTTCTCTCAAGAAGTTTTTGAATTCTATAACATAAAACCTAATGACCAGGATGCTGCTTTATATTATCTTTACTCCTCCCCTCTTACCAAAATACTAACAGTCGTAGGCCCAGTCCTCAGTTTGAAGCAACAGTTTTGGACGCAAGAATGTCTCGTTATCGTGTTGCTGTTTTGGTGCTCTTAGTCGTCTTTCTGCTCAATGGTAAGTCCTGATATTATATCGCTGCATGGTTTTGCAGCTAACATCTGTGCATTTTTAGTGTTAATTTTCAAGACCTTACAGCAGAAGGATTTTACCTTAAACATAGCCAATGTTTCCCCATTGTGATTGCAGTTGTGGAGAATGAGGCTGCAGCCTTTCCATGGTCTTGCCCCAGTCTAAGTGGAGTGTGTAGAAAGGTCTGCCTCCCAACAGAACTCTTCTTTGGACCTCTTGGCTGTGGGAAGGGCTTCTTGTAAGTTCTGTTGCCCCGATGTAGTATATGAATACATTTTTTTCTATTGATTTGCTAATGGAATTCAATTATACATCATTTCTTTTGTTATTCCCAGGTGTTGCGTGTCTCATTTTCTATGAGAGCTGAATGCCATGGATGCCATAGGAATGCATGTCTGGTCTGCCAGCGCAGTCCTGAAAAACATCATTCAGCCATGCTAACAGGACTCGCCAAGCATCACAGAAAATGAGACAGACAGAAGACGCTGTCGTTGAGGATCATATTTGGCTTTTAACTCATTGAACCTCAGAATATTGAATTAACTATTTTTTGTTTTTTGCTGATTTTAACACAGCTCAAATGGCTGAAGTGGAGTGAAAAATTTTAAACATCCTTGCTTTTTAAAATTTTTTTCATGTAACACTGGATTACTTGTTGTGCCAATATCTGGTTGAGATCCCTTAATCTTTCATAAATTTTGTTTGGCATGCATCTGCATGTCTCTGCTCTGACTCCAGTCCAAGTTCATATTCTGTGTCGACTCATATTTGCTTCTTAATTGGATTTGCAATTTAAATAAAACATGTTGGGAAGAAATAGAAAATCATCTTGGGTCCCTAACAAAACGGAAATGAAAAGAATGTTTTAATAAACTACAAGATGCACAGCGTATGCAGAGTCATACAGTGATAGATTTTATCAATACATATCACATCTGGAAGATCTAAAAACATCCACAAGGGGGAATCTTCTTCATTCTTATGTTTAAATAGGGTCCAGGGGGGAAAAAAAAGGAAAAAAAAACTGCTGCTGCTTGTCTTGCAAATTTTCTCTCCTCATCACAGTTGCTCTAATTTAATTAGCTACATGTTTTTATAGGGAGAAGGCAGCGATGCCTTTGCAATTTTGGATGAGTAATGGAAAATACACTGACGGCCAGAGTTCAATTCATTACAGCCCCTTGGTACAGAGTCTGTGTGCATTTCTTTTCTCCATTTTCTTAAAGGTCCACAACTAAGCAATGACCAGTGTATGGACTTTTGTTGGAAGCATTGATTATATACAATATCTCATGACCAACTTTCTCTTTTTCTCAATTTGATCCTCAAAACCAATTGACCTTTGACTGCTTTAGCTTTACATATTGTGCCATGGGCCTATAATGCACAGAGCTTCAGGGAAGAGCTAAAGGACAAATGTCCACTTTCTATATGTCCTGAATTTTCAGTGCTGAGCACCACATGTTATTGTACCTTCATTTGCAATAGGGCCAATAACAGACTTTGATAAAAGGCTGCAGCTGAAGGCTAGAAAACAACTACAAACAAGATCTACACAGAGATAGAAAAAAAAAATGCAAGTGACATTTATGAGTTATTAATGTAAATTCATATTCACAATACATATAACACAATAACATATGGCAAACAACATTGTGGAGATCTTCAGTTTGAGATGTTAATCCTTCTTTTGATTTGTTTTGCAATGTGTAACATATCTTGCTGGTAGCCAACAATATTAATTAAAATTGACATCACTGTAATGTTTGTTACATTTATTTTCATTATAGTCACATAATCTTACACCTTTTAGTGACATGATTATATGAAGAAGCAACTGAAATGTGAGATGATTTACCAGGACGCTCTCACAATATGCTAACAGTCTCTAATCACCTCCGGGTCAGGGTCTGTATGGACACACATGTCAGCTTTGGAGCCAGACTCTCTGGTAACTTTCGCAGTGGATTTACTCTCAGATGATGCAGTTCTAACTACAGGAGGTAAGAGGCTCATTGTTGGGAAGTCTGGAAGCATGGAAATGGTTTTTCCTTATTGCATTTGCCCAAAGACTCAGCTGTTAGTGTATGTTGACAAAACTGTCCAGAAACTTTGCTTTGACAATATTTTTATATTTCAAAAGAGAAACACTTTTGATGAAGCATGTAAAGAAAAAAAATAACTCATGCCGACTGAGGAATTAGCCGTCAGGAAGTAGCTTGATGGACGACCAGTAGACAAACATCAAGTGACCCCCATTGTATCCATTCTCCACTTTCCATGTAAAAGTATCATAAGAACTAACAGCCAGATTTGCATGAAATTTCCTGTTGATTCTTAAATGATTAATCAGTTTTTTTGGATGAGCTTCTGGCCTTTCCTCCGCCTCTGCCATCAGACCCAAAAATTCCACATGTACACCTGTGATATTAAATTCTAATGGACAGGTTGCCAATAAATTTACTGTGTATATAGATGTTCCCTACACGAAGGAGAGACTCATTTAGCACACACATCTATGGCCCCAAGAGGTTAAACCCCTTTGACTTTGAAGACTACATGACCTTTCTCTAGTGCCCCATTGAGGACAAAGTCTACATTATCAGCCCCACCAGTGGTTACGGTTCTAAACGGACAAAACTTGTCGGCGTTGTTTAGTTGGTCCTATGTTGACTGGACTAACACCACTTCTGCAAACAAGGGCATCATCTTACTGCCGTTAGAGGAGAAAAGAACCTTTCTGATTCTCACATTTAAAGTACCAACATCTGGCCACTACACAGCTGCGTATTCGTCTGCCCTGTAGTTTTCATTTGTTGAACAGGGTTATACAATGTGACAGAACTGTCAAACTACCGCTTGAGGGCAGTATTGACGACCTAATGCCTGAATCCCCGTGAGTTCTGTCGTCTCAGAGCGGCTGTTGCCCTCTGGCGGACAGTGAAGTGTCACCTGCCGCTGTTCCGCCGTCTCCCTAAAACATGATCCGTCAATGTAAGTCCCCTGGTGACCGCAGGACATCTGGTCGGAGGCAAGGGACATTCCCAGTAACCTGTAATATTACCTGTGGGTGCTGGCACATAGGCAGGCGCCCGGATTAATGGAATCTGCTCATCTGAATGCGATAAAACCGGTCGGACAGAGACATGGACAGACTGAGTCCCTGCGGGTCTTAATTAATCACTAGTGTGTAACCCAGCCTTTGAGATGTAAAATGAGATCAGCTTTTCTCTTTACCCTTTTTTTTATTGGGATTCACGAGACTTTCCTCGTCCACGTCCGATCCATCTGAACCACGCGCGGCCCTGAACGCGCCACGGAAAGTCGAGAGCGCGCACCGGCGCGCGGCACTGACGCCGCCTGCTGTTTCTCCTTCTGGTCGCCGGGGGTCGCTGTGGGCGCTGGCGCTGTCGGGTCGAGTCGAGCTGCCGTCACACGACGCGAAGAAGAACCAGGGAGCAAGAAGCAATAACAAACCTGGCGGCGGCGACCCAACGCAAGTTGGGAAAACAAAGCTCAAAGGCGAAGTCGTCTCCTTTAAGGTGGAAAAAAACATAGTATTGTTTTATGTACTATTAAAGGTGTGTATACTGACTACGTCGAAGACACGGAGTAATCTGTCACGGAGACAAGTTATCCTAACTGCCGTCTGACTCCTTCTTACACTAGCCAAACGTCATGTTGCTAACGTTAATCCTCCCCCGTCTTTGTGGTTTTCTTATGCATTCGTAGGATTCTCGAGAAAGTGGGTAGGCAAACAACTTTTTTTATCGATTCTACACGGTGACATGTGAGAAACCAAAGTGAGACAACTGGAATAATCCTAGATTACAACCTTCACGGGTGCCGATATTAGTAGGATACTAAGGTATGTAGCTAACGACACCGAGTAATGCCAACTACATTGAAATCTGTTGATGTAGTATAATGTTTTTACTTATTTTAACACAAACAATAGCTGGAGTTACGGCTAACGTGATCGATAATGGGAGAGCAGTGGGTTAGATTACGTCAACGAATCTAATGTATCTGATGAAGAGTGGTTATATACTGATGTCTTTCAGGACGTGGTGGGGAAGCGTGAGATACATAGTTTTATAGGTTTATTATTGCAACGCAGGGTTTTTTTTTCTTCACAACTACCTGCTTCTAAGTATTTATTTATTGTAGTGCTAACAATAGATTGTATATTGGGTTACTAGCTAACTAATGCCACGAAGAAGCTGACCGTCATAGTCCTCTTGTACGTACGGTGCATTATACTTATCTTACCCTAATGCTATTGGCTTATTAAACCTCTTTTCTCTGTAAATAGAAAAGTTATTGTCACTCGGATACAAAAATAGCAGTGTTACTAGAACTGGGATCAAGAAGTATCTGAACTCTATTAAAAGCTACATAAGAATTTAGAAAATTAGAGTGAACCATGAGATGTTAGCAACAAGAAGGAAAAAAAAAAAAAGCTTTTCCAAAGTGTTTCCATAGCGTTTGATTCAAATGTGTTTTGTAAAAACTTTTTTGTTTGTAAAACCTAGTCTTGAGGGAACTTTTGCGCACTGTCAAATTTCTTTGACCTAACTACTTTCAAAAGTAGTTGAGTGTGCTTTTCCACTCCATGAAGATGGAGAGTACATGTTAATGCCTGCTCTTGAGTCAGTTTACAGCTCATTGCTTGCATATTCATGCAAATATTTAAAGTTTCACTATTTTAATTGTCACTTTGTATTAGTATGTTAATGTCAGGCTGTATTTAAGTTGCACAATCAGCTTGAGCCTTAGACGTGAAGCATTTTGCCTCCTGTAGTGACTGGTTGAATCTTTTTTGCAGTTTTAGTGTGACTGAAATCAACCGAGGATGGTGCGCCTTGGTGACTGGTGCACGGGAGCTCAACTGAATATCCCTATACTGGTTTTCTGCATCATAATGATGCCCTCACCCACACATGCCTATATCTATGCTGTAAGTAATCTAGAAGATTTAACCCATGGACTTTGATCATCGTCAGCTACAAATATGATTTCTTAAATTTTCCTGAAAATTAAGTCAGTTTTACATTGTTTATATTTTGATTTGGCAGCATTATAACAATATGACCTCCATGTTGTTTGAGGACCTACCTGCCTTCTTTGGATCTCCACTTCCTAAGGATGGACTAATGGTGAGAGAATTGTATCAGAGAAAGGGTGCATAAAGAAAAACATAGCTCACCGTCTTTTACAATGAAGGGTTTTTTCTCTCTCTCTCTCTCTCTTTCTCTGCATGAAAGGGAGTTTTGGTGGTGTCCCGTCCACTAAATGGCTGCACGACAATAGACCCTCCTCCTCCACTGCCACCATCCTTTGATGCCAACACCACCAAATTCATTGTGCTCATCAGACGTTATGACTGCAATTTTGATATTAAGGTCAGAAATGTTTGGGTGACAATGAATATGTTGTAGTGTCTGTGAAGCAAAATTGTCTAATGTGAGGCTTTTGGTTTTAGGTCTTGCACGCACAGCGAGCTGGATACAATGCTGCAATTGTTCACAACATGTATTCTGACACACTACTTAATATGAACTACAGCAATGGTAATTTCCATTTATCAAATATACATAACATCAAACTTTGCACATTCCTACCATCTTACTAAGATGCCTAACATTTGAATCTTCTTTTTTCCTTTATCTTTCAGATACTATTGCAGAGGAGATTGAGATCCCTTCGGTTTTCACCAGCTACTATGCTTCCCAAATTCTCAGGAATTTCATAATTCCAGAGCAAGGGTACGTAAGAAACATTTGAGCATTATTAGAAATTATGAAATTTTATTTTTTTTTCCAAACTAAACATTAATCTAGACCAAACCAGCCTTTAACAGTCTGCACTAGATCTGCAGAGACCAATAGATTTTCAATGGCAGTGCTTTAGGTTAAAGTTGGTATGTGATGCATTATTTCTTTTTTTGGCCTGCAGGGCCTATGTGATCCTCAAGCCAGAGTTTGCTTTTCCACTCTCATACTACTTAATCCCCTTCACTGGAGTAGTTGGCATGATCATTCTTGTGATGTGTGTTGTCCTGGTAAGTATAAGTATGATGTGTTGTTTTCTTGGGCTTTTATTTAGCATGCAGCACATTCTTTAATATACCTTTTGGGAGTTTGAATTTACAATTGTTAGAATTAAAAAGGCAACAGTGAAAAAACTTGCTTACATTGTATTTGGACATGGGTAGCAGAGGCGAGCTTTGATTATGCTTTCTATCGTAAAATAATTACCTAATTGTAATTCAGCAAAACTAAAGCCAGCTATTTTTTCTCTTGACATGCTATATTTATTCAATAGGCACATTACTTGATGAAGTTGAAGGCCCTGAAAACCTGTTTTCTAAACCTCTTCTTATCTACTGACTTACTATGAGGGCCGGGGTCCTACATGAAACCAAAAACAAACCCATCCATTCATCCATGTTGAATGAGAGTGTATTTCTCATGCCATCAGTAAAATTCTCTGATTGTATCGTTCAGGTTATACGTTGCGTAAGGTACAGAAAAAGGCTGAGGAAAAATCGTTTGTCCAAGGAACAGCTGAAGCGGATTCCAATCCATAGGTTCAGTAAAGGTAACAAGATTGTATTTTTTCCTTGTCACTGTAATACATTAATTTTAAGAGCATTGAAAAGTTGTCCTTGCATTTGAATTGGAAGTCCATAAAATGTTTTCTTTTAACTTGAATATCTTCTCAGGCTGAAATGTTAGTCATTAGTAGATGAGAAAATAGCTGAAGAATTTAAATAGAATATCAATCACTTAAATTTAAATGATTTACATTGAAAACTTTCATTCCTCTGTTTCAGGTGATGACTATGATCTGTGTGCAATATGTTTGGATGAGTATGAAGAAGGAGACAAGCTGCGAGTTTTACCTTGCTCCCATGGTAAATTATTAGTATGTTGTTCGTATTGCCTGTTATAGTACATTGGGAAAACACCTCAACTGGCACACAGAATGCGCAAATCTACCACACTCATGGCAACAAGCCTTTATATTGTTTAAACACAAGGTAAATGAATATACCCTTCCCTCATAGTCAATAGTTGTATCCATTCCGACTGTATCTTCAAAAGTAGGATATTATACTGCAGGTAATCAAAATGTTGATAAAGCAGCATTGGCCTCTTTCCTCTAAAACTGAATTTGCCAATACCTCCTACCCTGGAGTCCTTTTTGCTAGCTCCCATCCTTGGCCTTGGTCAATTTAGAGATATGTATACAGTCTCGTGCAAAGACCTCATGATTTTCCATTCAGTTAACACCAGCAAGTATGTTTAGAAGAGCACCCAGACAACTGAATTCTGAACATGTGTTTATTCACTCTATTTTTCAACCAAGAAAAAGCCCCTGCTGCATCAGTTGTTTTCTTTCGGCCAGGTCTTGCCTGATTTTCTTAAAATTCTTCTTGCTTTTAAGCCTACCACTGCAAGTGCGTGGACCCGTGGCTCACACAGACCAAGAAGACATGTCCTGTGTGCAAACAGCGCGTCACTCGAAACAACCCAGAGCACCCTGAGTCTGAGTCTGAGGAGGAAAATGGAGGGCGTGGGGAGGACGAAGGAACAGAGGGCGAAGCAGACTCGGAGCGCACACCCTTGCTTCGGCCCTCGAACCCGGGATCCCCCATAGGGAGCCCGGGGGGTTATTCAGCCACCACCACCACCACTACTGCCCAGTGCCTCGCCTCTCCAGCACACTGCGACTCTCCCATCCTGGGTTATGAAGGCTACTACTCCCCTGAGGAGGAAACAGACTCAGAAAGTGATGACACAGGAGAGGACAGGCACCACACCGATGATGACACGACTCAGCTCATTGGTAAGGTTAGAGTGGAGATCTGATTGCTGGAACTTGGCTGCAATGAGATTGCCTAGTTTTACCTAAAAAGGGTCTTTCTGTTATCAGCTGTGCTGTAATCGCACTGTACTTAAATCATTTACGGTTTTGTGTTTAGCTAGACATTTAGGATTCTTGCAAAAGAATCTTTTACCCATTAATGTCAAAGTACATGCAGCAGCTAGATTGATCAAGTTTAACAAAATCACATCACTTCTTTTCACACATTTACTACAGTATTCCTTTATTTGCTTGTAGCACTCTTTTTTAATGCATGCTGTAATTCATAAATTGACGAGACCACATGACCTAACCACTAGTGTTGCACAAAATGAATGGGCCACTAAACTAAGTAAGAGAATGACTTGTAGATAAAGCCTGTGTAAACAAACAGAATGAATTTGTTGCTCACACTTTCAGTGGATCTTCTAGGTTAGTGCAGTTTGAGGACTCTGTTTTCTTTATCGTAACTGTTGTATATTCGACAGCCCTTTTACACAACTTAAAATTTTTCCTAACAAGGGTGTGCAAGTGGAGGGGGGCGTGTTTGTCTTTATTTTATTTTTAAACCCATTTAGCTTTCTTTTTACATGTTAAAAAGCTACATTTCAGTTTTTTTGAAATGTCAGATTTTTCTCAAATTCCACAGTAAAATACGCTACAATAGAATATTGCAAAGATGTTATACATTTCTGCTGCTTTTATATCATTATTGGTACTACTGCGTGGTCAGTTGAATTTTTTTTTTTTTAAGCTTTATCCAGTTTGTCAAGTAGAACAAACTCAGGTTTATAGCAACAGATTAAAGGTCAGTGGGTATTATATATAAATAACATAATGAGAATTACCTTATAAATGACCTATAAATTGTTGTAGCTCTTTCAGTAAAACACAGAATCATGAATATTTAATGATCTTATTCCCATTTCTATACACAATAGAATGGTAACATGTTGAATTGTGGGACTGTATAGATGTTTTTAGGAAAAAAAAAGCATTGCCTTACATTGGCCTTGATGTACATGTGCATGTTAAATTAAATGTTCGGAAATTGAAGGGACAAGATTCACACTCCTTTGTTTTCCTCTTCTCCAGCTGTATTTAATATTGCTGGTTAGAAAGCTTTGATCTTGTTCCCTGGTCTGAAAATGAGCTTCACATTTGTTTTATAGTGACAAACAAGGAAGAGAAAGCCCTTGTTTACATATGTTTATTGCTGGTAATGATACAGATAACCAGCTTAATCATGCTTGACTTGCACCTGAAACTTAGATGAGCTCGGCGGCTGTCGAACAAGTGTCTCTCTCTACTTTTTAAAATGTCCTGGGCTGGGTCGTATTGTTGATTTTATATAAAGAGAAGAACAAATAGGAACTTTAAAAAGTTGTTGCAGCCAAACTGTTTCATTGCTACAAATAATGTGCTGTGTTTAACTTGATCTAAGGTCATAAATACACAACTGGAATTGTTGTTTTTAATTTTGTATAATTTTAGAGGGTGTGGAAATTTTCTAAACAAGTGAAGTAAAGATTTCCCTACACACCCTATTTACTGAAAAGTGATTGGTGTTTCTTCTATATTCGTTTTATATTGCCCCACCACCGTCAGAGAAAAATTCAAATTAAAATTGTAATTTTATGCTACTGCCATTAATAACTGAGGGCTCCATGTTTTATAAGAATAATTTTTATCAATTAACATAACATGTCCTACTGTATGACCTCAACATCATAAGGATGACCAAATGTACCCTCCCCCCAAGCAACACAACTGCATGTGATAACAAAGAAAATGCTGCACATGCTGTATATAAATTCTGTCTGAGGATTTGTTTTTAATAAGTTACATTTTGATGTTGGAGAGTTAGAGCTGAGAATCAGCAGGACTGTTAAATCACAACATTCCATCTTTGTATTTTACTGCTGATTGATTAAAAGACTCGCTATGAAGTTTTAATGGAGATTTGTAGGACATAGTCTGTATTATAAAATAGAACAGCTGTTTTCCTATATTTGCTGTATGCTTCAAATCTCTTCTCATATTCACATACTGTACTTTTGTTTTTGCTCCATATGTCTCTATGTCAGAGACTTTTAACGGAAACAAATTGAAAAATATGACCTACAAATTATAATTTTTCCTTCTTCTTTTAGAATGTGCCTAGTTTATCATACTTAAATAATAAATGTACAGTGTCAAGTAAGGTTTTCATGTATTAAGGGGCTTTGAGAAGCCGTGGGATGTCTGAACACAGTCTGTGGAAAGCTGCGTTTCATGTGTGATTTCTGGAAGATTAAAAGACATGGGATCGGGACTGTGGTGCCAGTTGTTTGTTCAGACAAGAAAAATGAAATAACACTTTGCTTACAAAGGCAGACTGACATACATAGTAATTCTTTATAATGAAGCTATTATAAAGGAAAACTGGTATGCTTAGCGTATGTTCTGACATTTTTGCACATTTAAAAATCATTTATAAAATTGAAAATTAATATATGATCATATTGCACTATGTTAAACTTAGAGAATGAAATACTTACATTTTACTTCAAAGGATCTTTTAGATCTTGTGCGCTGTATCAAATAGTTTGATGGAAAAAATATGCATGCTGAAGTCATTACCTAAACTAAGTGCTCTGTGCCGTATGTTTCAGTGGCCAGCAGAAAGCCATTTCCCATTGGGCGCTATAGCAGAATTGAAAGATGTATGTTAATTACTTAGTTAATCGCCTTGCTGTACTAAAAAATCCTTACAACTGTGGTCAAAGAGCTACAGGCCTGGATGTCCGAATGTAGTCTTTGACTACTTGTAAACTAGTACAATGACAGTTCATTATATATACAGTATGTACACAGTTATCCAAAAGCTAAAGTTTTGAAATTAACCAATATATTAGGCTATGATCATTGGTGATGAGTCATGACACCAAATAAATACTCTGGGTAAATGAAATTTAATTTAGTTTAATTTCAATTTAATTATATTTGTACAATTGCAGATCATAGGGGGGGAAAAAAGCGTAAATTATGAATATCTTTGTCTTTTTAGAGCTGTTGAGCTGACATGGCCTTTATGGAGCTGCCTACCTTCGAGTGTAATGGTGATTCATTTGCTCCTGCAGCTGATGAATTCAGTTCTTTTAATCCCTCCTAACAAGCTTCAGTTTCACTGTTTCATGTTTCTTTAATAATGCCACCTGCTGCTGTGAAGAAAAGACAATTCATATTTGATCTGAATAAACCCTTAAAAACTCCAGATGAAAGGCAGCTGTGCGTAGGGTAGCCATTGGCTGGATTATGGCATGTGTGGGACTATAGGATAATGTGTTTCTTTAAATTTGGTCCATACAAAGTGAGAAATAAATACAGTGGCACAATCACATCACATCACATACGTGAATCCCTAAAGCAGAAGAACCTGTCACTGGTTTTTCTTAGTAGGAAACCTTGAGCTTGCTTTTGCTGCGAAGCATTTTGAAAATATCACAAATATATGACCTTTCTCTGGACACCAATGCAGTTGTGAGGAAAGATGCGTAGATCACCACCATCATACTCCACTGTACTGAGATCATCTGTCTTGCTGTTCCTGACTTTATCTTCATTTTTGCTGTTGGATTGCAAAGAGACTGCTCAAGACCACACTGAGGTAAAGTATATAAAAAAAAAGTCAATAATAATGTATGATATATAATATATATATATTTTAAAATTATATCAGTTAACTTTATATTTGCTACATTTCATCACTGAAATTTCAATCATAATGATTTATTAAATGTACCATGATAACTGATATTTTATTTTGATATGTAATTTCCATATGTTTCATTTTTATGGCAGCAACAGTTCCTTGAACATGTTTATCAAAATTCTTAAAATGTTGATTTTCCTGTATTGTAAAAAAAAAAACAACCCCACTTAAATTTGTCTACATTAAAATGGAGAAAATGGTTAAAACATTATTTAATTTGATTAGTCAAATTCATATGACAGCTTCCATCTATGTAGTTATTTAAAACTCATCTACAGCTTGTCTTTTCGATGTCAGATGAAACTTAATCACCAGTTTCAGGGTATTTTAGTAATGAATCGAATGTTTGCAATATATACATTTGATGAAATTTAGTTCATTCCTTCTGCTATTGACACTGAGTTTGTGTAGCACTGCAGTCTTTTATAAAACATTAGCATAGGTAACAACTGTCACTGTATGAGTTGAAAACAATATGCAATGTATCACAAACGCATCATTTACAATTTCTGAGTTGTCCAAAATAAAGAAGAAATAACACTATAGACCATGTAAACGGCTGATTGTTTACATGTCCGTAGGGATTTTCGGATTTCCCTTTCCACCTTATCTCCAGCCCTTTGGAAGCTGACAGTGGACCCAGGGGAGACTCTGCATTTGGATCCAGAAATGGCAATTCCCCCCGACAAGAAGTGAATCCTGCATTTATCATAGAGGACAAAGCCCAGAGCACTCAAATGTGGCCACGTGTAATCCTGGAGTACATGAGGCACCAGTTAAGGTTCAGAGGAAGGACAAAGAAAAGAATGAGAAGAGGAAATTCTTAGCAGTTTACTGGATGATGAAAAGTAAAAGTAGTATATGAGATTAATCTATTAAAATATTGTTCAAAAACCAAATCTCTTTGCGGCAACTTTTTATTTTTTATTAATTTATTTTTTTTACACCTGCTCTACAATTACTGTCATCTGCTGTTGAACAATAACTTGGATCATGTGAATGCCACGTATACATTAAAAACAGTGGGTTCAAATTAAAGTATTCATTACCAGCTATTACATATTACACTCTTTGTATAATTTCAAATAAAACCTGCTAAAAAAATTGTATTTAAGGTTATATTTAGTCAAACTGCAATGAGTTTTTCCAGTTATTTTGGCTAATCAGACCAGTTTTCACTGTGTTGAGTTTCATGACCACGGAGAAATCTCAGCAGGACCCCACCCACTGACTGCATAGCTACGCCGGACACAGTGACTGCAGGACAGTGCCAGCCAGTGTCTCTGTCAGTTGGCTGCTTGATGCAGAACATTTTTTTTTTTCCAAACCAATTGCTTTGATCGAGCATAACTTTGCAAAAAAATAACATAAAAAGGATTAACTATGAGGGTAGATACTGGTCAAAAAATGAGTCGTAACGTACTACTGAGGATAATCAAGCCAAAAAAATGTTACAAAATTCAAAAACATTTTGTCATCCTGAGATGATCCACAGACCTGACTCTCAGCAGGTATCATAGGCCTTTTCCCAGCAGATATTTTGACTTGTCATTGTCATTGTATTGGTGTTACTTATAATAATAACAGTGTCCAAGTAAGCCACGACAGTGTGAGAGTGAGCCAGCACGAACAACAGAAGGACCCTGGAAGTGAGGCAGCTAAATTGAAATCCATCACTCATTTTGTTATTTCTGCTTTTCCCACTGTACGTGTCAAAATATTGTCTGTGAAAAGGGCATATTTGTAAATGCAAAGTGAAATGGAAAATCTTCAATGGAAAAGCTGAGATGAAAATGTTTAGATTTTTGATACTTGATAGTTCTAATGGAGTAAAATAATCGTATATCAGAGTTAGATCTTATTTTTCTTTTACAAATTTATACTTTTAATTTCCAGGTAAAATGATCTTTCTTGCCTCTTGTCCTTGTTGCCTGCTGGGTTTATGAATTTAATAGATGGGATCTTTGTCTCAAATTAGTTTTTCCTTTACAATAGACACATTTGAGGTTGGGTTACACTTAAATGCAATTTCCTAAATCAATTTCGCCGTAGCTTTAACCTCTCGAATTAATCCTGTGTCGCCAAGAATTTTTCACAGCAACAGAATGTTATTTTATATTCTGTAATATGTAATATACTCGATGTAATATATTCTAATTTTATATATTTAATTTTGAAACAGTGAGTGTGAATACAATAATGAAAAGGGCAACCAGGATAATTACATATGGTAGAAGATTGCAGCCATAACAAATTAATAGAGTCAATGTAAACAGCATTTATTTCAATGAATAGCTGACACATGATTAATGACGCTGTCAGACAATGGGAGCTGGAGGGTTAAGTTGTTGTTCACACTCCAAACCAGTCGGTGGCGCTGACGCTTGGTTTCCTGGTTTAACGGCCGCTGTTCGGCATCAAGAAAGAGACGTGGAAGGCGCAGGAGACGAAGACGAACACGAACATCAGTCAAGCAAGAACTAAATAAGGTTTCTAAAGTGCTTATTTGTGTTGTATCAGATTTCATCTACCGAAGTTAAACCGGCGGTGCGACGGGCGCGTTCTTATAGTGTGAAAACACCTCTCTGTAGCCCGGAGACCGGCTTGGACATTAGCGCCAATTTTCTAGCTAGCTAACCTAGCTTCCATGCGAGCTAACGTTAGATAGCAGTTTCGATAACACTAGCTAGCTCACGCTAGAGCGATAACGCACTCGGTTTGTTTCGACTACGAAGCCGCAACATCATCCCCAAATATCAGAGTGTGTTTTTAAACTAAAATGCTCTCGGCAGTTTGGATATCCAGGTCTTACTATCTGACCTGTGCGAGACAAAGACCCACTTTGGTGTAACACAATCTGTGCTGGTCTCCCTCGCAGACCATCTCCGGAGCCTCGTATCCTCGGCATCCTCACCTTTTACCGTTTCTCTGTATATAACTGCTCTCGTCCACATCCATTTGAATTACAAGAGCAAGGACCACAATTAAGAGTTCTCTGAAATGACACTTCATTTTTTTTAATCACGAATCTCTAGCCAAGTGATCTCATCCTCTTCTGGCACGCTTGTTCGACGAAAAGCAGCCAGTAATAATGACTAAGCTCCCAGTGAGGTTACTTATAATCAAGTCACGCTAAATTGTGGCCCATATTTACTTTCTCCATAGAGATGGGGGACAGTGATGATGAATACGATCGCAGGAGAAGGGACAAATTCAGACGGGAGCGAAGTGACTATGACCGTTCAAGAGAGAGAGAAGACAGACGCAGAGATGACTGGAATGACAGGTAAAGAGTGTGACCAACCTCAGGTGACTTACCACTTACAAACAGGATTCAGTGAAACTCCATGCAGCAATCTCACCTTGAAAAAAACCCTGTAAAATGCAACTAAATGGCGTCTGTGGTGCTCTCACGCTGACGTTAACCGAGTTAAGAGGATAATGTTTTTTAATTTGAGTTGTCCTTTTCTATGTCACGTTTATTCTTTTTTTCCCCGTAATCAATTGTCCAGGGAGTGGGACAGGGGCAGGGAACGACGCAGTCGCGGAGAGTACCGAGACTATGACAGAGGACGTAGGGAGAGATTCACCCCGCCAAGACACGACATGAGTCCCCAGCAGAAGCGCATGAGAAGAGACTGGTGAGAGAACAAACACTGTTCCACAATCTGTACAACTGGTGTCTTCTGGTGCTTAAGCTTAAATTCTTTTGTCTGTCCTTTGGCAGGGATGACCATGGTGGAGACCCCTACCGTGGGGGCTACGACTTGGGTTATGGTGGTGGAGGAGGGCCCAGCTATGGCCCACCACAACACTGGGGCCACCCTGACTTGCACCTCATGCAGCCTCATCATGGCATCCCAATTCAGGCAAGGTGAGAGATGGAATCTGAGTTTAGAGAGCTTAAAGGTAAATGTTATTTGTTTTACATGTCTTCACTCCAGGATTAACTTTCCAACTATAAGATATTCTTATCATTGAACAGTAATTTTGTTTTAAAAAAACGCATAACAGCTAGAAGAAAATTAACATTTGACATTAAGAATTAGGTTTCCAGCTCAAAGCATATGAAAGAAGTAAGATGCAAACACAGTCTGTACAGAAGTTAAAATGAAACATAAAAGACAGAAGGCAAAGAAGACTGCAGAAAGAATATACTGTGACACAGCACAGTCCCACTACTTTCTTTGTTCTCTCTCATCACACAGCTAACAGAGAATACTAAGAAAGCTACTTGTTTTGCTGGCCCGTCCAAATCTCCACCCAACTTTTCTCTCTCCCATTAGGCTCGGTAACATCCATGACATGGATTTGGGTCCTCCCCCTCCAATAATGAAGAGCTTTAAGGAGTTCCTGCTTTCCTTGGATGATTCTGTGGATGAGACTGAGGCAGTCAAACGCTATAATGAGTACAAGATTGACTTCCGCCGTCAGCAGATGCAGGACTTCTTTTTGGCTCATAAAGATGAAGAGTGGTACGATATCAGTTGCCCTTACTACATAGCCCTACTTATTGATATTAGTAGGTTTTTTAATAATAGTACTATAGTCTTTTTTTGTCATTTAACTATTATAATGACTCTTAATCTACAAATGCCGAATTTGTACAGTTCCTCTCCTATGGCTTTTTTTCATAATCATTATTACTTTGCTTATGATTACTTTTTTAATCATAATCTAATAGGTTGGGCCAGGTCCTTATGCTGGGTGTATCATTAAACATAAAGGTAGTCATACTTATTGTAGTATGACCGTTGTTGGCTAGTTAGTCAAATATTTACATTAGTGACCTTAAGAAGAGGATATAGTTCCTCCACTTAAGGCTATTAACACATTTCAAAGCGAAGCATGCTTCGCTTGCCAAGGCATCGAAAGGCACCACCCATGTACTAGGACCAGACCCACAATTAGAGACCGTTACTAATGACATTTGTTACAGAACTTGTAGTTTATCAAAGAAGGAAATCAACCCAAATTCTACTTCATTGCATATATTATGGTTTATTTTGATTATAGATGTGTTTTAGGACTTCAGTAGTTGTTTAGTAAATGTTTAAAAAAATGACTCAGCAAGTCAGATATAAAGTATAGCAGTGTAACAGCCCTGCTTTCTTTATTATGCTCCACAGTAAATCAATAAAGATACATATCTCTATATTCTACTCACATTCACGTTACAGAAAGTTTTTAGTTAAATTCATTTTGTGTTCATTTGCATGTAGTTTGACCAAAAGGTCTTCATTGTTGTTTGGGTTGATTTTCTTTCTATTATTTGGTATTTTAACCTTGCTAAGATACCCAGATGTAAAATGCCTGTTAATGCTTATTACACTTATTTCACAGGTATCATGCAAAATTGTTCTGTTTTGACATAACCCGCTTTTCTTCCCTTCATTCCCACTACTACGTTGACAACGTTTCTTTTGAAGATGAGAAAAAGTGGAACCGCAAGAACCGGTTTTAGACAGCAAGGGTATGCACTGCGCACAATGCAGTTGCTCTTAGACACACAGTAACAGGGATTTTAGATAGACAGTCAAGTAGTCTTCCACGCATGGAGATCTTTTTTTTTCTTGTTTTAAGCTTTTTCTACACAATTTTCTTTTTATATTCGGATCAAATCGAATCCCAAAACCGAATTTGTGTGTATACAGACACACCATTTGGGTGAAGTGGAGCGCATTTTCACAGAAGAAACGCCCTCTCTGTATTTATTTGTTAATAAACTGGCAGAACAAAAGGTAACTGTAGTCCACTCAATGATAAACATTTTTAATGTGAAATTCTGATTTTGTGACTGCTTAATTTTATAATCTCTCTGTTGTGTTTTTTTTTATTTTTTTGGTGAGTTAATCTCATATTTTCTAATAATGTAAAAATAATTAGTCATAATAATCATAATGTCAAAACATGCATACCCTGAAAGACCTAACACAAGAACTAGTCCATAAAAAACACAGAAATCAGAATCTTAATTATGATATTTTGTATAGATTTTTCATTCAATTTGGAAATTTCAACCTTTTTCCAACAAACAGCTCAAGCATCTGGATTTTAAGAAAAATCTTATTTGTTGAAAATTTCGTAAAAACAAATTGAAATATAAAAGTAAACAGAATTTCTCATTGCAAATTTTGACACCACAGATGTGACATAGATATATAATATGAATTTGTTCTCTAACTTTTGCATCCCATTCATCCCATCCCCCATCATTCCCTCCCCACTTTTTTGTGGACCCAAACTCTGGACACAGGTTCAGGTCCAAATACCACCCAGATGAGGCCAGCCGACTTAAGGCAGAGGCCCAGAGTGCCCTGCACAACCGTCTTAATGTCTTCACTTTCCTGATGGAGAACAGCTGGTTTGATATTGTTTCCCTGGACATTGAACAGACCCCAGCCATAATCAAAGTTCTGGATGCAGGTGGGGCCTCAGAAATAGTTAAAAGAATGTTGTTGACACATGGTCTTTATTTTGTCTACATTGCCTTTATCTTTTTTTTTTTAACAACATAATGAGATAGTACTTAAATAAAAGACACAGTTTTCAGTTGTAGCCTGAACCATACACCTTTCTTTGCCTTCAGCTGTGATAAAGATGGAAGGAGGTACAGATCATGATCTTCGTATCCTTGACCTGCCATCTGAGGAGGAAGAAGACAGGGAGAAGGCGGCATCTGTTCCAGGGGGCGCGGAACCTTCCAAGAGAGAAGACCTCAAAACTTTAGATGGTGACCGCAAACAGTCAGTAGAGAAAGACAAGAATGAGAAGGTATGTTTTGTTCTGTCAGTCTTGGTCAAGCAAATTAGATTTCATAGTGCTGTGGTGATGACACTAAACTCTGCCACAGGAGGAGAGTGATTCTACCATCACAGAAAAGGCTACTGTCGCAGAAGGGGAGGATGTGAAAGAGGCGGCAGAGAAAGAAGCTGCCAAAGAAGAAATGCCTGAACCAAAGAAGGTTGGTGTTGCTTCCATTATTCAACATGTTTGCTCACAAAAGACAGAAACAAATATCCCTCATCATTTACCAGCAGAGAAGAAAGAGGAAGCGCAGTGGAGATAGTGATGATGAAGCCAGTGCCTCAGAGAGTGACTCCGACTCTGATTCAGACTCCAACTCTAACTGCTCTGACAAACCTGGGAAGAAGGAAGAGGTAGAAGACAAGGATGAGGAGGAAGAGGAAGGTGAAGGTGAGCAATAAGATTCACAGTGCAACATCTGATTTTTATTTTCAGAGACTGTTCAATATTGTCTCTGTCCCCAGTATTCACTCATACTGTGCTCCACCAATGTGCTCATTCTGATCTAATGTTTAAGAGGAGAAACAAAAGGAGAATGCTGAAGAAGAGAAGAAAGAAGAAAAGAAGCCCAAAGATGACTCTCCCAGGCCACGGCCTCTCCACCGGACCTGCTCTCTGTTCATGAGGAGCATTGCTCCCACAATTTCCAAGGCTGAGATTATTGCTGTGAGTTGACCATCAGCGGTAGTGTTAATGGCTTGGGAGATGTACAATTGCTGATGGTAAATTCAATGTCTTTATCTGTTTTTTTCTCTTAGCTTTGCCGGAGATACCCTGGCTTTCTGCGTGTTTGTTTATCCGATCCCCATCCAGAGCGCAGGTTAGTTAAATAAAAAAAACAAAAACAAGGAAAAAAGAACTTGTACTCTAATATAATGTTTATTGTTTTCAGTTAGTCCAAAATTGTGTGAAACAAGTTTACACATTAATGTTTAAATGATCCCTGTACTGTTTCAGGTTTTTCAGACGCTGCTGGGTAACGTTTGACCGTAGCGTCAACATCAAAGAGGTCTGCTGGAACCTTCAGAACATTCGAGTAAGTGTTCCAGTCTCAGCTATTAACACTTGGCTTTTAAAGTGTTTGTAATATGCAGGAGTTCTTTTTGCAGTTGATAATCTGTTTTAGTATTTTTATGTTAAGTTATTACGTTTTGTCATGGTGAAGCACTGGTTTTGTTTTAAATTTAAACACATGCCTTGACGCTAATGTAGACTGATGAAATCATTGACCATTTTTGTTAATGAATCAGAGCTGCAGTGTAAAACTTTGTGAATTGGAAAGGAACAAACACCCATCAAGACAATTTCATCTCAACATGTTGGACTCAGGGGAACCTTTGCACCCGTTTTATTACCTGTGTAATCGCCTTAACTGCAGTTGGGGCTATAAAAGTCAGTTTTACTCTCTAACTTTTGCAGCTGCGAGACTGTGAACTGGCACCAGGGGTAAATAGGGACCTGGCCAGGAGGGTGCGCAATGTTAATGGCATCACTCAGCACAAGCAGGTGCTCCGCAATGACATCAAGTTGGCTGCCAAGCTCATTCATGCTTTGGATGAGAAAGGAGACCTGTGGAGCAACAAGTCCCAGGAAGAAGGGCAGAGCACTGAGGTACATTATTGGTTGTCAAGTACATTTGCATGTGCATGCAAAGATATAACAGATTGTTCTCAAATGATCTTGTTATCACTGATTAATTCAATTGTGCGTGGTTTGTTATTTCAAAAGTTGCCAGCTCAGAACCCCATCCTGAAGAATATCACAGATTACCTGATAGAGGAGGTGAGTGCAGAGGAGGAGGAGCTCCTGGGCTCTGGTAGTGGGATGGATCCTGAGGAGAACGCCAAGGAAGGAAACCCTGCAGAGACGACTGTAGAGAGGGATGACAAACTGGCCAAGGTTTGATATTTGTCATTATAACTGAATCATGAATATCATATATGTGTGTGTGTGTGTGTGTGTGTGTGTGTGTGTGTGTGTGTGTGTATATATATATATATATATATATATATATATATATATATATATACACATATACACAGTAGTTTAGTGCCTCTCTTTTTGGAGGTAGATTTTTATTTTTTTTTCTCTCTTTTGTGTGTGTGTGTGTGTGTGTGTGTGTGTGTATATATATATATATATATATATATATACACACACACACAGAGCACAAACACCCTTCAAATGCATTATATTTCATCAGTCAGTTAGTGCTCTCCCCTCTCTTTTGGAGGTAGATTTTTATTTTTTTTTATCATTTTTTTTGTCTCTCTCATGACTGGTTCGAACAGGCTAATTTAGTGAATAACAAAGTCTTTACAGTCTGTAAAATTTCTTTGCCTACTACATATTTCCAGGTTTTGGACCGTCTGATCTTGTATCTGCGTATTGTGCATTCAATCGACTACTACAACACCTGTGAATACCCAAGTGAGGATGAAATGCCCAATCGCTGTGGCATGATCCATGTTCGTGGACCCATCCCTCCAAACCGCATCACACATGGAGAAGGTCAGTGTGTAACCCTTCCTCCATATAACATGGAGGAGTACCCTAAGGATGTGTGATGGTGATGTATAATAGTATCTTTGTGCTGATTTTTAACTCTCCTAGTTAAATAATAGCTGTGATTAGTTCCAGAGTTTGCTTTCACATAATTTTGTTGACAGGCTGAAATGTCAACACCTAAACACTCTAAATGTTTGTAATATATGCTAAGATGTTCAACATTATATATTATTTTCTTCATGGTTTTTAAGTTGCAATTTGTGGAATATCAATGTAAAAATATACTTTATATTATGATGGGTCGTGGCATGATGAGTTAAGGCCCGTATTAAGTTCTTGCATTACTATGGCTTTAAATCATATATAACCTTAGTCACACCTTTTCATTCCTCTCACATTTTTTGGTAACTTTATGGGTTGTTTGAGTTAACTACATTTTAAAGTGCTCTTTTTTTTTCAAATAGTGCAACAATGGCAGAAGATGATGGAAGAGAAGCTTAGTCCGTTGTTTAGTTTAAAAGAAATCCTGTCTGAGGAAGAGGCAGTGAAGATGGGTCGCAAGGATCCTGAGGAGGAGGTGGAGAAGTTTGTGTCGGCCAACACTCAAGAGCTGGGAAAGGACAAATGGCTGTGCCCACTAAGTGGCAAGAAATTTAAGGTGAGCACTTGTAAAGCGATGAAATCAGAAAGGTACAAGGTTCGGAGATGTGATGTGATTTTAACATCTCGTCAAAGGCTCGAAATGTTTCGATGATTTCCCTCTTCTGCTTCAATACCAGTAGAGGACATGTACATTACCTGCTTTGTTGCATTGTCATTCACTGTTTTTTTGCTTGATTCATTGCCCCCAATGTGTGTGTCATCGGCGTGTGAATGTGTAGTTGTGTAGTGTGCATCAATGTGTAGAAAAATGCGCTGGGTGAATGTGACAGTAGTGTAAAAGCGCCTTTGAGTGGTCAAAAAGACTAGAAAAGTGCTAGATAAGTACGGTCCATTTAACATTTACCATTTTTTAATGTGCATTTCAAATTAATCTCCAGGGCCCGGAATTTGTACGGAAGCACATCCTGAACAAACATGGGGACAAAATTGAAGAAGTGAAAAAGGAAGTGTTGTTTTTTAACAATTTCCTGATGGACGCCAAGAGACCGTCTCTGCCAGAAATGAAACTTCCTCCTCTCCCTGGCCCAGGTCAAGGGTCAAAATTGCTATCTAATCTACTCAGATACTCATAATAAAGGACTGTGGGTCTTTAACAAAGCCTGAATGAATAAATTCATCTGTGCACAGTGTCACACTGGATCTTGAATGAGGAAATATTTTGTCCACAGCAACATGAACTCATTTTTTTTCCTCTGGGTGTTTTTGTCCTACAGGTTTGCTTTCTCCCAGCTTGCCATTTCCTCCTCAAGGTCTTCAGGGTCCCATGGGCTTTGGACAGCCTCGCCCACCACTGATGGGCTATGGTGGTATGTTCTCTAACTGGACAGTGTTTTTTAAAAAAATGTATTTATTTAAATTTTTTTCTTTGCAGTGACATTGAGAATGTGTTTGACTGTCGGACCACTGCTTTTACGTTGACTCTCACTCCCTTGTTTCAAAAAAAAAGGAGGTGGACCTCCTTACCCCCCCAACCAATATGGAGGAGGCAGAGGCAACTATGACAACTTTCGCGGACAAGGTGGCTACCTGGGAAAGCCACGCAACATTAGGTGAGACCACTGTACGTGTGATCTTTATTTTGCTATGAGCTGTCTTTCTATTTTCTGCTCTTGGAGAATTTTTGAATCTCCATTTTTTTTAAATTTCTCTTCTTCTTTCTTCGGTCTTTGTTTTTCTCCTTGTACACTCAACCATCTCAGAATGTCACGAGGTGATCCCCGCAACATCATTGAATACCGTGACCTGGACGCACCAGATGATATGGACTTCTTTTAGAAGGTTCACTTGGTCCTTGCAGTCTCCAATCTTTACCAGTGTTGTGCTCTCCTCGCTTTTTGTAGTAATTAGATTATTCCTTTTCTAGGAATATTTCATTTGGTCTTTACTGTGCAAATAGGACAAACTTCTGCTGTAAACTTGTTCCTCAATAAAGCTATGATCCAACTACATTAACATGTATTAAATTATTTATCTAATAAAATCAAAAAGTGTGTGTGACTTTAGGTAGATCAAGGTAACGGCATGATACAAAAAAATCAGCCAGAATAGCCTGATAGAAAACCCATTCATTTAATTTTCAGCAAGATGTTGCGATGTGTTTTTGTGCATTTTTGCTCATGTCTAGCTTATGTTTCCACACCCACCAGCCCTCTGGTTAAGGCATTGAAGCAGATGTGGGGAATGGTTGCCCTCTACTGGGTAAACCATTGACTTACCTATGTGGATGTCTGCTGGCCCTGTTATTTGACTCATCTGTTTAACCAGAAATACTCAAGAAAAGTTAAAGAAATATTCAGATCTGTTTTTAAAAAAAAAAAATCAAATGCAGCCTCTTGCTCCACACAATATGTGACAATGACCGTTTTCATACCTCATTTAAATCAACGGTAAAAATAAAATGCAGCACAGTCTCATTCTTGTTTTGACATTATTTATACAATTTGCACGGAAAGTATAACTTTTATGTTATAAACTATGAGAGAAAGAAGCATGCAAACACATTTCGAAATAAACTAATTTATTATTTGAAGCATGCGACCTATCATCACAAGTGTCGCATCATGTCTAATATAGCTCAGCAAAGAGACCATCGGTGTTTTCCCTTCTTTGTGAGCCGAACATTCCCACACGATGGGCATCGCATCTTAATCATTATTTAAGGGACATATTCATGTTAAATGATTTGAAATACGGACAGAACTTAGAATGTGAACACAGAAACCTGCGAGGTTGATCTGTTGTTGAAGATCAAGTTTATCTTATCAGATCCCATTTAGGGATCTGTAAGTCCCATTTAGGGTGAGCCCTATTAAAAGCAGCAAATAAAAACAGCTACGCAGTTCATGTGGCAGTGAAATGTCTAAATGATCCGGAGCTTGTGATTCTCAGAGAGTCCACAGCTGACCTTGTGTTCATGGAATAACTTGGACAGGGCCTCCATGTAAAGTCTATGGTAGTGGTCAACCTCTTCCTCAGTAGGTGTGACGCGCTTTGGTATGGAGATGGGGCTTCCCACTGGAAGGACGACAGTTTGTGATTAAAAATGGACTCAGTATAGCAAAGGAGGTTTATCTGCAGAATAATGAAATACTCACCAATGGTGGTAACTGGAGACCTATAGGGCAGGAATGCCAAGCACTCACCGACAAACAGACACGGGGCAAAACCCATAATGTTTTTAAACAGGTCCTGTAACCTGCGACCCAGACTTCCCTCTGAAAAAATCACCTGCTTAAAGAGCTCATTCTCCCCGAATGAGTAAACAGGCACCAGATCAGCCCTGCGAAAGATTATCAGAGATTAAAGCAGTGGGTCCAGTTGTGGTCTGCTGGTTACATGTGAGTACAATGAGGCCCACTGATATGACTTATTCATTCAGTGGGTTGTTTTTTCGTTTTTAAGAGTGTTCTCACCCAAACTCAAGTGCCACCCTGACAAATCCTTTTCTCTGCTTCACGACCACTGTGTTAACTCCAGGAGAGGATGCCAGAGACTCAGCAGCACCGCCTATTATAATCACCACGGCATTTCCCTTGCCACTTTTTGAAAGGAGGTGGACAAGGCTGGTTTTGCTGACTGGACAAAGGCCTAATAAGAAAAAGTAAGAAAGTAAGATCAGTTTACTTCAGCTAGGGTCTGTGTTTCTGTTTAAAGGCAAGAACTAAACAGGAAGACATATTATCCGGCTGTAAAATCAAAATCATTTGAAGTGATCATGATGGGACCAACTGCTCTGAGACTTAGCTGGTAGCAACGTTTTCATCAGTCACATGTCCATTTACATTTTAAAAAAATAAACTATGTTCCACTTTATATTTGGCACATAAATTCAAAAAGGTTTAAGTATTATATATAATAGTTGCACTGTGCCTCATATAAACTACTTATCAGATTGAGAGACTAGAACAGTTCAGCCCCTTTTTTTTAACTTGTTATAAATACCTGCAATCATTATATACTCCCTAAAGATTGGTATCCTGAAGAGTCCAGCCAGTATTGCCAGGGTAGATTGTACCCCAGGAAATGCCTCAGTGAAGCCGCCGCTGTCTGTGCAGAAGCAGGTAAAGGCTCCTGCGCTCATGATACCATGTGGATGACAACCTAAGATGTAGTTTTTGTTTGGGTTCAACTCAGCTGTCTTCACCAACTGAGTAAAGAAAAGGACACAGGAGGATTAACCGAGACAGTCTCTGATGTTAACCATTAAAGCAAACCCAGTTTCACTGTATATTCTCAAGTTGAATGAGAGATTAAAAAAAAAAAAATAGGTTGAATGGTTCTTGCAGGTTTTGACTGTGAGAACTGACAGTGTGCTCATCGAATGCTCTTGGGTTTTGTGACACTTGTAAAGCTTTTTGGAAAGATCTGAGAGGATGTCGGAGTTGTTTTTGTAGAATTTACTCTATGTGTCTTTGAGTCACACGTCTCTAATTTAGAATGTGCATATGGCCTGTCTGTAATTTTAAGGTCAAGGCATTTCCTGTCTGCAAATAGTTTTACTACTAGCCAGCCTCGTTGAATCACTGTCACATCATCCATTTGTTCAAACAGATGTAGGTGATAAAAGACACAAAGTAAAACTTACTTTAACTGGGAAATAGTCTCTGAGATGCTTCCATACCCTCCACTTCCTAACAGAAGGTTTTCTCCTGCCCCCTGTTGGAGAAATTAGAAATCTTGGAGACTCTCCAGTGTGTCCCAATTTTGCACTACACTCAGCAACTGTATAGAGCGTACATTAAATTATATACTAATAGTTATAGGTGGTATTTAAAAAAAAAAAAAAAAAAACCTGCAATAGCTTTGTCCCAATTCCACACTACACATCTAATTCTAAGCAGGTTTTGAGTATTCAGTGTGTTGACACTGGGAAAGTGACAAGAATTATACTCAAAACAGTTATTAGAAACACTAAAAAAGCCTTGATTTATTTAAGGTCCGGTTGATTCTCACACATTGCAGAGAGTCACTGAAAGTTGAACAGTAGAGATTATAAAGACTGGCATATACAGTATAATATATTTTATATACTCTATTTAATTAGTTTAGAATTGCTACACAGCAATATGTAATAGTTTTATATTAACAAGAATTGATACAATTATGTTCACATAACTTTTTAAAAATTTTTTTCCAGCTGTGACTGTAACTCCTCCATTTCCTTTGTTCCATGTATCATGGGAAAAGTCCATCAACCGCATACAGAAACTGGCTTTGTCAAGCAAGCTTTATTTTGTCAGTGTGAACAATACAGAACCTGCTTATAATATGTATGTAACATGGAACTGGGATAAAGATAATGTTTGCAATTCTGCTATTTCCATGGATACTTGAATAATGTATTTTCCTTTACCTCTTTCAGGAGTTTGCCAGTCCATCACAAGCCATATGAAGTAAAGAGCAGAGAGCGGCCACAACGAGGTAAACATAAGATACACGATCAAGATACAACATGTCACTCCTGAGGTTTCGATGTATATCGTGCCGTGTTGGACAGTACGAGAGTCCATATGTTGGGGTCACAAGAGATGTCTTAAGTGAGCTCAGATACAATTATGAATACAGTGCTGTTTGACAGATGGGGTAAATTGTTTGTGAATAGACATGTGAGCTAATGTAGTGTCAGGTCATAAAGGGTAAGTGTGATGGGATCTTACCTAAGAAGAGAAAGGTCAGTACCCATTGCAGAACACTTATTGCCTCTAAAAACTCCTTCCACCGTGTCTTTTCTTTAGTCATTCTTGCAACCTGGGGGCCACAACATCAGTTTTCAGCAATCGATAGCACTTAAAACTTTGCTTTCATTCAATAAAGGTCATGGGTAAATAAATTAGATATTGTATGCCTGTAAAAATGACAAAAGTTACTTTATATAATATAATGAAATGTACGATAGATGCCTTTATAATAGGGATCAGATTGCATCAGTAATCAGCACTTCAGAGTGTGCTTTGAATCTTCCTTTAGGGAAGACATAAACTGAAAAACTTGCAGGGCGTGCACCAGCCTGATCAAATGACTCACTTATGAATAAGGTCACAGGCAAACCTAGACAGTAGGATTTTTAATTTGTTCACAAATAAAACATTTTATCATTCATGCTAGAAGGACCACAAAAAACACCTTTGGCTAAAAACCGTTAGGACAACGTAAAACTTCTCTGATCATACCGCTAAGCATAAACAATAGTACTTTACCTTATTAGAGTTTATCCAAAGTAAATTTGAATGGATGTAGTTTCACTAGTTCAGGCGATCTCGACATGCAGGATGCACTTTGACCAGATCATGTAAAGCTGCTGATAACAAATCCACTCCCCCGATACTTTGACACACTAGCAAGCAATTTCAGAGATAAACATGACAAAGTTTTATGTTGAATACTTTGCATATTGTATTTTTGTCGTCAGGGAGACATCGGATTAGTGTCATGTGTGGTGTGTCTCTTTTGCTTTTTGTCACTTTGTTGGCAAACGGGATACATGTGAATCTGATCTGCTGGTATCATTAGTCTTGCTCACTGATTAAGTTACTAATTCTACCTTCCTTCCCTGTGTTAAGCTACCATTAGTGAAGCCTAGCACTTCCTGCAAATGTTTCACAATACAAGCCTTTCAAGAACTTCAGTCATCATGTCACCTGAGTCAGTAGAAGGCTTTTAATTTAAAACTGAGGGAAGAACTACAGGAAGCGTTGAGCAAACAACAGCAATAGCAAAAGAACATGGCAAATTGGATCTGATCAGGAAACAGGAAGGTATCACATTGTGTGAAGATGACTTGGCAAGGTAGCTCTTATATGCTTGATTTTGAAAAATAACTGAGTGAAATTGTCATCATGAAACTTTCACTTTTCCAGAGTCACACCATCAGTGGTGGCCACCTTGTGTGCATAAAAGAAAATCAACAAGAATATAAATTACGGTGCAGACATTTGAAATAATGTTGCCTCAACACTGTACTGCCTCTCACAACACTAACAGTACACCTCAGTCGGCACCATGGACAGCTCCTCTGATCCCCAAATCGTATCGGGAGCAGAAGTCAGGGCCCAAATCCAGGTCTGCTTCTGTTCCCCCGAATTCCTTCCCTCAAAAGAGTTTCTCTTTCAAGGGATTTTTTCATCACAAGCAGAAATGTACGGTGAGCATTTCTGTCCATATTCTACAGCAAAAGTTCATCTGCTACTGTACTGGTCAACCAAATTTTGCCGACAGTGTAAGTTGTCCCGTCCCAACAGGTGGAACTGAACGTGTGCAGCAGGGTGAGAGAGATGTCAGTCAAGTGGAGTTTGGACACGCCCACACAGTCCTGAGAAGAGGTCTAATCAGGAAGTGTAAGCAAAAACACCTGTGTGGCCCAACACTTAATCTCATGAGTCTCAGATGACACAGAGCCTCACGGTAGATGCATTTGTTAAATACTAATATATGTATTTATATATTAATGTTAAAATGACAAAGCGTTTAAATGTTATTATCTGGCACACTAGTAAATTCTCAGTATTTATAGAATACGGACGGAAAACCCCAGGAACATGTTTCAGCATTTCATCAAGACAAAAGAAAGTAAGAAGCTCGCTGAGAAAATACATTGCTACATGGAGGCTAGTGGAACAGCCAGGCCACAGCTATAGTACCACATAATGGATGATCATCATAATTCATTTTTTTACCCCAATCCCAAATCACTGAAATGTCACATGTGTGAATAAAGTTACTTTGACTAATACCAGGAGAAATTTAAATCAGTCGCCGAAATATTTAGAGATGTGGAAATTTGAGTTCAACGTTCTCCACATGTCATTGAGATGAACCCTTGCAGACACACGCTGACCTCCCCTCACTGCCGCACAGCTCCACTTGTGGCGGTGGCGGTCCAAAGATTCCACTCACATAGCCTGCGTGATTAGAGTGTTTCTCAAGAGGGAATTTAATCTCCCACTAGGTTGTTAAAACTCAGCTGTCCTGGCCTATACCAATCTCCCATAGACTTCAGGGGGCGTGTCGGCCTTACACAGGCCATGTGTTGGCCAGTTGGTCATGTGACGCCTCCACCCAACGACCCCCCCCCCCCAAAGAAAAAAAGCCCCCACCACATTTGTAGGGTACCCTTAAATAAATAAGAAGAAAATGTGAAGGCAAGATATCATTATGGAGATGTTGTTTTTGGATTCAACAGTGGTGACTTCCACTCTTCCTCATTAAAATAAAATCCTATTTTTGTCCGGCCGGTGAAGATATTTCCCCTTGGCTTTCATTGAGATGAGTGGTCACCTAGATACAGTCCAAACAAAATGTCATACTAATATTCCTGTGAAGGCTTAGCCTACTTTGCTACTGAGGTAATTCAACATGGGGGTTTATGGCGAGCTGATTTAATACTTAATAGTATTTTTATCCCCTATCACATCACTGTGACGGTCGCAAAACGCTGTCATATATAACAGTCCTGCTTGGGGTTTTTTTTTTGTATGTCAATATTCTTTTAAGGTAAAAACGGATTAGTTTTTTTTTTTTGGTAGCTGGGAGGGAAAAAAAAAAGAAAGTGCTCGGGACTTTATGAAGGATCCATCCGGACATTTGATGAGTGAATCTCCTGCCAAACGTGAGCCGTGAGAGGAGATTTCGTTTCAGGTCCCCCGATAACAGAAGAGATCCCAGCCTCCCGTCGCAGTTTGACTCGGAGCCACCTCGGATGCTTTTCTCTTTTTCTAAAAACGACCCGCTGGTCCGCTTTCAGGAAGTACTGTATGAATATTAATATGGATGCAAACGCACACTGAGGATGCCCAGCGCTTGAACCAACACGGCGCGCTGATATATGCGCATTTTTGTTTCGGCGATTTTGCTTTTCTGTTTTTTCTTCCCCCCCCCCCCGATCGGGGCCGATCGGTGTGTCTCTCTTTTTGCGTAGGTCGAGTCGAGGGTGGGCTGTTTTGGTGAAGGATGGCGTTTTACCTGAGCGTTTGCAGAGGAACATTTTGTAACGTCGCATTGAATTGCATCATGGTTTTCAATCAGATCTCACGCCGGCCGGGCTCCGCCGAGCCTCGGTAGTACAGTGGGCTTGTTTATCATTAAAATGGAAGACCTTTCACGTCAAGGGAAGGCGTCAGTCCGGTTGAATTGCGTCTGAATAACTGACTTCTCATCCTCACGTCAATTGACACATCTGGGAAAAAGGTTTTTTGTTTTTTTTTTCTTCTTCCTTCGCCTCCCCTCCACCAAGACAGCTGTGTCATCAACAACCGGCGTGGTTTTGTTGTTGTCTGATTTTTTTACGAGCCTGGGCAACTGGATATCAGGCACAGTCTGCATCTGCGCCAGCCATAGGCTACCCGGTTACCAAGGTAGGTATCACACCTCCGTTTATATTTTGTTTCGCTTCATGAGTCCTGGCTTCTGTGGCTTATATCATCCAGCTTTTATCGCCAGTTGTCATAGCCAACATGCACCGTCTGCCTACGTAGCGGCAGGAAAATATGATGCTGTATTGCGGAGGAAACGTCGGGCCTGGTGGCATTTTTACGCGCAAATACGAGAAATAAAGGGCTTGACGGGGAACCGCTGCGCGCCCAGGAGCCAACCGGTTCAACCTTGAAGCCTCACAAGCCCACGTCGGTTGACATAAGGCCCGCGTTTCAGCCCCCAAACACACAAAAGAGATGCAAAGATATGGCAGGACCGGAGCGCCGAGGCGAGCCGCGCCGCGCAGCCTAACCCAAAGCCCGTGTTTTAAGTTCAGTCGTGACAGGCACCGTATAAATATTTCACCGAAAAACAAGCGTCCATCAGCTGACCGGTGATGCCGGAGCGTGCACGGCGTTGGTTCGCGGCACGGCGAGACCCAACGGCGGTGACAGCGTCAGGAGCCTGGTCCCGCAAGGCCACGATGCAAAAAAAAAAAAAAAGAAAGACACCAACATCTGCATGTTTACGGATGATGAGAGTGCGGCGGGGTTGTGTTTGCGTGCGTGTGAATGGGCGGCAGCTGCTCCCGATGTGGAAATTACGAGCGACGCGTGCGAGTGTGCGTTTGTGCTCAGCCAGGTGGGAACGCGTCGGCGCGTCTTCGAGGTGCGGGAGAGGCAGGCGTCTAGATCGGGGGGAGACGGATCACTAGACGGGTTGTTGTTGGTTTTTTCTCTCCTTCTTTTAAACGAAAAGCGGTCAGGTGATTGATACCTGGTCAACTCCCGCAGTATCACGTCTTAGATCCTCCGTGAGACCACGCTAAAGGCTCCAGGGCTGAATTCAACGTGAATCCACCTTAGTTAATAGCCTTGTTTTTATTTTTTTTTTGCCCCTTTTCCCGGGCGTGACAGTCACTCAGGACGAGCATCCCTCCGACTGAACGCTCCTTATTCACCGCCCAACCGAAGGCTTAAAAAACCTTTAAAAGAAACGTAATGGTCTCAGAGGAAGCTGCATTTACCTGACTGGCTGTTATCCCAATGTTACTTGGACAAATAAGGGAAGACTGCCCGGCTCGGCAGGGAATGTTATATTCATACTAAAGAGGCATTTTATTTTTGACAAAAAGCAGCCACAGCATTTAGTCGGCAATAAAATATGAAAATTTAAAAAGATTGGGTACAGAATATCACAAAAGTGCATTTCCTACAGGAATAATACAGCCCCTGCTGTTTGAATTGGTAAATAAGAGGATTTTTTTCGACAGAGATGCTTCACTATCATGTTGGATACTTCACTATCTGCTTGAAATTGAATTGAAACTAATTACCAGCCAGTCTGGCTTCACATTGGAGCTGAATATGACCTAAAATCTACAATCAACACATGACTCAAAATCATGCTTAGGCTAACGGATAAACAGGATCTGGTATCTGATTGTCTCTTGTGCTGTTTGGTTTAAGCGCTTGTTGGTACAGACAGAGGAGAGCAGGGATGGGTGAGAGCAGCTGTGACTGTAGGGTCATTGAGTGCAGGCTGTGAGCCACACATGCTGTGCAGTGTGTCTTGAATGCAGAAGGAAACCGGGGGGAATGCATCTTGTTGTTAACTGTTGTTGCTCACCTGGTGAACACAAATTCGGTCCAGAATTGTGACTAAATAGGGAAAACTTAACTCTGTGTGGCAGCTCAGTCAGTTTGTGCCGTGCAGCATGGAAATAAATTGAATATGCCTCATTGGAGCCCTTTAGTCCTTGAGGATTTATCCTGCTAAATCAAAATGCAGAGCTTTTAAAATGAAAAAATGAAAAATAACCACGGAATTTGGTTGAGAAGTATAATGAAACTGGGCGCAGAGCTCATGGTTGTGATGTATTGACTAAAATGAAAATCAAGTCAATAGGGTTTTCAATAAAGAAGAAAGGATTGAGGTTTTCTCTATGAAGTGGATGATTCATGTTGCTCTAACTGGCAGCTTGCATCATGCCTAACTCAAAAAGGATGGAAAATGTAGTTTGATTGAATACACAAATATATTGGACCCAGAGAGGATGAGGGAAGGCCCAAGCATGGCCAGAGAGGAGGGGCATGGAGGGGATGGAGGAAAGGGAGCGAGGGGACTGATGGATGTGAGAAGACGTGGCAGATGCTGACATTTTAAGCTCATTTCTCTAGTCAAGTGGATATACCCCTGTCTGGATGACCAGTAATGGATTTTTATTTATTTTGTAGCTGTGTTTCTACTGGTGCACCCAAACAGATTTTCTTCCCTAGAATTTGAGCAGCAGCAGGTCAATAAGTTGGTAAAAGAGATATAAACAGCTACTGCTGGTTGTGCAGGTATTTCAAAGTCAGTGCTGCTGTAGTTACATTTAGCTGGCTTTAGTGCGCATTGTTTTTTTTAAGCGGGGGAGCAGGTGCTTCTTCCATCTGTGGTTTCACCATCTTGATTCCCTCAGCTCTGTCAGAGACAGATCAGAAATGATGGCGGAAGAGTGTTTCTGCTGCGGCATGAGAGCAACGTGAGTGCCTGCCATCAGTTGAAAAATATGGAAAATATTTTTATGTCTCTAAGAGGTTGTAAACGTTGCTTCTTGTTTAGTGGATATTGAGTTTTCATCTGGCAAATGATAATCGCAGTGGGGAAATTACAGGTTATTTCGTTTGAGAAATAAATCACTGTGTTTACTGTGAGAGATGATTGTTTTTACCTCAGAGGCAGTTAAAGTTTGCCCCTAGTGGTTTTGGATTGAATCTTGCCACAGTTTTCACTCCTATCACACTGCCTTACCTCCCCCACCACTTACATGCTGAGTAAATAACATTTGAGTCAAAGCAATTAAACAGCCCAGTAGAGCTGAAACGATTAGTCAGTTAGTTGAATAATGATTTCAAGAATTTTTGGAGCAAAATAGTGAAAAGTGGTCATCATCTTCCAGCTTCTCAAATTATAGCAAACTCAACAACTTTGGGTTTCGGACTTTTTGTGAGACAAGACATTTTATAATGTCATTTGTGTCTCCTCAAGCTATGATGTGTGTCATTATTTTTTGACATTTCATAAACCAAACAATTCATTGCAGAAGATGGCAGATTAATTGATAATGAAAATGCGCTTTAGTTGTGGCCCTAAAACCCATCCTCAACTGTGATTAAAAATCTGCACTGGTATCAACTGAGCTGCTAAGACATAGGATTAAACCAATGATATATCATTATACTAATAATAGTCTGTTTTACATCTGGGTGTCACCCAGATATAATGGGGAGACTCGGGGTGAAATTTGTATTATCCCTCTTCACATGTGTAGAAGTTGGCTGGTAACTTTTAATTTTAAAATATTACGGATGCACTTTAGAGGTTTAAATTCTTATCCATCATGTTGTACCATCACTCCAAAATTCATTCAGCAGCATGACGACAACCGCAAACATATAGTCAGTCATAAAGAACTAACCCAGTAACTTCAGTGCTAAGACGAAAAAGTCTCCTGCAACAGAGCCCTGATCTCAACATCACGGAGTCAGTTTACATGAATAAATACAGAGACAGCCAAATCCACTGAAGAACTGTGGAAACTTCTCCACGATGCTCAGAACAACAAGAGAAATGCTGTTGTTTTCAAGTTGATTTAGTTTAGGTCTTTTACTAGACTTTGGATGTAGTTAATTGATAAATAAAAGATATTAAGGGAATTATTTTTTAAAGCTCCCTCACTTCACTTCTAAAGCTCTAAACTTTTGCACAGTACTGTGCATTCTTTGAATAAGTGGGTGAGTTAATCTGTTGATAAAACACTAGATGTCCTTGAGGGGTAGTATTTTCTTTCTTTCATTTGCTATTGCTATTTCTTTGTACACAAAATGTATAACACTTCTACTTTTTAGAATGGAGAAGGGTTACGGGGGGAAAGAGGTTATCCAGCTTCCAACATTTTTTGGATTGCTGCTCTTTTTTTGCACTATTTTTGCACAACACTGGGAGACTTGCGAGAAACAGATTACAAAAGACTGGTCAAAACTGAAGCAGAAAAGGCGGAGAGAGATCCTGACTTTCTTAGACTTGACAAAAGTTCTCAAAATTCACAGAGGACATCATACAATTGTTTTTACAGACTGAGAAACAATGGAAATTGGTGGAGGGATCCCCAATCATAAAATGTCACAAATGCAGGTCAAATTGATTTGATTACCCAAACTACCTTTTGTATTATATTCTGCTGTATATTAACATAAATTCAATGTAAACATGTGTACTGTTGAATTAAATTTTCCACCACCTTGCTGGTTCTATTTCAAATTACTATCATATCACATATCACAGTGTTGAGTTATTAACAGGTCTGAAAGTAAAGCTTCTCTCAGGTGGCTCTTTGATAAAAGGGCATGTCATTCGTCAGTGATGTTCTGGGTACAAATTCAGTCTTGGACAATGATAGATATCACCCTTTTGTATCTTCTGTCTTTCCTGGCTATTTACCAGGAGGGGTAAGGGTGTAAAAAAAGAATTAAATACCATTACACTTTCGGATCTTTGTCTTCCACTCTAAATTGCTGCTCTCTGAATAGATATCATAAAGGCATACAGGTTTCCCATTCTGTTTTGGAAAGGATGCTGGTTTATGTATCACGGCTTTCTTTTTTCCTTTTGATGCACTGGATGCAGTGGCTGAAGAAAAAACATCTTGTCAAAATTTAAATGGACAGACGGCCCCTGCACCCACTGAGGGAAGAAAGGAGGAGGGGGGAGGACTTTGCTCTATAAATGACCAGTGACGATTGGTGCTTTATTTTGAAACTCCCTCTGCAGCCACGTTGTTTGGATGTTGTCTCGCTGGGTGCTCCTCACTTTAAAAGGTCATAGATGTGTGTCACTTGTCTGACCAGAGGATGTCTGGCATGAAAGTGGCCAAATTAGCAGGCAAAAAATTCAAATTAAATGTTCCCTTTAAATGCCTTAATTCTGGACTGTAAGCATCTTACAGCATCCAGTCCTTACTGCAGTGTGTAGTCAAGAGTAATGATGTGTGGTAATGATTTCCTTGAGGCAACTCATCTTTGTTCATTTCCTCTCTCTTTTCTTCTCATTAAACCTTTCAAAGTCATTTGCATGGTACCATGCAAAATAAATAAAGTTAGGAGCCAACAGTTCCTCCTCTCTTGTTGGCACAGGGGTCCTACTCTTAAGCCATGTTAATCATCACCTATTTATCTATGCAGTATCCTCCACATGGACAAACATGCATATATTTGAGATAGAAAACAAATATATTTACATATGTTTGTGTGCCATTTGTCTTTTTTTATCCTTGGCAAAGCCCTTATAAAAGTCATATCAGCTTCATTATGTGAGAAGAAGTAATTGGCAAGATCTGGACAATATTGACTTATACATGTTTAGGCACACATAAATGGACGTGGAAGTGGTCCAGAATCTTATGTTAATGTCCCTGTTCTCATTAGTGTGCAACATTTATGCTAAAGCCCTTCAAAAGACCTTGAAAATGAAATATTCACTTAATCATTAGGAGGCAGAAACATGATCGCCATGTCAGTAAGTTGTAAACAGTGGAAAGTATTTTGTATTCCTCAAACAACGTTTTCCTAATTTGTCCCTGTGTCATGTGAATACATGGGTCTAAGACTAATGTGGAGCATAATGGTCTTTGAGGTATCTCACAGTGGCAATTCATTGTCTGTGACATTCATAAAGGTCACAGTAAACCAGCAAAAACTCAGGGTTCAGCAACAGTGTGTGAAATTGTGATTGTACACAGTGACTTCAGAACGGCAAATCTGAATAGCAGGATAACATAAGTATTTGTTGTAAATGTCAGAGCACTCTTCATTTTTACTGAAAAGAATCCCGACTGCTTTGCTAAGTGGCAGCAAAAGGAACTGTAGCTCAAATTTTACCCACTGATTTCAAATGAAAAGATGATGGAGGTTGTAGAAAGCACCAAGACTATGATTGTGTAGGCCAAACCTTCTGTAGATCAAGAAATGTTTTTAACGAGCTCTTTTGTAAAACAAAAAATCTGTATAGCATCCCCTTTATAGACCAAGCTATCTAATTTCTGTTTGGCAATTATCATAATTGCATTTTTTATTATCAAATTGCCCTGGAATTCGTTTCAGTATTGGGCAAATTAAGATAAAAATCTGACTGATACATATAAAATTGCCATTTTTCTACACAGCTACTTTCAAATTAACAATGGGGTTTCAGACGGATGTGTCCGGAGAATAAGACATTGGTGCATCAGAAACGGTCACACGGTTGCAGCTGATATAGCAAAGGTGAAACCACATTAAACCTGCACAAATGTTAGCCTCTCACTCCTGGATGGGAGCCAGCTAGGGACAAAGCAAGTCGATGCACAAGCCACTGAAAATCCTCTCGTTTAAGTCAGTGATAGTTTACCTTCAACTCTTTTGTCCCTCTGTCCCAACTGACTACACGAGTAAAAAACAAGGAAACACTGTCTGAAACAGACGGCCTCCAGTGCGTAATCTGTTATCATCTACCATTTGCCCCAGTCAGAGCCTTTTCATTTCTCAACGTCAGTGCAGTGAACAGAAGAAATGACAGGAATGGGAATTGCTCAAGTGAGACCCTGAGCTGAAAACCTGCCAATCACACCTGTAAGGCCAATGAACCTGCACATTCTACCACTTCTCTTGCTTCTCAGCTTGCAGTGCAGACCATCAAAATGCTGTTAGACATCTAACTTACTGATCTTCAGCAACTCTCAAAACTGCCTAGTGATTTTATCCGCATATTTAAAAAAAACTTTAGAAGCGGCATTGCGAAAGCTTTACCTGCAGTTAGAGTTGTTAAGACGTTTCGATAGCTTAAAGAGTTTAACAAAGTCTCTTCTACTGAGTTACCGTCATGCTGGTGAGCCACTGTGGGGTACAAATATCCAGGCCGTAAGAGACATGATCTGTATGTAATGAGATGAATGAGTGGGAGAGATGTGTGTGGGCATTTTGCGTGTGTGTGTGTGCTTATCCTGTGCAGCCTACGCTATGACTCTTATTGGAGGATTTTAAGCACAAGGAGTAGGATGATTCAAATGTTAGAAGACCACTTGTGGCCTACCTGGCTTTGCAAATCACACCAACGCTGCTGCTGCTGCTACCGCTGCTGCTGCTGCTGCTGCTTCATCTTTCAATCAAATGACAAGCGGCTCAGCAAGAACACAAGCAGGTTCATTATAATAATATCAACACGATTTATTGGAGCAATTCTGTTGTTTTTTGTGTGAGGTAATGTTTCTTTCCATGGTGAATTGTCATTTCTTCTCTCTTAGGCTTTTTAAGGCAATTCAAAGCAGGTTAGTACAGGCACAGGGACGTTATGAGTCAAACCCGCTAGTCACTGCTGTAAGGCAAGTCTGCGTCTAGTTTACAGTGATGTTCAGCTGATCCTTGTTTTATTTTTGTTCTATTGGGCTTTTCTTAATTGTCAATGAATAATTTCAGGTTTGTCATGTAGAGACAGGGGCAGCCTACAGGGATGGGGACTGTGTTATTTTTAGCTTTTTTAATAGGTGAATCAAACAAAAACTCAATAGTCTTTAAGCATGTGTTGTTAAGTCTGACTGCTCTTGATCATAAAACAGGTTCAGCTTTGGTTCATTTAGTCCCCAGACTTTGTGTAACATGGTCAGAAAACACAAGATTTCTTACTTCCATAAGAGATGAGAACACATTGTTCTATGGAAAGATTTAGCTTTAAACATTCAGCTCTACTTTATAGTGCTTTGTAGCATCATTACTTATATCTGGATTTTTTCGAGATAAGTTTTCTAAAAACATAAAGACCTTAAAAAAAGCTTTAAAACTGAACAAAATAACAGGGGGACAGGCAATACTGCTGGGTAATCCAAATCTAAAATAAGTGAGATCCTGGTTAGAGAGGGATACTGACCCAGTGAAGCGTGTGCAGCTGCAGAGTGAAGTTCTTCCCCTCATGCACGAGCGTGAGCATGGAGTGGTTGTTCAATTCTCAATCTTGTAGTCTGGGTTTCAGCAGCCAAAATCAAAGACAAAAAGAAAATAGAGGTATAACGTGATGGACAAACTCAGAGAGTTTATTATGTGCGGTGCTGAATAATGTTTTTCAAAGACAGGCTACGCATCTTGAGGTAACCCTGCAGAAACATTTGAAACGGAAATTTTGCACTCTTTCATCATACGGCATCCAGCGGCAGAGCTCTTGCTACATGCATTCTGAATATCCCAGCACGTGGCTTTCTTCTGATTTCGCTGTTCAGTCTTCATTTCTTCCCATTGTCTCCCTTTGTGCGGAATTCCCAGGGCTAAGTCTACCCCGGGTGTTTCATTATTCTGTGATATTATGTGGTGCACAACATTTTGAACACTTATGTGTCCAATAGAGAAAATAAACAACACAGACTGAATGAAAATGAGTCCAGTGTTGTATAAGGGGTTGTGGAAGCTGGTAAGTGTCCATGTATGCTAAGTGCAGTGGGTCACCTTGGTTACTGCAGATTCCAGCAGAAGATGATGAAGGCAAGGGCAAGCTGAGGTGGGAAATGGGGATTTGGAGGTCATTCGCTGGCCGCCTTTTAAGGCGAGAGTGAGACGGATTTCATTTTATATATGTATTTCTTCACTTGATAGCAGCTCTTTATATTTTAAACTATTCATGTTTCACACTTTGTCAATATGGTTACTTATGCACATACACACACAGACATAAACATACACATTGACAATAATAGATTAATTTGTTGGCAGAAAAGGTGTGTAGTTGAGACAAACATTAAGCATCTCTGCAAGTTTGTTGTGGCTCAGGGCTGTGTCCCAGTAGCACAGGGCTAAGGGGAACAGGGAGAGCTTTTTTGTAGGATATTTTTGGTTGCAGTCCATGAAAGATTTAGTGGTCTCTCTGTTTGTACAACGCTGAGGAGGAGAATCCAAAGTGTGCAAAGTGTCCTGTACATGTATATTTAAATGAGTGTATTTTGGTTTTCGACCCCCAGTTTTTTGTTTTATTCTTTTGTGCGGTTCGCTCTTACGGTTTGATATAAACCATGTGACCATACTTCTAAAAACTCAGGTTTGCTTTTTTATTTCATGCCCAAAACATAACAAAGAGGTCAAAAGAAAAATTCAGCAAAATTCCTGTACGCCTCTCATGTGCCTTCCACCCCTGGCCTGGAGTGATACATCAGCATCTACATCTTCCTCCTCCTCCTCCTCCTCCTCCTCCTCCTCCTCCTCCTCCTCCTCCTCTTCCACCACCTCCTCCTGTCCATTCTCATCAGCCACAGGCATTTCACTGCACAATGCAATATTGTAGAACATTCAGCACACAACAGCAGTACATAAATACATAAAGAGAAGTTGAGGCATGCTCTAGCAGAAAAGAGCCCCTTACTCTAAAACCCAGAGGTGAAAATGATGACTTCTGGTTTAGTGATGCACAGTAAGGGAATAATTTGAATAATCTCTTTTTCTTCTTACCACAGACACACTCCAAATTACATATTAATTAGGCTGAAAAAAAAATCTTCCTGCTTGTTTTTTTTCATATTTTAAATTCCTTTGAGCCTGGTTAGTAGATTAGAATATCCAGCATATCAATAATTTCTAAGAGATCTGGGTCTGAGGAGATTAGTGGAGCGACCTAGAGTAGGCAATAGTGAAGAAAACTGCACGAAGAATCAGGACTTGCAGAGTAACTATAAAAGTAACTAACTGTAAAAACACAAGACAGGTCAGACTGCCAGTGGCAACTGGTTGGCTGCTGGTGGTGTTGCACACAATACAGTGTGAGAAGACTCAGACGGTTTCAAGATGCGGCAGGTTTGACCTGAGATGTTTTGTTGTTAGGGAGGGTTAGATTCGCTTTTGCTTTATTACAGACGTTGCTTGAAAGGTTTTCTATTCTGCAGCTCAGCCTGGTAGAGGGCAAACTTTTCAAGGATTTTGGTTTTAAAAGGCTCAAAAAAGTCAGCACTCCTAGTGAACAAACATTCCATTAGAGCCTAAAAGAGAAACATTAAGCACAATATTTGGAGATGGTAATGTGCAGTAAGAAAAAGGTGGAGATTCAAACCATCAACAGAGTGTGCAGAGACATGTACAGCTTCTGATCTTTACAGGGCTGGATGTTTAAATGTGGATCATGACACCATACCACCACCAACAATCATTAACAGTGTGAAAAAGCATAAATGATCTGACCAAATATTTAGGACAGTTTCTCTTATTGCAGGTTTGTCTTCTGAGAAAGGAACATGTGAGACATCTGGCAATTAATATACTCCAGACATGTTTGTACTTTGTCAGCGCAAAGGTGACTTTTGTAAAACAAACTATTTTTTTCCCCCTTTGTCAGATCACAGCAGTCTCTCCATTATTTATTTTTAGTTTATTTATTATACTGGCTGAAATATTTAAATTACAGAAATCAGTAATACTAAAAGTAATATATTTAGACATATTGTGAAATACGCTTCTCCCACTCTCTTGTCTGCACACTTAGTATGATGCTATTGCCAGCAGCTGGCTAACTTAGCTTAGCACAAAGCCTGTAAACATGGGGGACTATATAGCCTAGTTCTATCCAAAGGTAAAACAAACAAAAAAAAAACCAACAACAACAAAACCTCCTGAACTCCTTCTTACTCTATACGATATCTTGGTTGTTAATCTGTACAAAAACTGAAGTCTTGTTGTCCCGCTGACCGAAAAATGGCACACAAACCTACAGTAGCACCACATCTTGTTGCTTTTTGACATTTGTTTTTTTTACTGATTGGACAAATTAGATCTAACGGCTGATTAATAATCTTTGGAGGTGCTGGTAGGCAGATTTTGTTAAATTTTGACACAGCCATTCTACCTGCTTCCCCGTTTCCAAGCTTTGCGATAAGCCAAGGGAACCGGCTGCTGGCTGCAGCTTCAGATTTGCTGTGCAGCCATGACAGCGGCATCGGTCTTCTGATCTAACTCTTTGCATGAAAACAACTTTCCAGAAATGTCAAACCTTTGACATTGATATAATTCAGCCATGTAATTTATTTGGAAATCTTTGGGGTTTTTCTCTGTTGTTCCCTCATATCCTCCAGTCTCCCTCTATTAAAACCAGGCTTATAAACTTAGTTATTAGTCCATAGTTATTTTTAATATCAGTGGATAAGTACCATTGGCGTGACCATGTTACAATGACTCATAATCACAGTCCCAGTCTATGCTATGCATTTATTAGTCTGACATCAATTTAGTTGAGAATGTGGAAAAGAAAATCTTAACCAGTGTTACCTTACAAAATAACATCATCAAGGTCATAAGACAAGGAAGTGAATCCTCTGTGGGCCTTAGGTCTCAGCACTGCTCCACATGTACCATCTGAAAGCTGGGTTTTGCTATGCCGACCTTTCAACAGTGATGAAATGACACATTTTGTCACGTCACACAAGCCTCTGCTGTTTAAGGGTATTCGGTAAAAGAAAATAAATAAAACGAACAAGAGGCAAGGGACTTCTTTTGAGTCTCTGAAACTAAAAAACCTTATATGTTCACTCTGACAGCACCAGATTAGGTGCATTTCTCACAACCTAACGTTGATCAAAGCCTTGTCTCATACAGACAACTGACATGGGTTGACCCGAAAGAGGCAAATCGCCATTTTTACCAATTAAATGTAGTCATTATCTGTTTGATGGTTTTCGGTCAGACAATCAAGCTCCTATGTAAGTTGGTGTTTGACAAGAAACACATCTGCACTTTTGAGTAGATCTGTGATTACACAGCCAGTGTCTTGAGAGGAACCAGCTGCGATTTAATGGGGCTCCTCTTTTAGTCTTATCAGCTAGCACAGATATTCCCTACGCACAAGCTCTTAGTATTTATTTTACTTCAATGCCATCTTTCCCGCTGTTACAGGTGATAAAATGTTCCTCCACTACAAACATCTCCGCCCGAGTATAGCGCTTAATATTTGGCTTACTTATTTCTTACATTCAGACGTGCAGCTGAAGTGAGAGGCGGGATTCAAGTGACAAAGAAAATAATTCAAATCTACCTTGAAACCATGAAAAAGCCAACCTAAAATGTTGGGTGTATTCGTAGGGTTCCCTTGTATAGACAAGCAGGAGCCCTTGTAGCGTCCAGGGAATGTGCAGTGTAGCTCCATAGATCGTTCGTGTTGGCAGCGAGGTTTTATGCTTTGCTACTGGATGCAGGTGTTTCCACCACTTAAGATACACGAGATATAATGTCACTGGAGGATAAGGTACAGATTGAGCGGCAGTGAAGTTTAACCCCAGGTTCATCACGTATGACGAGGCTGACATCGTGCTTTGTGCATATTCAGTGGCTGACGAAGAGATGCATGGCTGACAGTGTTGCTAGGAGACCACACACAGCGACTAGTATGAGAGGCTTGATTTCACCTCCCTCCCCCATTCTTGTGCCTTTCACTGTTTTTCCATCCTCTCTTCCTTGCAATTGCCTCCATTTGCTTATTGCCTCCACTCTCATATTCTCTGCCTCGATGTTCCCCACCATCAGTCTGTCCCTAGTACATTTTCAGCCTAATCATTTGTATCTTCAGCCTGGCTGATCCCTTTGTAACTCTCTATTTATTGGCTTCCCCCCTTTTTTCACAGTGCCCCCTCCTGTCGCTGTAGCTCTGCCTCCACCTGTCCTCCTCTCGAGCTGTATGCGTCTCAAGCTGCTCATTCTTCTCCTGAACGTTTGGCTGCGTCCTTGTACGCTGCTTCCCCTCTGCCTGTCTTATCCTCTGTCCCTGTTGCTGAGCTGCAGCGCCGTGTCTGGCCCGATAGCGCTGACTGTGGCTGTACCGTTGGTGCGGCGTGGTTAAGTTATGATACTGTACAGTGTTAGACAGAAATAACACTGGTATTAGGGAGAACTGAATAAGCTCACGCATATAGGAAGTATTTTGGGTTTTCAGAATATTAATAATCTTTCCCACTTACTTACTGTCTCTACTAAGTTGTGAGTTAGGGAGTTAAGGGTTGTATTTTATTTAAGATCACATTTATTGTGGCTGTTGGCAAAACACAATATACCCCAAACTGATTAAATGTTTATTTTGAATATGTTTTGTAGAAATAGTGCCCTTATGTCAGGGCCAGGCCTGTGCTGTGATGTGTCCCCTCACTCAGCAGCGTTACTGCCACACTCACAGTGAGGTGCTGCAACACTACAGGACCACTTGCTGAGGCTGATGCTGGAAGGCAGAGGGCTGCAGGCAAAGTGTTCCAGAAGTGTTAAATTCAGAGACAGTGAAAGATGAGAAGATTTAAGGCAGAAGGTACAGTAAATATATGGTCAGAACTAATGCTTTCTTATATCTAGACGTTTTACATTTTCAAAATTTAGCATCGATAATGATCTAAATTCCCCTCATCGGTAAGTCGCGCTAGGATCAGCTGCTGAGCATTTGCAATCACCACTTCACACCCTATGTGTATGCATGTGTTTAGCATGTATGGGGGATGTGTATGTGTGTGTATGATCTTTTTGCTTATGTGTATGATTGTGTAGTCTGCAGCACTGCATGCAGAACCACTTATATGAATCATGGCTCCATCTGCCCCCCAGTCATATTGAGGAAATGAAGCGACTTCTGACCCTACAGATGGCCCTCAAACGACTTGCTAAGTGCTCTAAATTTATTTGGGATTTTAGTGACCTCAGGGATTGATCACAGCCAAACTACATTCATATAACTGTACTTCATGTTTTGTTTGTTTCTGTAAAAATGGTGTTTGCTGAAACAAGCCCCGTTTGCTGAAACAAGCCAGTCTGTAGAGGTAAGATGAAGATCTCTGGATTCTTTTAGGTCAGCACACCAACCAGCAGCATGTAATATGGCAATTGCAGGGCTGCCTGCTCAGCTACCAGATCCTAGAAACCCAAATCAAAGCTCCCGTTAACAAAATTCCCAACCTACAGTCACAGCTTCCTAATCTAATTAACATTGAGTCAGCAAGCATGGCAGCGGCATTGGTCGAGGTTGTGGTCAGGGCTGTGGGATACAAGAATAGCAGGAGCCACGCTGACACACTGGATGACACACTGAGCCGTGACAAAAGAATCACACACAGCTACACAGCTCAACATGCTGCCTGGCCCAGGAGACAGTGCCTGATGTTCCCACTTTGGATTTTTTCTCTTTATAGTGAGACACGGTTGAGGTTTTTGGGAACAGTAAAGATGCTGTGCAGTTAGTGGTAAAATCAGTCTAAAGGGTCCTGAAATTGTAAAGAATTAGAGTAGAGATTTCATTGCTGGGAACTGTAAATGCCATGTATTTTTTATTCCCCTTTCGCGCTGCTTGCATCCTTCATCAAGGAGTGTAAAAGCATAACTTAGAACTCATTTTTATTGGACTTGCATGCAGTTTCTATTTAAAATGTTGTGAAAGTACAGCGCTGAGTTTAAAGATATTAGCTAGGCAAAGTAATTGGTTATATATTTTACTTTGAGTGTCTTCTCCTGTTATCATCTCTGTGAGACAGAAAACGTGGCAATGTGGGCCATGCAAATTACTAACCAGCAACATCTCAAACACAACATAAACAGCCACACTTAATACATCTCATGAAAGTGACTGATTCACTTTTGTTCACCACTAATGCTGTTCGGTTCAAAACAAAAAGATGCCAGAAGCACCAGGGATAATGCTCCAGTGTCCACTACCTAAAAACATCCAAGCTCCGTTTCTATTTATGATGAAAAAACACTGGAAACAGGCATCAGCTGACAGCTGCACTTTTCTCAGCCAATTGCATTGCACACTCCCGTTCTACATCATGAAAATACTGCCAGGCCCTCAGATATCTGCCCCACAACAAGCCTGACTTCTCATGGGGTGAGCGTGAGTAGGAAGTTGTGCATGCGCTACATATGACAAACCACATTACTGTCTGGCTAGCAGACAGGCTTAGCTAGGCCATCCCGGGGCCTGCAGCCAGAGACGCTCTGCAGCTGAGTTACCATGCTTACTCAAATATTCATAACAGGATAATGAAAGTATAAATAGTTTTCATGTGATACACTAGAGGTAGGGATAAACAAAACTGCAATCTCCATCATCATGCATCACTGTGTCTCTCCTTTGAAGGCTGCCATTTGGAGTAATGGATAGATTGTTTGCTATTACACAGTGAGCATGATAAGCTATGACTCCCCCAAAGTTCTGCTAGTAATTTGGGTTCCATTATTTGGGTATCATAGTGTGTTGCCACATCCCAAAGTAGTCACTGTCAATGTTGTCAGCCACAAGAAGGCTGGGAAGCTGTTAAATGTGTTTTTTTTAATGATTAATGAGCTCAAACATTGCCCTCGTTTCTTCTTCTTGTTTAGGAAAGTTGGAGGACGCTGCCTGCGCCATACATCCCCGTCTCCCGAGTCTCCTTCTATACCATGAGCTCTGGCTCAGCCCAGGATGTGGCAGTCGAGCATTTCCTGCGTGACATAGAGAGGCGAAGCAAGCGGCTACACTGCGCTGTGATAGGCTGCGAGGAGGAGCGACCCCGCAGCGACATGAACCTGCTGTATCGTAAGAGCCGTTTGGACTGGAGGCAGAGGGACCAAGAGGGAAGCAAAAAGAGGTGAGAGGATCAGCTCACTGGAGCTCTGCATATATGGAATTACATTAGGGTTCAGTTCAGGGGGGATATAAACCTCTTAGCCGGCATGAATGTGTTTAATTTCAAAATCTTAATTCCAAGAACAGTTCATGAAGTCCTTCGGGGTCACATGAAGAGTCTTTGGCAAATTTGCATAACAGCAGTTAATAATGAAGTTAATATGTTCTGTAGATGAGATAAGCTGCTATAATGTTAGCCAAAATGTCAGGGGGCAAAAGGGGACCAAAACCAGTGAAGAGGAAATTAAAGAGAGATGTTGCCTCATTTGCCTCAATACATATGTGATTATTTTGTCTTAATATTATATACGTTCATCAGATGTTCTGACCGTTAAGGTATGATGAGACCACTTGTTTTATTTCACAGCAATGTGTTATGAAAATGTGGGTCATTCACGCCTTTAATGGTTTACCCAGGAGCTGAGAGGAGTTTAAAACTTAAAGGTTAGTTGTATCATCGAAGACTAAGATGGTCTATGGGTGCATTTCTCTCTCTCTCTCTCTTTCTCCCTCTTTCTCCCTCTCTCTCTCTCACACAAACACACGGTGGTAGAAAGTACATTTATTCTTCTTGAAAATCTTTTACTCCAGTTTTTACTCCTTTAAATATATCTAATTTATCTGACAGGTATAGTTTCTAGTTGTTTTTCAAAGTACGATTTTATATTTTAAAAATGCTTATGAAGTACAATAAATTGTTCAGGTTGAAACCAGTGGTTCCCAGTCATTTTTTGTTCGTGACCCCTTACTGAAAACCGTTTAGTTTAATGTTTCAGATGCCAGCTCAACTAAATAAGGAATTTCCCTCTAAAATGCTAAGATGGTTTAATTGAAATAGCTGTTTGAGGTCCTAAGAGGAGAAATGATCAAATATTTCACATAATAAGAAAAGATGAGACAAAAGTTGAAAAAAAATCAATATAAATTTATTTAGCCGATCTTCTTCTACCCAAGTCATCAATTGCCACTCCTGCATGTATGCATAAGTATTACTAATCTAATAATGTTATATATATATATATATATATATATATATATATATATATATATATATATACATATACTTATATTTACTTTACTCTTAAAACTTTAAATACTCTTTGCTGATAATACCTCCTGTGCTTTTGATTAAGTAGCATTTTGAACACAGGACTTTGATTGGATTTTTCTATTTCTGTATTTTTACTTTTCCTTAGCCAAAAAATCTGAATACGTCTTCCACCACTGCCTTCCACTTGTTGTGTGTTCAGGGCCCTAATTTCCTCTGTCATTACGACACAGTTAGCTGATGACATATCAGATCCAGCTCCACTCTTTGGATCTCTTCCAGCAAAAGTAGTTATAGTAATTCACAACATAGGCTGTACTGGTCTTGTCAATAATGTTAATATTTTTGATTATATTAATAATTAAATCTTGTATAAACATCCTATATTATTTTAGGATCAAATAAAAACTGATTGTTTTAAATTGCATGTAAAATGCAATTTAAACCAATCATACCAACCATACATGCTGGTCATGACAGTATTGTAGTGAAAAGTGTGTGTAATCTCGTGGATCTGATTGTGGGTTGTGGCAGCAGAGAGATGTACTCTTCGAATGTGAGTCACCTATAATTCACCAAAGTCCACGCTGTCTAGGGGGTTGTTTGTGCCACTGAGAAGAGGGAGAACATCAAAGACGACAATTCAGTTTGTTTAGAAGCGTATTCCAGTGCTTTCTGACTCACAGTGGTAATTGGAGGCCCTCGTGTTGGCAGCAGACACCAACGTCGTGGCATCATCAAGCCAGTGGAGGTGTAGGGCAGCAAGTGGGACAGCGGGACATGATGAGCGATGAAAGCAGAGCCGAGTGGGGCCAGAGCAGCAGAGGTGAGAAGCAGGACATGACCAGTGATGATTACGAACAGAGCAGGGTCAGGGAGGAAACCGCACAGGGGACGAAGGGATGGAAACCAAATCGACTGGACAGGACAGGACAAGGGACAACTGCAGCGTCAGTGGGAGTGAGGAAGGTGGGAGGTATGAAGGGCACTGGTAGACAGTTTGAGATCATAAGGCCCTAGGGAGAGAAATCACATTTTCAAAGCAAGAGACAACTGTAGAGATACAGAATGATAAATAGGTGATTTTCAATATGAGTTTTAAAAATAGAGACTGTGTCTTATTGCACTAATAGAGGCAGACAGACAATTCCCAGTAGTGGCAACTGGTGGAAGAAAACCTTGCTAGCAGCTGAGTTTTATTAATTCTTGCACAGAATTATGAGACCAGTGTGAATGGGCTGTCTTGGGTTCAGCCTACCACTTTCAATGTGTATATGGATATACGGAGGACTAAAAAAACCTTAAGAAAAGCCTCGCAAATCCCTTTAAAGCAGTTGAATAATTAATATTCAATTTGACAATTTGTCAAGGACGGATGAATAAAAGACGAACAAATAAATTTTTCTGATATTTAATGTATCTAAAATGCAAATGGATTCATTAATATAAATAAAATGGGGGTTAAATAGATAGATTATCTTATAAACACTTGAACTCATAAATGAATTTGACAGTGCAGCTTTTTAATGTTAAATTAATGAGAGATTCCACAAATCAGTTTAATTATACAATTTTAAAATGGTTGGTAAAAGAGGATTATTGTTTCAATCTGCATTTGGTTCCCAATTCATATTTAAACTCAAATCATTCACATCACAGACTCATCTCTCATTAAGGCAAAGTTTTTGCTTTGAATTAATCATTTTTTGAAATCTTTAAAACTCTCCAAAATACTAGTATAAATGGTTATAAACTATCTGTAAGTTTCTCTTGTTTCTCCATATACAGTATGTAAGTGCAAAGCCAAGTCCTGAGGTTTGCCGAAGTAACCCGCAGTCTGCTAAGTATATAAGTTACCAGTAAGTCAATGTAGACATTACAGGGCCTTAGTGAAATATTAAAATGTAATTGCTTGGAATGATAGGGTGTCTCATTTTTGTAAGGAAGAAAACTGCAGATTTGGATATGTTAACGTGGGTTAACAGAACTTTATCACTTTGTCACTATTGCATCATAGAATTATATTCAAAGTTATCAGGACTGACTATCTTTTGCTGGAACAAGATAACTTTGATCTGTTGTACCCATTTCTATCTTTACTTTAATATTGGAAATTCAAATTCCCAAGGGCCTAACAATGTGTAATTTTTATTTATGCCCGAGAATAAAAGTCGCAGGCTTTTTTTTTACAATGTATATATATACTGAAATAAACAGAGAATTCATGTCCCTGTTTTCTCCTTTTTATGCATACATCAAATCCATATATTCAAATTTGAACATCTTAGCCACATGGCTCAAAGCACTTCCAGACCTTTAAAATCTGCTCTGTTTTGTTATGAATACAATTTATTGCAGCTGTCACGGCAGCCGAATGAGAATGTGTTCCTCATCATGTAACCTCACGCTTATGAACAGAGAAAAAAGTCGCCACACATAAAAACTTTAAAGTTATGGTTAATTTCTAAAATGACTCTTGACTTTCAGCCAGACAAAGTTAAGCATTGTCTTTTTATGGAGGAATTTCATAACTTTGTGGAGATGTAAGCATAAAGGGAAACTTATGTTGGTCATCGGATGTTGTGTGTCACATGCTGGCTAATAATTCTACAAAAATAATAATAGAAGAATTAATAGACCAAGCTTGTGCTTTATTGCTTTGAGTCAAACCAGCAGGCAGATTAACTTTTTTAAGTAATTTTCTTCCATTGACAGAACAAAAATCAGATCAGTTTAAAACCCATAGAGGCAACCCATAACTTAAGGCAATCAATTAAAGTGTCATGTATTGTGTCAGTTCTGTCAGTAAAGTCCAGTGAGAATAGCTACACACTTCAATGTAAGCTGCTCAACCTAAACTCATCTGAAAGTTTAACAAGAGAAAACCTAACAGCTCTGATCTGCCCTCAGACCGGAATGGGTCTTCTCAAAGATAATACTTTTTACGGATCGTCTCATTCAGCTGTTTAAACATCACCCACTCTTAAACTTTGCCCCAAAAAAGGTAAATTAGAAATGGGACTGCAGCAGCAAGGGGCAGAATTATCTTAACTGGATTTCTTCAGCAAAAACTTTATCACCACGTTCTTAAAGCTCCTGGGAATATCCTCAGTTCTGATGAGGGGGTAGTTTGCCCAAAGATAAATCTACCACAGGTGTTCCTCAAAAGACGACAGAGGAGCAGCTGATAACCTCGGACTGGCAGAGGCAATGATGCACATTCCTTCCTACTTCTTACTGGGATGAATATGTAAATATCATCTGGTGGCAGTCATGCGATTTTCATAATGACAAGGACAGAAAGTTGTTGTATGGAAGCCGACAGAAATGAGGGCGGTATCAATCATCTCAACTACCTGTCTGCTAGAAAGCAAATGAGCCTATTTCCTGAAATTTCAAACAATTGCTTTTAGTGCCAGTTACTGTAGATTAAGGGGGGGGGGTTGTAAAGCAGTAAGAAAGAGAAGCGAATAAAAAGGTGAGGGTCCAGATTTTTGAACAGTCTTGGTCTGAAGATCCTGAAAGCTTCCTCTGGCCCAAGAAGAAGTGCATGAAAAAAGCAGCGCTTCAAGGTGCTAGATGGAGCTGCTCATCCTCTGTTCTGGGCTAAATTTGGCTGTGTAGTATCTATGTCGATTGTGGGGAGTCACAAGTACATCTCCACAGGCGTTCAAGGGCACAAACATACTTGTGCAGATACAAACACACTCTGCTTCTGTACCACATACACACACAGACACATATTCCAGCACAGACACACACTGCCTCTACGCATGAGGAAGAAAATAGGAGCCTCTGTGTTCTCCATGATGAGCGGCCCCAGTGCTGCTTCTGCTGCTTGCAATGTTGACCAGAAATTGTAAGCTCCAATTGTCTTATGTGCTTCACTGTCTCACAGGGATTGCAACTGATCTGAGAGAGAGCGCTGCATGACCCATAGTCATATGTTGTGGTCATGTTCTACGATGAACCACATACATATGCATCTGAGCTATTTAATTACACACTCAAAAACACAATTTCTCACAGTATCAAATACAGTATGTGGACAGATGTGGATGCCCAGATGTGTCTCTGCTGATATGTGACAAACACAAACCTTGAACAAGAATCAGCTTTATGAAACTCCTGCAGTAAATTCTGGAATCTTTTTAACCCCCTTTTAATGGTATTTCTACTACAGATGCAAATACTTTTTTTTTTTTTGCTCTTCTCTGACATTCTTCGACATTTTACTTAAGTATCGTAACTTCACAGTAGCCTTGTTAATGAAAAAGTCCATTATATGGGGAAAGCAAGTCAACCTTGTTCAATCCAAGTTGGCTTAAAGGCCAACGGGCTAATCACGTGTTGCTGTGAGGTGAAGCAGCATAACGGATAACATCAGGAGCCATTTTGTAAGGCTATGGTGAACTAAGCAGGTCATCAAACCACAGTTTTATGTCAGCAACCTGAATCACTGACACTGATGCCTGAACTGTGCTCATCTCAAAACTGTTAAACTTAGCACATTTGATTTTATTCTGGTACAGGCCATAATTTGAAAATACTTATTGTACTTAATTTGAGGTTCTAGGGTTTTATAATTCATAATACCCTTAAAAGTCCACTACTCAGCTGATATATTTTGCTGTGAACAAGACCATGGACTCGTGTCCATACACACACATGCATAAATAATCACCCATGACAGATTACTTGTGAGCAACTGGACATTACAGTGATGAGGGGATAAGGGAATAAGAGGAATATAGTATGTTTTAAATTCTCTGCAGGGGAATGAAATTTCATCTGTTGTTCAATTTGGTAGAACACCTCAATATTTTTTTGGTCAGATCCTTCTCTCTGTCAGTTTTATTTATTATTGCGGGAGCTGATGTCATTGATGTTTTCAAAGACAAACTATCAAATACATGAAAATCCCAACTGTTCCCATGGTAACAGATTAAATGCTTCTGGCGAAAACAGACTACAGATGTTGGTTGAGGATATAAAGATATAAAGAATAAGGGAATTCCAGCAGCACAGTGTTCACAAAGAGTACTTCGTTTTTGACAAGGGAATTGATTTCTAATTGAATGTGTTTGAAGGGGAAGCAGATGTGGAGGAATTCAGATGGAAAGATATGTAAATGTGAAAGATGGAGGAGCCTCCAGGGCTTTCCCTTGTACCGTGAAAGCCCTGCAGGCATTTCTTTAATGAAAAAAACAATGTTTGAAGGCTGACGAGAGAGGGAAGAAGGAGAGAGGTCAATATAAAGGGTAGTACATGAATGTTTTTCACTTCACTATGATTTCTTCATTCTTCAAAATTTTTCCTTCCCAACCACACTCCCAAATTACAGCTCTACCCAAAACGACCCCTCAGCTACTGTTGGCAAAGTCCGAGACTTGGCCTCTTTCCGCCGGCACTTCCGGATGGGTTTCATGACCATGCCGGCCTCCCAGGACCTGTCCCCTCACACCTGTGCCTCTGCCATGGCGCCACGCTCGCAGTCTTGCCACGCCGTCGGTGCCGGGGATACAAGTCTAGAGAACGGAGATTACTCGGACACCCAATCCCAGCACGGTGGCCGCTGCCCCCCCGCCAAACCCAAACGCCACCCAAGCACTCGCCTCAGCTCCTCGTCCTCTGACACCAGAGGACCCCCTGAGACACCACCGCCTCCTCCGCCGACTCACTCACAAGCCAAACACTCCGAGAAGAAAAATGGTAAGAAATCTGTTTTCAAGTGTTTATTCTACAGAGAAAGTGATCTCAGTTCTTGACATGCTTTTTTTTTTTTTGTAATTGCTCAGCCATGAAGAAGTCTGACTCTGGAGAGATTGGGTCAAAGAAGGTGCCTCCTTTAAAGCCCAAGAGAAGTCCCAGCACCCAGCTCTCCTTCGACCCTCTCCCTTCACGCGTGCCTCCTACTGCCACATCCCTGCCTTTCCAGGCAGCTGACTCTCAAATTCAGACAGGAGATGGGGAGGATGAGCCAGTATATATAGAGATGGTGGGCCAAGTGTTCACCAGAGACAGCCAGACAGCCACCCCCCACCCTGTCACACCTGTGGCCACCACACCTGACTCTGACTCAGACCAGAGTGAGGCCATCTATGAGGAGATGAAATACCCGCTGCAAGAGGAAAGAGAGTCCCAGAGACACCTCCCTCCCAAACATGAGAAACTGAAATCTTCTAAACACTTCCATGTAACCCCCTCCTCCAGCAGCTCCTCCTCTTTGCCACGTCCATCCTCTTCCTCTCCTTCCTACTCCAAACCCAAAGCTACTGTCTCAATCTCTCATTCATCTCCTCTGCCCTCCTCTGCATCCTCTACCCCCATCCCCCAGGTCCTCTCCACCAGTCCACACACCCCACGTGCTCCTACCCCCTACCTGCTGCAAGGGAGTAAATCCGAGCCTGAGGCCAACACAAAGATCCCAGCCCCTTTCCCCAATCTTCTACAGCACCGGCCCCCGCTGCTTGCCTTCCCTCAGCCTGCAGCAGCCTCCAGCGGAATCGGGGTGCAAAACAAGGTGTCTGCGTCTGTTAAAATGGGAACACAAACATCCAGCGTGACGACTCAAGCCAGCACCTCCTCTTCAACCTCTTCTAATGTCCCAGTATCCCTGTCAGGCTCCAAGGAGTCATCAGGAGGAAGTGCAACCCAGCAGGACAAACACAGCAGAGAGGCCCAGTTAGGCCCAGCTCCCGGACTGAGAGCCAGGAGTCACTCCACGCCCCTGCCTCCTTCCTCCAAATCCACCTCCCCTTTCTCCCATCACCACCACCACCCTCACCATCGCCCCTCGCACTACCATCACTATCGCAAGCCAGAGAGAGGGGACTCTCCTGCTCCGACCAAGAGCAGCTCTCAGTCATCAAACCAGGCCACAGTCCAGACCCAAACCTCAAGTACAGGCAAGGAAGGCAAGTCTGTCAGCTTCCTATTGAAGTCCGATAAAGGAGAGAGGGACAAGGATAGGGACAAGGACAGGGACAAGGAGAGGGACAGGGATCGAGACAGGGATCGAGACAGAGAGAGGGATAGGGGTAGAGACAGGGACAGGGAGAGTGATAGACACAAGGAGAAAGACAAGGACAGAGACAGAGATAGAGACAGGGACAGAGACAGAGACAGAGAAAGAGAGAGGGATCGGGATAGGGACGGAGGGCCACACTCCTTACAGATGGAAAGTGCTACCTCTAGTAGCAGCCAAACTTCCCAAAGCAGCACCAGCTCAACCCCTACGCCATTAACCTCATCCCAGCGCCCACATTCCCGCCCACATCTCCGCTCTCACACTCCACATGGCCTGCCAGCGTACAAGCCTCCCTCCTCAGACAGCCCCCTGCTGTGGACCTACCCCTCCGGTGGCTTTCGGAGACCACCGGCTTATGAAAGCCTGAGAGGAAGCTCTCAGACGCCGTCTCTGCAACAGCCCTCGAGTCTTACTGGTATAGGTGAGGGGACGTCCAAGAGTAATGGAGGTTCTGCATCCCACCAGTCAAAAGTTGGCTTTATGCCCTGGGACAGCAGTGCCAACTTAGCTGCAGATGAGGGGTCTTACTGGCCTATGCAGAGGAAATTGTCCTTCAGCCATGGGAGCAGAGAGACGGAGAGTAAGTCAGAGATCATTTTGAATACAGGGTTCAGATGCTTTATTGAAAAAATAAACTAAAATCTGGTTTTGAAGGCATTTTAATTTTTTGAAATATTCCTTCTGTTCCCTCCTCTGTCTCAGAGGATGAAGGGCGTTCATGGAATGGCAGTGCTGATGCCCTGTTAAGGATGGATAAAGATGAGCTGGGGATGGGGTCTCGAGGAGGCCATTCAGGCATTCCAGTCCACTTCAGCGGTGCAACCAGCAGGGCCCTTGGACACAGTGAGTCCTTGGCTGGTGTGGATAGCAGCCTGGGATTCAGAGCCCTACCCCGAGTAGGCATGCCTCTTCCCTGCCAGACTTTCCCTGCCTGTCGCAATGGAGGTAGGCAAACACAGTGTTCATAATCTTTGACTCGAAAGCTTCTGACCACAACATCCTATTTAGAGAGGAAATATATCAGCAGATTTAAACTGAGATTTTTTTCTGCTGGCTCTGCTGTGGTGTAGCTCTTAAACTTACTCATTTTTTTGCCATTGTTTGACATCAAATGCAGCTTTAAACCCCCAGATTTTCAGAAGATGGGATACTAGCAGAGATTACATCCTCTCCACTCCTCTTCTGACGTTAGTGTTGAATCTCTGTGTCTCTTTGACGGTATCTGCATCTGTGCTCAAGGCCTTTCTCTAGAGACAGAGAGACAATGCTCACCTTGAGAATCAGTGCAATACTTTCCTAGAAGCAGAGCCAATAAAAGAAGTGTTCCATAAACAGGCCCACATCCCTGCACACCCACACACACACACACACATTCATGAGCCCTGGTCTTTTTTCATGGTGTTTACAATGTACATTGTAATAAACAAGGTTGTTTAAAAACACTTTACAACTGTATTAGTTATATGAGCATTTTTTATTACAGATGAGCCTTTAAGCAAACTAATATTATGTGAATGTTCAATGCAGTCAGAGAGTTTAACCCCATACCAATGCTGAGCGTTTAAACTGCTGTATCACTCAATTACATCACTTACGTCACTGCAGGGTTAAACTGATTTTTTTATCATGCAAATATATATTTTAAGATAAAAAAAAACAGAATCAAGTCTTATTCTTATTTAAGGTTTATTCTGGATAAACAATATTTGTTGAACAGCAGAAATTACAGATTAGGAACCCTAACAAAATAAAATTACGCTTTTCCTGTTCAATACATTTAATGGAAATTTGTTCACAAGATGATATAAGATAAAGAGCAGACAGACAAACCCTGAGAAAAATGAAGCAACAATACTAGAAAAAAATCTCATTGAAAGCATAGCTACATTAATAAGAATGTGTTGCTTTAATACCTGTTGTTCACAAGTATAAGGGTACTGTATAATTTTCTAGTGACTTAAAATAAAATGTGTGCACACAGTATACAGAGGCTCTGTCTCAACTCGCATGCATATACTTAGACATTCACAGCTCCGTGTACTACGGTGAAAAGTTAGATTCCAGAGTTCTCATTAGCAGGCACACAGTGTAATGTTTGTTTCTTTACAGAAGTGGGGCGGCTGGGCCGCTCCTCCTCTGCAGCTGGAGTGAGACAGGTGGGTGGAGGAGACGTCCAGAGACAGAGCAGTCTACCAGCACGAGAAGCCCTGAATCAGGTAAATATACAGTGTAATTCCCAGCCTTATAACAGTAGACTATTTACTTCATTCATGGTGGATTTGAGAGTGAACATTAATATTGTTCTCATTATTACTTCCCCTCCTGCTAGAGACAGTACTCCTGCAGATCTATTTATAGCTGTTAGATATGCCCACTGAGCAGAATAAGGTTCTGGCTTGCCTCAAAAGAAAAAAAGCCACAAAGGTACATGATGTAGGCTAATATGCAATCAGCAGATGAGAGTGAATAGTGGATGAGAAAACATACTGTACAGTGTTTTGGAGAAATGAGGTGCAGTCTTTGAGCAGTGCATTTTGACCAGATTCTGGCTGCATAGCAAGTGCTGACGCAGTTTGAGTGTGCTGCAGAGACTGTCTGCATGCGTCTGATCGACCCTCCCTCAACCTGTGATAGACGAAGCAACGCTGCATCCTGGTGGCTCTCCACAGGAACTGCGTTTTTTTTCCGAGGCGTTAGGATTGGTTGGCATTGTTACCGCACTGCAGTGTTCTCTCGGGTTATTTATTAACTTAAATAATCTAATATCATGAAACATCACATAAACTTTGACTCAACTTTTCCCAGCTGCACGGTCTGGCCCAGCCTCAAGCCCCCAGCAGTCCCAGCCTGTCTCGGCAGCAGCAGCAGCTTCAGCTCCACCAGCAGCAGCTGCAGTTAAAGCAGCAGCTCCAGCAGCTTCAGCAGCAGCACCACCTGCAGTTGCAGTTCCAGCAGCTTGCCCAACTGGCACAGGGACAGCCTCCTGTCAGTGGAGGCACCACCCCATCCACAACGCAGACCCAGAGAGACGGCAAGCTGCTGGAAGTCATCGAGCGTAAACGCTGCCTGTGTAAAGAGATCAAGGCCCACAGGCGCCCTGATAAAAGCCTGTGCAAGCAGGACAGCATGCCCATCCTCCCTAGCTGGAGACGGACACCTGAGCCTCGTAAGACTGGCACACCACCCTGTCAGAGGCCGCAGGCTGTCGTGTGGGACACAGCTATCTGAGGTGGAAAGACAGGCCAGCGGGTATAGCACTGAAGAGAGACAAAACACAAATGAGCTGAAGATGCTTGAACAATTAATAAGAGAAGAGTAAAAATGGGTTCAGTCACTGGAATATTCTTAAAATGGTTTGTGGTGAGACGACTGCCACAGAGGAATGAGAGATTTTGGACATAGAGGGAGAAATTTGCTAGCACTCCTACTGTGTGATAAACTGATCTGAGAACAGTAATGAAGGTTATTGGACTTTGAACTCGCTTGGAAAAAACAAACATAAAAAGGCTGATAAAAGAGGTGAAGAAAAAGAGGTATTACAATCAGACTAAATTAATTTCTTACCCAGTTGATTTGTACTTGCTCTCTACTATGTACTACATTAACGTGTTCTAATTGCCAATGATTTTTGCCACAAAACAACCCAACACACAGTAACAAAAACCAGTACTATTGCTACAAAATGAAGAGACCAAGTAAAACAATGGTTGGGATGTTTTCTGAGATCGGTGTTGCCAAATTTCCTCGTGACTACCTGAGACCTAGGAATCATGTATTTTCTCCAACACACAGTTATCCGACATGCATAGAAACTGCTTTGTGGATGAGAAAAAGCAAGACTCATCGATAAGTTATTGAAGTGTTTCTTGGAATTGTGAATGCATATGAGATGTCTTGGTATCAATAGATTGTCATTGTGGATGCAAATAATCATCACTGAGGAGTAAAAGCTACCTACTGTATCTGTTTGCATATTTGTAATGTACCCATTTACTTTCTCAACATTTCTGCAGTTTTATAGCAATATGCTCCCAGTGCTGGAGCAACATAATTAAAACTTGTGTCAACTAGCCTAACATACATATCTAAGACTTGAATAAGTCATATTTACTGTGTCATTCTCTGCATGTCACGATAGACATACAGTATTGTAAAAAAAAAAAAAAAGTATATATATATGTGTAGAGATGATCATGTCAGACTTTTACATACAGCAGATCTTCATTATGATAATATCATGTGGTTGTATAAAAAGACGAATATGCTGCTTGGGATATCATTAAAAAAGGTGGCGTGACAGGTGGCACTTACTGTGCAGTCCAGTCAAACACAGGTACGGATCAGTGGTATAAAAATCTTCATCACTCATGCTTACCCACAGTTGCACATTAGTGATTGTTCCTCCACAAAACAAGCACTGACACCCATCAACACAGACTGTACAATATGGTGCAACTGATAAGACTGTGAGTATTGATCACCTCAAACAGAATGCTGGAACAATCTGCACAAAACATGGTATACGCTTAGGAGAAATTAAAACCTAATGTACTGTAAATAGATATGTACAACTGTATTGAAAATGTAGCAGTTATTTCCATTTTCATACTTGTAATCAGTACATATTATGTAGCATATCCTGTATAAACATAACTTTGTTCACTTGTTTTTTCTAAAAGAATTAAGTACTTTATCTGCTGCAGCCACTCCATGCATTACTTATAGTTCTACTAATAAACAGTAAGCCCTCTAAAGAAAGGCACAGCCCAACAGTTGTTCATTTAAATTTATGCAAGACTCCCTTTAAGCTGTGTTATTGTTTTATTTATGTCTGTTTTTCTACATCGTTTTTATTTGTGTACAGATTTCTTGATTTTTTTGAATACTTTGCTGCTATCTTGAACTACTGGTGTTGTTCATTCAACTACATGGTGTTACCATGAGAAACATTATTAATATAGTGGTTATTGTTACATATTTGTTTTATTTCTAAAAGCCACGTGAAATGAAGTTTGTATCTTGAAGAGTGAGCCCTTCTGTAATAGTTTTAAGGCACTTGAATGTCTCTTGGTCGTGTTGTTTTATGATAGTTAGCACCAAACTGTACAGTACAGTACACCCAGTGAAAAGAAGACCTATCTAAATGTTTGAGAGTCACTGCTTGGCCTTTTTGTTTTAGTGCCACCTGCTCGTGTTTGATGGTCGAGGGTTTTTCAAGCTTACTGAGTCCATTTTCAAGCAAACACTGGCCACATTTATGGAAATGGGCAAGTGCAATGCATGCAGAGATTCCTTCTACTGAAAATGTCCCAATGATACTGACTATTGTGCCCAATTTACTTTCAGATACTGAGTAATCACCGTACTATGATTCCTTTTCACAGACTGATATGGAACCCTAGGTATCATTTCCCCAAATAGTTTACGGAAGCTGTTGGTTTTGTGTGTCTACTAAAACAGTGGCCATTATATGAGTGCCATACTATATTGATATGGTAAGATACGGTGTACCTTGGAAATCACTGTAGTGCTATATTTGCATTGATATTGTCATTAAAATAAATTTTATATAATGAACTTTACACAACAAACAGAATTTTTGCATGTTTTCATGCCTCATGTTGTCTTTAAGTGGAGATGGTGGAAAAGTGGACATTATGTTCCCACTCTACTTCTGCAGCAGGTGTTGCAACACCCCCCAGTTTCCAAGTGAGGGCGCTACTTTCACTCCCGTCTGCTGCTGGTGTGGTTTTGTGCAGTCCCCGTTTCAGTGTAGAGCACACCAACAATTGTGCAGAGACTCAGAGTCCATCCATCACATCTTAAACAGCCTTGATAGGGCGACTTTAAAACAGTTGCTATTTTACCTGGCTTTTTACCTTCAGCGTTTAATATACTGCAACCGCAAAATGTCATTTGGACTAGATTGGGGAAATATTGCAGACCATTTGTCTCACAATAGGGGATTTAAAAAATACAGTCTGCTGATAATTCCCTAAATTGCTATCTAAAGAAACTATTTTCTTATATATTGTGCTAAAAAAAAAAAAAAAAAAAAATCTGTTATCACGCTTCTATGTCATCTGACCCATGGCACATTAAACCAATGATTTTGAGACGAATAATAAAGCCTCTACGATTATAATAGGAACATGATGCTGATTTCAAGATAGGTAATTAAGTGCCATAAGGGGACTATTAATTAATCATTGAGTGACAGAGATACTTTGGAGTCCTTTAGGAATAAAAGGATATTCTGTTAATTCTTCCATGGGGACGTGACGGTAGAGGCCTGGGAGCCTATGAAACGATGCCCTCAGCCACCACACGATTTGCGTTAGCGGTTGTCAGTGAAGGGGGGAGGATGCAGGGGATTGGCCAGGCAGGGAGGAGGCGGGGAGCGGCTCAGCCGGGGATAGAGGATGAGGTTGAGGGGGTGGGTGGTTGGGTGGGTGCGGGTTTTTTTTTTTGGGGTGGGGGGGGGGCGTGTCGAGAGAGGCGGAGGGAGTGCTTTACCGCAGTATCACTAGATTTCTGCACCACTCATCAAAACTCTGCGGCATGCAGACAGGAGCTGGGGGGAGGGCAGTCACCGGGTCTGCGCTGAGTGTAGGACCGCTACCTCTAGCCGGGGTCTCCTCTTATTAGGTGGACCGCAGTGCTGCGCTCACTTTCATCGAGGGGATCGGGTTTTTAAGCAGACCTCTTTAATTGCCTCTTCTCCTCACGGCGGAAGCCACAGCAGGTCTCTCTCTCTCTCCCTCTCTCTCTCTCTCTCCCTCTCTCTCTATCTCTCTATCTCTCTCTGTCGCTCTCTCTCACTCTCCCTCTGCTGTCTGGTTGATTGTTTCAGTCCGGCGCTTATTGCACCAGAGGCGCATTTATCAGGGGCCCGAACTTTTATGACAAAATGGCCAAGGATGGAGAGAAAAACGAGTGGAAGGAGTTTATATGGAACCCGAGGACCAGGGAGTTTCTGGGCAGGACGGCGAGCAGCTGGGGTAAGTACTGGTTCAGGTACAGCAATGCAGCAAACATGGTCCCTCGGCTCTGTAACAGGTCTCTGTCATAGTCTCCGGAACCTTCCCTCGGCAGAGGACGTCTTCAGAAATGAAACTGTGAACCTGTGATGTACATTTTCTCCCGACTGAAGTTGTGTGAGTTGATTATTTCCCCCCCTCGGTGTTCAGGTATGAGGATGGCTGTCGCTGTCCACCGCAGCCTGGTGCTGAAATCCGAATGCGGCACCGCTCCCGTGGAAGCCGGCGGGAAAAGAGAGAGAAAAAAAACACCCCCTCCTGTTTAGTGTCTTTTTTTTATTTAATAATTTATGCCGACGCTTTCCCCTGCGCAATGCGCTGAACACAAGGGTGGAGGAATGTGGTGTTGTTTTTTGGGGCCAGGAATTTGCCAGATGACTGCAGCATTGCCCGAACAGGTTCCGCTCTTGTTGCCAAGTGCAACATCATCAGCTCCTCTCTGTGGAGGAGCGCTTTAAGCAGCTAAACCTGAATTCTGCTGCAGAGAGGACTCTGTCTAGGGGGGGGTGGCTCTCTGAAGTTAAGTAGAAAAATTGGTTCGTATGGCCGGGGCTTTATATAATGAGTTCAACATGATGTCATTCGTTTTCAGGCCCTTTTCCCCCCAGATTTTTAAAGGGAGATCCAATCCCAGCCTCTTTCTAACACATTACTATCACCGTCCTCTGTTCTCTTTTCTGCCTGCAACTACTTCAAACATTCATGAAACGATAGGGCACATATGGCTCCGTTCTAATGACATTGGGGCGTTTTAATCTGGGTAAAGCCGAGGGCCAAATGCTATTTGTATCACCTCCAACCCGGCCCCTCCCAGTGTGTGTAAATCAGTGAGGGATTTAATCCTAATCTAAAGACTTCATTGGCTGCTGGGGAAGGTAACATTTCAGGACATTTTAGCAAAGTAAACCACTCTCAGGAACTCAGAATAATTTGACTTTTTCACTGGGGACATCATTTTAATATCAACACTGACATTTAGTGTTTGTGGTTGGAATAATGCTGAAAGGGGTTTTTCTTGCAATCGGTTTTCTGTTGATTATGTTTCATGAATGGATATTGTACTATTCGTGCAGAGCTGGGAATCATTGACTGTAGCTTCCTTCGCAGAGTCCTCCCACAGTGTACGACTTAATCCAGCTCAATGCGTCCCAGGTGCTTTAAGGTCTGGTGGCCTTTTTAAGCTGTGGTCTCTAAGGCTTGTTAATTAGGCTATTTCTGTATTCAGCCAATACATGTAGGTATTCCAAACTTGGCATTTCATGGTAGTGCTTTCTTATTCGCAGAATAATTCGTATTCTGTATGCACTATAATTCTATGTCCACTTGTGTGACTGTGTGTCTTTATCTCCTGTCCATCCATCCATTTTCCATACGCACTTATCTCAACATGCACCATGAAAAAAGGGCAATAAAACATCCAAGTCAGGTCTCCAGTCTCTTTAACAGACAAATTTCTTCTTTGCAGTTATTTTTATATAGGTTCAGAGCATTACATCAAAGGCTTCTTTGAGGCTGAAACAAAGCACTTCCATGTATCCTGCTTTGTGTGAAGAGCTGTAATGATATGGAAATAGCCTTGATAAAGTAGAACAGTACTGCAATTTTGATGTTACATTGCCACCAGCTGACACCACGCAAACATGGTCAAACAACTACTTCTTTTTAAAATAGGACTAATTAAGTGTTCTGCACCTCCCACTTCCAAAACAACAAAGGCTCTCACTGGAAAATGAGAGAAGAGTCTTAAAGGGCCTAACAAGGAACAATATCATGAAGCTGTTCTTTCTGTAAAATTGCACACAATATACAAGATAATAATGATAGCTAATAATGACAGCTGAAAGCTATCCATCCAATCTCCGGACCTTTTCATTTTTATTTCAGAGGTGTGTTTATTACAGATTTACAAAGCAATGTCCCGTCCATGTTCTCCTAATTAATTCTGAAAGAAAAGAGACACCTCCCACCATTATGATTGAAGAAAGAACAGGATGCTGAACCATCCCAGCCTGGCCCCTTGTTCTGCGCTTTCAACTGCCGTCTGCGGACAAAAACAGGGTGAAAGAGAGATGCTTCACTGTGCATCGTCAGTGTGGACTGAGTGGGCAGTCTGTAAACCTAACACCCTCTTCGCCAGGGGGAAAGCCACCCTGCCTGCACGCTTGACCCTGTATGCACGTGTGCACATCCAATCTCCCCTGGGTGGTGTCATATTTGTGGTTAGTGCATCATCCCCTCTAGATGACAGAGAAAAACACTTAAAACACATTGCTTTGTCACATCTTAGTTCTGATCCTTTTCTTGCTGTAGTGCCTCTGGCTTGGTCCGGGGCCCGAAGCCTGACTCTGTATATATTTAATGATGTAGTTTGGGTCTGTTCCATGCCACAGATGGGAGGCTCACTGAAACCCTTACTCAGCCCTTCATTAATTTCACCTCTGATTCCAATAATTCAAAGAACAATTGGCTGAAAAAAAGAGGAAAGAAACACCCCCCTTCTATAATTGCTCCCCGTGAAGCAGTTTCCCCTTTGGATTCCTGTTAGCCTGGCTGTGTGGGGAGGCAGATGCAGCACTAAGCCTGCTGACAGAGCGAGTGAGCTCCATGCTGGGGGCCATCCAGCAGAGGCACAGGGTCAGGGCACTCAGCTGCTACCCAATGCTGGCCTCAGGTGTTGATGCTTATGGGGGATGTGTCATAGAAAATGCTATTTAGCTTTTCCTGCTTACTATGTGGACAAGAATGCCTGAGATGGGACCAAACAGCTGCTTCAAAAGTATTTAATGATTCCAAGAAGGCAACATCATATCATTGGTTTATTGGATTGATTGAAACATATTTCACAGACAGTTTGTCTAACCTCTGTGCGTTGAATAAAATGAAATGAAATAAAATTAAATTAAATACAGCAGTGACTGAGTGGCACAGCATAAAGGGTTTATCTATTCTATATATATATATATATATATTCTATATATATATATATATATATATGTATTTTCTCATTTTAATGTTTTAGACAGTTCTGAAACAAGTTGATAAATAAAATGATTAAATAATTGTCGGGAATTCAAATATGAAGCCATTTTACTTTCGATGCCTCATTAGCCATTTATCATGCAAAATTTACCAATATCCCCTGGCTTTTCCCCCCCTGTTTTTTTTCTGATTTGTATCGTGTAAACCTAATATCTTTTCGTTTGGGACTGTTGAACAGAAAAAGCAATAACAAAGTGTCTCCTTGAGACACTGGGAAACTGTTATGCCTCTATTTTCTGAGTAACCATTAAAGGGGTAAACCATGCATGAGAAGGGAAAATGACAAATTTTGTGAAAAGAAAAGCCATCACTAGATGCAGCCCTATCTTCTGTCCAATGTAACATTATCGCTATGATCTTCTTACACTGTTCATGAAATAGGCCTAGACCATGATGGCTTGTAATCTCCTGACCCTGGGGTTAGGTCTCCAGGGGGTCCTTGTTCTCCGTCTTCCTGTATCCCCCTCTGTCATTGTTCCTCCCGCTCTGTGGACAGAGCAATTCTGTAATGAAATTGGTCCGACACAGCCATTCAGTCCTTGGTTTAATTCAGACTTTTCCAGGCTTGGGGACGGACCACAGTTCTATCTCAGTCACCTGTAACGAGGAAATTAAGCACTGACATAAAGTTTAAGTTTTGACCATTAACTGATGAAAATAACTTAATTTGAGACCATGCTGCATAATTAATAATATTTGAGGACGTTAAAAGACGGTTGCTCATACATGAGCGAGAAAGAGAGAGGCAGATGTTGCAGATGGAATGACGTGCTTCTAGTTTAATGAGGATTAACTGTGTACCAGTTTGGTCAGAAAGTGCGCAATAGATTTAACACAGCAACATTTAATTGTAATTAACTAATTCCATTATAACTCAGATGCTTTATTATTCATACTTATGAGTGTATTTGCGCATTATGGCAATTATCAAATGGCCCACGCTTGCTTAAATTTAAGGATATTAATTTAATGTAGCCTTCATGCATGAATCAAAACCCTCCCATTATGAAGCAGAGCTACCATAGCTCAATAACAAGTGTACTGTGAGACATAGAAGTCTGGCTGAAGCAGTCACTGCAAATGAAAAAACCAATGAATAAAACAGTAAAGGCTGGGTCTACATGTGGCTCCTGTAATATTTCATGATCACATATCAAGTTCAGTAGATATTATCAATGTCATTTTCTATATATCCATATTGTTGGATCAAATTTGATCATGGGAGGAGGAGAGTTGTTTGCAGTGCTTTCTTGGCAATAGTTTGTGTAAATTACAAAAAGGTTCGTGTAATATGTTTTCCATTTTTTTAAACATACATTTATTGGAATTCTGAATTAATTATTTTTTCAATACATTAAAATTTTATTCCTATACTGAGGATATTTTATATGTAATGAGACTAAAACTAAAATTAACTAAAATTAAATCAAATAATAAAAACAGATAAGAATATAGACTATCAACCTAGTTTGTTAACATACAGGTGAGAAAATTGAATTTGAAATCATAGACACATGGATGAAGTTAGATACTTAAAAATATGAACATATTGAACTATTATGTTATTGCTCAGTATTTGTGAGACACAGTTATTTATGTATTTCAATAGGCTTAGGGTTTTATGTACAGTTTGAAATGAAATAATAAATGTGTGTATATTTCACATTCATTTCTAAGTTATAGATTACTAGTTACTATAATTACTATAGGCCTACTTTTTCCTATCCTGAGTAAGATAAAAGGTTAAAATGGTCAATATGCAGACGGAATAAATGCTTTAAAACTGAATAAACAAATCTATTAGTAATATCAAATTTCTCACTGATATTGCTTAAATTTGATACAACTCTCTCCTCTCTTTGTCTACAGGTCTCATTCTTCTCTTCTATGTAGTTTTCTACATCTTCCTGGCTGGCCTGTTTGCACTTACCATGTATGTCATGCTGCAGACTCTGGATGACCACAAACCAACCTGGCAGGACAGGCTCACCACACCAGGTGCAGCAACTAAATACACAAACTGCATGAACACGGGCCACAGTCTGTGCCACGGCATCACAAACTCCCTGCTTTCTCTCTGTCACTCACAGGCATGGTTATCAGACCCAAAGCAGACGAGACCTTTGAGATTGTCTATAACATCAAGAAAACTGAGAGCTGGGACATGTACATTCAGACCCTGGACAAGTTCCTGATACGTAAGTCTGCTTTGTGGCCTCTCTTACAGTTAATCATAAAGCTTACTGCACTGGATTATCCAAAGACCCAGAATGAATTGTTTTTACCTAATAAGAGATAATTCCTTCGCAGTCATCGGGCGGATAGGAGATTGCCTTGCGCCAGGGTTTTAGCTGAGTCATAAGTTCTTACAAACAAAATACCCCCCCTTCCCCCGCAGCCTACAACAACTCCATCCAAGCCCAGAAAAATGATGAGTGCATCCCTGACCAGTACTTCACGCAGGAGGACAGCGGCGATGTGAAGAACAACCCAAAGCGCTCCTGTCAGTTCAACCGCACTATCCTTGAGGACTGCTCTGGAATTGATGACCGTTACTATGGATACCAGGAGGGCAAGCCATGCATCATCATCAAGCTGAATCGGGTATGCAAGAGAAAGAGGCAAGGGAAATGGATGGTGTTGCTAGGAGACAAGGAGTGATTGAGATAATGAAACTGGTTTAGAATGAAGAATGGATAATCCCAGAAGAGAAAAGAAGTCAGTATCAAGATTATAGTCACCAGTCATCGCATTTATAGTTGTTTTCTGTAACATGTATGAGCATTTTAAACATTAATTTCCTTACTTTCCTCTGTGTTTAAATAAGAGTGACATAACAATGGTGTTGTTCTATCCCCCCAGGTGATTGGGATGTTGCCAGGAAAGAATGGACAGGCTCCGTATGTCACCTGTGGTGCAAAGGTAATCCGTTTTTGTCTTTCAAAATGTGAGGCTTAACATAACAACTTGGATTTCAGCCCATTCGTAGCTATTGTTCCTCGCTCTCGTCTGCAATATGTCACCTATCGCTCATCTCCATTTTCCTTTAATGTTTGTGCTGTTTCAACTGTCTGTATCTGTGTTGCATGCCATTTTGTCATTTACATCACATATGTATATTACTGGTCTTTTCCTTTTTCTCTTCTTCATCATGTTCCTTTAATTTGCACACTGTCAGAGATACAGAGTTGGCAAAGATGAATGGGTAAGAACAGGGTAGAAAATGTGTCTTGTAGAGTTTAGTTTCTATTTAGACATGCATAGTAGCAGTGTGGAGTGCAGTTACTGTATATATGTATGTGGTGCTTCGCATTAAAAAGACTGCTGAAGTAGATGGTTGGCGTGTTGGGAAATGAGATTTATAGGAAAGGAGATCAATAGGGCGCCTCATCTCTTCTCCCATATATATGAGTGATCTCTTAGGCTGTAACTGATGAAGCTGTTTCACCCCCTCAGAGAGAAGACAGTGACAAAATTGGAGAGTTAGTCTACTTCCCTCCAAATGGCACCTTCAACCTTATGTACTACCCTTATTATGGCAAAAAAGCTCAGGTAAGACTGTGCTTTCAATCAAAATATACAGTACATTGAAGAAGCTGTTAATAACAGAGTGACTAGTTTCACTAACTTTGCATTTTACACTTCCAGATAGTTTGATAAACATGTACCAGACATAGAAAATAGGTTCCTGTGTTTGAGGATGGCATTGGATATGTTTTTGCAGGTGAACTACTCTCAACCTTTGGTTGCCGTCAAGTTCCTTAACATTACTGCCAATCAAGATGTCAACATTGAGTGCAAGATCAACGCCAACAACATTCCCACTGGTAATGAAAGAGACAAGTTTGCTGGAAGAGTGTCCTTCAAGCTGAGGATCAACACTAATAACTAGGTCCTGAAAATTACTTTCTTCATTCTCTGCAACATTGCACATACACAGAAACAAATTGCAGTATTCACACCCTTTGTAGGATTTGTTTACAACACCCATATTTTTTGGGAAATTGTCCAGTTATGTTATGAGATGAAGTGAGAATAAAAGGGTGGTAATCCTGTCATTATTTCTGTCTGTGAGCTTTGGGACAAATTCTTTCCTGTACATTAGTTTGAGGTGACGTCTATTTATACTGCATGACAAAACTAGGGGATATAAAGGATGTGATCATGTGTTTTCAAAGTTTGCAAGGATCAGCAACATTACCACTGTGTTGCTGCGCCCCTCCTGCTGCCTATAGAGTATCCCTCTATATATGAATATACACAAATTACAAAACAAAATGTGTATATCTACAGTATTTATATGGTATCATAACCTTATATAAGTACATCTATTTCTTTGCACTTAAAAGAATATTCCAACAGACTTGTGTATATCTGGATGGATGGATGCAGAGATGAAGCCATTTTGCATGTGTGTATTGTCTTTAGTGTGCTTTGAGGGCAGGAGGCCCCTGTGTCCCACCTCTCTGCTAAGTGTGAAATAAGGATATGTTAAACCACTGACCACCAGGAGGGACAGCACTGTAAATCTTCTAAACTTCACACACAGCAAGCGTGTGTTTCCAAAAACAACATATAGTAAGATAGGAATCTCCAAAAAATGGGAGTTACAACAGAGGTGAAAAGAGTGTGCGTGTGTGTGTGCGCGTGTGTGTGTATGTATGTGTTTGCGTATGTGTTCCATTCACAGTTCCCATCTCATACTGTAGGTCGGGAAGTTGCATGCAACGTGCAATATTCATTAAGTGGCAAACATTATGAATGCTTGCGTCCATTCTTCAGATGAGAGGACTTCAGTTAATTGATAATTATTTTGAATCATTTCATATACACACTGGTTGTTTGCCCTCAGAGCAGCTTAGAAAACAGATATAGGTATTTGGGTCGCTGGGAATGGTCATATCAACACCGCTGATGCCATATGAACTATGATAGGAGACAGTGCATCAATCGTTTTTCAGACACAACATTCGCTAAGGTTAACAAAAGCATATCTGTTTTTTCTGCCCCTAAAACAGCCATCTCAATATCAAGTGAAAACAGCAAAATGATCCTCCTGCTGCAGAATAACATAAAGTCCCTGTCACTGACTATCATTTTATTCCTTAAGTTAAACCAGGAGCCATTTCCTTGTGTCTCAGTTTTTAAACATGAATATTTAGTCTTGTGTGCGTGTATGTGTGTGCGTGTGTATGTGTGTGTGTGTGTGTGTGTTGCATCTATTTCATATTAAAAGAAATAGATGCCATTGTTATATTTTGTATTGATTTGCACTGAAAGTGTGCTCTTTTTCTTCTTTTTTGTGAAGCTGACTTGAATTAATTGACGTGTCTACAGTTTCAGAGGAAAAGGTTGTAGAAAGTTTGTGTGTGATCCTTTTGTTTCATTTGTACTCATACTTATCATCCTCTAAAATTTTCATCCAGGATATTGAAATGTATAGTTTAAATCTTCTTTTAAAGGCGACTAGAGTCTTGATTATGTTTCATTTGTTAGTGGATCAGAGTTTTGTTTTTTAGGCCTGTAGGAAATGAACAAAACTGGAGATTTGCTTCCATATAGAAAGGGTACTTTTCAATTTAGTTAAACCTCATTAAAATTCATAAATTATACCTGAGTTTGGTGCTGGATCTGTTCATGTAATGTGCATTCACTTTGCAGTCTAGGGGGAAAAAAAATGGAAGGAGCACTTGAAAATGTAGGTGGTAGAAATCTGTAAAGTCACACTTTAAAAAATTACCCTGGCACAGCTACAAAGTTGTACCAATGCGACTGCCATGTTGTCACGGCTAATGTGGAACAGAGGCATCTGTTCAATCATATTTAGGTCTGGCTCGACTCCACCACTTAATTTCTCTCACAGCAACGTGTTTCTCAATATGCATGCAAATATCTCAAAGTGGTCTAAAGAGAACCTCATTATCTAATCCATCTCGATAAAGAAGAAAGAAAGACAGCAATATCTAATGTGATTATAAGATCTATAGCTGAGGGGTTATTCATAAAGACAGATGTGCCCTGACAACCATTTGAGGCCCTTTTTTTTTTGCTTTTTGTGACCGCTTCGCATGCATTTCTCCTCTGGCATTCCTGCAACACTTACTTAATTTCACTGTAATCTCTTAATCTGGTCGGCTAATCCGAAGCAGGCATGCTGAACTTCTTTACCCTACTTTGTCGGTCCTCCTCCTTGTGTCAAAGACTTGATTCACTGACATCGTCTTCAAGCAAGATAAAGCAAGGTTCATTCTTTCCTCATTTTTTTTTTTCAGTGCATTCGATCCTATTTTCCCCATTCATTATTAAACTCAGTGAAGCCCCCTTTAAATCAAATAAAATGTTTTACTTCATAACCTTGTGGACATACATGTTTTACTTATATGCATATGAAGATTTGTTCTTCAACCAAAGATCTTCAGGACAGTTTAAAATTTGATTTATTTTGCTGCACTGACACCTCCTCAGCAGCATATCTTAGTAAGGATCTCATACAGAGATATTATAGGATCCCATTGGAGGCCAACAGACCCTGTGCAATTAAAAGGCATACTCTTATATATTAATATTAAAAATAATGATAATAATAATGCGCACAAATAAATGCATTTCATTAAGTCATAACAGTGCCTCCTGGTGGACAGACAGTGTTGTTCCCCAGTGTCACAGAATGTTATTTCCTCTTATCTCTGTTTATCCTTTTTTTCTTTGATAATTTGGAGATGTCCTCAAAAAGCAATATATTTATTTCTTGTGTGGCTGTATGATGTATTTATTGGCAGGAACAACAAACAAAGTGCACAAAAACAGTGCAAAATGTATCATCAAGAGAAAACGAGAAAAAGGAAAGAACATATAGATATTGCATTCAGGCATTTTACAAATGTTTATTACCATAATGGAACAATATAAAACCTATTGTTTTGTTAATAAAAGAGTATTTTTATTGCTATTTTGTTGTAAAGAGGAAAGAATGTATTAGCTTGGATTGTATCATGTCATGGGAGCTACCTGGTAGGTTTTCAACATTTAATTCAACAAATGGCAAAATGTTCACAGCTTGGTCGGAATTTTTTTTTAATGTAGAAATATTTTTTTTATCATCATTTGAGTCCCATCTACCTTCTTAAATTGCACTCGTAAAGCTTGTAATGAAAGTTCTCTGAACACTTGGGTCTGCTGTATCAAAATTAAGACAAATTCATTAAAAGTAAATTGGTAATGTGATAAATAAATCATAATGAGCAGTGCTTTGGAGAACTTTCAAGTGCAGAACATTCAGAAAATTTCAAGAACAAAACCAGAACAGGGCCTAAAGCAAATGTCAGAGAGAGTAAACTATTTTTTTTTCAAATAAGGAATGATTTCAGGAAACCTTATTACCCTTGGATAATCCTCTCATTATACATCATACTATTGCCTAAGACTGTGGAGTTCAAGAAAGGAACCATGAAATTTGTTGAAATACTCTCACCCACAAGATGATGATTCTATTCTGGATCTTTATTTTTTGCTCTTACTGTATGTATATTTTTGCTCATGTTTACTGCAAACCAAGATAGAGAAATAAATAAATGTCATTTAAGGAAAGTCAGACTTAAAATCAATTTTTGCCTCTGCCTCTCATCATCATCATTCCTTGAGTGTTAATTTGTTTATTTGTTTATGTAAAAATGTAGTCAAATGCAGCACACCCTTTGTAGTGGAAAGAAAAAGACGTGAGTGAGTGTCAAAGGTAGCATTAGGTGGGTCTAATCTTGTGTAATCCCGTTCACGATAATCCTCACACTCTACAGCACCAGTGGACACCAGTGTTAACCTGTGCACACACACTGGTACATAGCAACAAATGAAAGACAAAAACCTCCAAGACAGGTTCATCAGGCTACGGCACAGGAAAGTCTTATGTCCCTATGTGTGAAGCAAAGTAATGAGACTCTCAGTAGTTTATTTTCCCAAGAGTTTCAAGAGGAAGTGAATATGTTGTGGAATTACCATCAACAACACGTCATCCTCCTACACACACATCACGGGACAAAGGTCACAGATTAACATCTTGGCATGATTCTTGCATAACACATAGTTGCTCATGATGATAAAAAATTGGTAGTTTCAGGGTCAAGATTATACAAATATTTGTTTAGATTTACCCTTGGGAGCTGCTTTGACATTGTCTGCCGCCAACTGCTTGACAAGATTACAGCTGAAGTGTTCTTCCACTCACTGACCTTCAACCAGCTCCTGTCTCCTGTTCACTCTGTCCCCTCTGGCTCTATCCTTATCTCTACTGTCTTCACTGTCTCCTCCTCAGAAAGAGTGAGCACAGTCCAGGAAAAAGGAGAGAGCTAGGATTATGTAGCATTAGAGGTATTTGTGGGTTTAAAATAGTCTGATCAAGAGAGGTGCCACTGTCTGATATTTGCACACACTACTCTCTAGGTTACACACATTCTCTAAATCATAATACTGAACAATCTGCAACCCCTTAATATTCTCCAGGTCAGGACTTTCTCTAGGATTAAAGCCTTGACATCTAATATATTCGTACAAGGAGATTTTATGAAGGGGAACACCTTTAAAAGAAACTGTTCACACTGCCACTGAGCCATTTCCATAAAATGTGTCTAGGTAGTGTCACACAGAGCAGATTATATTCACCATGATGTCAGGAGAGTGAAGATTAGTCTGTAGCAGAGAGCTGGAACCTCTGCTGGATGGTGGATAATATTACACAACAGTTCAATGGCATTTAAATGTCAGAGTTATCACATTACTTGACCAGACTAGGTTATAAAACCCTCAACTGGATTCTCTCTCATTTATTTTACAGATATTTAATTATTCTGAACATGATAAAAAAAAAACCTCCAATGTAAAACTGAATAATTATTACTGAACACACAAGCCACTGTGAAGCACCTCATAGTCCATTGTTCTGCATATATTGATTTTTTGCGAAGTACCTCTTTAATGAGGATAGACTGGTCCCGGATTTTAGGACTACAAGGCATCTAGACCTAGCCAGTATTGAGGTAGCATACTAAATCACCAAGCTCTAACTTTAATTAAATCAGCAGTCATTTTCAATATCATTTTAAATTCAGAAAATAATTACCAATCACATATGGGAGGGGGTAGGCACAAGAACATGAACTATACAGTCCATTACAAAATCAGCTCCCCAGTGACATGTGTTACAGCGGAGGTGATTATGTTCATGTTATTGTGTCTACCTGCTTAAATAATTCACAGTCTGTGTTTAGCCAGCCTACATGCACAGCTGCCATAAGAATGCCTCTGATATGAGGAGAAGTCAAGACATTAACTCATAACATTCAATGGGGAATTTCAGACTGAAAGAAAGAAAACTTACTTTCAGCTCTACTTGATTGCTGACTCGGCATTTTGGTTGGAAAAGAGAAATATGGCATGTGTAAAGTTTAGCTGAAAAAAAAAAAATCAAGTCCACTCATGTTTCCACGAGTTTAGATCACAGTGCAAAAACATGGTAAAAAAAAAAAAAAAAGCAGTAAAAGCTATATGTCCAGTCTGATCCAATCTGCTATGGCAAGTCCAGCATGCCATTTTCCTCCAGGGCTTTCTGTGTCCTGTCATAAACCTCTCCAATGGCCTGAACCACTCTTTTCAGCATTATGCTCAGCTCCTCCTGGTTTTGCACACACACCAGCCTGAAGAAGAAACTCCGCTCCGGCATGGCAATGAAGGCCAGCTCGGCAGCCCTGCGGACGAACCAGGTGTGGTGGTTCGCGAGGCTGCTCTGGTAGGCCTCACGACACAGCTCCGAGGGGCTCCTGAGCCGGCCGTTCACTGGCGTCTCGGCCAGCTTCTCAAGGAAGAGCTTCAGCCAAAGCAGAGCGCGATGCAGGCGCAGAAGAGTCCGGCATCCAGAGTCCGTCTGGTGGTGGAAGTTCACCACACCTCTGTTCAGTTCCACCCAGATCATGGAGCGCACAGAGTGGTAAGCGATGGTGTGCTCTGAGGCTTCTAAACTGTTCTTTGTCCCGGCCTCTGAGTTTATAGAGTGTACATCTGGGCCCAGCTCTGCTTCAGGGTTCTCTTCTGCCAAAAGGGCCAGTTGGCGGATTATAGAGGTCTTGGTTTCTATCTCTTTAGATATAAGTCCCACCATCGGGCCGAGAGCATCCATGAACCTGGAGGAGTAACAGAGAACAAGGTGAATTAGCCTTACAGAGTCCAGATCATGAACTAAGCAATAAATGACTTCATTCTTTCTGGAGGCTGTAAATTAATCTATTTCTATCACTGAACTCCTGCTCTATCTGATGATCTTACTTCACAAGCTCATCCCAGCTGGACAAATAGGGCCGCAGCAGCACGTCAGAGGTGTAGGCTGGTGCAGCCAACAGGTGAGAGAGCAGCAGCGACACCTGGAAGGTCTGACCAGGACAACCCTCCAAGACCTTAGGGCCCCCAGCTCCATCAGCCTCACTGCTGTTGGGCAGCTGGTTAAGCTGATGATGGGGGGATGGGAGGTGTTTGGGTGCGGGGGGGCAGTCGACGGGACAAAGAAAGAGAGAAAGCAGGAGTGATTCACTGTATTCAAACCGCCCCATCGGCTTCACAAAATCAGTCTTATGGAGGAAATGTAACAAGTGATGAAGTGATTTGTTATTTGTTTGTAATTCTTACCTTATTCACCTGATTATAACCTTTTAAACAAGAATCCCAGTGGTAATCTAAACCTCCCTCTACAGTGAAACATAGTAAAAAGAAACAAGAGAAAGCCTTACAGTTAGTTTTTGGTTACAGTGACTTTCCCACTGAAACAGACTTTTTTCTGATAACATTGCAATTTAACTGCAACTCTGTTGCAGCAACAAGGACACATCAAAATAAAACACATATAAGTTTCCAGTGAGTAGCAATGGGTTTCACAGTTTCTGCACATTAAACTTGCAATCATATTTTTGGGCCACTTGGAGGCAGCTAAAACAAGCCGTAAACACAACGTTTACATCTAATCATCTTTAAGGTGAACTTAGTGAACTTAGTGAACTTGTTAACAACCTTGTTTCTTATCTACAAATCCTTCAATAACAGAGCAGCATCATTTTTCATCCAGAAGCCTGTTTCTGGGAATGTGAGGAAAAGCTCAGCATTCACTCTCATTTCATTTCTGTTTTTGTTCTCTACCAACTCCTGAGGGACATATCTGGCTCTTTAGCCATCAAATGCTTCAATATGCTCACTGGCTAGTTGCTAACTGTGTCTGTGTTTGCCTGCTGCAGCCAAAAATAGATGAGAGTGAATCAAAACAGTAAATTCATGGACAAAATGTGTAATCAGGGAAGTGAAAATCACTCGGCTGTATAGTTCCATACAGGTGGGTGAGTTTCAGAAACATCTCTGTCATATGACAGATCTGTTATCCTATTGACATGAGGGATATGATTCATTACAGCTAGATTGTATTCTACTGTACATAGCACAAAGATAGGCATTCTTAGGGCAGCAAATAACTTTCTTCTGATGGCAATGTGATGCTTAGTTTTAATCTTTTTTGAGCCCATTCCAGCCACTGACAAAGCAAAGCCTGTCATCTACGTTGACTGTCTTCCATACACATCACATGCACATCTTGTACTGGGACCAGTTCTGGGCCCCATCAAGTTCTTGAACTGCATGCCTCCAAAGGGCCACATGATCCATACACACACCATTATTATATTATATAGCAAGAGAAATTTCTATAAAAATTATTGAATGAAAAACCTTTACCCTGATATACAGTATATCGTAAAAATCTTTTGTGTAATTTCTGAGTCAAGTCAGTTTACTGATGTCAGCTGTTCTTCAGTTTTATTTTGACCTACAGCTATTCCTTCAGAGGTCCCTGCACATCCACAGACAACATATCAGGGGCCGGTATATGTGACCACTGTAGTATAGTTTATAGTATGATATTGTTGATATTTTTGGCAGATGAGTGTAGCAACCAGTCCCTAAATCACCAAGCCTCCAAAGTGACCCGAAAAGACTCTGCTGAACTACTCATTCTCCTGTCAAATAACTTTGCTAGTTAGCCTCACTGAGCAACCAAACTCGTTCAGTTCAAACCAAACACAGCCTGTCTAGTTTCAGAAAAGTATTTCTAAATGACAGTGACCTACATTAGATGTTACCAAAGGTGTCAACAGAGTTTAGAAGTATTACCACTATGCACTATCAGCCACACCAAAATTCAAGTTTCCTGATGGAGTTAGCATGTGGATGCAAGTATGGCTGTTCATGCTTCTATTTGAAAACCTTTCTCTCGAGTTTGCACTTTGTAGTGTGTCTAAAGTCTCAAATCCTGCAGAACATTCAGTTTAATCCAGGCTAGAGAAAGAGATTGCATTGTCCCAGTTTGAACATTTGTACACTGATTAAATTGTTACTTTGAAATTATTTTCACATATACTTATAACTTTAAAATGTCTTGTTAACTTTTAGATTAAAAAAAACAAAACATTTTAATCATTTATTTTTATGAAGACTTTTTGCTACTTCAGTATCTTTGGAGATTTCAAATAAACAAGGATCTCTACAATACAACAGATAGATTATAGTGAAGGTAATGGTTATAGACCTTTAGACATCTTTAAGGACCAAGAATATCTGACTAAAAAGAAGATAATCTGTAAAAAGTACGTATTTAGACAACAGATTATCTGATGTCTCATGTAAACAAAGAAGTATTTCTGAGATCTTGTTTAGATATATTTGAGCATAAAGAGTCAGCAAAAAGTGGTTTGACCACCATGATTAACTCTGTAGCCACCACAACATGTGACACATTCCTGATATTGAGCCTATGCATTCCAAACAAGGAAGGGTTTGTATGGATAATAGTACAACATAGAAACCACACACCCACATAGATACGCACACAGACTCACACGCACACACACACACACACACATAGAGATACTCACGGAGCCACAGAGAGCCGAGGAACAACAGCAGGACTAGGACAGCTGCAGCAGCCTTGCTCTTTATACCCATGCTGAAGTCCAGTTTTGGGTCTGCCGGTCCCTCTCCGTTCCTTGTCTGTGTCTTTTATCTTTTAATTCCTCTGTGTCTCACATGAGTCCTTGTCCCCTTGCACTGGCTGTCACCACAGTTACCCCCCCCCCCACGTCCTCTCAAATCTTTCATACTCCTCCCCAAAACCTCGCATAAAAACTTCTGTCCACCATTGTACCTAAGAGAGCCTGTATTAATGTTTAACTCTGTTTTACAATTTAATTTCCCTTGCCCCAGTAGCACAACTCAGCCTTTTTTAGGTTTTTCTTTGACTTTCTTTGATTCACGTCCTTCCTCTACCCTGCCTTTGTTTCTAAATGATTTTGGAGCTGCCTGTCTCCTGTTGTGTTGCTCAATCTAAGGGTCCAGAGATCAGCCCCTGGCTGATAAAACAGAGCCAACGTAGCTTGTCCGCCAGTAACCCCTTTCCTTTCGGATCATCTTCTATATATGCGCTATATTCCTGGTCAGCTTGAGTAAACACTCATTCCCCCTCCTCTCCCTCCACCACCACCCTTCCTCTTTCCTCCTCTCTCTCTCTCTCTCTCTCTCTCTCTCTCTCTCTCTCTCTCTCTCTCTCTCTCTCTCTCTCTCACACTCCCTCTCTGTTTAACTCATTCACACATCATCAAGAGAACCACCACAATCACCCCACATTACAACAGTGCTGACACACATTCCTGAAAACGATAGTGGTCTAAATAAGAGTGTAAGAAAATGTCTCAGGACAATGTAAACACAATATATTCATCCTTACGCCTTTGTTTAATTTATGACAAGCTAGAGTAATACTCTGTATCGATTCCCTTATGGGACAACAAAAATCTCCTTTTGGTAGCTGAACAGGGGAGGATATGATACCAGATCTGTCTTATCAATGAATAACAAAGTCCAACCAAGCTTATCCTGGCTGAGAAGGCAAAATGAACAAAGAGGTCCATTCATGCTAATCTAATTCTAGATATGACAAAGACATCTGTAGTCCTACAAAAGACATTGGGAGCAAACTAAATCAATTTTTTTTGGAAAAACTTGCATCAAAATGTATTTTTATTTCTTTTGTAAGCATATCTTTTACAAAAGGTGATTTGGATCTTATATCATTTTGGATTTTTTAATGCTATTTATTGATTGATTTAATTCAATTTCTGAAGTCTAAAGTCTGAGATATGTCAGTAAAACAGCAGGACCGATGTTGTGCAATGAGGGTGTTCCCATGAATATCACCTCTGATAGTGATAGTCATGGGAAACGCAATGATTGGTCCCTATCAGTGGGTTTGCTGCTGCTGCTGCTGTGGGGGGAGGTGAACAGACACTGAACTCCACACTCAAGCCAAGCCACATGTGTGCTCACGAAGAGAGACTTAACAATGGTATTTTTCAACAGAGGAGCGGGAAAAAAGTGAAAGCAGGGGCATTCATCACTTGACTGGGAGGGGCTGGTCATGGGGCTTTTATTCTGTGCAACCAATGGATGATCCTGTCTGAAATAGGCAGCAACTGACAAGGGGAGACTGAATCGCTGTGAAAACATGTGACCCTTCAGAAAACCTGAACGGAGTGCCAGAGTGAACGCCAGACTTGTGCTCTCTAATCACATATTCTAGAGCAATAACAAAAATTCTGAAATAGATACAGTCCTTAAAGTTTTATGTTTGTCTTTGGCAAAAAGTGGTCAGCTGCTGACTCTTAAAATGATGCACCGTCGGCTAAAATGCATGGTAGGAATTTCCACTGAGTGAATATGTTTACATATTGAGGTTCAGTAGAGCAGGAAAGATGTAATTTGTCACTGGCAAATTCCACTGTACAGGATTTTTTTATTTGTCATCTGTTCAAATTGTCCTCAGCTCTCAACAGGCTTCAACAAAAATCTAAAGTTATAAAACAGTACTGTTGTTGATTCTTGTGAGCATGACCTCTAATGACTTGTTGCCAGGGGTGCAAATGGGGTCTGAGGTTTTGAATTTCAATTTGAAACAAACATCCAAATTTCATGTTAGATCCAGTACAAGAGGTTAAAAGAGTGAAGGAACATACAGTATAGACTGATGTTGGTACCTTTTAACTGTTGCTGTTTATCCATGCACAACAGGCACTGCTGCATTAATGGTTTGAACCCCCTGCTTCACCAGATATGGTGATATTTATAACACTAGTTATAAAAAAATGGTTACATACCTCTGTTTGACATTTTGCACCAACTGGCCTCCATGTCAGTTAGTCAGTTATTTTGAATAATTGGTCAATATAAGTAATTGAGTGGGGTTGAGAATAAATGCTTGGTTTTAGCTGTGCAGAAGGGGCTAGAAAAGCAAATACAGAATTTGACTCAGACTGACTGTAGAGGGGGAATCACAAACAACATAAACAGAACATTGCTGGAAGGTTCCTTTATCTTAAAATGTCCAGAAATACGTTTGCCCCTCTGATCCCTTTTTTCATTTCTATATAACATGCATTATTGGATGCATAATTGGATTAGAAGCTGGACAGACCCAGCTCTTCATCTTCCTCTGAGCTCTAACTGAGTGTGGGACACATAATCTGCCTTCTGGAGGCTCTGGTTACCTTTAAGAAGCTCATCTCTGTTTCCCTATCTGTATATTTAGAAATACATTATATACTGTGCAACTCACATGGCACATTCCAAAAATCAGTCTGTAGCCCAGACTGACACTATATTTGTATTACTCACATTACTAACTATAATAGAAAATTTAGTCTCTAAATTTGAAATGAATAAAATGTCCTGACTCTGTTTTGGATTTAGAGTTGCCTTTTGCAACATGATCGGTCGGAGATGGTTTAAAATATTAGCCGTTGTACAGTTCCAATTGTCTGCCTCCATCGGTTTAGAAGTTTTATGAGCACAATCTGCCTCCAGTCCTCTAACCCAACCGCACAGTAGTCTGCAGACACTTCCTCACTACTGGAGTCTTGCTATTGAAGTTTTAAAGCACTGCAGTATATATATACCCTGGACACATAACACTGGGAGAGCAGGTCTGCACAGCCTGTCACCTGCTCACTTTGCTGTACCCATGGGTGCATGTATCTCTCTGTTTTCTTGCTCTGTTTTACACACAAATACACAACACACGCACACACACACACACACACACACACACACACACACACACACACACACACACACACACACACACAGACCTACCTAAGTTCTATTAACATGTAACTTACACACACAAATGTATGGTCAGCATTACTTTGAAAATGTGCCACTGGTGATTTTCCCCATCCACAGACACACTCATACTGTAGTAATTCTAGAATATATCTTAGAATCAGACACAAATGTTGAGTAAAATTATCATCTATAACAATTTACAGGACTGTCAGAGGGATATATGAGCTATATCATACAGGACATATAGGAAATAAACAGCACAAGGTTTCACTGTTTCCTACATTTTTGTCACAGAAATATTGGAATAAAAATGGTATCACCACAGATAGCTGATGTCTAATGATCATGATGATGATTATCAACCGTGACCGGAGTGTGTGAATTGAAGTCCTGGTTTAGTGTTCCCCAGCTGCTGTGTAATCTGAGTCATGGATAGCGACAGCCGGGGTGGGCGACAGTCAGGGGGTTTGGTGGTGGTGGTGGTCAGGGGTGTAGGGCTCTTCCTCTCTGTCTTTGCACTCGCTCTGCCCCTCTTTCTCTCTCTCTCTCTCTCAACTTTATATTTATAAATAGTGCAGAGTCGGGCAGCAGAGGGGTATTGGAACATGATGGCAGCACGCAGTTTTTGGATATTTTTTGGAGTTGTAACTATTCTCGGGGGTTTAATGGTTCAGGGTAAGTGGCGCAGTTGCAAGCTTTTGGCACATCATCATCAAGTGGCTGGCATCAAAATAATCGTCTGCCTAGCATGTGCAGGCAGAGGACAACCGGCTAAACTTGTATTCACATGTTGTTGTAAATGATCAACTTGTAATTTGTGAGGGTGATTTCAATTTTGATCAATTTTGACTGCAGAGAATTTTTCCTTCTTTTGATAGCCTGTCTGGAAGCACACATGCAGTATTTATAATATATATATATATATATATATATATATATATATATATATCTCCATGCTGTTGTAAGTGTATATAAACATAACTAATGTCTGAGTTGGGTTTTTGTGCACACCTGTTCAGTAGACCATTGGACAGTGCAATTTATTTATAGACTTACATTACTTTTAAAAATTTGGCATACCAGGCAAACCACAAATAGCACACTTTTGGGTTTTGTCTCTTCAGTAAGTGCACTTTTATGCATAAACATTTATACTGATGTTAGCAGAGATCATCTGTCCCATAACCTGTCACATAAGTAAGAAGTATTTTGAGTACAGTCAAAGCATTTTATCAGATGGGCAAAAAAAAGTCAGTTAGCATCACATAATGCAGAAGTTCATCAAGGATTGTCACTAGAGTGTGTAACAATCCAATTTTTAAAAAGTAATACAAGTATATAAATAAATCGCAGAGTGTAGTGCGCATGGCAGAATGGCTACAGCCACAGTAAAGCTAGAGAACTCTGGATATAATGGAGGTTTTATAAAAATATGATTTGGGGGAACTAAAATGATTCTTCAAATCAATTTTGCAAACTTAGGAGAGAGAGCTATGACATGTTGCTCTCAGTAATTGTAGGCAAATGCTTCTTAAGTCCATCTCCTTGGTAGAGGTCACTGGAGTTGTTTGGAATTTCTCACTAGGTCCTGGCAAGGATAAGATTCATCCTGAAATGTAGATTCATGATATCATTGGTATTACATGTTTAAAATACCGTATCTGTCAAATGCCACTTGGAGTCTGGGTACATTGCTGTTGGATTAGTGTCCATTTTCAAACACTGATCACCCTCCCTGAGAAAACATACAGCTTATTAAGATTCTAGGAACAAGATGGACGACTGTCACATCTCCTGGTGGAACAATGCAGACTCTGTGCCTTTTTACCCACTTACAAATGATCACAATGTCACATGAAATTACTAATTAAATTTACAATAACACCATCAGACACAAAAATGAGATGAACTTGAGCTTAAGGTGCTGTCAGACATTTGGTCTCTATACACATGGTGCAACAGCTGTACTTATTAATTCAGACTCAAGGGAGGTGTAATATTAGGTGTGATATTTGGAATGAACTTCCCATTAGGTTATAATGATCACAACATGATGTACTGGAATGCAGCCAACTGAGGAGAGGACTGGGATCACATTTAAAATTAATTTGCTCTTCATATTTAAAATGATCCCACGAATAGGAGTGTGTATTGGATAGTGGGTCACAGTCATCTGGGGTGATCATGGCTTAATTTTACCCCAGTCAAGCAACAATGTTGTAATGTTTACCTGTGTGGCCATGTTGTTCTGATACATTATGCTGCCTGCCCGATTGTTACTTTAAAGGGTCAGTTTAGCCAAATCTAAAAAAAAGACCCCTTCACTGACACCTAGTGCTATATAATGATGAGATATCCACACCATTCCACCATTTTGACACCTTCAGTGGTCATCTGCAGGCTCCACCTCTAGTTTCCCATCATCACTGTCCTCTCTCTCTCTCTCTCTCTCTCTCTCTCTCTCTCTCTCTCTCTCTCTCTCTCTGTGCAGGCATAGCTACAGGAAGCCACAGGAAGTGACCAGGTCACAAAAACATTAACTATACTTTGTATCCACGTATTGATAATAACTGATCCACGTGAGTTGGTTGACTCAGCTGCATTTAGAAGCCCAGCAGATACTGTGGAGTTCATATGGCACACTTGAAAAGTCAGTCTGTTTCTCTCTCTGTCACTGTGTTGGTACACTATTTTCTGTTTACCACACTTAAAATATTTCATTAGTTTTAATATCATTAGTTCTTTGCAAATGTCTTGGCAGAATCCATCCATCATTAAACAGCCTTATACAGCCTACCACAGAGAAACAGGATTATTAGAGCCTTATAGTAATTTTTAATTGTTTATTTCAATTTGCCATGCTGTCAATTTGGTGTCTCCATTTAAAAAAGACCTATATAAAAATCTGTTTATACTTTCTAAACATCTCCTACAATCATCCTATTAGGGAGAAGTTTTGAAATTGAAGGAAGTATTTTGGATCTTTTTTCAAACTCAAAGGGCTACTGGCCTAAAGGGATGCTAGAGGGTTGCTGCAAATCAATGAGATACAAGGGATTACAAACACACCTTACCTTGCAGTCTCACATTTTCAGTTTTCAATGATTGTTGCTTACTCATCCATGTATCAAGTGCAACAATAATAACTGTCATGGGAAGTGAGACATTTCTCCACAATCATTACACTGGCAACTACACAAACTGTCTCATGGGAGAATTATGATTACATTTCAAAACTATGTGAAATATTTGTGGCTAATTGGACCAGGCACACCAGGGAATTGATCTATCACAGAGGACGGCATCTTTACTGCTTTTCAGTATGTACAGTCACCATATTTTCCTTATAATTATACTGATGATTATTGTAGATACCCTTAGTGTGACTTAAAATCCTAGTTTAGAGTTCCCCAGCTGCTGTGTAATCTGAGCTATGGATAGTGACAGCTGGGAGGGAGGAGGCAAGCGGTAGGAAATAACCTCTGCCTTTCTTTCTCTTAGCCTCTCTTGAAGTCTATTCAGAAATATAGAGTAGCTGTGGAGAATGCTATAATGCTACCACTACCATTAAGTTCAGTTTTGAGCATGGTAACCAGTCTCTGGAATCTTGGCAAGTCTTTATACATTGGCTCATTTCCTGGTTGGTTTGTTTCTCAACATTGTGAACCCACACTGCAAAAACATACAGGCCATATTTACCATAAAATGTTCAGAAATGCAAAATTAGACAACATAATCAATAATGTATGTAAGTGTAGATGACATCAACACAAAATCTATCTGAAGACTTAAAACACGACAGCCCAACCTAAGGTGAAAAATGTTCTAAGTGTTCAGGTTGAAGTCCTACAGTTGGTTATGGATGACCATGCTGGGTATTTATGTACAAAATTAGGTGAACGTTGGTTGTTTTGCTTTCCTGTTTTCAGCTGGGACTTTCAGTTGTAACATGGACACAGTCATCCTACAACTGTGTTAGCTGTCATATTTTACCTGAGGAGTCATATGGTGTTTTACATGTTTAACATACAGTATTTGTGTTTTTATACACAAATTAAAAGAGCTTAATTTGTATTCTGATTTTTCTACTCATTGTTATTATGTCAGGATTGGAGAGTAAGGACCATTATGAAGAACAGACACTACAAGCTAGTGATTGGATGTGTTATTAATTAAAGGACAGTTACAGTATAATAGCAATTAGAAAAACATGGTGTAATAGTGGCACAAAAGAGGTATAGAGTAAGCCAACTGGCTACATATTGTTAGCAGCACAGCAAAATCCCACTAAAGTTTAGTAACAATGGCTAACATTAGCCACCGTAAGCTATTAGTCATTCTAGATCATTACGTAAGGCTGCAGTAGCAAACGTGTGTTAAATTGAGGAAGGGTGTGTTATTTCTTTTTTCAGAAACTATAGTGACACTTCAGGAAAAGCAAGCTAACTTTTTGCTGTTCCAAGTTTAATTGATTTTTAATAAGCTGTGGTTCTCGGCCCTAACGATCCCCTTCTGGAGATCATTTTTATGTTTATTTAACATTATATTTACCATATTTGCACAAAGTTTGCTATGGACTGTTTCTGATGTTTCTCCCCCTCCCCTCATGAAATATGAATCAAACATAACTCCAAAATATATTCACATAAACTCTCCATTTCTCATCTTTTTCTTCATGCAGTACAGTGTAATGAGGAGTCAAAGTTGATCAGCAAGCTGTTCAAAGACTACAAAAAGAATATTCGCCCTGTGGTTCGTCCTGAAGACAAGGTGGAGGTTCAGATCAAGCTTACCCTCACTAACCTTATCTCTCTGGTGAGAGTTTTATCTTCCTACTTGTTGTAACAAATCCTGGTTGCATATTAAAAAACAAAAACAAAATATATGCAGTAATTAACAGAAAGTGTAAGTGAGTACAGCAGCTCCATTTGGCAAATACACATGAGTCTCACAAAGGAGCACAACCAAAAGTTCATCATGATTCCCACAGGACAACAGTGCTAATCATCACTCCGGCCAGGGGTTTTAGACAGGATCACATGGCTCATGGCTGTTAGGTCACTACAGCAACTTCATAGTGCACGATTAACACCCACTCACAATATTTCTTCACTTATACCACAGAATGAAAAGGAGGAGACTCTTACAACCAACGTTTGGATTGAGATTGTGAGTTTTCACCTCTTTATACTTATGATTTTGTTTTGTTGTTGTAGAAATCATGGAGAAGCTTTTGCTCATACGGTTCAATTTGCCTATGTTTTCCTTCTCCCTTAATCAGCCGTCTGTTGTTTCTTTTTTTTTTAATGTCACTGGTGGCCTTTCTGTCAAATGTCATCTACAGCAATGGTCTGATTATCGCCTTGTTTGGAACGCATCTGACTATTATGGCATTGATATTATTCGTGTCCCCTGCAACACCGTTTGGCTTCCTGACATTGTTCTTGAGAACAAGTAAGTGCAATCCACCATTTTTCCCTGCCTGTAGTATCAATATACTATTTTTTTGTTTGTCATTTTGATATAAAGTCTGGTGTCAGCGCTTTCTCTTCTTCATTCTCATTCCCTGCAGCATTGATGGCAAGTTTGACGTGGCTTACTATGCCAATGTGTTGATCAGCAGCAATGGTTGGATGTACTGGCTGCCACCTGCTATCTATCGCAGCACTTGTGCCATTGAGATCACCTATTTTCCATTTGATTACCAAAACTGCACACTAGTATTCAGGTTTGGATATAATTATAATATTATTAAATACACATACCATGGTATGATGATTTATCAGTTCGTTTCTATTTATTCTATCTTCACCGCCATAGATCCCAGACGTACAGTGCCAATGAAGTGGAACTTATCTTGGCTATTAATGAAATGGGCAACACTATTGAGTGGGTGGACATTGACCCAGAGGCTTTCACAGGTACAGGACATCCATTTTCATTACTCCAAAATTCAAAGCAGAAAATTCCTCACCATATTATTACATTTTCACCTCTCAGAGAATGGTGAGTGGGCCATTGTCCATCGTCCAGCCAGGAAGATGATCAACAAACGGTATTCCCCAGATGACATTGAGTATCAGGAGATCACGTTCAATCTGATCATCCAAAGGAAGCCCCTGTTCTACATCATCAATATCATCATGCCGTGCTCCCTCATCTCCTCACTGGTTGTATTGGCCTACTTCCTACCTGCGCAAGGTCAGTATGGTCATTTTCTAGTTCCATATGGATGTTATTGCATAGATTGTTATTGTTTCAATAGGGCAATATCACAAAACTGTTATAAAATACCATATCTTATTATGTTTTGCACCTGGACATAAAGCACACACAATACACAATTTAAAAAGAACCAGAATTTAGAAATAGCCATTTTATTGGCTTTTTCCTATAAGTATTAAAATGGAGCTCACCTCAGGAGAATCTAGGACCAAATTCGAATCTAAAATAAAATAAAACTAAGCATTTCAAAAAAAGTCTTACTCAAATCTCTAACTGAAGCCAGATTTTATTATATTGGGATTTGTTAGAAGGACTGTATATAAGAAAACTTTTTAAATCTGCAATATAAAATGATTTTCTGCACATACATATACAGCGTCTGAGCACAGAGAATGCATTGACAGTACATTGTTCCTGAGCTGTTGTCATTTTTTTTTAAATTTGGTGTAGTCTACAATCACCTAAGTGTCTGTTGTCCCCTTCACAGCCGGGGGACAGAAGTTGACTGTGTCCATCTCTGTCTTATTGGCTCAGACTGTCTTCCTCTTTCTTATTGCTCAGAAGGTCCCTGAGACATCTCTCTCTGTTCCTCTCATCGGCAAGTGAGTGAACACATATTTTTTTCTGCTGGCCTCTGCAGATCTCTACTGGTTTTCTTGCATTTTGAGTCTCCTCTCCAAATACAGATCCTATTTTCTTTCCTAGGTACCTGATCTTTGTCATGTGTGTAACCACTCTCATTGCCACCAATCAAATTGTGGTGCTGAACTTCTCCCTGCGCAGTCCTAGCACTCATACTATGTCCCACACCATCAAACATGTAAGTATATCCTATGCAGCTGAGTCAATGTTTGACTATTCAAGAGGTTTTCTTTTTAAGTGACCTAACTGCTGTTATCTTTCTGTCTCCTGCAGGTGTTCCTAGAGATGGTGCCCCGCTTCCTGGGCATGTCCCCGCTGGTGGATGACAGTGAGGTGACAACGGAGGTGAACGGTGTGAGGGAGCGGCGGCGCAGCTCCTTCGGCCTCATGCAGAGAGCAGAGGAATATGTCCTGAAACAACCTCGCAGTGAAATGATGTTTGACAAACAGAGGGAGAGGCACGGTCTTACACGATCGATCGGTAGGATGTCTATTTTTAAAACTATGAGCAAGCACAACAATGTTTAATCACACATTAATCACACCTCAAACACTTGCCTAAATATTTCAAAGAAAAAATAGTAATATCCCTGACATTACAAAATGTATATACCCACAAGGTGTGCTTCACTGGAATTTACTGGGACTTTGTTTGGAAGTTTTGTAATGAATAGAATGATTTATTAGCGCTTCATTCATTTTTGTATTGATATCATGATTATTGGGATTATTTGTGCATAAGAGGCATATTGTGTCTTGTTTAACACCTTTATTTTTCCCTCAACACCATCAAAGATACCAGTGTCTGCCTCAGGAAATGTTGTGGCATACTGTTGTCTAACTGTCGGTGTGTCCTTCCCCCAGTGGATAACATAGACGTCAGCAGTACAGCCAACCTGTATAAGAGTTTGGCCCAAGCTGCACCTGAAATCAAGCAATGTGTGGATGCCTGCAACTTCATTGCTGAGAGTACAAGACAACAAAATAACACTGGATCTGTGAGTATTACTTTAAACTGCCTAGCCAACAGATTACACAAAATTTAGATTACATGTTCGATGAGTATATTTATTACATATTTTCCATTTTCCATTTCTTTTTGGCTAACTTTAATGTTCATTCTTTAATCTCTGTTAACCTTCTTTCCAAATAAAGGAAATTGAAAGCTGGGTGCTGATTGGGAAGATGATCGACAAGGTGTGTTTCTGGGCTGCAATTCTCCTCTTCATCATCGGCACAGTAGGGATCTTCTTAACGGGACACTTCAATCAGGTGCCAGAATTTCCATTTCCTGGCCAAAACAGAAAATATGCCCCGAGTTAAAGATAAAAATCCTTTCGCTCTGTTGAAACCTTCCCAAGGGTTGCTGTATCTCATGCTGTGTACAAGGCTGAATGGTCTTGCTCTCCGACTCCCAGGCTCAGATTCAGGGTTGTGTTAAATCTGTGCAGCAAAGTTTTAATTACAGATATTTAACACCAAATTTGTCTGTCCTCACATACACAGCTCAGACTTATATTTAAGAACACTAGTCATGCAGCTGGGGGTTTACATTCAAATACGCAGTTTAGTTTGAAGTTCTTTGTAAGTTTTTTGGATGCGTACATTGAAAGGCTGGATCACGTCTAGTTAGGAGTGATGTTTTGAATCAGCATCCCCATCACAATCATCATAAACATCACACAAAGTACAATTATTAATTGCGTTTTGTGCCTTAAAAGACATAACAGTGTGAGTTCAAGCAATTTCAGACTTCAGGCCATTGTTGTAGTTTGGGGAAAATGCTGAAGCTATTCTGTGTTAAATGGAGCACCACCCTGTTTAGAACTGTATTCATAAACAGTAATAAAGAAGGTTCGTCTTTCATGTACCACACTGCAAAAGCCATATCTAATAAAGTCTGGACAAGTTTCCTTGCATGTACCATGTCTTACATGAATAAACGGTATATGTAACACGAACCTGCCAGCTATGAATCAAAGCCTTATTCTCCTTACATATTAGAAAGCCTTGTTAGAGGTAAAAATGTGTGGAAGAATATTTTCTTGATATCATTATGCCATGTTTTTTTTAAATAAAAAATTTATTTTGTCCATCCTGACTTATTAAATCCATTTATTACAAAATGTGTGATGTGTCAAAACCCCCATGGCACAAAAATTAGGAAAAGCCATTCAAATCTTGAACTGAATGTCAAAGTAGCTAAACGTGTAGTCTTTAACATATCAAACTGGGCTATATACTGTACATCCAAGAAATGTTCAAAAACAGAGATCAGATCACAAGATTATGTAACCACAGCGGCATTATGGGTAAATATACTTTGTGTGTTTGCTGTCCATCAGGGTTGTTACTACATCTACTTCAAAACTTAAATACAGGTACAAGACATCCACAATCTGGACTCCAACATTCAAAATACACAATTCCTCTCCGGCCTATTACATTTTCACTTTTCAAAGGATGGTGAATAGACTATTGTCAAGTCAGGAAGATGATCAAAAAACGGTATTCCCCAGATAATCTGGGGTATCAGGAGATCATTTCAGTTCAATCTGATTATCCAAAGGAAGCTGTTGTTCTACATCATTCATATCATCCTGCCATGCATCCCCATCTTCTCACTAGTTGTATTTGCCTACTTCCTACCAGCGCAAGGTCAGTAGGGTCATTGTCTAAAACCATACAGCTGTTACCAAATAGACTGTTATGGTTTCAATGGGACAATATATGCGGTGGTTGCTCATCCACTGTGAAACTTATATGGTTAAGTTGGGAGTGAAAATACAGCGTACCAGGAGCCTCACAGAAATAATGAGTAGCAGAAAAGCTGATAATTTGTAAAGTCATGAAAAAAATAAACCTTTCCTGGCAGGTTTGTTTAATCACTTAAACATGATCTTTCTCTTTATGTCCAATTCTCTTTAAAGTTTCATCAGTAGGTATTTGAGAGAGATGATCTGAGAAATGCTAAGCACAGTCTTTTCATGTGAAAAACAGGGATCCATGCACCATTTGGATTTATAATGAGGCTATATTATGTTTATCATGTATGCATCAAATAGACGCTTAATGAATGTATTTAATTCTCAGTGTCATAAAATATAAGCTTAATTGTTTCACTTGCAATCTTGATGTATTCTTAAGATCAGCATGATTAGTCTTATTGATGTGCTACTGTGAGCTATTTTCAAATCCCTGTCAGACTATTTCTTTAAGGATGTTTGAACGCCACCATGTGGTGTAAAACTTTACTACACCAAAGCAGACAGGCTTTATTTCCTAACAGAAGCGCCACTCACAGGCCAACACACAAACATCCATGCTGTGTTTCATAATTGACCAATTATATAATTGTTAATTGTCTTCAACTGTCACCACATTATTGAGTTTTTACTTATAGCTTATGAGTATCTACATTTATCTGATTGTTTTACAAGTCAACGTAAGTCAAAACTTTACTCTTAAAAATAAGTGAGTTTTATGAAAAATAAGAATTGCCCAGTATCATGTGCAATGTGTGTCATGGAGCTAAAAAGGCCCACATGCTCATTAAGAGGAAAACAGATGTTGCCACACCAAAAATGTGAGAGACCTCAGGAGGGGAAGATAAAGAGGAGCCCTCCACTGTTGGGTGAGCACAGTGTAGGAAAGGCACAGGTAATGACCGAAATGTTATAACATCAAGTTATAACATTAACAAAGACACAAAATAAGGGGGAGTAGCCAACAGCGTCCCATATAGATACAGGAAATAAAATGTTCAATGAAATATTGTAAGTAGACCTAAGTCCTAACAACACTGTGTTTTTTGGGAACCTGTTGCAGAGTAAGGTCCGGTTGCATCCAGCAAAAACTTGACCCATCCCATGGGATCACTCGCAGCTCAACTTTTAGTTGAGACAACGGCGTTGCTGGTAATGTTTTACACGGTCGGTGATATGCTGGAGACACGCAAATCACCACCCGGATTTAGGCCAATTTGCATCACACCTTTCACAGAACAGTGATCAGCTGCTTCTCCTGTCCGGACGCGGTGATGTAGTTTAAACGGAACTAGTGAGAGTCGTTAACATTTTTTAGATAAATATGAAAAACCCCAGAAAACCACCTTTAGTGCTTGGCCATGGAAAAAGCGTTGACTCAAAGTAACTTCCGGTATTCCTACCGTCCTTTAAACTTAAAAGCTCCCGAAATTTGTGCAGGTTTTTTTTTAATGCGTGTGAAAATAATCTTCTACAAAATGCGACGCTGCTTCTTAGAAACGCACATCAGAGGCGCGTTTTGGTGCCTGTGCCAATAAATAAACGAGTAAAATCAAATCAAATGAAAAAAATATAAAAATAAAATCAGTGCTAGATTTTATCTTCCACGCTCCGGAAATGTTGCGTATGACTTCCGCGACCGGCGTAGACTTTTAAACTACAGATCTTTAGCAAGGCCTTTCCCTCCAAATCCATTGATATGCGTGTGTGTGTGTGTGTGCGAGTGTTTATTTCGGGTGATGGGACCCAGACACGAGCTGTCGCGTCCTTCATGTCCGTGTTTTCCTCAGCCACAGCGGCGGAGACCTCGGTCCGACCCACGCCTGTGCGTCTCTCTTCTGGTGCGCTGAGCTGCACGGATATGGAAAAGTTAGTTTCACCGCACGCACGACGCAACCTGGGATTTTTTATCCGAAAAGTGTTTTTAAAATCTGCGTGAAATGCGTTGACGCGACAAAGGAGGCAGAGCCTTCGTTTGGCGGACAGCTTCTCCCCGCGCTGCTCCAGCTGGACTCCCGATGGGAGGGACTAAAGCGCGCATCACCTCCAGGGAGTGCACCGCCTTTGTGACAGCGTGTGGACACGGTGACAGTGTGTCCCCAACCTGGATGTATGTGGCTGACTTTGTCTCGCATGTGGAACATCTGTGTGCGCTGATTTGAAGTGAGAGTGAGTATCTTCTTATTCTTTCTTCTTTTCTTTTGGGGGGGGGGGCGCTGAGTTATACGAATTTTTTCACGCCTCAGCCTGGGCTGGCGCAGCGCTGCCCGCTGAAGATTATCCAGATGCACGGAGACACGGCGACAAATACCTAGATAACGTCGGCGTAATGTGTAAATACCACAGGGAGGATCGGTAAATAACATCCCCACCTTCGCCAGCTGAGCCTTAATGCCTGGTTTTGTAAACTTGGGGGGGGCTTCTCGGTAGAAAGCGTCGCGGAAGGAAACCGGGGACTGGGTGGAGACGACGGAACTTAGCCTCCGTTTTCAGCCTCCGCGGCCAGAGATCCGAGGTGGTCAAGTGGACTTTACGAGCCGTAGGGAAGTGGCCCGTACAGACCTTGGCTGTAAAACTTAATCCGATAGAGCTGCGGCAACACCGTGCATCCTGCCCCCCCAAAAAAACCGCCTCCAGCTATCGTATCAAAAGGATTAAAAAAGAAAAGAAAAGCAGGCGCTCTCCGAAATGAAGCCCTGGAAAGATTGAGATTCCTGTCACGCGTTTTAAAAGAAAGCGGAGAAAGAAAGAGTTTAGGGGGAGAAAGAAAGAGTTTAGGGGGAGAAAGAAAGAGTTTAGGGGGAGAAAGAAAGAGTTTAGGGGGAGTCGGACGGAACAACCGCTGGCAGATGTTGACTCAGCACTGTTGTTTTAGTCGGATGGGAGCTGAAGTATTCAGACCCCGTCCCTGGATTTCACGTGCCAGCGTCTGGTTTCCTATACCTCGCTCCAAAGTTCGCCTGCATCTGCGTTGTTTTATAAAAGATCGGGTAAATTATGCAACAAAGAAAAGAGAAAGATAACTTTCCCCCGGGAGCAGGGAGTAGAAACAGTTTGTTTTTGCAGGGTTATTTATTGAAAATTCCATTTTTCAAGTCGATTTTGCACTACGTGTACCTTGCAGCCCTTGTGATAAGAAATTAGCTCTGCTTTATGTGTGATTTATGAAGTCTATTGACATTTTAGAATGTAGGAAAATAATCCTCGTCATGCACATTAACCAGTCAAATCTTATTCAGACATGCAAGGTTTAGTCACGGTACCTTTTGAAACATTTCAGAATAAATGAATAAATAAATGAAACTGAGCCAGTTTTGTGATGGTGCAGTACAGGGAGACATAATCCTCCTATGTAGCTGAGGCTTTCTTTGAAGAGTTACTTTCCCCAGCTTGGGTGCACTGACCTCTTCTGGTTAAAGTTTCAAGCTTGTTGCATGGAGGTTGCTCTGTTTTGCCTGTAACCACACCCAGCGGTGATGCAAGGGTGTCCTGAACGCAACCTAAGTACGCCTCAACATCATCACAGCATTGTGAGAATTTCAGCTGTTGGTAAAAAAAACCAAACAAAAAACAAAACTTTTTACAGCTGCTACAAAAAATTCAAAAATGTTTGTAGGACAAGGACTGTTGATACTGTGTACACACAAAAGTTTATTGTGAGGTGACTGCTTGGTGTGTAAACTGTACCTTTTGAGTGATAGCACTCCTATAGGGCATGTCTGACTCATGTTGTAACGGATGTTGCTCTATTTCACAGGCATGAAACCCGTGTGAATATTAAGGACTAAGTTTCACTCCAAGAGCAAAAAACAAGAAAAAATCTTGTTAAGTCAACCCTAGACCTTTCTGTCTTTAAGGGTAAATTTAACATTTTCCAAATAATGCTAGTCTGCTGTGACCTGTACGAAGAGATTGATCTGAGATTTACATTTCTTAATCAGTAAATGATTTTCTCATGCAAGCCAATGTTCTGCACATAATGTGTTCTTAGTTGCAGGCATTAGCTAGCTTTTCATCTGACTGTAAAGGCTGAGCAGAGGAGGAAACAAATCAACAAAACAAAGACTGTATTGGGAAAACCACTGTTTTGCCAACACATCTGTGTCAACAAACAGTTGGAAGTGAATTTAAATGAGAAGGTTTAATAGCATGTTACATGGCTTTTTTGGATCCTGTAAAAAAGATCTAGGATTATAAGTGAAAGCAGCAAAAAAGGACAGATGGAAAATGTGCAGAAATAGCTCAGAAAAATCCTTAGTATTGGTTTTATAGCAATTAAATAAACCATATTAAATAGAACCTATTGTTTTCTTAGGAGTCACTGCAACATCTGGTGAAGATTGGTCCTAACTGGAGCTAGTCAATTTCTATGCCAAATGATGGAAACTCAGTGGAATGTTGTTTAGCAGTAATAACCCAATAGCTCTCACATAGAAAAATCACATACATGACAAAACACTCCATTAAAGTACTATATTTATTATTAAGGATATAACTGACAAATACTATCAATACATGGTACTTAAGAAATTCATTATTAACTATGCAGAGCCGTGACCCATAACAAACCTATAGATGTACATTTAAAATCTCAAATATGAGCAGTGTTTTAATTTTTTAATCACCTGCCTCCTGCAACTGATTGCAGGCCATTATCTCAGCTTAAACTGTCTTATCCTGTCTGCCACATCTCTTCGTCTTTGACTGGTGGAGATTTAAAAACCAAGGTCAATGAAAGATTAGGACTTTTACCTGAATTGATCTCCTTAGTGTTATTCATTGCTTGTAATATTTTACACAGCGAGTGCCGTACTGAGGGACGAATTCCTTGGTAACGTGTTGTTTTAATATCTAATGGTTTCTCAAAATCCCCCCAAAATAACCTCCTATGGTAGCTCACTGTTGATGTTTTCAAACTCAAGTGCTAATTGGGTTAAGTTATAATACAATATTTGTGATCCCTGCAGGGGGGGGTTACATCGCAGGATTCCTCCTTTTTTAGAAACACTTTCCATCTGCTGAATGATCCCAGAATGACTTGTGACTGTTTTATTGAAGCCACCTATTACAGTCATTTATTGCGTGTCCTTTGATTTTATTGCCACTCATTATGTATTTAGATGGTGGAAGCCTTTATTAGTACAGTAAAGGTGATGCACCCTACCAGCCCCTAAGTGCCTATTCCTAGCCAGGTTCTTGTATTGTTGTGTTGTTTCTCTAGCATACAGGGGGTAGATGGTAAATGCACCAGATTTTTGAAGCGTTTTTTTGGGGGATTTTAATGTGGTTCTTAGATTTTTCATCTTTGATGAAACACACACACACACACACACGCACACGCATACGCAAACGCACACGCACACGCACTCTGTCCCTCCCCATTTCCTTGTTTCCCAGGAAACACTTCAATTCAGTGACATGTCTACCCACAGGCTATTCAAAAGGCGTTAACTAACACACACACACACACACACACACACACACACACACACACACACACACACACACACACCCATCCACACACCCATCCACACACCCTTCTCAGACTCATATTTCACAATGTAGATCACTTGATCAACAGGTAATCACCACGAACTGCCGTGGTATATGGAGGCTGTCTGTTCTTGCCATTTTAATGATGGTTCTTCTAGAATTACAGTGTGTTTTTGACTGTGCTACTGAGTTTTACTTGAATGCCTCTTTCTGTGTGATCTTGAGATGTCGCTCTTTTCGGGGATTTGATTCACTCTAAGGTCCTTCTGGTATCGTCAGATTATTTCACCAACTCTTCAGCTTCTTTAAGAGCTTCAGCTACACCTTCAGACAGAGCTGTGTTAATACATCTGGCTCGTGCATGGCGACGGTGACAGCTAATGCAAGGAATGCTGCTACTGCATTATTGCCTTTAGTGCTGCTCTTAAAACTAATTCTAATGCTACTAGTGTAGCCGTTGCTGTCGTTACTGCTACACAGCATAGCTAATTCAACTGTTTCTGCTGCTACTTTTACAGAAACTACTGCTACTATGCATGCTGCTAATTCATTGCTACGTTGAAGAGATGTACCTTTCGAATGACTTCAGCCATCTTAAGTTTTGCTAGTTTTAAAATAAACCTCTAAAGTGTGAATAGGATTGAAACTTTAATGAACAGCCCACTGAATTATAGATACAATAGCATACAGAATAGTGCTGTCAGCATAGACAATTTACTGAAGAAGCCATTAATAGAGATAAGATCGGCTGAATTCATATAAGGAATATATGCTATCCTATGATCAAAGGATAATTTTCTTATTTTAGTTATGTAAACAAAATCCCAAACTGGCAATCTGTGGAGTTTCTATGTTGTAACTACAATGTTCCTTGCAAATATATCATTTTTTCTTTACTGGAATATTGAATCACTTTATAGTCTATAGTTCAAGGTTTTGAAATACTGCTAACGTAGGCGTTGTGACTTTAAATCTCAATCTGCTGTGGTCTGTGGTGTGGTCAGTAGTTTTCTCATGCATGCCAGTTTACTGCAGCTTAGAGGTGAGAGGATGCACAAACTCTGGGCTGTAAATGTAAATCTCGCTTTTCTTTTATCCTTGTCACCATGGCAGCTAGCACTTGCAACAACTGTGCGATGGCCAGTCCCAAGGATGTGATCGAGCCAGAGGCTCAGAGCTCAGCTGCACAAAACCTGGGCAGAAGGCGCTTCTCACGTGACCTCCTCAATCTGAGTCCAGATGAGTTAGACTGCCTCATGTCCAGCAGTGGTAAGAAGCAAAATCCAACCTTTAGTACAAGCTGCTAATTGAGAATCTCTAATTACTGCATCAGAAGAATTTCATTAAAAGCTTCTATCCCCCAAATGACAGATGGCCGTCCTTTCCTGGTGGTGCATCATCTTCCGGAAATAAAGGAGGCGGGTGTACCTTACTTAATGCCTGGTGTCCCTATTACATGCAAAGTGGACAACACAGAGAAATACACTACTCGCTCAAAGGTACTTTTTTTTTATTCTACACGGAAAATCATTCACATTTTTTTTTTCTTTTGGTGGTTTTTCAATGGAAACTAGTATTTACAGAAATTTTTAGATGGGCTTGAATTCAAAGTACACGCATTTATGTTTTAATATTCACTCTTTATAGTCCCTCCACACAGTTTCTACTATTTTATGTCTTATAGACCCCCTTATGAAAAAAACATTACCATTTTTAACATCTTATTTCAATGATATTTTCAAGCTTGGCTGAAAACATCCTGAAGGTAAACTTGACTCAGCTTCAATGAATTAATTGTGAGTTGCTTTTTTGTGGAGTGTAGATTTAATTTTAGGGCTGAAGAGGTGAAGAGTATAGTGTTAGGAGTGTCTGAGGTAGGATGTGTTATGCTGGATTTTACTGCCATGCCCCCTGGAGCTATCAGGGACAATTGAGTAATCGGGAGTCACTTTATAGCTGTGACACATCTAAATTCACGATTTTCATATTAAATTCCTGTATGGGCATGTATGTCAAAAAGCACTAATTGTGTAATTGCTTCCGCCCACTGTCCACAGACATGCGTGTTAGGGAAAATAAAAAACTCACAGTTCTGTTTTAAGCAGGCAGAGATGTTAAACGTATTGTCCACACTACTTAAGTGAAGAAAATGAGCATTATGTCACCGAAACTACTCAGTGTGCAAGTCTATTAGATCTGGAAGAGCTTCTTTCTGGTTTTAATTTTGATCTAATTTTCGTACATTATGCAGTTTTACAGTGCAGAGGACAACTATATTTGGTAAATTGGGTGTATTAACTTTCATTCCTTACTTCCAAATAAATGGTTCACCGGTAAAACTGCCTGGCTGTCTAACCTCAAATGATTTGACATTGAGATAAAGCTTTGGCAACAGGTTGCTAAAAAAGTTTATTCAAACAGTCTTTTTTGACCATTTGAATCTAGTGTAAGGAAAAAGGAATTTGAGTGATAATGTCAAAACTTCGTAATTAGTAATAAATAATTTAAAATGCAGTAAATGCTTTTCTATCATTTTGTTTTTCTTCAGTATTTGATTTTCATCATTTTATACCATCCTGCTTATGTACATCACTTTGATCATTTCCATCCAGGTCAATGTAGGCACCCTGTACACTGTGCGGCTAACACATGGTCATTTCCACTGGACAGTGAAGAGGAAGTACAAGCACTTCCAGGAGCTGCATCGAGATCTTTACAAACACCGGATGATAATTCACTTGCTGCCTCTGGGAAGGTTGGTGTACTAATCTGTTTATCTTAAACATACAAATCAACTTCTCACTGTTTGAAATCTGAGTAATGGGTTGCTCTGAGTTTTTAGTGACAGCTTTCTCAGGCACTGAGGGTTTTGAATAGTCAAATTTCTGTCAAAGATTTGCAAAGGAGAGGCAGCAGCTGAGAGCCATGTCAGAGGAAATGCCCAGCCTGCATGGGACTGAACGAACCAGACGGACCTCCAGCAAAATGGTACCAAACAAACCACTCAGATGCATGTATAAGATATACAGTATCTACTCTGAACTTCTCCTTTGAATGCAAACAAATGATGTGTCTAGAATTGTGGCCAAGGTTTTAAAATTTTCCATACTCAAAGAAGAAGCCTGGTGTTCTCTATTAACTCATATAAAGCTATGTCGGTTGGAGCTTGAGCTCTAGTTCATGCTCATCACTTCATTCATTTCCTTTTTACATACTGATCAATCTAATGTCTTAGTGCACAGTCATTCTAATAATATCACAAGGAAATACTCTATATATACTGGGGGTGCCGCTTTTCTTTGCTCAAAAAGCCCTTTTTTGTCTTCAAGCTTGACAATTATTGTGATAATATTGTAGATTATGTTGTAAATATTTTGCTACGAATATGCTTTACACAACAAAACATTAAGGTACATTAAGATAAAAACATCATACAGTTTCAGGAAATCTCACTGACCTTCGTGCACAAAAGAATTTGTTGCTCTCTGTCAGCTGTTTGTCAAGCTGCATTCCAGAAATGTATTACTCTCATAGCTCCTTTTCTGTTGCAGAAATACCTTGAGGAGTATCTGAATGGTCTGCTGGAAAACACATTCTGTAGGAATGATCACAGCATGGTAACAGATATGAAACACAAACATACATAACACTCATACAAAGTGGATGTCACGCAGCATGTTTACATTGTCCCTGGTCTTTTTTCAGCTTGAATTCCTCTCTGTTGGTGCGCTCTCCTTTGTCACTGATCTTGGACCCAAAGGCTTGTAAGCAAACTTCTTGAGAATGTGTGAGATACAAGGGAAACTGGGGAAATTTCTTGAAGGTAGAGGTTTACTGTGCAACATCTGTCAACCTGTCTCAGGGAGGGGCCCATCTTCAAGAGGTCAGGGGGTCACCGGATCCAAGGCCTGAACTGCATTGGCCATCATCAGTTCTGCTTCCGCTGGTCACGTCGGTGGCTGGTAGTAAAAGACTCCTTCCTGATGTATATGAATCGAGACAACGGCTGCATCAACTTTGTGTTGCTTTTTGACCCAGAGTTCAAAGTGAAAGTAGGCCGTGCTTACACGGACACTAAATATGGAGTCTGCATTGAGAACTTCACTCGGTAGGTCAGCTGTGTGTTTGTGTAGTAATCAGGATTGCAGCATTCTGTAAATCTGTGGTTATGTTGTGGTTGCGATATACAAATTTTCCTGTGTGTTTTTGTTTAGGAGTCTGATAATCAAGTGCAGCAGTTATAGACAGGCTCATTGGTGGAGTCATGAAATCAACAGGCTGGCAGAATCCTCTGACTTTCTCAAAGTGCAACGCTTTGAGGGGTTCGCTCCACCACGAGAGAATTCGCTCACTAAATGGTCAGATACGTAGTCTACCTTAGATTTACAACTGTCTGTCTTCAGTCTTTGTCCTTATTTGCTAAAATTTGTGGTGTATTGATATTTTTTAAAGGTATGTGAATGGAAGTGGCTACTTTGCAGACCTGGCTGATGCTCTCGAACAAGCCAAGGAGGAAATCTTCATCACAGATTGGTGGTAAGTGTAAGAAAGATCTGGATTTAGAGACGAGGCTTTGTTTTACCAAACAAAAAGTTTAATATAAATGCACCAATTCAATATTTTAGCTGCAGAAGAAGCATATTTATAATTTGAATATTGTAAAAACATATGAAAACATATGTCTTTTCTCTCAGGCTCAGCCCTGAGGTGTTCCTTAAGAGACCAGCAACTGATGACTACTGGCGCCTGGATGAGATACTCAAACGCAAAGCAGTAGGGCTTCCCTGTCTGGCTCTTCTCTTTTTAAGAATTAAAGATTTTCCAATTTCACATTACCTGTGCCGATTTTTATTTATTTATTTATTTATTTTTTCACATGCCGTCTCCTCTCTTTGAACCTTTTCCTTCAGGAACAAGGAGTCAAAGTGTGTGTTCTGCTGTACAAAGAGGTAGAGCTAGCACTTGGCATCAATAGCGAGCACAGCAAGAGGACTCTTATGAATTTGAACCCAAACATCAAGGTTTGTCACTTCTCTGCATTATTTGATAGACAGGGACTGGCTACACAATTAGCAAAGGATTAATCTCATGCTTTAACCTCACTTATTCCCCTTTTACATCCATCAGGTAATGCGTCACCCCAACCATGTGTCGTCTGTGGTGTTCCTATGGGCTCACCATGAAAAGATGGTGGCCATTGACCAAACTGTAGCCTTTGTCGGGGGAATAGACCTTGCTTTTGGGAGGTGGGATGACAGCCAGTACCTGCTAGCTGACCTGGGTTTGACAGACACATGCGTCAACATAACTGAGGAGGCACCAAAGGGAGATACAGAAGTAAGAACATGCTGAAACTGTAGTTTTAGCTTGTTGATTGACGCTGATCAAGCATGAATTATACAGTAGTTCATGAACCAGTGTGCTTTGACGACCCCCCCCAGATGCTAACAGATGTTTCTTTTAACCAGGATAATGCTGTGACTGATGGTCCAAGACCATCTGAACCAGATATGCCGGCAGATCAGGCCCCTGAGGGTCTTACTGGCAACACTAAACTGTGGCTTGGCAAAGACTACAGCAACTTTATCAGGAAAGACTGGGTCCAGCTAGACAGACCGTTTGAAGGTACATTACCAAATCTCCTTCTGTGTTACACACATGCAAAAGCGAGAGTCTGAACAGGGAGCTGAAAAGATGCTTTTCATATTTTTCCAGATAACATCGACCGTACACAAGTTCCTCGCATGCCGTGGCGTGATCTGTGTGCAGCTATTCATGGCAGAGCTGCCAGGGATGTTGCCCGCCACTTCATCCAGCGCTGGAACTTCACCAAGGTCAGGCTCAAAGGAAAATTCTGAGTTGTTTGGTTTTTTTTTAAGCTATCTGGGTTTTTTGTCGTAGAGATTTTGACATTAATGCTCTGCTGGAATTATCTTTGCAAATGAGTCTATAGCTGTACAATCTTCAGTCGGCTTTAATACATTTTATACCCTAACTATTGAAAATAGATATTTAGAGGTTTAAGCAAACTAAAAAAAAAAATAATATTTACTTGTATTGCTGTGACCCTATTTGAATTTGTGGGCTGTTTTCCACAACTTCTACTATGTTATGCTACTGAAAATGTTACTTAGATAGTCCTTTAGGAAACATTACCGAAAGGATGAGCAAAAATCTGTCCATTCATTTGTTTCGTCTAGATCTTCAAAAGCAAGTACAAGGACGACTTCTACCCTTATCTTCTTCCCAAGTCTCAGTGTACTGCTGACTCACTCTCATTTACTGTGCCTGGGTCCAAGAAGGCCAAAGTGCAGGTATTTATGCAGACACATTCACCGCAGATGAAGTCTGTGCAGCACCTGCACAAAATGTTGTGTGGGATTTCATCGGGAGAACAGAAAAAATGGCATGTGAATCTTAAAGGTCTCTTTATGCTGGATAATTTGAAAGCAATCTAACTTTTAAAATGTCAATAAATTAATTCACAAATGCACACAATAGACTATCAGTAAACACAAGTAAGAGTTGGTGTCTAGCAGTGCATAAGAATTACTACTTCTCTGGACAACACCAGGTTCAGTTATCTGAGTTATGCAGCGCTTTTTGGCCCTCGGTCCCCCATACAAAGACGGCGCCAACGGGACGTTAGCGCTCCAGATAAATCAGGCCTTCATTGAAGAGATCACCAGAGATAGGATTCACACTAAATTCCGCTATAAAACAAAGTGTCCAGCTAAGAACAGGAACCCTCGGTCCTTAACATTAACGATAACAACGAAAACTATCAGATGGCAGATGGTATGGCTTAATGTTCATGTGGGAAAGGAGAATTTTGTTTCACACAAGCCACCCACAAGTTCCACTGGGATCTTTAAAGAAGCCTGTCATCAGGACAACATCAGGATTGGAAACCTTGAACTCCCATTAGTCAAAAAGCAATAGAGAGAACAATAAATCCACACATTTTGCATTTATAATACAAACCATACTGCTGATCCTCTGCATATTGATGTAGAGAAATTAGTAAAATGACTGTAATTACTGTGAACAAACAAGACCATTGCGAAGGAGATTGAAGGCCCCTACTGGCTCCTACTCTGCATTTCACATTGTGTGACACCAAGTCAGATCTAGTTGGAAATCAGGCGGGTTTATTTACAGTACAACAAAGAGACACTGTTCTACCCTTTGAAATGCAGCTGAAGTATTCAGAGTTTTCTTTTCTCTGGTGGATGGTGGAACAAAAGTAAAGCTTGTGGAACAAAATCACTTCCATCCTGTTCAGTAAAGCCAGAGAAAACAAATGCACTGCCAAGGACAGGGAGGGAGGACAAGTGGGAGCATCTTATTTGCAACAGACATCTCATGGGAATTGTGGTCCAGATTATGAGCCCCAGCATTAAAAACACAACTGCCATTAGACAGAAGCTGTCATTCTCTGTTTTACATTAATATCTAAATAATGGTTAAGATATTACATGTAGCTACATTGTAGAGATGTATTAACCAGTTTTTGTCCACTAGAGGACAGAATAATTGCAAAACAAGCTGATCAATGCAGACCAGACACTAATAGCTAATACAGTTGTTTGGAAACGTTGAAGGTAAAATAGTGTGTATCACATTTAAGAAACATTTTAGTCCTGCAAAGTCTCAAATATTTGCTCACTATCGGCAAACGTATTGTCACTTAGCAACATCTGCTACGGTTTTGAAGTGCTCAGACAGTGAATGTTTGTAACAATTGAGTTTGCTGTATTTTCTTACTGTATTGAGGGCAGAGGCCTGTTACCCAAACCTTTGCTCCCTATTTGCCACAGCTTTCGATTCAGGTTTTGTTACTCCCTTATTCCGGTTTCTCGGGCAGTGAGTTAGAGCTACAACAGGTTTCCTCCCCTGTTTTGTTTGAATGTTTTGTTGGAGCTGCATTCCTCAAACTTACCGTCTTTGTAAAATGAGTAGGAATGAATGCAGAGAGCAAGCCTAATGCATCACAAACTTAAATTACTACAAAAGTGAATGCTGCAGTTTCAGTTTTTCACATATGTTTAGTTAGAAGTGCATAAAATCAACTGAAGCTTATTTTTCATACACCAACACAAGGATGTTTAAATTTAATTTTTGACACAAAGTCAAGGAAAAGAAGACCTGTGTTATGGAAACAATGTATTGTACGTACCTTAGGAATAAACAATGGTGGCAGAAAATCTTTCCTCCAAAAGGTTCTCAAAAAATATGCTTTCCACAGTGTATCCAATTACAGAGAGAGTGTTGTAGATCTTGCATGTCATTCTCTCAGGTTTTGCGTTCTGCCGATCGATGGTCAGCTGGAACCTGTGAGAAGTCCATTCTAAACGCCTACATCCACACCATCGAGAACAGCGAGCACTACATCTACATCGAGGTAACGCAGGAACGCCCCGGCTATGTACCGACATAATGTACCAATTCTTTGTTGTTTATTTTACATTTAAACAGGCAAATGCTATTGCAATCAGTGCTGTGCTGCCAAATTCTTCCGTTTGATGGCAATAATACAATCAAAGAGCAGCCATGGCACAAAACACCACTGTAACCTCAGACTAGTAGTAGCATCACCTAAGAATGGCTTCTGTTTTTATAAACAATATGTTTGAAAGATGCAGTACGCTTGCTTACACCCCATTTGACTCATTAATTTCAAGTCATTGAGAGATTCTGTGGTCAATGTGTGTCTAATTGTGTGGTTTCATGAGTCTGAAAGCAGACATAGCTTGCTCCCGTCCTTGCAAGCTACCTGACTGTTTTAGCCCTGACCTCATACCAAGCCACCATCTGCTTTCTCTCTTGCCCTTAGAACCAGTTCTTCATCAGCTGTGCCGACGGGAAGAATGTTCATAACGCAATCGGTGATGCAATTGTGAAGCGAATCCTGCGTGCACACAGGTCTGCTTGGAGCATACTACCCAAATTTATGTCCTGCTTCATTCATGTTTTTTTAATTCACTCCTTGAATTTACAAAGCAACTTTTCATGAAATCTGTGCTTAAAGGGGATTTAGACATGTTAAACTAAGCATATCAAAAAGTGCATTTCAGCATTTACCCTTATGAAATTGAAAAGATTCAAATAATATACTTGTATAAAGTACACCGCACATGCTGATATTGTGTCTCACTGCAGAGAGCAGAAGAAGTACAGAGTGTTTGTGGTGATTCCTCTGCTTCCTGGATTTGAGGGAGACATAAGTGCAGGCGGTGGAAATGCCATCCAAGCTATTCTGCACTACACATACAGGTGAGAGCCTTTTCTTCTCATTACCTATCTGCACTCAGCCCACAGACTATAGTACTTTATAGCACTTTAACTTACAAAAACCAGAGGAAAACAAAAATGAAGAATGTTTTTGTTTTTATTCGTGCTAAAACGATTAGATGACAGGTTCCATGTCCTTGAGACCTTTTCATATCTGTGTCTCTAAAACAACTTCTACAAAAACTAAACATAATAACACATTACAAGAAATATATCAGTATTTGGTAAGAAACAATTATTTCTCTAGTTATGTGTTTTGTTTTGTTTTTAACAAAAGTGGGTAAGATCATAAAAATATTATGTAATGTAATTTGGTCATGGAATGCTGTTTAATGGCATGATGCAAGGGTTTCTATCAGCCATAGGTACAACTGAAAGAACCACAGTGCTTTTTGCTTTATTGTTATAACTCAACTCAACGATCATCAGATTAAAGCTGCATTAAGCGATAATGCATCACAAGTCTAGTCAGCCTGTTGTTGATGATGGACTTTAGCATGGCAATATTATTAAGGTGTCACTTTTTGTATTCATCCATCAGATTTCCAAGTCTATTGTGAATGTGAATTATTATTTTATTATTTGTAATAAGTTGTTGTCATATTATTGTGCTCTGTTGTGTTTATTACTTAATTTTAATGCAGTTTTAATGTCCTAGAACCATGTGTCGAGGGGAACAGTCCATCCTGGAAAGGCTTAGAGAAAGTGAGTTTTCTTTCATGTATCTGCTGGTATTTCAATTAAGAAATCCATCTACCATCACAAAGCACCACCGGTTTCCTCTCTAACTTGAGTTTCTTTCTGTCTCCTCCTGTTGCTACTTTAAACTGAAGCTACTGGTACTAGGTATCTGCAAACAGTCTCCATTTTCATCCTTGTCTTGTTTGTCTTCTTTTTACATCCACTTTGACAGTCAAAATGTGAGGTTTTTAATAAATTTTGAGTGTATTTTTACATTATCATCTCGCTAATGATGTCAGTTTGCTTTGCTCCCCAGTTGAAGACCAGTGGACGGAGTACATCACACTTTGTGGCCTTAGAACACATTCCAATCTCTCCCAGACACTTGTCACCGAGCTTATCTATGTTCACAGCAAGACTCTCATTGCCGATGATCGCTGCTATATCATTGGTGAGTCACCACTAGTAAAAACTCATTCAAAGACAGCTTATCAATTTGACCCTAAATCATAATTGAGCTATGTTTTAATGTAATGGTTGTTTTCAACATGGCTATGAAGCAGGTCATCAATATATTTCAGCTTTAGTTTCATAGCACCTTTCAAAATCGGCAAATATGAATGCGTCAAAAATAAAAGTATCCAATCAAGCAAATACATGGACATTTATTTATATGAATGAATAATTATGAGGACGAAAAGTTTGATGGAAATGTAAGCTCCTTAAAGAGGGTGCACTAAAGCACAGTGTTCAGTTGATAAAAAGATCAAGTAATGAAGGACAATGCACAGTATGCTCCATTTAAAAAGCTGCCTAAATAGTAGGGATCTTATTTTGAGATTAAATAAATTGTCTCAGTAGGCTTAAAGTTATAATCCTTAAGATTTTCATTAAATCAAACCTTATCTTGGACACTAATTGTGGCTGTCATTTCTTTAGTAATATTCATTTGATGTATCTATATTCTGTAATTACCTCACTTTATCATAGTATAATTCTACCTGCGGAGACCACCGTCCCAGCACTCTATTCAGATATTCAGACTGCGATTAGATTCACGGGAAACGATGCATGCATGTAATCCAATGTAACTGTTTGTAATTTTATCTCACTGATACTGTTCACTTTCCGCAAACTGTACTTGATCTGTGTTAAATTACTGCTAATGTAACTTTACACCACGAGCTGAAAAATGTTAATTTTATAGTTTCAACTTAGTTTAAGACTTAAATTTTAGTTTTGTTTGTAAGGTTGTATTTCTTTTGCAAACCCTATGATTTTTCAGCTTTTGGTTCTTGACCTTTTTAGGACTTGATTCACAACTGATAGGCTAATATCCAATATAACATGAAATCCTAACATTTCATTTCAAATCCATTTCTGAACAACAAAATACACATATAGCAAACGGATGAACTAGCAAAAACCTGAAAAGCAGAACTTATTCCGAAGAATACTTCTAGTATCATCGTTTTTTTCATTCTGATAGTTACCTTGTGTGTTGAATACTGGCTTGAAAAGACTGATGCCTCTGAAAGGACAGACTGCAAATGCTTGTACACCCAACTTGTGTTCCAGGATCAGCCAATATCAACGACCGCAGCATGCTGGGCATTAGAGATAGTGAGTTGGCTGTGTTTGTGGAAGATGAAGAGAGGGTCTCATCCATCATGGGAGGGGAAGAGTACCAGGCAGGACCCCTCACACTTGCTCTGCGCAAAGAGTGTTTCAGGTCAGAACAAGATACATAACTCCGAAACGACATTCTGTATGTATGACTCTGAGCGATTACTATCTCTAGACGTTATAGAGTTTTGAAGCCTATATTACCTACCTATTTGTCATAAAAAGACTAGCATCACAACTGTCTTAGTTTTTGTACCGGGAGGTGTCAGCTACCAATATCAAATTGGCAATAAATGAGAAACCACCTATACATTTTCTGGTTTTTAACAGAATAATCTCAGATGATAGTTAGGAACAAAAATAGTAATAATTCCCCCCATGAAAACCGTAATGTGACAGTCTGTATTAACAGAACGTTTGTTTGAATGCACTGTGCTTTTTGAATTTTGGCTGGTAATTCTTTTCTTTACCAGTGTTCTTGTTGGAGCTTCTTCAGACCCCAGTATTAATATTGATGATCCAATCAGTGACGAGTTCTTCTTCTTGGTCTGGAATGAATCTGCAAAACTGAACGCCACCATTTATGACAAGGTATAAATGATCCAAAGATTGCTTAACATGAATCGTGATCTTTAGACTTTTTTATTCCTGGCAGTGTAGTTTCAGTTTTTTTTACTTCTCCTTTTGTGATGCTGTGATACAGGTTTTCAAATGCCTGCCCAACAACAATGTCCACAACATGCGAGAGCTAAAGGAGTACTGCAGCAAGGAACGCCTCTGTGACACGGACCCTGAGCAGGCCATAGATGAGCTGAAGGCTGTCCGAGGCCTGCTGGTCCACTTCCCCCTGAAGTTCCTGTGTGAGGAGAACCTGCTGCCCCCATTTCCCACTAAAGAGGGCATTGCTCCTACAGAGCTGTGGACATAACCACAACTCAGACCAGATCAGACCACTACATAACAATTAAAGGGCTCCTGTACCACATAATCCTCATTGTAGTGTCAGCTCAGCTGATGTCCAGCACAGTACACGAAAGTAGCTACAGCACTGGCACTTCACTGGTGAGAAAAAGGCACCACCCTAACCCAGTGTATTTGTTAATAACTGGTGTTTTTTTATGTGTTTTTTTTTTTTTAAATGACACTTGGCTTTTTGAACGTAACCACTGAAATGTAGATTTTGTGATGACTGATAATCTGTTAGAATGGTGGATTAACCTGTACGGACCAGTTTGTTCATGATGGCAGTGTCTGCCAAATAGGTTCTCAAGTGCAGTCTGAACTGCAGGGTACAATAGTGGTGCAAAACACACATAGATGAATGTATGAGTCAGGAGAGGATTGCAAGGTTGTATTGGAAATCAAGCATCTCACATGATCTGGGAACATAGTGTACATAGTGTACATTTATTGGTGCAAGGTTTTTGGGTGGGTGGGTGGGTGGCTCTCTCTTTTTTTCCTCGCTCTCACTCTCTCCCTCTGAGGCTTCATTGCTCACTGCAGTGCCAGCAAATCTGTCAGAACATTTGTGGTTGTTATGGTGACGGATATAAAGAGATGACTGGATTGGAGCTGAAATAAAAGACTGGATGTGGTAACAAAGGGAGAGCACTGATAAGAGGGATAACTTGCTTAATCAGGAAGGTGTACGTTGAACGAAGACCAACAATATCTGTTGAAGCAAACTCATTTTAATATTTTTTTTGGATATAATATGATCAAGTGGAGAAACTGAGAGAAGGAAAGAAAAGAAGGACAAGATAATTAAAGTTTGCTTGGCTGATTTACTTTTAATTTGATCAGAGTCACCATGACAACCAAGGGATTAATTATTTCACCATTTTGTCAGCAGAACAGACCACAAAATTCCACTATCCAGTTGGCTTTTAAAAAGCATGGTAAAGCAGAAATGCGTATTGTTTGACCATTGCATTTTTCAGCTTTTTCTATGTCAGCTCCACAATGTTGTGTCCACATGCCATACAGTGTCTTGTGTCTCTATCACATTTGTTTAATAACTCTGTATCTGAGTAATAACTGACGTGGCTTTCAATCATGGTTCAATTCACACAGAGCAGCATTGAGTCATGTTTTTAATCTTATTCAATCTTATTTTAATCAAAGTATTTGAGGTTTTCTTTAATATAAAATTATGTTAGTTGATCTCTCTAAACCTGTGAATTAGTTTTACTAGACCATTAGATTTGAGAGACAACTATTGAGCAATTTGGAAGTCTTGCACTGGACAAATGTGTAGCATTGATGCTATATGTAGACAGGAAACTACCCCATCTTTGAAATATTGCATTGAATTGACTGATTTCAAAATAACATGCAAGAATTCCACAGAACATAAAAGATTCTGCTTTCTAATGTAGAAAAACGGAACTTGAGTGTCTTTTCATACAATAACAAAATATAGTTAGCATGTTTCCTCAGCTGCGAGACATAGGTGACAGAAAAGGAGTTTGTCCAACGTAAGGAGAGAAAGGGAGTTCTGTAACCTTGGATCTGAGCCTATCGTAGATGTTTCCATCAAATTTATTAATATGTGACCTGTGTATTTTAAAGCGATCGCTGTTTTACCTGATGATATGGAATGATGGATCACCATAAACAAGATGATAATCAAAAAAAGGGTAAACTAGTTGAACCTGTAACAGAGCTTGTGAAATTGTACAGACATGCCCACAAGTCTTTGCTACACTACCTGGGTGGTTTCAGTGCAGACTTTTCTGTGAATATGACAAGTTTCCCTCAAGCACTATGCCTCACTCTACATGAAGCACCTTTCACAGAAGTGCCAGTAAAACCATCTGTGTTTAGAGATGTTGCATTGCTGCCTTGAGAAATATCCAAACTTTCCTTTGGAAGATAATGACAAACCACTAATGAGTCTTTGCACTCTAGAACTCACTGTATTTGCTAGCCTCTCTTTTAAAGCACAAAATAGTTGCCTTGAGGGCTATTCTTTGTTTAAAGATTCCAAGGAAATGTCTTTGATATACTGAGAAGTGACCTTATAATGCCTTTATTTTTTATTTCAACATTAGCCAGCGTACAAATAAAATTTTATGAATATATTACCAATAGAAATATATGTTTTTTACTCATGCCTTTTATCTTTAACAGCCACCATGTGACAGCCTTTGTGTATGCAAATCTGTAGATCTAGATTGTTACTTAGGAGCTACTGATGTATAGGTTACTAACACTCAGGGGTAGAAAGGTGATAAATATTTTTACTCAGTCACTTAAGTACAGCTTTGAACAACTTGTACTTTAAGGTATGTTACTTTTCTAGTTTCCTCAATAAACTTTTTAAAATTGACTTCAAAGTAAATGTCTCCTTTCACTCCGATTTAAGAAAAAAGTTCATCAGCCAGAATAATGATTCAAATCAACAGGGAAACCTCTCATGTGCTTGTTTTATGCAAAAATCTCTGGTATAATTGTATTTTTAATAAATGAATGTCATTAATAGTTTTCCTAAGATCTAGACGATAGACCACATCAAAAACTGCCTTCCACATTCCAGAAACATCATTTGCTCTGTATATTCTCGGATCAATTTAATGTATCTTGAGAGAGCAAATTGGAGGCTGGGTGGATAGGGACCAAACACGTTTTTATAGGAGCTATAGCAAACTATTTAGATATAAATGGAAATAAAGTGTGTTTTCTATGTAAACACTGAAAGGTTCAATAAATCGCCCATGCAATCCTCTGGTTACTGCCTCAAAGGATACACCAGACTGTTGATTTGAACTATCGGTGAACGGCTCTGGAAATGAATCATGCATTATTTACAAGCATCATTTGTTGGAGATGAGGCAGCTCTGTCTTAATGGATGACTAAACATAGCCGAGGCCGTTAGAATAGCAGACATCCCAGAGCAAACCAAGAACAGGAACCTCACCAAAGTGAGACGAGGTGACTTCAAACTACCGTTTATAAAAGCGTTTTATGAATACCGTATTGCAGAGTGGGTTGTGCGGCCAAACCTAATTTAAGATTAACTAAATTACGGGGTGTGTTAGGTGACCGAGAAGGTCAGGGGAGGACAGGTATGTGAGCGGATGACCTCAGCCTGTGCCCGCCCTGCGCAGGCACGGACACGGACACGGGCGGTGGCGTAGGTGAGGGTCGCCGTAGCGTCTCAGGTAATTTGTCCCTGATGAAGCACCGTAGCCGTCCAAGAACACAAAAACACTTGAGGAGTGTTTCGCGCAGCCAATCGTCGCTACCACCCCGCAGGACTCCATCGAGGCTGGGATCGGGGAGGGAGGGAGGACCCGGGAGGCAAAACATGGCGATATAACAACTTTGGCTGTCAGCCCCACTTTTAAACTACAGCCCGTCTCGCGGTGTCGGACTACAACTACAGGTTCCATAAAGATCGGACGCCGGGGGAGAGAAAGCAAAGCTTAACTCGACGGAGTCGAGGGCCCCAGCGGACAAACATTACGCCGGCTGGCGAGAAAAATAGTGCCTGCCCCTGCCCCTGCCCCTGCCTTGCCTGTCTGTCTGTCTGCCCGTGTTTCCCCCCGGAAGGTTGGCAGTGCTAGGCGCGACTGTCAACACAGAAAATGGATGAAGAGAGGAAAGTTTATTCTGGAAAAGGCTGTTTAGTCTGCTAGTCTAGCCGCGTTAGCTAGCCGGTTAGCGCTGGATTGATCGAGCGCACCTGACTCGGCGTCGGGTTTTAAACGTGCGCTCCGGCGGAAAATTGAGGAATATTTTGAGTCGCGTTAACAAGTTTGACAACTGCGGCTGCGGGGAATCGCATCGCAAACGAGGCCGATATTCCCATTTTCCGCACTTTATCCGACGATAAGGTTCCCGGAGGACATCTTTTTGAGGCAGACAGCGACGGGCTGACGGTCGGTTCTGGTACGGTGCGGACGGACCCGGACGCCATCACACCAGACGTTGCGTTCTCCCTAAAAACAACCACCGCGTTGCTGAGCCGTGAAATGTTATTTTATACTTTATCGGCGTAGCGAGGAATGTTTCGGTGGAGAGCCGGACCCGTCTGGACAGTTTTTTTTTTTTATTGGCACGTACCGTTTTAATCCAATACAACATTAGGTGGGATGTTGCACGGCAGCAGAGACGCGGCGTTTCGTCAAAATGAACGCAGCAAGGTGTCAAACAACATTGGAGGTGCAGTGCATTGAAAACCTGCCAGTCGTCAGGACGGTACCGACGGCCGGCTAACGGGGACGTTAACAGTTTGCGGGGAATCTCTTATTTGAGTTGAACGCGTGTCGCTAAGGTTTTTGCTACCGGCGTCCCTGTAAAACAACTGCGGATAAAATAGCCGTCGGACAGAGTTGACGTGAGCTAGCGAGCTGGGTGCGTCTGTGGCAGCCCCGTCTGCGATGTGTTTTGCTAATCTGAGAGCTACCGTGTTGTTCCGTAACAGTTTGAGCAAAAAACCGGCAGCACCGTCTTCCATATTTCCTTTTGAAAGACAAAACCCTTCAAGCTCGTCTAAGTAGCCGCTAATTTTTTTGTCCCCCCCCCCCTCGCCCCGAGGTACTTCTTGTCAAATAACTGGCTAACTTGTTTAGCTAGCGTTATAAGTTTCGCAAGCTATGTCTGAAAACGCCCCCACACGAAGCCTGGATGACATAGACCTCGCAGCTCTGAGGGTGAGTATTGCCATTACAGGATAAGTGTGCTGCACTCAACTCGTGTAAAAAAAAAAATATGATGGCAGACGGACTTAATAGATGTTCAATCATATGAACTGAGGTGTCAGGTCTCGTCTGACACGAGCACGACAATTTCGCACCCACGCAACAAAGTTGAGGCGAGATAAACACCCTGTGGCCTGGTGTTGCTGTTACGCTGCTGCGCCGTTTTGATATCATAGATTCCACCATGAGAGGTGATTGAAGATTTCTCGATTCAAAAAAAGAAATGAACTCTGCAGCCCTGAAGTTTTAGTAATTAGTGTTGATTAAAAAGAAAAAGATTCAGAATCATGGCTGCTCATGTCTCCTGAGCTATAACACACACCACCACCAGATACCCTGTGTGATTATTTTAGATATTTCTTTATTTCATACAGCAGACATAATGAACGGGGAATTACACAATAAGATTTTTTTTTTTAATATTATGAATCAGTTATAAACTCAGAGATTGCAAAAAAAACTGTCTTTTGTTAAAATCTATGTTTTTGAGGTGTTCTCATTTCGTGGCCTGACAGTCAGTGATAACCAGTTGAATGGCCGTTCCTCTAACCCTCCCCTTGTAAATCTTGGCCCTGGCAGTTGTGGTTTACCTTGGTTTGGATCATTGATAACATTCTAATACTCTACGTTTAAAAAATACAACATAAATGTTTTTGAGGGGGGTTTTCGGGGATAAAACAATAAAATCCTTAACTTGCTTCCCTTGTGTTTTCAGTGGTTCACCCTGAAGGCATCAGTATTCAAAACCTACCTGACTTTTTTGACCATCCTCCTCTAAGAATAGCACCACTTTGCCTAGAAAGAATTGAAGTGAAATGGGAAAAAAACCCACCTGCCCATGCCTATTCCAATATTCCCAGTTGATGAAAAATCCTCCTTTTTAAGGGTACAGTTTCTGAATTAAGATAATAGTTGTGAAGATCTCTTTTGAGTTATTACTGCATCAAAATTGGAGTGGGTCAAAAGTTTATACATTTTTTTTCCACTGGCGAATGCTCTTAAGACATACTGTTATTAGCATTATAAAGAAGTGTTTTATGCCTTCAGTCACTTGCTTATTTGAAAAGATAGATTAGAGCCCCATATCCTCCACTAGGGTAAACAGTTTAAACATAATCATAGTTTTCATGCTCATATAATATGCTCTGTTTAATCTCTGGCTAGATTTAAAATGACTGGAAGGTTACTCAAAATTTGTTCCTGGCACAATTAACTCTAATATAGGAAATAAGAATATGCAGTTCTAACACTAATGTTAGTGCCTAATCAAAATAATTATTGTTGAGGAAATGTGGGAGAAATGTTTTTTTTTTTTTCACTTGATCAAAAGTAAACCATATCACAACATACAAGGTATTCCGAAAAATATCAACGAGGAAAAGCCTATTTAGGGGGATCCCTGCGCCCTCTGAAAATATCAAGAACTTCACAAAGCACCCTGGTGTGGCTTTCACAGGTTTAGCGGGCTTAACAGGGGATCAGAGGTAGTTTATCCAAATCCTGGTTTGTTTGTTCCTGTGTTACCTCTTTCACTGACTTAAATGAGGCTGCACTTGAGAATCTCATCTCAGTTTTGCAAATCCCAGGACACTGTTCGGACAAGTTCTCTCTAATAGATCTTTTTAAACTGACAATATGGGAAGATTGCCAATTCCAACTGAGTTTATTTTATCATTGTGAATGTAAATACAATCACTTTGTTGAATTCATAAATGGAATCATCAGTCTCAGTAGAATCTCAAAGTGCTTTGTTGTGAGTATTTTGATCCAAAGGGACAAAATTTTCAGTGGCTTTTTGAAGAGTTTGCATTGCAATTTTTTGCCTTATATTGTAAACTAAATTGAAGTAATTTGTTATACAAAAGTGACACATATTTCTTTATTTTTACACACACACATGTATATATATGTATATGTATATGTGTATGTGTGTATATATATATATATATATATATATATATATATATATATATATATGTGTGTGTGTGTGTGTGTGTATGTATGTATGTATGTATATGTATGTATATGTATATGTGTATATATAATGTGTAATATGATATAATATAAAAATATATGAGTGCTCATAAGAACAGCATCTCAACAGGGAAACTTTAAGTGGCTCAGTCAAAGTATTTTTCAAGAAAATTGCTGCAGAGTAGAGAAGGACTTCAGTCCTGTATAACGACGCTCTAGTGTACACATGTAATTTTTTTCCATTTTGCAGAAGCACCTCATTCCAATGCCAAAAGCACTGGATGAAACTAAGCCCATCTGTGCAAATGTTTTGATTACCGGTGGCATAAGTTACATTTTTAGAACTAGGACTATAAACATTAATAGGGTCACAAACAACAGAAATGTATGCTGAATATCACTTGTTTTGTTGTTAATTTAAAAATTGAAAGTGTTTTTTATGATTATATTAAGTTTCAAACAAACTTCGAGAGTGTGATGAGATTATTAGATGCTGATTTGCAAGAAATTCTGACCCCCCCCTGGAAATTAAACTCATGAGAACTTTAGTCTTGTGATTTTATTTTGTTGCAGTGAAACAGTCCATGCTAAGTTTGGCATAAATAACCTTACATGAGTATGAGAAAATTATTTTTTAACTATTAGGAAAAGCTCTAACTAAGATTGTTTAGCATTTTATTAAGCCAGTTAAAGTTACGTTATATTAAAGATTAAAGTATACCAGCTACCTATTCCTCCATGTCAGCTTTCTTCATATTTTGAATATGAATTCACATTGTCATCATGTAAATTGACTTAAACAAAAACAATTGGTCAAAATACCTACTGTTAAGACCCAGATGTTTGTGGATAGTCTTTTAACCTTTTGATGAAGCAATTTTGGATGGAATATAGACCATTTGAAATGTGTTTATCAAGTGAAACCAGGCCCATAACAGTAGCATAATCCAAAAATGTCAGTCTTGTTTATAGAAAAACTGTAAACCATGTCCATCCCACACTGTGATGTACAAATTATGCGAGGTTGCTGAGAATTTGAGATGCTGTTGAGATTAGTTTGTTGAATTTGGTAAAAGGCATTCCTTCCAACATTAAGCTCTATTGTTAGTCAAAGACTCTGCAGGACTTACAATAATGGAGATATTTAGGAAGGCATTAAAAAAACACTCATGGTCAGCCTGAAAACTGTTCTCTAATGATATTTGAAAAATGCAAGTGAGTGTGACTTAAAACAACAGAATCATAACAAATTTGCATTGTGATTTTGATGACTGTCGCAGCTGTGTAACCAGAGATAAGTATTTTTAAAAGACTTTAAAAGACTTCCTCTTTCAGCTAATTTGACACCCTGGAGGAAATGTGTGGTCAACTTCCCCATGGACCATAACCAGTGTCTTTTGGAGTTCATACACTGACAAGATGCTGGGCGCAGCCTGACAGCAAGGAAAATTAACTGCATTTTTCCCTGAGGTTCACCAGTATGTTGAGTTTACACATTAACATGGCAGCATTATATCCACAACAGGAATCAGAGCTGCTCGTGATTTAAGCAGGCTGATTGTAGATTCCCCTTCTAATTACCCTCTAGTTTTAATGCTTCCTTGCCTTTTTCCAACCAATGCTGATAATTTGTTTCACTCTGTACAGGTGGTGTTACTCCTCAAACATAACTGTACCCTTCCCCTTCTATTACTTCATTCTTCTCATCCCACTCTCTGCACTGGATGTCGGTGAAGCTACCGCCTCTGCTTTACTGCCCACTCTATCATTACATTATTCTCTTCCATACCATGTCATCATTCTCTTGCCTCCCACTTTACGTCACGGTTCAACCTCTTTGTGGTCTTGTACATAACATGCCTCAGAATCTTGTATATATTAGCTTAAAAGCTAGAATGTTTATATCTGCATATGAGTGATGTGCATTTACATTAATTTGTGGTCATTTCCAAATTTACTGCAAAATCTTACACACACACAAAATAAATAAATAAATTAATTAATTAATTAAAAAAAAAAAAAAAAAATATATATATATATATATATATATATATAAAAAATGTTTTTTGTTTTTTTTTCTCCTAAATTTTCCGTGTTTCAAAGGAATGTCTCCCCTCCATGTTGAAGACAGAAAACCCATCTTTGGAAACAGATGAAAGCAGGATAGGTCATGCCGTACATCCTAAACCCAAAGCAGCAGTCCCACCACCCACACATCTTCTTAAAGCCATATTGAAATTGCATGAAAGTGGAACTGCTTGTCATTTTCCCCTTGTCTCTTAGGGGAGAGGGGGTGCATAATTAAGTCAAAACAACCTACTCATTATTAGTGTCAGTAATATATGTGATCACTGCTTTCAAACTTAAAATGAACAAATCAAGTAAAGGCTACAAGTCATGTCCATCTTGTCAGAATCCATCTTTATATATCTAAACTAGTATCAATATTTAGTATATCCACTTGTCTGTTTTCCTCCATGTAGTGTCTTGTCAGTGGGCGGTAAGTGTGTGTGGGTGGGCGGCTTGGGAGATTGAGTTCAGATGATTTGTATGGAAATATGAAATTTTAATATTAGAATTTAAACCTGCTTATGTGTACACAGTAATAACAATCTTGGTTATTTTTTCTTGTTTTTTATGATTTATGATCTATAGATGCCTGTGTTTTTTTTTTGTTTTGTTAGTATTTTTTTGTTTTTTTTTTTTGTATGTGTAGGATATCTTCAGATATGCTCACTTAAATAGGGGTACACAGTGAATTGCACAGGAAAATAATTCTAAATGCAACCAACATTTTTCTGATTTATAAGTGCTGTATTTACAAAAAAAAGAGATTCTCTGTTGAGATGTGAAACTAAAAAGACGAATTTATTTTGTGTCCTCAGATCCTTAAAAGTGATTTGTCTTTTAGAATTGTTTCAGTTCAGCCAATGTGGCAACATAACTGAAGCCAGATTGCTACAATCACCATCTGACCCTACACCCTGTTTTTTGTATGACTTATGCATCTGCCCGTTTCTCCCCTAGGATCCGGCAGGAATCTTTGAGCTGGTCGAGGTTGTTGGTAATGGGACATATGGGCAGGTTTACAAGGTGAGACGTGATTTTAATCACATCTGAATAATGTAGAACTGTTATTGGAGATCAAATCATTCGACACATACATTGTCACCTGTGTGTTGAATGCAAAACTGAGCAGAATGGAATGTGGCTACAAGGACTTCCCAAATGCCTTCTCTTTGTCGAATGTTATGTGCATTCATTTTTTTTCTCTGATCCAGATTTAGCTTACTGCCACATCAGTAATATAGTCAGCTGTCAGTCTGAAAAGTTTAAAGTATTTATGAAAAATGGACGAGACTCCAGCAAAAAAGAAGTATAAAATAAGAACAGCAAAAATGATGATGATGATGATGATGATGAAGCAAATTAGTAAATTAATCAGCAAATTAATCAGCAAAATTCAGACTTTCAGAAAGATGAGTCCCAGGTTAATTCAACCCTTAACTTACCACTGTTGTGTTTATTCAACTCGTTCTCAATTCAGGGCCGTCATGTGAAGACAGGCCAGCTAGCTGCCATCAAGGTGATGGATGTTACAGAGGAGGAAGAAGAGGAGATCAAAGCAGAAATCAACATGCTGAAAAAATACAGCCACCACCGCAACATAGCCACATACTACGGTGCCTTTGTCAAGAAGAGTCCACCAGGACATGATGACCAGCTTTGGGTGTGTTTACACTTGTACCTTGCCTGATGAATTAATAGCAGAATGCCTCATTGATTTTTCTTGCTAAGTTTGTGTTTGTCTGTATGTAGCTGGTGATGGAGTTTTGTGGTGCCGGATCAGTGACTGACTTGGTCAAAAACACTAAGGGCAGCTCTCTAAAGGAGGACTGGATTGCTTACATCTGCAGAGAGATCTTAAGGGTGAGAATGTGCACCAGTCATAATCAGTCTGTAGCCGAGGTCACTCCTCACTGACCAATTTTGACTTTTTTGTCTGTGACTAGGGCCTTTCTCACCTCCATGCCCATAAAGTCATCCACAGAGACATCAAGGGCCAGAATGTGCTGCTAACAGAGAATGCAGAAGTCAAACTTGGTATGTTAAACACTTAAATGATTTTGGGCACTGTATTGCAAAAGTACACTAGGTATATTTTATCCCTCACTGTCTAATATCCTTTCCTCTGATTCCTTTGTCCACATTCAGTTGATTTTGGGGTAAGTGCTCAGCTGGACAGGACTGTTGGGCGTAGGAACACCTTCATTGGCACACCTTACTGGATGGCACCTGAGGTCATTGCCTGTGATGAGAACCCTGACTCCACCTATGACTATAGGGTAACAGCAGCACTGTTTGTGTGTGTGTGAGCACAATGCCCTGAGAGCATATGAAAGACAGAGAATGACCTGGTCCCATGTGTATTTTGCAGAGTGATATCTGGTCCTTGGGGATCACAGCTATTGAGATGGCAGAGGGAGCGCCTCGTAAGTGTGTTCACTCAATTGCACGGCTGTTTTACCTGTTCTTCGTCAAATTATCTATTTCTCACTACACAGCATCAAATAATTTCGCATCATCTCAAAGCCCATTCTGAAAGACCTCATGAATGAGTCTGTTTTGCATATGTGGCCTTGATGTCTGTGTCCTCACATGGACAGCTGACTCACTGTAATCAAGGTAGTGTAGTCGTGAGCTGGCAGTTGGCCTGTAGAGGCTGATTGCACAGATCTCTTTGGTCTCTTTTGCAGGAAACTGTCTGCCTGGAGATTTGGTGTCAAACCTGACTAAGAAGCAAAGAAAGTCTCACTTAAAAGTAAAAATGGAAAATATATCACAGCTGTGGTAAAGAAATTCCATCGTAAACAGTGGCACAACATAAGCAACTGACATAACCTTGCTTTAAGTAAGAATTAAATTACGCTACATACTTACTTAGTATTGCATTGGCCAGTAAAGTAGTAGTAGCAGATGATGCGAACTTTTTCATCACTCTGCCTGAATAATTGTTGAGTTGGGGACAGATTTACCTCAAAAATGAAGAATTATAGTGAATAAAATAATACTTTTAGTCCCCTTTTACTTAAAACTGTTTTTTGCTTTTGTTACTTTGATCTTCACTGTGCAGAATGATGTATGTGCAGAGTTTTACAGTGTCAGACCACTGAAGGTTGGAGGTTTCTCTGTGCTTACCTTAAATCTGTTTTAAGTAAATCACTTACAATTATGATTTGGTATCATCACAACTAGTTTTAAGGCCAGTCTTGGGCATGTATGAAGCTCACAGAAGAGTGGTGTGGAAACTTGAAACCTCCAGCACAGTCATGTGTTGACTTTCCAGTGAAATGGGAGACATCTGGTGTCCAGTAGTTAAACTTTGAAATTAACCATATTTCCATAGATTCTAGATTTTTCAATGAGGGAAAGGGAGTAGATATCATTTTGAAAATTCTTAACAAGGTAATTGAGCTTTTTTTTTAATTGGAAAAACATACCAGACACAAATCATTATTTCAAATATTTTTATGTTTCAACACATAAAAATTAAATTCTCTTTAAGGTTAAAGTTTAAATGTAATATAGCTTTCTTCTTCAAAATAAATTTGTACCATTGGCACATACAATTTTTTTTTCAATGGTCTGAAAGCCTTTTTTCACATCATAGTTCAAGACTACAGAGCCTTACATACCATCTTGCTGCTGCTATGAATGACATAAGGCAGGCCAACTGTCAATCTGTGATGTACCCTTATAAATTATGCAGTGTGTACTTACTCCATCAGTCTCATTACTAAAGTACTGTCCTGGTTGAAATTATTGCCACCCCTGAGTTTTAAGTACATAATTTTAGAATATCTTCAAAATAAATGCAAATTAACCAATTTTGTATAATCTGAACATATAATAAAAATGCCCAAAGTTATTAAACCACAAAAAAGGCTTTGATACAGTGAAATAAAAGATACAGACATAAAATGTACGTTTGACACAATTATTGGTACCTTTTGATGAATTTAAATTAGTTCTTCAAACAAAATAAAAAACAAATATGATTCGCATTTGCTAGAATTTGCATTCACATGAACTGATTTATCCAATGAATAATTGTTTTATTACATAAAAAAGGATGATTGCATCCAGTTTCCTATTCACAGTGGTGAAGACATGAAAGCAGTCTAACAGCTCTCCTGTTTTCAAAACAGCAATTCCAAAAGCTACAAAGCAGTCACCAAAGATTTTAAAAGTCTGGTTTCCCTAGTTCCTAATGTTTTTCAGAAGTTTCACATTCATAAAAATGTTAAGAGCCTTCCGGGATGTGTTGCTAAGAAGGAAATTTGTGAGAGAAGTCTGCAAAAACACTATACAAGACATCTAAAGAGCTTCAGACTGACCTGGAGGAATCTGGAGTGGTAGTTTCAGCCTGTACCATACACTGCCCACTAAAGCAAGTAGGGCTGCCATTGATACTGGAGGTATTGAATGTATCAAAAGAATGAGAAAATCAGAAAATTATAGTAACATTTTAGAGTGAAATGTGTTACCCAATATCACAAAACTAAGCTTGAGGTGAAGGTCTTTGGTCTTTCAGGTGGATAATGACCCAAAGCTCACATCAAAACAGCACAAAAGAATGGTTGAAAAGGCAAAAATAATTTTTTTTTCTTCCGAACTGGCAAGAAATGAATCCTGACATAAATCCCGTTGAAAATCTTTGGAGAGAGCTGAAATTTTTGGTTGCAAAATGGACTCCAGCAAATTTAAAAGAGCTTGAAAAATCAGTAATGGAAGAGCGGCAGAAACTGTCGAGAAACCAACAAGAAACATTTAGAGGCTGTTTTTGGTGGCAGAGGTTCTGCAACCAAATGTTAGTGAAGGGTGCTAATAATTGTGTCTGGGCTACAATTGTGTTTGTATTATTTCACTTTAATGCATACCACATTGATCCTGAATTACTTAAAATGATTATTTGCCAATAACTAAATTAATATATTAATATTTTGATGATTTTTTTTAAATATTAGCTGATTAATCATTGATGAAAATCATCATTAGTTGCAACTTAGAGGATTTTTTTGTAATTTAAGGGTTTGCTTTTTTATTTCTTTGTACATTACATATAATATTTCTGTTCTGTTTGTATTTTGAGGAAATGTTCAAAATGTTTTGTTTCAGCATTTTCAAAATTGTGGTATTAGGCTAAAATGGAGTGCATATGAGAATTTAAGATATGGGGGAGCATATTTTCTACTGATGGCCACCTGTTGTTTGTGGTTGCATTATATGCTTACTTTTAGTTTGTTTTTGAACATATGAACTGTTATAAATATTTTGTTCCACCCACATGACGCTTTGGCCTTGGTGGTGCTACTTTAGTTGTGTCTTGATCAGTCAGTCTTAACACAACATTGAAAGCATTTTAGGATCCCCATATCACTCACTGCAACAACTGTTGACACAAAATTGGTTCAGACTTGTTGCCATTGCTCTAAAGTGTTTGCCACAAAAAATGTACTACTAAAAAAACTTCTATTCCCCTTTAAAAAATAAAAGTAATGTTAATACAGAGCTTTAGGACTGTCTGTACAATTGATCAGCTAAAAGCCTAAACAATTAAAAAAAAAGTTCCCTCAAGGTATTTCAAACAGAAAATGGGATGGCAGTATGTAACCGTGTGTACTAGATCCATTCCTTTAAATGAAAATGAATCTTAATGCAAGCCTGTTAAATAAATACCATTTTTTTTGTAAAGATTAATACCTTGTAATAGATGTTAAATGTCCATGTAGTATATATGTGTAAATTATCAATATAACTGTGATCCTGCTGTTTTAATGTGGCACTTAAAATGCTATAATGAAATTGCCTTCATACCTTTAGCGGTCTCAATCAGGTTGCGTATGTCCAAAAACTGCGTAGCAAAAGCCTATTTACAGTGAAACTTTAAAGCAAACCAGTCAGGTTTAGCTACCTACCTACGCTGGGAACACAATGACTCAGTCCCTGCTCTTACATTCAGTGTAATAAAGCCTGAGGCACCAGGAGAGATTGGATAACTGCAGCTGTAACCATGATTGAGGATACAAAGAATATGTGTAATGGTGGCTAGTATTATTTACAAACTACCATCTGTCGGCATATATGATAGTTTAACAGAAATGATTCTGATGTTCCTTCTTTGTACTTTAGCTCTCAGTATGGGTAAGATGATTTAATAATACCTAACAACCCTCATCATCTCCTTTATTTCTGTAGCCTTGTGTGACATGCACCCGATGAGAGCCCTCTTCTTGATACCTAGGAATCCCCCTCCAAAACTTAAATCCAAAAAATGGTGAGTTATTAACCACCCTGCTGTGTCATCTTATGTTGCAAGCCTTATTTTCTGTTATATCCTAGACACTTGAGATCATGTTGAATGTGTAAATGCTTCACAATCTTAAAATGTTTTTCCAAAGAAAAACAGAAGAAACTTTCCAAACACAAGTTAAAACAGTGGAAGAATGTATAATTCTCTCTGTCTGGTACTGTGCAGTAGATTACATAGTAGATAAATTCTATTCCAGTGTTTTTCCTTATCACATTACATGGAAACATTTCTTTTAGAGCATCAGATAGAATGGCAAAAGACTGCCTCACTATGAATAGTGTAAATTTCAGTCAAACATTTATAAATTATCCTGTTGCATTGAAATAACATGAGTTCTGCATTAATTAGTCATGTATATCCAACAAATGTGCTGAGAATATGATACATCATAGTGGGAAAAATCAGGCCATGACTGGAGAGGATATTTACATACACTAATAACAAACTTACCCTGTTTACTTGATGTATTATAAACCATGTTACTGCAGATCAACAATAAAGAGGTGAAGTTCACATAAAACACACAAAATGAGAACAGCACTGAACGGAAAGAATCCTGATTCGAAAAAAGTGAAAAGTGATGGAAAATTACAGGAGAATTTGTGATTTCTCAAAGCAGACAGTCTGCTTCAAGTTACTTTGAGTGCATTTGTCCCTGGACTTGGAAAGACACTGGGACTAGCGGTCCCTCACGGAGATTGATGTGTGTGAGATGTCATATGCTTTGTCCCAGTATTGAGACAAATATGATTGTGTGCAAGACAAGAAGTTGAGGGCTTTTAAACTAAATACACGTTCTTTCTCCTACCCTGTTTTTCACTCCTATTACTTTCACTACTGCTCATTGATGACACCCACTAGATAGAGTTTATGGTCCTACAGCATTCAGAGTGTAATGCTTTTTCCACAAGTTTTATAATTACAATCATAAAGAAGCCATCAGTCAGTCAACGTGTGGCTTGAAACGAACAATTATGCAAATCCAAAAATACAAGCAATGGATGGACACAGTTACATGAAGATTTGCTAAATGAATTCAACAACTCTAAGTTACCATCTTTGAACATTACTGACTACATACAGGTAGTATTCATTGCATGGATATTCTAGTGCATTGAATTGTTATTTATGTTGAACATGTGCTAACATTTTAGTTGCAGTTTCAGAGAAGTTGATCAGAAGTAACAGCTGGTAAAATAGTTTCTAACATTGTAACTAGACTGTTCAGGCTGACTGATGACTCACAGCTACTTGCTCCCTTGTCAGTCAAATAATTTCTGTAAGGGCACTGCAGAATGTCATGATGTGTTTTCAATGTGGACATGCCAAACGAGTGGAAGAGGATAAAGACAGATCTTGTATCACTTGAATTTTTCTAATTTATTTTGGATTCAGGGCAAATACAGCCCAGCTGTTCCAAGCCTCCCTGCCATTCTCCCTGACCATTTTGTCATCCTCTAACCTCTCCCTCCCTCCCAGGTCAAAGAAATTCATTGACTTTATAGAGGGCTGTCTTGTGAAGACATATCCTAGCCGACCATCCACAGAACAGCTGCTTAAGCACTCCTTCATCAGGGACCAGCCCACTGAGCGCCAGGTCCGAATTCAGCTCAAAGACCATATTGACCGTACGCGCAAGAAAAGGGGAGAGAAAGGTGGGCATCATGGTCTCTACTTTGACAGTGATCCACTGAGGTATACTGTAGGTTAGAATGCCACAGTGTTTACCCATGTTATGTTCTGATTTCTCTTTATTCAAATTTTCCCTGTAGAAGAGACAGAGTATGAGTACAGTGGTAGTGATGAAGAGGATGAAAATCGTGGAGATGACCGAGAGTCAAGGTAATTGCACTTTATTATCTCTGTCTAAGTGGTATGAATCCTTGACTCCCAATCTCTCTGTGAGCAATCGTCCTCAAACCCCATCCCTTTCCCTCGTATCTTCCATTTTGGTCATCAGTTCAATCCTCAATGTGCCTGGTGAGTCCACTCTGAGGCGAGACTTCCAGCGTCTGCAGCAGGAGAACAAAGAGCGCTCGGAGGCTCACAAGAGGCAGCAGGCCCAACTGGCTGCTCAGCGCCGGGACCCTGAGGAACACAAGAGGCAGCTGTTGCATGACCGACAGAAACGCATTGAAGAGCAGAAAGAACAGCGCCGCAGACTTGAAGAGGTAATAGTAAACAAGGGTAATAGTGTGACATTTTGAGAGTGACACTTATTTGTTTTCTTCTTTCATTGAATTAGATGATACCACTGTCATATCTGTAAGATAAATATAAAGCTAGAGCCAGGAGAATTTTATCTTAGCTTAGTGTAAGGTCACAAAGTCTGTGTTTTCCAGAGTTGCCTGCCAACGCCTCAAAGCTTGTGGTGCTGACTTGGCAACCACTCTGCAGACAGAGAAATAGTTAGTTCTTTTCCAAAAACTACAACATGGTATTTTGACAGTTCGGTTTTAGTAAAGATTAGATCAAGGAGATTCAATGTGCTAATTAGTAAACTTTACCACCACAAGTAGGTGTGTTTTGGAACTTATTAAACAGCCAAGGTAACCATTTCCCTTGCTTCAAGTTTTTATGGTAAGCTAATTTCTTACTGGCTCCAGCTTCATACTTGACACACAGAAATGAGACTGGCAGCAATCTTTTCATTCAACTCTCAGGATGAAAAATAACAAGCGTATTTCCCAAAATATCAAACTTTTTTTTTTTAAGGAAGTCTAAGATGCCTTAATTGTAACATTCTTTCTGTCTTGTGGATACTGTAAACTTGACACAACACTTCACATCTCATTGTCCAAGATTATCAAGATATTGCACCAAATACTGAGATTTAAGGTCCAGTACTGACATAGTAAAATGCAGGCATAAAGTCTATGCCTGTGATGATTAGTGTATCACTAGAAAGAAGGATTATGAAGTTCCTTAACTGTAAATAGAATGATACTGATATTCAATATACAAAACATAGATGTGTGGGGATTTTTGTGGTCAAAGGTTAAGGTAACTATGACCTCAAAAAACAGTTTTTTTTGGCCATAACTCAAGAAATCATACACTAATTGTGCTTACATACACTTAATACCTTTTATGAAATTCTTTCAAAATCATTTCTACATGTTATATGAGACTGGACAGACATGGATGTAAACTGAAACTTGACTGTTAAGCAGAGGCATACAATTACAAGGCAGTAATTCTAGTTTGAAATGTGTCAGTTCTTATCCTTCACCTTAAGGCACCTAACAACTTGCTGCTGCCATTTTATTTGCCCTTTATCAAGGCTCCAGTCACCATGTCAGTATTTAGTTTGCTGTTGCTTGCTTTGTTATAAGGTTACAGCATTTATGATTTGCTTTCTATTGGGCCCGTTCTAGTTGGCACCACTAAAATTTTGTTATATAATGTGCTGAATGTATGAACTATGAACATAAGTAAGTAAATAAAGGAACATGCCAGAGCAACAATGTTTGAATAGCTTAGATTTTGAAACATGGATATGAGGCCTATGCACCACATGTAAAACACACCAGTACACTTTACCTATCATCAAGTTTTTTTCTCAGAGCCCCCATGACCAGTAAATGGCCTGTTATGAGGCCAGAGGACATGAAATCATTTAGAACCAGCCCTGGAGGCTGCATAAATTGATTTGCTTAATATAATGCACAGGAACTATGGTATATGAATGATATTTTTACAGACTCTGTCTAGCTCTAGTAAACGCTGTAACTCAGAAATGACAGATACCAATTAGACAGAACCAAATGATAATGATTACATGCTTTCCATCCCCAATCATCTTATCAATTTATATTTTATTTTATTACCTTCAGCCACAAAGTTTCTGCCCAAAAAAATAATTTACTCTACATGTTGTTTTGTACATTGTATATATAAAGCTGTTGACAGTGGTTGCACACCACTGTGTGGAATAATGGGAAATTCCCACTAACTATGTTGATTTAAAATTCTCACACAATACAAATGTTGGTTAATTATTGTAGCAGCTGATATACAGTCATGAAATACACTGATATGCACAAAACTTTCACATCCCCTGAATAAGTATCATCATGTCATCTTCCCAGCCCATCAGACATCTGAACTAGCTTTGAAGGTTTATCTGATACTGAATTGACAAAATTTCATAGTTACAAATAAGATTCTGCCTTACAGCCGGTAGGTAATAGGCGTTAGTAGCAATTAGTTTATTGATTAGCTGGTGGAGTCTGGTTACAATGATAGCTTTAGGTACAATGTTATCAAATGCATCAAAAGAATTATAGGAATCTTTAGAAACATACCATTCTGTGTTTTTTGTATCAGATTGTAATTTTTCATTGACCAACAGATAGGACTTAGAAGCAAATGTTGATGCAGCAGGACAGCAAAATTAAATTAAGATTCTGTGTTTATGCAGTGATTTAAAGTTTTTGAAATACCTTAACACATGTTTTTCGACATAATTTAAATAAAAGATTAAGCATGTTGCTGTTGCTTTTGAAAGACATACAGGTAACTACACAACCCCAAAGTGGTAGGCACTTTGAAATGTTTTGGGAGTTATGTGGGATTTGAATGAGGCATATAATTACACTCATAATGCTGGACAGTATTGTGCAGTATTTGTAAGATAATAAGCTGCATTAAGGTTGTACTTCCCTAATATAACCCCACCTCCTTCTCTCCAATCTGGCTCTTCTGTCCAACAACTAATAAGTGGGCAAGTGAGTGTTTTGTGTCACTACGAAGTGGCAGGTTCTCATTTCATCACAAAGAACACATCTTGTTGTTTCATGGCCCCTTAAAAAGCAGGTAAAGACTGTCACAGTTGAATTACTGTGGCCAGTTCTAATCAAAGCAGCACACTCAGTAGATGATTGGGATGCAAAAGGTGTATGTGTTTTCTACAATGACTCATGGCCTCTCTTCTGTGCCCTGCACTCCCCCTCCCTTGTCTCTTTTTTCCAGCTCTTTGCACAAAAAACAAGGGAGGGTTTGCTTATAAGCAGGCTATCCATTATAGATTCCCCGGTGAAAACATAGTCACTATGCTCATTTCTCGTTTGCCTGTCACCCTTCTCTCCCAGCAACAGAGAAAAGAGCGAGAGATGGTGAGGCAGCAAGAAAAAGGTCCCCACCGGAGACTTGACGATATGAGACGAGAGGAAGATAGAAGGTTGGCTGAGAGAGAACAGGTAACCAACCACAGGAGACATTGGCCTGTAATCAGCCAATCAGGGTAAAGTGGGGGTGTGTCCATCAGCAACACTGTGCAAGTTGCTCTGGTGGTGAAATTCCATGAGTAGGTTGCCATGGCAGCAAGGGTCTAAATTAGTGTATTTATTCAGAGATGAGTTTTCTGTGGGTGCGCTCTCTGTGTCTCTTATGCACTGTTTCTAGTCTACCCTCGGTAACACAAGTGTCTGGTATCATAGCACCATCACCCTGTAGTGCCAAATACTGATTTTATATTAGTACAAGGTTATAGTTAGCGTCATAATGTACTGATCAATAATTTTATTTTTCTTAATCTAGAAATTTATAGTGATACTACATAGTCTGCATAGTGATAGACAGTGATGTATTGCTTTGAAACTAAATTTTATTTTTGTCTTACAACTTCCATACAGGGATGGTGTATGTCTTGTCACTAGAATTCAGAGTTAGAACAAGACATGGTTTCTATTGTTTACTGGAATTAAATTACATCATTGTTATCTGCCTCTATCTTCTACCCCTCCACCATATACTTTCATTTCTCTTTTTCCACCTTAATGCCTGTCATTCTTGCCTTCTTACCTGTCCTCAGGAGTTTATCAGACATAAGTTAGAAGAAGAGCAACGGCAATTAGAAATCCTTCAACAGCAGTTGCTTCAGGAGCAAGCACTGCTTATGGTAACTAGTCCTCATCTTCTTTATTGGTTCTTGTTTAGAATGCAGAGGTCTCCATGTAATCTTCTTGGATGTAATACCTCATAAAAAGGAAAATTATTGATCACCACTGAAATATATTTAATGTGTCCTCACGTTGCTTGTTATTTCGTGAAAACATCCACTGTGTTGTTTCGTGTCTGCTTGTGTTTGTGATGGTCTCTTTTAGTTGGACTAGAATTTAGCTGAGATGACTATATTTACAATCAGATTCTAGCAGCTTTACTTGTATTTGTAACAGAAAAAGCAGGTCCAGGTTCTAGACGTGCGACACTTCGATGTAGATATGCTCTACGTGTTGCAGATTATGTATGCAGCTCCCACAATATTGCATGTTTTAGAAAGGCTTGCACTGACCTAGATTTTTGGGACAGTTTTTGGGCAGCTTTCAGTGCAACAGTGCAAGTGTATCTTGCTAAAATTAAAGAGAGTTACCACTCTCCTGACATCTTTGTTTTAGTTGTCTATTGTGAGCGTAGGAGTTGCTGTCATATTGGATTGAGCTCTTTGGTCCTGTGTTTTTGGAAGGAGAAAGAACATCCAATTCTTTCTAAGTTATATATGAGGCAATTGAGACTGATTTTCTTATATTCCTCTTAGGTTATACATACATGTAATTCCTGTTTAATGGATGCCTCCATAGGGAACAGAGCGCAAGGTCAGACACAGGCCAGTGCTCCAGGAGGATTTGTAGGGGGACAGTGCAGGAACAGTGTGGTAAAGCAGTTTCGGTATAGTGGCTACAGTTTAAACTGCAGGATCACATGACATAGACTACACTGGGCCAAAAACCACACTACCAGCAGCTTTTTGACAGTAAAAGCCATTTCAGTAGCACCTTTCATTAGATGTTAAGAGGATTGTAGCAGGCAAAAAAATGTGAATCAGATAGAACTAAATGACTTCCTAAAATAGAAGTCTAGCAAAAGGCATTAATAAAGAGAAACTAATGGACAGTTTTGATAGGCAGCTACAGGAACAATGAAGTCAGCCACAATTCATTGCGTAATGAAATTCAGTGGCCTAAATCTATATTTCAGCATTTTCTGCTGTACTCTTTTTCATAGTTTTCAAGACAACAAGACTACCATTATATAAAGGTATGAATGAGAATATAGGAATTCAACAAGCTGTTTTGTGGTCAACTGTTGTTCTGAACAGAGTTTTGGGTCTTAGTTTTCCCCCTAATTATCCTTCAGAAAGGACTGTCACTATTCTGTGATCTCATATTTTGCATGACAATAGGTAAAATGTTGCACACTAGCTGTATATCTCTGTTAGGGTCACAGTGGCTGCAGGGCAAAAAGAGCAGCCCAGATGTCCCTTTCCACCGCAGCATATTCAAGGTTCCTCTGAGAGTTATTCTGTAATCCCTGCATTGTGTCCCTTGGTTACAAGGACACTGGTCTAAAGTCCCCTCCAGACAGGGAACGACGTGGCTGAGGTATCTTCACCAGACACAAAACTGGATTTTCTCACTGACTGTAAACCCGGTGCTTTGTTTCCTATTGGGATTTGAAATTTCAACAATTCAAGGAGAACAAATGGATAAATTACAGATGACAGCAAGTTTTCAACTTTATGGAAAATTAAATTTTGATGCCTTGTACCAAAGATAGTTTAAAATGATGAAATGTAACTTTATTTGGAAAATACAAATAGTTCAGTAGTGTTTACTGCTTTAGATTGGAAATCTAATATCCACTGTTGAAAGAAGCAAAGTGAATATGAGACTACATTTTTGTGACTCATGGTTGATACTCTTTTCATTTTTCTTTTATTTTGTGTTTCTTTAAGAACACAGTGGCCATCAAAAGACTTGAAGACCAGTGCTTACACTTCACAATGAAATACCATTAAGCCAACTGACTCACTTTTACACTCTGTTTAATATACAACACAATAAGGTTTAGCTACAGACACAATAAATATTCTTTTGATACTGTACTTAGAAAAGAGTACAAACTTATGGATGATAAAGTCTGCCCCAAGCATTTCCTGTCTCATTAGAGGAAATCAGTGGTGGTCAGCTGAATAGGTAAACTTCTACCTGTAGTTTAAGTAAATGCAGACTTGCTGTTTGCAGATGTGTTGGTTCAGTTATCACCCACCTGACTTGTCTGTTGTGTCCAGTCAGGGGCAAGCAACATCTTGACAGCAGTGTGTTTCTTTGCTCAGGAGTATAAGCGCAAGCAGCTGGAGGAGCAGCGTCAGTCCGAGAGGCTACAGAGGCAGCTGCAGCAGGAGCATGCGTACCTGGTGTCTCTGCAACAACAGCAGCAAGAAAAGAAGCCCCAGCTCTACCACTATAACAAAAACCTGGAGCCCAACAACAAACCTACTTGGGCTCGTGAGGTAGCAGTGTTACCTACATTTTCAGCATTACACACCACAGCCAAACTACTCTACTCTCGCCCACAGAGTAAACAATTTCACTGTTGTCCATTCTACAGGTGGAGGAGAGAAGTAAGCTCAACAGACAGGGCTCACCCAAAATCTGCACCACTGTCTCTGACACTGCCATCCAGTCACGCTCTGACTCAATCAGCCAGTCAGGAGTGGTCCAGTCTTCTCAGACCCCACCAATGCAGAGGCCTGTTGAACCCCAAGGAGGACAGGGCAAGGTGGGTGTTTGCAAGTGTTTAAACTTCAGTTGATAAAAACCTCATGGTAAAACAATAGAAGATACGACTATTGGTGCCTTTCTGCCTCTTAATTCATAACTGCTTTACCTTTCATTTTCTATGCTACCTTGTTTATGCCTTTCTTTTTTGTCTTTTCCCTCTTTTCCCTCTCCACCCACCACTTGGTTCCTATATGTTACAAAAAAATCCCCTTGGAATACAAACACAACCTTGCATTTTATTACACTTGGGCCTGCTTCTACGATTGTCTTGTACGCTCTTCCTTCTGCTCGGCTGCTCTTCCCTCCCGGTGTGCTGCTGCTGTCGCTCCTCCTCTCTGCAGTTCCAGATGGCTCACTTGGTACCTCTGAAGCCCTATGCTGCCCCTGTCCCTCGCTCCCAGTCCCTCTGTGACCAGCCCACTAAGACCATGTCCGCCTTCCCCACCCAGGATCCCTCCCTCACCCCTACCCCCCGACCCATCCACTCTAGAGAGCTGGTGCGTCAAAACTCAGACCCCACTTCTGAAACCCCGGCACCACAAGCACACCAAATCAGAGAGGATCGCGGCCCCTGGATCCGCCTGCCAGATGTGGAACTCCCACCTAAGGTAAGATCTAGAGACTAATTTTGTCTCAGTAGCAGGTGTGCAACCTTAAACATAACCTCAAATTGTCCTTACTTATAACAAGACTCCCCTATCTGTACAAAAATATAATTTTATCTAGAAAACAGTAAGTTAACTGACATTGCAAGCTCTTCTCCTCAGGAAATAAAAACTGCTCAGCTCAAAAAGTAGCTGGTGGATCTAACAGTTTAATGTGCATTTGGTAGTGGTGGTTAAATCCCAACCATTACTCATGTGCTTACATCTAGGGAAATGCTGTTGACTAGTTGAGGATGAAATTAATATAGATAACTGCAAAGTTGGTTTATGCAGTAAAATTATCAGAGCATCTTCTGCTGATTGGTCTAGCTGATGACAGGCAATCTTCTCAGAAATCGCTGTGGTTTATTAAGGGTGGTATTAGGGTTTAAAACAAAAACAACTTTGCTCAGTTTCTAAGCTACTATTTTTTTCAAAATACAGGTAAATGTAAGGCTATGATGTTGTTGTCCTCAGATTCCCCAGAGGACGGCATCTATTGCCACAGCTCTCAACACCAACCTGACCTCTGGCATAAGGCATCCAGTAAGAGCCAGGTACTGAAAACGGCTTAATTGCTTAATCAGTTTGATTAGTGCCTCATAAATGGTTGAAGGTTTTAACGATAACCTGAAATAAGTGATTTGTATCTTCATGGCAGCAATCCAGATCTCAGCCGCAATGATCGCTGGGAGAGAGGAGACAGTATAAGCATCATATCCAATCTGCCCCAGACTGGCTCTCTAGAGAGGCATCGCATCCTCAGTGAGTCTCTGCCTCCTCAACGGTATTTGCTTGCAGACTGTCTTTGCAGTAAGCCTGATTTCAGAAATGTAACCACCCCGTACAACACTGTTATTTTCAGGTTCCTCCAAAATGGATTCACCCATTCTCTCCCATGATAGTCGTCATAAGCCAGGGGAGTCTCGCACCTCCTCCCGCCCCGGGCGCCCCGCTGTAAGTGTTTTTGCGAACAGACAATTATATTGTGTGTCTGCCCAGTATCCCCTACTAATATGGTAAACATGCAATACGTAATTCTACATATACATGTATCCTAAAAAATGTGCAATGCACATTTTCTGTTAACCTATTTTTAGTACACTAACCAGTAACTAATGTTATCTCCTCAAATAACTTTTCCTTTCCACATCCTGTTCTCCACACTATTGATTTTCCCCTTCATGTTTCTCCTCTTTTCAAATCCCTGTTTGTTGACTTTACCTCAAATATACAGAGTTACAAGAGAGCTATAGGGGAGGTTAGTATCACGGTCTTTGTGCGTTGTTCAATGTTCATGCATGGGTTTGTATCAGCATTCATTGGCTGTAGTACATGTTGATATAGAATGAATTGCATGCTTCTTTTGTACCTTCATTAATTGGTTAATTTTTGTTTTGTGTTTGAATTAACTTTCATTTTTTATATAAAGGCCTTTATATCATGTTTGTATATTTTCTGTTAATATGTTGGCATCCTACACTCAACACAGGCCTTGTAACCTTGACTCAAAATCACCCCAAAATTTCCATTTGGCTACAGGTTCTGAATTCTGAGAATATTGGGAGTTTTGATTCTGGACTTAAATTGGGACTGTTTCTGAGCCAACCTCCTGACAACCCCTCCCCTTCAATTGTCTGAATTGTCTTTAATATCAGTGTTGCTTATATAGCTGTTGCATTATTTGCCACTTTCTTTAATACCTGAGATCATTTTTTTTAAAGCATTATGTAATTGCATTCATAGAGTAAACAGTGGTGTATATGTGTGCAGGACCATGGCCTCTTTGCCAAGGAGCGTGCTGAGGAACAGCCAAGGCCACCAGTCAAGGCCAATGATTACTCCTCATCTTCTGAGAGCAGTGAAAGTAGTGAGGAGAGTGAGAGTGGCGAGGGAGCAGAGGAGGAAGAGAGCCCCACAGATCGGTAAAACGGTCACTTAAAAATGCTAGCAATTAAAGAAGCAAAAACTGATTCTTATTCATCAACTTTAATTATAAATAGATAATCCTATACTTCTTGTAATATGGCATCACCTTCTTTTCACTCTTCTCCACTGTTAATCTGTGCCTCTTGATTTCAGTCACAGAGATGCGGACACTGATTCAGTCAACACCATGGTCGTTCATGAGGATGAGGGGGAAGGAGGAGATGGAGAGCAAGCTGGAGGCTATGGGGATCAGACCATGCTGGTGCAGAGGGTGAGTCATATGTATACATAATGGTGCTTACAATGCATTGTGACATGATGGAAAATTCAGAGTGTTACAAGTCAAAGAAAAATTACAAAGCAGCAAGGCAAGGGCAATGGGTCCATAAGGTTTTTCAACAATGTTCAACAAGCACTTGAGATAAAAAAAAAAATCATACAGGACACCGACATGCAATACAGTGTCAAGTCTGCTATCAAAAGTCCATATTGCTACTGCATGAAGCCATAGCTTCAGTATTGAACATCTGTTAGTAATTTTCAGAATGTTAGGTAAAATTAGTGCTGCTGCGGCTTAGCTCACAGGATCACAATTATCAGCCAAAAGTTTATCATGAGAGCTTTTGCAAGCCTTTTGGATTTCAACACCAATTTTGTGTTAAAGTGTTAGTGTTAATATCAGTAATGGTGCAACTGAAAATCAGGGAAAGATATGGAGTTATGAATTTGCCTGGCATTATAAAAACATGATAAACTCTAGATCAGACAGAGAATATAGAAGAGGAATTTTGATTACTTTGACACATACAGTAAATATGCTTCATGTTTTTGATGCATGTCTTAAAACCAGTTAGACTGACAGCATATAAATTCATTTCAGTTCTTCAGTTAGAAAAGGGGCAGTCCTTCATTTAGTGTATATCACTCACTAGATTGGACAATATATACAAAGATGATAGAAAGCAGAAGGGAATTCTACAGATGTATTTATTTATTTTTTTTAGACAGACGCTTGTAAATAACATTGGCATAACACTTGACTTTTAAACACAAATGTCGTCACAGCTGTTACCGCACTTTTTTTGGTTACTGCGGTTTGCTAACCTAAAAGGTCATATCCTGGCAATTGGTGCAGCAGATTATCCTAGATTCAGTTGTCTTATTGTAATTCATAACAGGGAGGGGTTTGTGTGTGCGTGTGGGTCTGTCTGTCTGTCTTTTTACTTATAAGACCCCAGAGAAGCGGAGCCATAATGGATACACTAACTTGCCAGATGTGGTGCAGCCCTCCCACTCCCCCACTGATTCAGCCACTCACTCTTCCCCCGGAAAGGACTCTGTATATGACGTAGGTTTTAGTGATTCTAAGTATATCAGTCCTAAATTCCTGGTTTATTTTTATGTGTTTCCTATCTGCCGTTATTCCAGCCATGAAGTCCACTCATAACACATTAAATTTTATCAAAATCATTTCAGTTTGTCAGTGGACTGTCATCAAAGATAGATTATAGATATAGATAGAAGATAGACCTTAAAATGTTGTTTTAATGCCACATAGGCCCAGAAAATATCAGGTTTTTTACCATTTTGTCTGACAAACTAGCATCTATTGAGACATGACTTTGATTTAAACAAGGCTGTAGAACTCATACACTCTCTCTGCTCCACAAGTATCAGTCCAGAGGTTTGGTCAAAGCATCTGGCAAGTCCTCCTTCACCACTTTTGTGGATTTGGGCATGTACCAGTCACCAGGAGGTACAGGAGATAACATGTCTGTCACTGGTGAGTCAGAAGCTTTTCAGTCTTGAAGCAATATCTGCTTGGAATTTCTTGAAGGTTGAACAATGATGCTACAGCTGATAGCAAAAGTATTCACTACATAGACCTTAGACATTGCATCTTGTGCAATAAAATACACTAGGGATGAAACTATGCAGATTTTTTTCAAGTTTGAGTAAATATTTTGTATAACATTAGAACATAAATTTTGTAAAATTATAACTTGATAATAAGCTGTAATTTTCCTTTAAGGATGATGTTTTTGTTTTCCCTTAAAATTAAGCAATTTCCATCGATGCCTCCATGTTTAGGCTCTAGGTTTGAGCAGTTGAAGATGGAGGTGAGGAAAGGGTCCATGGTAAATGTCAATCCCACCAACACACGCCCCCCAAATGACACACCTGAGATCCGCAAGTACAAGAAGAGATTCAACTCTGAGATCCTGTGTGCTGCACTTTGGGGTGAGAGCGGATTCAATACATGAGTGTAACTGAAAAGTAAATAAAATGTAAAACACAGGAGTTTAGATGCCTCTAACTATGTTACTTAAAATATGGTATCTCACTGAATTGATCAGACAAAGGTTGAAAAAATACAGAAAAATTGAGAGCAGTGCCAGAGCCAAGTTAAAACCCTCCTTTTTAACCCTCCCTAACTCTACCTAATATGTCAGCTCTAGAAGGGCTCTGGATACAAATACAACCAAAACTGAAAACTTCTCACATGAACACTAGGTTTGAGGCCAAAGGTGTATCATTTTAACTGTATTAATAACTCTTCATGAGAGAATGTGGTGTCTCTGCTTTCCTTTTCAAAGCAATCTTTATCAAATAAATGATTCAATCTCTTGCTCATGTGACTTTTGGGGAAACAGTTACCCTATAGTTGTGTTTTTATGTAAGAACCTTAGTGGCTTGTGTTAAAATTGAACTGCAAAGTTTCTCATTTCCATCTGTAGACACAGTAGTTAATGGGTCATGTCAAACACAGTTACATCATGCATCCATTAGTTATCTAATATACCTTTCCTTCAAACAAAGTGAACTATTATCTTGGTGGAGTTGCTGCAAGGTCTGATGGGGAAATGATCATGGAAAATAAAAGCATTCAATAAGACAAATAACAGAAGGTACAACACAGGGACACTGCAGAATTATTTTTAGCTTTGGCTAGAGGATAGGCAATAATTAGAATCATTTTATGCAAAATGAAAAAGTTGTGTATTATGGCACGTGTGTCCCCAGGTGTGAACCTATTGGTGGGCACAGAGAACGGTTTGAAGCTGCTGGACCGTAGTGGTCAGGGCAAGGTTTACCCCCTCATCAACTCCCGCAGGTTCCAGCAGATGGACGTCCTGGAGGGCCTCAACCTGCTCATCACCATATCAGGTCAATACTGCTGCTCTTCACCAGTCTGCTCTCACTACAGTTGGTTTTAAGATGTCTGTGCTTTTGGCGTAGGATCACTGTCTCTAATGGGATGCCAAATACTAGATGCCAAATTGTGCTAATGCTTCCAGATTGATTTTTTTATTTTTTTTTCCTGTGCATTGCATTTCGACTTTGCCCTTCAGAATCACAGGAAAGCTGTTTCTGTGTAGTGCAGAGCTTGGAGATACAAAATTACAATATTTTTGAATAAATACCTCACATTCAACAGAATATGAAGAAAAATTGCTTAAGTTGGGGTAGATCGTTATTGACATCAAGTTCAATATGTGTTTTAATATATTGTATTAATAAAGTGATTAAATGTTTTTGGATGATTACCAATGTTTTTAGCAGATATTTACTTTGAGAAACATGCAGTAGTAAAAACAGGTAGAAATTTCTGTCAGTAACTTAAGGCAGCCTTTCAAATTCGAAAAGTATATTTAATCTAAGATGTATACTGTGTCTTCCAGGAATGTAAATGCATTTAAAGAATTCCTTGGTATTATTTGAAATTGATCTCCTACTGTGTATATGAAGGCAAGAAAAACAAGGTGCGTGTCTACTACTTGGCTTGGCTGAGGAATAAGATCCTCCACAATGACCCTGAGGTGGAGAAGAAGCAAGGCTGGACCACTGTGGGGGAGATGGAGGGCTGCGTGCACTACAAAGTGGGTGAGTGACAGATGATAGCAATTTATCACTGCAGTTTATTCCACTTCTGGAAAATTCTCATAAATTCATCTGGCACAGTGAATTATTGATTACAAGTATCTGATATCAGATGGCCTTGTGGTTGTCCTATCTAGTGAAATATGAGAGGATAAAGTTCCTGGTGATTGCTTTGAAAAATGCAGTGGAAGTATATGCTTGGGCACCCAAACCTTATCACAAATTCATGGCTTTCAAGGTAAGTCTCCTTATTCTTATGAGGTGGATTATTTATGCGAGATCAGTCAATCAGAAGAGCAGTCAAGTTGACAATGCTATAACAATCCCTTTGTGCCCCCAAACCCCTCTACTCCTTTTAACCAGTCTTTTGCAGACTTGCCGCACAGGCCTCTCCTGGTTGACCTCACAGTGGAGGAGGGTCAGAGGTTGAAGGTCATCTATGGCTCTTGTGCTGGCTTCCATGCCATTGACGTTGACTCTGGAAACAACTATGACATTTATATCCCCGTGCATGTGAGTTGTACAGCTGTCGGTCAGCATTTTTTTTTTTTTTGGGACATGTAGAACCAACAGTAGCTCATCCCCTCTATTTTCATCTCAAACAGATCCAGAGCCACGTGACACCACACGCAATTGTTTTCCTGCCCAGCTCAGATGGCATGGAGATGCTGCTGTGCTATGAGGACGAGGGCGTCTATGTCAACACCTATGGACGCATCATCAAGGATGTTGTCCTGCAGTGGGGCGAGATGCCCACATCCGTTGGTACTGTTCAAATCCAAAAAACAGAATTAAATGGACTGAGAAAAGTAGATGTCTCATCTGTATGAGATGTGTTCACTTTGCATAGTACTAACATGACATTGTGTCTTGCAGCTCATATCTGCTCAAACCAGATCATGGGCTGGGGAGAAAAGGCCATTGAGATCCGCTCTGTGGAGACTGGACACCTGGATGGTGTCTTCATGCACAAAAGAGCTCAGAGGCTGAAGTTCCTTTGTGAGAGAAATGACAAGGTACGAGATGTGCAATCACTTAAAGCAAGGGACTCTAAGGCCACTTTTAGCAGCTTAATTGAAAAACGTTACTAACTACTGTGTCCATGCTGTTACTCAGGTGTTCTTTGCATCAGTGCGGTCTGGAGGAAGCAGCCAGGTGTACTTCATGACCCTGAACAGAAACTGCATCATGAACTGGTAAAGAAACAGCTGCCCCTGTCAGTGTGTGGAACCCAGCAGGGTTTGGAGAAGGAAGTGCATCCGAAATTCTCACAAACGCATGCACACAAATGCGACCACCTCTCTCGCTTTCTCTTCCAGCTCGCTCTCACTCATGCAGTCATGAGTCTAAAGACACATGCACAAACACTCATAGCCAAACACACACATACAAATACATAAATAATATTTAAATTCATTCCAGCCTATGCTCTTTCAGATACAGTTTCTACTGAGGCCCCCTGATAACATTCTCCCTGGAATCATGAAAAATCACTGAGATTCAAATGTTGATACCATCTCAATTTGTACTGTATATATTCCTGTCTTGATTTACTTTACTTGGTGGACCTGTGTTCAGTCGTAACTATTTAGTTCCTAATTGTGAAGTATGTTAAAAACATTCCTTGATGGTTCTACAGTACATTTTGAGGAAGGAATTATTTACCACTACTGTGTGTCAAACTGAAGCTGTAAATAGATAGCACATAACACTTAGATCTGAATCATTTGCAGGCCTCTTATATAGCCTCCATTCAGTGTGTTGCCACTGGACACATGGATGTCAAATAATAAAATGCTGGAACACCTACCTGCAGTGGCTTGTGGACCCCTCATTGTTTTAGGGGTTTCATAATTTCAGGAAGGCTTAAAAGAAGGATTTAGTATGAAAAATATTACAAAGGGACATTAAATTCAGGATGAAGTATCTGGTTCCATAAGAAACAGTAACCTGAAGTCCTGCTCTCACTAACCTTTTTTTTCTGGCCTGAATGGGAAATAATGTTGCAGCTCTCACTCATGGCAACTTGAATGCTTCAAATCCAAAATAAATATCAATTAAAAAAACAAAGAAATAATTAAAAAAAAAAAAACAATCAGAAATCTCATAAATGTGCAGTACTCAGTACTGTGAAATCTCCTGCTTTGCCTTTTTTGTATTGTTTAGGTCTA